>CAMTZB010000003.1:15427500-16627500 GCA_947086495.1 Morpho achilles | reverse complement strand
CGCTTACTTCCCGGGTGGGCGGAAGGCGGGCTACAGACCTCGAGGCGAACTTCCTTGCCCGGGCTACTCCTCGCAGGATCTTTTCGCCAGGGTGATGTTTAGGCCGTAGGCCCAGGTCACCTAGGTGACCTCAGGGGTTTGGTAGGGAAGTCTGGGAATAAAAGCTCCCAGACCTCCTCCTTTAGTAATGATTTTCGCTAATCGCAACTTATATATTCATAGTAGATGGATTTTCTCCATCTCCTAATTTTCCCGTTGAAAAATGTGTATATGCATGAATTACGCCAAATTTAATCAATTAATAATCAATATTAGCAAGCATGATATATGTAAAGAAGTTTAAAATAATGCAACATCGATTTTTTATTATCTTTTTTTTTTAAATTGATATTTTTCATAAATTCCTAGCATTTTTATCACATTTACTCACTTTATAAACCTTCCCTGGACTTTCACAAATAATTGAAGACAAAAATTAGGCAAATGAGTCCAGCCGTTATCGAGTTTTAGCGGGTTTTAGTTTTGCTTAGTCTAGATTCGATATCCCTTTGAAAGTTCAAAAAAATGCTCGCAGCATCATCAGGAAGTAGATTTCACTACAAAAAGCCTTGCGATTATTGCAAATTGTATATTCTATTCTCCTGCCCTTAAGCCACTGTGTTGCTGTTGTGTGCTGTGTGAATGTGTACGCTCACAGGGAGCATTCGCGTCATACGAATACGTTCGTTGCGAACGCTGCCTCAGTGCGAGCCGTGCGTTCCGTGTAGACGGATGTTTTGTTTACGTTGCACGGTTTTGAGACATGGAGTGGGCTCCATGCATTGAGCCCATAATGTAACCGTTTCATAAAAAAGTGTCGGGTCCACTAGCGTCTTTTCTCTTTTTTTAAATATTTTGTGAATTACTATATAAGCCGCAGCTGTAATCTGCACATCTCGCCGTGTCGGAGCCATTTTACTAGTGACGAATACCATGCGTGGTTGTTGGTGTGCTCGGCTTGAGCATGTGTCATTCGGGACGCATGTATAAACGTACCGTTGTATGCATCAGGTTGAGGCATACATATTCTATTATCGAACTGTTCGAGACACACGCCGAGGTGTCGTAAAATACGAGCAGAAGCTAAATTGATGTCAGGCAGGCGGTTAGTTTTATTTAGTTTTAGTTTGAATAAACTATTTTTATAACTATATTTCGGCAACCAAACAGTAGCGCCTAAGTCACTATTTATAAAGTCCAACTTTGGTGCATCTGTATAAACGGGAAGCCACTCTTGCCAATGCTCATGTAATATTTGTTGAAATTTAGTATGAGCAGCCACTTCATTTTTGTTAACACCAAAATCCAGGATCAACCTCGGTTCAAAAATAAGAGCATAAAAGTTATGCTCAACTAATGGGTGAATTATAGTTTGACGCAACGGACATCTCATGTCTCCTTCGACAGGCTCCACCTTTGTTAGTTACACTAACATTTATTCAAACTTAGTTTGCTGTTTTAGATCTACTAACTTACTAACGATAGATATAACTGTATATATGTTAGTTTGTGTTTGTCATGCAGGTTAATAATTTCACCGAACCATCTCTCAAAAAAAGTTGCCATCAAAATATATTTTAACTCATTCATGTTGTTTTTTCCACTACGCTGACATTGACAACAGCAGTTTAAGTGCCATCAACCAAAAAGAAGAAGAAGAAATAAGTTTTCTAACACGTTCCCACTAAAAGTTAATGATATTTATATATTATATTTATATTTATTTATATTTAATACCAGAAAAGCATTATGAATTTTTTTTGATGTATATGAAGTTGTTGTACTTCTTTTACGAAGCTATTTTAATGTATAGTAGTGGCCCGTTCCGGCTTCGCACGGGTATAAAATATATAGCCTATGTCACTCAGTGAAAAAAAATAATTAAATCTATCCAGTAGTTTTGTTTTATTCATTCGCCCGCACGCGTTTAAATTTGGAGAAAAGCAATCCCCCTTTCCGTATACCATGAAGATTCCCTACTATCTTTGGAATATCTAAATTCTGTAATATTCTGAGATTAAGGTAAATAACACAAACAACATCTTATGGAACCGTTTAATAGGCGACTGACGCCGCGACCGTTGCCCGCCGCGCGTCTAGCATTATTTATATGTTTACATACATTACACCTCCGCAACTTATTATAGGCTATACAATTATCTAACCTACTTACAACTATTTATAATAATTACGATCTATTACTAACTTAGCACTAATTACATTTACTTAGCCACGAAGGGCTTAACTTCTTTACGCACACGTTTGGGTCGATTTTCCGCGAGCTGAATAATATTCGGCGGTGATAACGGGCTCTGTACACCTGCCTCGCGCTCTGAACTCCGACTAGGGATTAACGGTATATTAGGTACACAAGGACTCGTTATCTCCGCATCTTTTGAATCTGCGCGCGATCCCGGACCCACATCCTCACACTCCACCTTTTCTTCCCCGTCACTCTCGCCCGGACAAGAGACACTAGACAATCGTGCCCTACGTCTTATTTGATCCACATGACGCGATAGAAGTCGACCGTTATCATCGCCGATTGTGAACCTGCGTGAACCTAATCTATTAGTTATCGTACCGCTTTTCCATTTATCAGTACCGCCATATTCTCGAGCCCACACGGCATCCCCAGGCTGGAGAGTCCTAGCTATACCCCCCGCATACTCCACCTGCCGCTGTTGCTTCGCGTTAACTGTATCTTCGCGCCCGCGTTCGCCGCGTAACAGATCCAGTCGTGTTCGAAGTGGACGTCGCTGTAAGAGCATCGCAGGCGTTTCATCAGTGGTCATGTGAACCGAATTCCTATATGCTAGTAAAAATGTTTGTAATGAAGCTTCTACATCCGCATTATCACGTAACGCCTTTTTTATCGTCCGCTTACATAGCTTAACTGCGTTCTCAGCCGCTCCGTTGGACTGTGGATGATATACAGGCGAAAATGACTGACGGATTCCATATCTAGTTAAAAAATCTTTAAATTCATTACTACTGAAGGGAGGTCCTTGATCTGAAACCAATTCGACCGGTAAGCCAAATACAGCAAACATCCTTCTTAAGACTCGAATTACATTTAATGCATTTGTACGTTGCATTTCGTGAATGTCTAACCATTTAGAGCTCGAATCTATTATCACGAGATAACTCTTTCCTTGGAACGGTCCAAGAAAATCAATATGAATGCGAGTCCACGGCTGTGTATGGTACGGCCAGGGTTGTGCGATAGCTCGCGGAGGCGCAGCTGCCTCTGCCGAGCACGTGTGGCATCGCCGGCACGTTTCCTCTACATCGATGTCAATATTTGGCCACCAAACATAACTTCGCGCTATCCCCTTCGACTTCACTATACCTAAATGTCCGCTATGTATTTCTTTGAGGATTAGAGCACGCAAGGAATCAGGAACTACTATTCGGTAACCCCACATAACACACCCATAATCAATATATAATTCATTACGTCGCATAAAGTAAGGTCTCAAGTCATCCTCTGGACAATGCGATGGCCACCCGGTTTTAACATAAGCATAAACTCGGTTTAATATTTTATCTTTTGCCGTTGCTCTTTTCATACTGTCATTGGTGACCGGTAAAAATTCTTGTACAAAATTTATATACGTCGTTTCGCTCACTACTGTATCTTTACTGCTGGCCGCCGGCAACCTAGACAAGCTATCGGCGCAGTTTTTGTTCGACGGAACGTACTCAATATCATAATTATATCCTCCTAATAAAATTGCCCATCGTTGTAAACGCGACGCGGCCATTACTGGTATACCAACTTTTTTTCCAAATATGTGCGTTAATGGTTTATGGTCAGTTCGTAACAAAAACTTCCTTCCATACAAGTATTGATGATATTTCCGTAAACCAAAAACGATCGCGAGCGCCTCCTTATCTATTTGCGAGTATGCCCGCTCCGCGCTAGTGAGCGAGCGCGAAGCGTAGGCTACAGGCCGCTCGCCCGATTGCGTGACGTGCGACAGCACTGCGCCCACCCCTACGCTGCTAGCATCAGCCGTCAGAACTAGCGGTAAATCTACGGAGTAGTGTATTAAGACTTCGCTGGACGATAATAAGTCTTTAATTTCCTGAAATGCCTCCTGACATCTACTGCTCCATACAAATTTAACTCCCGTCTTTAAAAGAGAATATAGTGGAGCTAAAATCGTACTTACATTTCGAATAAATTTAGAATAATACATAACCATCCCGATAAACGCTTTCAGGTCGGACGTATTTGTAGGCGCAGGGGTAGCACTTATGGCTTTAACCTTGTCAGGGCATGTATGAATACCGTTCCTACTTATAATATACCCTAAATATTTAACCGACGACTTGAAAAAATCACATTTATCCCTTTTTATTTTTAAACCGTATTTTTCTAATCTGTCGAAAACTTTGTGCAAGTTTTGAATATGTTCCGCAGTAGATTTCCCCGTAATGATGATGTCATCAAGAAATACTCCTACATGATCTAAACCCTCGAATAGCTGTTCTAAACGTTTTTGGAATATAGCCGGGCTAGACGAGAGACCGTACACGAGCCGATTATATCTGAACAGACCTTTGTGAGTATTTATGACTGTATATTTACTCGATTCGTCTAAAACAAATTGCGCATAGGCTTGCGAGAGGTCGATCTTGCTAAATCGATCCCCTCCATCTAATTTCAGTAGCAAATCTTCCACTCTCGGCAACGGATACCGGTCGACTTCTATAACCTTATTCAACGTGAGCTTATAGTCCGCACATATTCTAATGTTACCGTCTTTCTTTAACACCGGCACTATGGGTGTCGCCCACTCGGAACGCTCGACGGGTGTGAGGATGCCATCCTGTACCATTTGGTGGAGCGCGCGCTCCACCGGCTCCCGCAGCGCGTACGCCAGCGGCCTCGCGCGCAGAAACACCGGCCGCGCGCCAGGCGGCACGTAGATGCGTACCGGCTCGCCGGTAAATCGTCCCAAGCCCTCCGCGAACACATTACAATATCTGGAACTGAACGAGTTCAAATTAAAATCACAACAATTAATATTGTGTATGTTTTTTACACTGACGTTAGAAAGTTCAATATTTAGAGATGTTATCCACTGTCTGCCTAGAAGCATTGATTTTCCATTTTTTACTATATACAAATCTAGAGGTTTGGCTATTCCGTTATACTCGACGATCGGAGTGATGACTCCAATCGGCTTAACAATTTCTCCTGTATAATATCTTAATGCCAACCGACATGGTTTTATACATAATTCGCTAAAATATTTATCGTAAACCGCTTCACTAACGCAGGACACCGCACTGCCCGTGTCACACTCCATTTCTAAATTAGTTCTGTGTACTAGGATTGAAATAAAGAAAGGTTTACACTCTGAAATAGCTAGTCGATTCATATCAATAAAAATTACCTCGTCACTAACGTCACTGTCGACCTGGTGTTCCACTGCTGTCACTTCCATCGTGTGATGGGTAGATAAATTTGGGCACACGCGCCGCAAATGCCCCCGCCTATTACACACCCTACACACATACGCGCTAAACTTGCACCCAGCTTCATTATGATTGCCGCCACACACTCGACACTCCCGCTGCCGACGAGCGCGCTCCACCGGGGCCGGCGCGGCCGCCGCACGGCCCGGAGCGCCGCGAGCGGCCGCGCGCCCTTCTCGCGGAGACCGCGCTCCCGCCGCGGCCCCCCGTGCGCTGCCGTGCCACGGGGCCGCCGCGGCCCGCTGCGCGCCACCGTACACTGCTTGGCAATCCACCGTTAATGAAGTTTCGCTTCCCGCACTTGCTTTAATGGTTCCCATGACTATAGCTGCATCTTTTTCCGCTGCTTCCATGCTTATAGCTAGATTATAGGCTTTCGTGAAATCTAGTTTACTTTCGGCGAACAAACGTTGTCTGATAGTTTCACTCTTGATTCCACAAACCAACTGATCGCGTAAACTTTCCTGTAGCCCTGCTCCGAATTCACAAGTTTTCGACATTTTTTTCAAAATAGCTACATATTCTGCGATACTCTCGGTTTCGCCTTGTTTTCTATGTCGAAACTTGTACCTTTCGGCGAGTTCACTCGGTTTCGGCTGCAAATGACAGCCCATAATGGCGGTTATCTCCTTAAAAGTTTTTTTACTAGGCTTATCTGGCGTACATAAACTCACTAACAGCTCGTAACTTTCCGCTCCCATCACTGTTATAAGCGTTGGCACTTGTAATTCCGACCCGATGCTATTAACTAAAAAATATTGTTCAAGCCGTTCGACATACAGTTTCCAATTATCCGATTGCACTTTAAATTCCGATATCTTACCGATCGACATATTACGGTTTTTTTTTTTTTTAATAATAACACTGTGCACGCGTAACTAAGTAAATCACTCCTCGTTGCCACTGTAATATTCTGAGATTAAGGTAAATAACACAAACAACATCTTATGGAACCGTGTAATAGGCGACTGACGCCGCGACCGTTGCCCGCCGCGCGTCTCGCATTATTTATATGTTTACATACATTACAAATTCATATACTACATTTTTACTTATTTACTTCTACATTTTCCCTATGTATTTTATTTTTACAATTAATTACAAAATGTCTTTTTATACAACATTCACAGCTTTCTTGTCATTACACAATACAAATATGTTTTCTTTAGGGGTTACTCTTGGAAGAGCGACATATAGTTGGCCATGTGAAAAACAAACCCGTCCGATCGCAGCTATGTTCGAAGTGCTATAGGGCGAAGCGTGCAATCGCTGTGCCCTGCATTTTAAATCTGTAATATCTTAGATAATGTTCATTTAAATCACATGTTGTCACGGCCATATCGATCTACCTTAAATGAACTATGTATTTAATGTACTTAATTGGATAAGGATTAATGCTATATTTTTTAAATAGGTTTCCAAATAAGGCAATATTTTTCGTGAAAAGAACGAAAAAAAAGGTTATTGTGGGTTATCCATAAGAGACATATACCATCGCGGAGTATTCTGTAGCACCTTCCCAAGATGTACAAATACACTAAGTATTAGTAAAATATTTTGATAAATATCGTAGCGTTCAGCCTGCATTTGCAATGTAGGCGGAAAAAAATGTAATTATTTACGACATATATTAGAAACTTCAAAAATTACAATATTTCTCTACTCCACATTGAATGGTATTATAATGTTAAAAGCAATTTTGGTCATAGTATCATAGACGAGGCAACTGAGAAACTTATCAAAGAAAGAAGTTCACTTCAAATCAAATATGGTAAGATCGTTTTGCTAACTCCTCTAACTTACCTTTTTAACAAAATACTGTTAGAAGAATATGTTCCCGACGATTGGAATAGATCAGAGATTATTCTGCTCTACAAAAAACGGGACCCAGCCGACATAGGAAACTATCGGCCCATAAGCCTCATGTTATAGTGTTTACAAGTTGTTCGCTTCCTGCATATTAAATAGAATATCGCCAGAAATCGACATCCGCCAGCCTTACGACCAAGCTGGTTTCATAAAGGGTTTCAGCACGATCGATCACTTACATATTGGAAAGCAGGTATTAGAAAAATATGTTGTGTTCCGTAGACCATTATACTTAGCATTCATAGATTATAAAAAAGCTTTCGACTCTATCTCACATAAAACTATCTGGGAAGCCTTATCATATCAAAATATAGATACTAAATATATTAATATCTTGAAAAACATATATGGTAACAGCACAGCAAGAATCAGACTGGATAGAACAGGGAAGAGTATAAATATAAACAGAGGCGCAAGACAGGGAGACATCCTTATACAATATAATAAAAGACTTTCCTTGGTCAAACCAAGGAATTCACGTGGATGGGAAGTATATGAGCCACTTGCGATTCGCAGATGATAAACTACTATTCGCAAAAACTATAAAACAATAAGGCTCAATGATCAATGAGCTACAATTTGTTAGCAGAATTATAGGTTTAGAAATGAATTTTAACAAAACAAAAATTATGACCAACAGCACAAAAATACCTATTTGTATAGACAACAACCCGCTCGATCACATAGAGTCATATGTTTTTCTAGAAAAACAAATATCATTTAAAGCAAAGAGAAATCACGAAGAATTAAATAGAAGGGATAGCGATAACCTGGAACAAATTTTGGGCTCATAAAGAAATTTTAAACTCAAAACTCCCTATAAAAACTAAGAAAATAGTAATGAACACAGCAAACTGTCCTGCCTTACCTACGGCTGCCAAACGTGGTCATTTGACGGAAAGATTAAAACGAAAGTTCAGTCAGCACAGAGAGCAATGGAAAGAAGTTGTTTGGGTATTCATTTAAAGGATAGAGTAAAAAATACAGATATTCGTAACAAAACGAGAATAACCGACCCCTTAGCCTTTGCACAAGGCCTTAAGTGGAAGTGGGCCGGCCATGTTGCACGGTATACAGACGGACGCTGGACAGCAAGCGTGACCACATGGAAAGGTCCAAATGGGTCTCGAGCCAGAGGACGACCATACCAGATGGCAAGACGAAATTATCGCAAACGCATGCAAAAACTGGCTCGAGACAGCGAAAGATAGAGAAAATTGGAATTCTTTGGAGGAGGCTTTTACCCGAAAGGGGTCCATACTTAAATCTGACCCAGAATGATAATACTTTTAACTATTTCCTATTATTTTATTTTTTTGTCAATATTTTTCTATTTTAATTTTTTACTTTTTTAAATATTGATTTTAAATTATTAATAGATTTTGACTTATACTTATTACTTATAACGTTGACATCACTACATATTATAAAACAAAGTCCATATTTCCGTATGTACGCATAAAACTTTAAAACTACGCAACCGATTTTGATGCGGTTTTTTTTAATAGATAGAGTGATTCCAGAGGAAGGTTTGTACGTATGATAATATTCAATACGAAGTAGAGAAATAATGTAATTTTTGAGGTTTCTATAAATAATTAATTTTTTTTCCGCTTACATTGCAAACGCAGGCTAAACCCTACGAGATTTATCAAAATGATGTACTAAGTATTTGTACACCTTAAAAAGGTCTACAGAAAAGTCCGCGATGGTATATATCTATCTCTTATGGATAACCCACAATAGCAGTTTTTTTCATTTACTTTTTACGAAAAATTATGCCTTATGTTCAAAGCAATTTTTATACAATACAGCATTAATCCTTATCCAATTGAGTTCCATAAATAAATTGTTGATTTAATATAGATCAATATTGCCTTTTACAGCATGTAATTTAAGTGAACATTTTCGGAGATATTACAGATTTAAAATCCCGCGAGGAGGCCGCGCTTAGACCTATAAGCACTTCGAATTTAGCAGCGACCGGAGGCGCAACTAAATATCCTTCTTTCAAGTTTATATTGTCTAATGATAAGAAAGCTATGAATGTTGTATGTAAAGACATTGTCTAATCAATTGTAAAAATAAATATTATCACTACATAGTATAAAACAAAGTCGCATTCTTTATCTGTCCCTATGTCCGTATATCCCTATGTATGCTTCAATCTTTAAAACTATGCAACAGATTTTGATGCGGTTTTTTTTAATAGATAGAGTGATTTTAGAGGAAGGTTTACATGTCTAATAACATTCAATATGGAGTAGAGAAATACTGTAATTTTTGAGGTTTCTAATGCGATGTCGTAAATAATTACATTTTTTTCCGCTTACATTGCAAACGCAGGCTAAACCGTACGAGATTTATCAAAATGATGTACTAAGTATTTGTACACCATAAAAAGGTCTACAGAAAAGTCCGCGATAGTATATGTCTATCTCTTATGGATAACCCACAGTAGCAGTTTTTGTCATTTACTTTTTACGAAAAATAGTGCCTTATGTTCAAAGCAATTTTTATACAATACGGCATTAATCCTTATCCAATTAAGAACCTTATATATATTGTTTATTTAATATTGATCAATATGACCCTTTACAGCATGTAATTTAAATAAACAGTTTCGAAGATATTACAGATTTAAAATGCAGGGGCCGCGCCGCGAGCCTATAAATAGCGCGTCGGAGGTAGCGGTTCGCCTCTCAGCGATGCTTCCGCGCATGCCTGTCTTATCGGCGACGCTGTCAAAGCCATTAGGGCTAACAGCATTAGTCAAATTCTAAAAAAAAAAACGCGGTCCGCCCTTTAACCATTTGAATTTAGCAGCGATCGGACGCATTTATGATCGGAGCTCTCTAGCGAGGAAAATAACAATCACTACATATTATAAAACAAAGTCCATATTTCCCTATGTCTGCATAAAACTTTAAAACTACGCAACAGACTTTGATACGGTTTTTTTAAATAGATAGAGTGATTCCAGAGGAAGGTTTGTACGTATAATAACATTCAATACGGAGTAGAGAAATACTGTAATTTTTGAGGTTTCTGTAAATAATTAATTTTTTTTCCGCTTACATTGCAAACGCAGGCTAAACCCTACGAGATTTATCAAAATAATGTACTAAGTATTTGTACACATTGAAAAGGTCTATAGAAAAGTCCGCGATGGTATATGTCTATCGCTTATGGATAACCCACTAAAGCATTTTTTGTCGTTTACTTTTTACGAAAAATAATGCCTTATTTTGGAAGCAATTCTTATACAATACAGCATTAATCCTTATCCAATTGAGTACCTTAAATAAATAGTTGATTTAATATAGATCAATATGGCCGTTTACAGCATGTAATTTAAGTGAACATTTTCGGAGATATTACAGATTTAAAATGCCGTGAAGAGGTCGCGCTTCGCCCTATAACACTTCGACTTTAGCAGCGATGTCGCTCTTTCAAGAGTTTCTTTAAAGACATTCTGTAATTAATTGTAAAAATAAAATACATATGGAAAATATAAAAGGAAATAAGTAATAATGTACTATATGAATTTAGATATTCCAAAGATAGCAGGAAATCTTCTTGGTATAGGGAAAGGAAATTGTGTTTCTCCAAATTTAACGCTACGGCTACGGGCAGTAATAATTAAATCAAAACAACTGGATCAATTTTAATCATTTTTTTACACTGACTGACATGAGATGTATATTTTATACCCGTGCGAAGCAGGGGCAGGCCGCTAGTATAAATATAATTTAGATTAGAATCGCGACATAATTACATTAGATATTATAATGTAATTTTTAGAAAGTATTGTTTCTTTTACTTTTACTTAATCGATTGATTTGTATAAATGTATGGGCCTAATAAAGCTTTATTATTATTATTATTATGTAGTGAAGTTTAGCTATTATTTTGATAATTGTCAAATTTTTTTACCATATTTAACCAAAGACAAAATTACATTTAGCTGTCATTTATGTTTTGTTATTGCATGTCATAGTCGTTTTTGTTATACCACGTTTTATAGGGACTTGGCGGAAACGCGGTCGATCGGGATAAAAAGTATCCTATTTGCGTCTCCTGGTTCTAATCAACCTCTCCACCAATTTTCAGCCAAATTGGTTTATCCGTTCTTGAGTTATAAATAGTGTAACTAAGACCATCTTTCTTTTATATATATATATAGATTTCATGTAAGTAGGTACGGGTTATTTACTAAAATTATTAAATTATGCTGATTCTTCCCGGATCGATCCGATTTTTGTGACCGAGGCGAGGCACTACAACAACGGAAATCATTGCAGGCCTGAGACCATCGATCCAACACCAGTACACACCAGAGACTATTCGGTACAGCTCCCAGCACCACTCAGCGAAGTCACCCTCACCAAGTTATATTCAGGCACTATAAAGCGTTCGAGAATAATAAATAATTTGTCACATGTAATAAAATTACATTTTAATTGTTAGTGAGCTACAAGACCGAAGTCTCTCACCACACCGTTAAGACAAGCCGAATCTTTAAACATTTCACACTATAAAGTGTTCGAGAATAATGTATAATTTGTCTCATGTAACAAAATTACATTTTATTAGTGATCTAGTAGACCGAAGTCTCTCATCACACAGCTAAGACAAGCCGAAGCTTTAAACAATGGTTCTGGGATCATAGCGCTACCATGTATCGCCCCAAGTACATGTAAACGTGAGCCTTCGGCTTGCCGTACTAGGTCGCAAGCGCTCCCGGCAACGTCCGCCAGTCATCCAATACCTATATCAGACGGCTGTCGTGACATGCGGCGCTAATGAAAGTTTAGTATAGAAAATCCAAAATGTATTGGGAAAATTTTGATAAAATATTTTAATGAAAAGTGCACATATATGTAACGAGTATCAAATACTTATTACGAATAACCATATTAAATGACAAAAAAATATTTTTATTTATATACCTCCCTAACTTACTATCACTTCAGTACATAACTCTACCAATATATCCATGTAAGGTCGAGATCGTCACATACTCAACCGGATATCATTCGGCATATTACATGACTATTTCAATATAAATAATTTTTAAATAACCATATAAAATAATCTTTAATAGTTTAAATATTTTATTGTTAAATATTTTATATAATAAAGAACTTAAAGTTAAAGTTGATTCTTGTTCGGAAAACGAATAATTGTTTACTATACTAATACTATAATATACTGAAGTTTGTCGCTGTGTTTGTTACGCTTTTAGAGTTAACTAATTTCACGAGTTACCAATAAACTGTCAGTTAGCTTATTTGCAAAATATCTGACACATATCTGGTAATTTTGGGTTTCTCAGGTTTCTGATAGGCTTATTTGGCACTTAAAGTCCCTAATAAGTTCACAGGTAGATCATGTGGCTGTTATTTTGTTTATCCGCTGGATAGCAAACACCTATTTCAAAATGGCCGCGATTTGATTTGTTTCATTTTTTTCACTTTTTAGGCTCTTTTTAGATACATTTATCTGCTACTTAGTTTATTTGTCGATTAACTATCCGATACTTTGTCACTAACTTGTGAAACAGGTTCTAAAGCTACTATTTAATACTATTACACACCGGGCTGACATATAAGATAAAAAAGTCCGTTGTTTCATCGAGAACTGGACCAAAGTACAGTTATTCAGGGTGTTTTAACATTTAATTTTACAGTTACAACTTGGTACATAAAACAATATAAGCAAAATTGAAATTATAATTATTATTCGTTATGTAAAACAGTTTTTGACAGTTTTTTCGTTGACGATTCAAAAGCACTTGTTTACAAGTTTATTTGAATAAAGAATATTTTGAATTTGAATTGAATTTGAATTTGACAAGTAATTGAAGAAATACGCAGCTGTTTATACGTATTGGGCGTACACTTCGACTAGGAATTCATAGCCTCTGCCGCGTTTGCCGACTAGTTTAATCTCTACTCACTCTCCCCAGGGCCTCCAGACTGGAGCGAACTGGTGCCGTCACCTTGAACGTCCTGGGCTCGAATCAATTTGATAACACCATAACTGCCCACTCGCTCACTTTGAAGTTATAATAGATTTAATTTAAACATTGTACACTTGTCAAGAAACGGTGACTACTTAATAATACGTTAAAGGAAACGAGAACTTTTGGACCCAATTTTATTGTAATGGGTTGACATATGATTTCCATAATTTTCTGTTGCGGAGTCCAGTTGGAAAGGGTTTTTACCGCTTTAACATCGTCCATGCGTCGCAGGTCCTCTGCTCATGCAGGACCTAACGACAGTTCTACTAAATGTTCTATAAAATACGAAATGAAACGGAGACTTTTAGGCCTAATTGTAATAAGTTAAGGTAAAGTTTAAATAAACTTTTTTTAATTTAATAAAAAAAAATTATATATAATTTATCAAACTAAAACTAAATAAAACTAAAAAAAAATATTTAAAAAAATAGCGCGATTTTAAATCTGGGAAATAAAAATGTGTTTGGCACACATTTAATAAGTTATCGATTAAAGTAAACGAATCGTTAAAAATATAATGTGAAAGTCGAATAAAGATCTTGTTATTCCTATTCTTAATCTTATAAGAACGTTGTCACATGATTTAGCTTTGTATTTTACGACCGGCCGCCTGCCTGACATCAGCTTAGCTTGGTCGTATTTTACGACACCTCGGCGCGTGTCTCGAATAGTTCGATAATAGAATATGTATGCCTCAACCTAATGCATACAACGGTACGTTTATACATGCGTCCCGAATGACACATGTTCAAGCCGAGCACACCAACAATCACGCATGGTATTCGTCACTAGAAAAATGGCTCCGACACGGCGAGATGTGCAGATTACAGCTGCAGCCTATATAGTAATTCACAAAATATTTAAAAAAGAGAAAAGACGCTAGTGGACCCGACACTTTTTTATGAAACGGTTACATTATGGGCTCAATGCATGGAGCCCACTCCATGTCAGCGCAGGCAGCGTTCGCAACGAACGTACTCGTATGACGCGAATGCTCACTGTGAGCGTACACATTCACACAGCACACAACAGCAACACAGTGGCTTAAGGGCAGGAGAATAGAATATACAATTTGCAATAATCGCAAGGCTTTTTGTCGCCAAATCTACTTCCTGATGATGCTGCGAGCATTTCTTTGAACTTACAAAGGGATATCGAATCTAGACTAAGCAAAACTAAAACCCGCTAAAACTCGATGAAGGTTGGACTCATTTGACTAATTTTGGTCTTAAATTATTTGTGAAAGTCCAGGGAAGGTTAATAAAGTGAGTAAATGTGATAAAAATGCTAGGAATCTAATAAAAATATAATTTTTTTTTAAATAGATAATAAAACATTGATGTTATAAAATCGATTTTGCATTATTTTATACTTCTTTACATGTATTATGTTTGCTAATATTGATTATTAATTGATTAAATTTTGGTCCTCTATAGGAGGTCTGGGAGCTTCTATTCCCAGACCTCCCTACCAAACCCCGTAGGTCACCAAGGTGGTCTGGGCCTACGGCCTGAACATTACCCAGGTGAAAAGATCCTGCGAGGAGTAGCCCGGGCCAGGAAGTTCGCGTCCAGGTCCGTACCCCGCCTTCCGTCCGCCCGGGAAGTAACCGAGATGACCCTATTACTACCGTAATAGGAATTACAATTGAATCCCCCTGATCATTCAGATTTTTGTGATGGAGATTGCAGGGTTGGAGAGTGACAGAAGCTAATGTTTATTTCAGGAATAAGACCCAACCCAGACGAAGTCATGGGTAGAATCTAGTAATAAAACAATACAAATTGTTACTCGTAGATCTCAAAACTATATTTATTCCCTACAAGTTTGATGGTATTTGAAGTAACGCGAACTGCTTATTCAATTGTGGCGTCATATTCGAGCCGGAATGCGTAAGGTTTGTCGCGCCTGCCGACCATTTTAACCACTATATGGTCCTCCTTTATGTCTTTGCCTCGGAGCTTAATAGTCCCGTCATTTTCAACTTCCAGCACCCGAAAGGAGTAAGTAGTGCCATCATTCTCTCCTTGTTTACTGTAGATTAGCTTTTCATCTTTTTTTTTTGAGGCAGACACTGCCGCAACTAAAGCGAGACAACTGAATATTAGAATTTTAGACGCCATTACGTTCCAAGATATATGTGTTTTGTTTCAACTAGATGCTTCTATATATACTAACTTAATGGAGAGGACGATTTTCGGATATTTATCTTATTGAAATATAATTAATGCATATCACTGTTGTAATTAAATCTTATAACGCCTTATATTATTACTAGCGGCTCGCTCCGGCTTCGCACGGGTATGAAATATATATAGCCTATGTCACTCAGTGAAAAAAATGATTAAAATCTATCCAGTAGTTCTGATTTATTCATTACTGCCCGTGGCTCACACGCGTTAAATTTGGAGTAAAACAATTCCCCTTTCCCTATACCATGAAGATGAGACCTGCTATAGGGCGAAGCGCGGCCTCCGACACATATGCAGGTACAGGCACGCGGCGCGCTGCCGCAAATTTAAATCTGAAATATCTTTTAAAATGCTCATTTAAATTACATGCTATAAACGGCTTTATTTATCTATATGAAATCAACAATGTATTTAAGGTACCTAATTGGATCAGGATCAAAGGATTGTATTGTTTAAAATTGCTTCGAAAATAAGGTATTATTTTTCGTAAAAACAAAATGTCAAAAAAATGCTATTGTTGGTTATCCATAAGAGTTAGACATATACCATCGCGGAGTTTTCTGTAGACCTTTTCAAGGTGTACAAATACTTAATACATTATATTAATTATTGTAGGGTTCAGCCTGCGTTTCCAATGTAAGCGGAAAAAAATGTATTTACGACATCATTTTAGAAACCTCAAAAATTACAGTATTTCTCTTCTCCATATTCAAAGATATATTGCAAACATTTAAAATATTATTTTCTCGAATTGGAAAAAATCGTTTATAAATAAATTATTAATAAACGATTTTTTTTATTTTCCATCCTTTCCAATATCGACTTTTTCGATAATTTTCATCGATTTTCTGACTTATAATAATTAGAATAAATACAAATTAAAGTGGACAAGTACAAAAAAAATATTATTGACGTTTAACAGATGCGAAATTCCATTAAAATATGTATTTTGTTATTGGACCAATAACCAATGTAGCCAACATTGGTTACATTGGTTTTATGTATCATCTTTATTATTATTATTATTATAACATCATCCTCCCGCCCTGATCCTACTCTAAGTGGGGTCGGCACTTCTTCTTCTGTCGCATTCTTCATTCCTGAAGGTCGTGTCCTTGATGAAAGTCCTTCATAGTTCGTATAATATGCCTCCATTGCTCTCGATGTTCGACTTTCTTTAGGGCGGAAGTTACAGAGAGACCAGAAAGTGCTGTCACTTGGTCACACCAACTAAACAAACTTGGTCAAACCAACACTAAGTGGGGTCGGCACAACATGTTATAAACATGATTTGACAATTATGCCAAACATCATGCACGCCAAACGTTGACGTCATGCAGGCGGCCAGTTGGAAAATTATTTCCAACCGGCCGCCTGCATGAAGTCAACTTACCTTATTCGCCTATGACTATACTCAGCCGGATACCACACGGCGAGTCGACTTATTTTTGTCGCGTTTAAAAAACACACCTCGGTAAAAAATGAAGGTTGTCTATTCACATTAGAAAATCGATCACAATAATAAAATAATCGATTAATATGAAAATTGATTAGTTTTTCACATCACTAATAAGAATGGAATTGAAATATTTCCGTTCTAAAGAAATCATTAAGTCTATATCTATACTTCTATACTAATATTTATAAATCTGAAGAGTTTGTTTGTTTGTTTGATTCATTGATTGATTGTTTGAACGCGTTAATCTCAGGAACTACTGGACTGATTTGAAAAATTCTTTTAGTGTAAGATAGTCCATTTTTCGAGGAAAGCTATAGGCTATATATAACAGCTAGCTATATATAACATCACGCTAAGATGAATAAGAGAGGCGCGGCAATAAAAATTATCACGAAAACGGCAAAGTTTAAAGCTTTCCTTGCGTGCGCTAAGTAAAGGATGAAAGTTTAAAAAAAAGTCATGTATTACAAATTTTTTACCCTCTAATAGTCCTAATTAAAAGTCCGTGACAGCATATGTCTAGCTTTTAAGGTTAACCCATTTTAACCATTTTTATGGTTATTAAAATACTGCATTACGGTTTTAATCTTTACACGCGGGCGGGCGATTGCTAGTTATTTTATAAATTGCATAACAAAAATGACTGATACGGACTGGTTCAAATAATCATCTAATCATACAAATCACTACATACTATAAAACTCTTGAAGTATATTTAAATTAAAGTGATTTATTTTAATTAAATATCTTTTATTACTTAAAAGCTTACTGTTCTAACCATGGACGTAGTATATACTGGACGCCGCCAAAAGACGTTGCCGATCTTGCGTCTGTGTGTAAGCGATTTATCGTTTGTCTCTGTTCTTATCGCGGACTATACATAAGAGTGAAAGAGATTGTGATGAAGTTTGGCAACGTCGCTAAAAATGTGTCCAGTTGGTGACACCAAATGAGGCCATAGCATTGAGTTTGTTGAAGATTATTTCTTGAAATCTAAAGCAAATACGAGTGTTACTGATATATTTTTTCAAAAAAGGTGGAATATGTCGTGTGCTGCCTTAACGTGACCATCAAGAACAACGAAAGGAGGAGTTAAAAACACGGAATTACCATTTCATAAGTAAATCTTTGACTCTCATTTGCGTGCTAAATTAAAGCGTTTTATTCAGTTAAAGCGTTTCAGATTATAATGTATCAGTACAGTTTGATCTTCTCTAGCCGGCACGAGTGTGGGATACTGATAAAACATAGAAATTAATCATTAAATATTCGATTGAATTGTGTTACCTACGTAGTGATGTACACACTAACGAATTATTATGTATCGATAAATACCAGTCAAAGTTATATTTACTCGCCAAGTAAATGCGAATTCTCTAATTTTAGATTATTTTCTTAGGTTTCCTAAATGCCCACATATAAGAGAACAGTGGATAAAAGCTGTCACCGGTCTCACGGATATGTAAATATTGGGAATAATGTGGATCATGATATTGTGCAATTGGCTACTGAAGCACTAACATTTATGTTAACATTTCATCTATACATAAAGCACCGAGTATGGGCTGCACCTTCGACTTTCTTTTTAACGCTTCAAAGGATTCTTTGGTAAATCTAGGCTCACAGTCAATTGACTGATACCATTTTTGAGAACCACCCATCACAGTAAGATATGCAGTAAAGATGTGCATCGGATAATTCATGACATTAAACTGCAGACTGTACACTCAGGAAATTATGTCAATCTATTCAAATGTTTACATCTATTCTAAACAGTAAACCAACTAGGTTGGTTACATCTGTATATTAACTTTACAGTACCTGAGCTAGGCTTCGATAATTATCGACGCCTAGTTTAGCTTATCGATAAGCTAAGTACTTCCCTAATCACGCACACTAATGCAGTTCTAAAAGTTCACACAAGCATAAAACGGACACACAAAAATAGCTAAGGCGGCATCCAGTGTATTCTTTATCCAAGGTTCTAACAATGCCACAGAGTACAAAACAAAATGTGTTACAGACAATACACTTATCGGTAACTTATAGACAAGGAATACATATTACATTCAACACTCCCCTTGGATTCATGCCTGGTAGAGAAAAAACTTATAACATTACACAAATTACTCATATGAATATAACAACAATTAGAAATACATAACTACATATGTTGACACATTCCAAGTTTAGATCTAAGAAATATATATTAAATTAAATTATTAAATAATATTAAAAAAATTATTAAATATATATAATATTGGTATTTACTGTTAACAAAGTTTAATGAAATTATCTTTTGATGATACTTTTCCTTAATAAAGTGATATTTAATTTCAATATGTTTACATCTTTTATGAAAGTTAAGATTTTTAATAACACTGATAGCACTTTGATTGTCTAGATGAAGACACAGAGTGTCCTGTTTGTATTCACCAATATCACTTAGTAATAATTTGATCCACATTGCCTCTTTGGTTGCAGCACATGCTGCCATGAACTCGGCTTCTGTTTTAGATAGAGCCACTGTTTGCTGTTTTTGACATGACCATGTGACAGCTGCTCCATTCTTAATAAAAACATAGCCAGTGACTAATCGACGTGTGTCCAAATCATTTGCGAAGTCAGCATCGCTGTAGCCTGTGATTTCAGGTGGTTGTGCAGTCTTTGCATAGCACAATCCATAATCTTTTGAAGCCTTCAAGTATTTTTAAAAATTTTTAACCGCATTCCAATGCTCTTGGTTGTAACAGTTTAGAAATCGACTCACCAGACTGACAGCAATCATGATATCAGGTCGACTCACAATGGCCAGGTGCATCAAGGAGCCCACAGCCTCTCGGTACGGAATTTCTTTTTCAGGTCTTCCTTCTCCTTTCTGTAGCTTCATATGAGGATCAACTCGAACACTGTTTGTATTAGGAACATTCATGTTAAACTTATTTATCATTAATATATACTGAGTTTGATGTATAAATATACAGTCATTTAATATTTGCATGCCCACAAAGTTATTAAGAGTATGCATTACTTTAATTTCAAATATAGTGCTCAATTCTTTTGTTATTATTTTTAATGCTGATTCATCTATTGAGAATAACAATCCATCATCAACATACAGACAAAAGTAGCATTTCTTATTATTGACTTGACCAATATAAAAACATTTATCTGCTTTACTGTTAACAAAGCCAAACTTTTTAAGTACAGAGTCAAATTTACTATTCCAACAGCGTGGTGCCTTTTTTAGTCCATATAGAGATTTATTAAGTTTACATACCATGTTTTCTTCACATAGCAGGCCATCTGGTGGACCCATAAATATGGTTTCGTCTAGTTCACCATATAGGAAGGCTGTCTTAACATCAAGTTGTATAATTTTGAAATTATGTTGAATAACTGTGGATAATAGTAACCGAATTGAATCATATTTAACTGTCGGTGCAAAGGTTTCTTGATAATCAATACCGGCAGTTTACTTATTTTCGAAGCAATTTTAAACAATACAAGCCTTTCATCCTTATCCAATTATACCTTAGATTCAAATTTGGGGCAGCACGCCGCATGCCTATACCTACATATGTGTCGGAGGCCGCGCTTCGCCCTATAGCAGGAAATCTTCATGGTGTAGCGAAAGGGGAATTGTTTTACTCCAAATTTACCGCGTGCGAGCCACGGGCAGGAATGAATAAATCAAAACTACTAGATAGATTTTTTTTCATTGAGTGACATAGGCTATAAAATATATATATATATTTTATTCTCGTGCGAAGCCGGATCGAGCCGCTAGTAATAATATAAGGCGTTATAAGATTTAATTACAACAGTGATATACATTAATTATATTTCAATATCATAATTATCCGAAAATCGTCCTCTCCATTAAGTTAGTATATATAGAAGCATCTAGTTGAAACAAAACACATATATCTTGGAACGTAATGGCGTCTAAAATTGTAATATTCAGTTGTCTCGCTTTAGTTGCGGCAATGTCTGCCGCAAAAGATGATAAGCTAATCTACAGTAAACAAGGAGAGACTAATGACACTATTTGGTCCTTTCGGGTGCTGGAAGTTGAAAAAGATGACACTATTACGCTCCGGGGCGAAGATGTAAAGGAGGAACATATAGTGACTAAAATAGTCGGCTCGCGCGACAAACCTTACTACGCATTCCGGCTCGAATATGACGCCACATTTAAATAAGCAGTTCGCGTTACTTCAAATACTATCAAACTTGTAGGTAATAAATATTGTTTTGAGATCTACGAGTAATAATTTGTATTGTTTTTTTGTATTTACTAGATTCTACCCGTTACTTCGTCTGGGTTGGGTCTTATTCCTGAAATAAACATTAGCTTCTGTCACTCTCCAACCCTGCAATCTCCATCACAAAAATCTGATCGATCAGGGGGATTCAATTGTAATTCCTATTGCGGTAGTAATAGGGTCATCTCGGTTACTTCCCGGGTGGGCGGAAGGCGGGGTACGGACCTCGAGGCGAAGTTCCTTGCCCGGGCTACTCCTCGCAGGATCTTTTCGCCAGGGTGATGTTTAGGCCATAGGCCCAAGTCACCTAGGTGACCTCAGGGGTTTGGTAGGGAGGTCTGGGAATAGAAGCTCCCAGACCTCCTCCTATAGAGGACCAAAATTAATCAATTAATAATCAATATTAGCAAGCATAATATATGTAAAGATGTTTAAAATAATGCAAAATCGATTTTATAACATCAATGTTTTATTATCTATTTAAAAAAAAAATTGATATTTTTATTAGATTCCTAGCATTTTTTTCATATTTACTCACTTTATAAACCTTCCCTGGACTTTCACAAATAAATTAAGACCAAAATTAGTCCAGAGTTTGAGTTTGAGTATCGAGTTTTAGCGGGTTTTAGTTTTGCTTAGCCTAGATTCGATATCCCTTTGTAAGTTCAAAGAAATGCTCGCAGCATCATCAGGAAGTAGATTTGGCGACAAAAAGCCTTGCGATTATTGCAAATTGTATATTCTATTCTCCTGCCCTAATGCCACTGTGTTGCTGTTGTGTGCTGTGTGAATTAGGCATGGACAGAATCACCAATCACTTAATGATCATGATATGAAAAACTTTTCATATAGCATCATCTGCTAATGAGGTTTAGAGTAACTGCTATACTGCTATACAAAATTATGGATATTCTATGAAAAAGTAAAATAATAAATTAATACTGAGACTAATTCACTGATATTGAGCAAAAACACATGCAAAGTAACATGGGTTAAATAAATAAATAAATTAAAATAAAGACAAGATTTGTTTGTTCCAAAGAAGACGCTATTCCAACTTAAATTATAAGCTAGAAATATTGACCGTATTATATAGGAGTTAAGAATTACATTTGTTTGTAATAACAATAATTTCACCCAGTAATATTGATTAGCAAAAACGCTTTCCGCTATTATATTATTCAGCTATTCGCTATAATATTACTATTACTTCGCTATTACAAACAAATGTAATTCTTAAATCGTATTCAATACGGTCGATATTTCTAGGATATAGTTTCAGTTGGAATAATGTAAAAGTGCGTCATCTTCCCGAATTATCGACCGTATTATATAAGATAAAAGAATTACATTTGTTTGAAATAACAATAATTTTGCCTAGCAACATTGATTAGCAAAAACGCTATCCGCTATTATATTATTTACGTTAATGGACTAAATGATTGCTTATACGAACAAATTTAGTCTTTATGTCCTATACACTGCATACGACATAAAGAATACATTTGTTTGTATTCCAATAGAATTAGCAGCATTAGCATTTCTTGTACGAACAAATGTAGTCTTTATGTCCTATACTCTGCATACGACATAAGGAATACATTTGTTTGTATTCCAATAGCATTGGCAATAGCAGGTATGATCACGTGATTACAATCGATCATATCGTGGAACGAATATGATGCTTATATAGCAATCATACCCATGCCTAGTGTGAATGTGTACGCTCACAGTGAGCATTCGCGTCATACGAGTACGTTCGTTGCGAACGTTGCCTCAGTGCGAGCCGTGCGTTCCGTATAGACGGATGTTTTGTTTGCGTTGCACGATTTTGAGACATGGAGTGGGCTTCATGCATTGAGCCCATAATGTAACCGTTTCATAAAAAAGTGTCGGGTCCACTAGCGTCTTTTCTCTTTTAATATAATTTTATTTTGTGAATTACTATATAGGCTGCAGCTGTAATCTGCACATCTCGCCGTGTCGGAGCCATTTTTCTAGTGACGAATACCATGCGTGGTTGTTGGTGTGCTCGGCTTGAGCATGTGTCATTCGGGACGCATGTATAAACGTAACGTTGTATGCCTCAGGTTGAGGCATACATATTCTATTATCGAACTGTTCGAATATTTGAACTATTCGAGACACACGCCTCGCGATGTCTGTACTAAAATAAGCATTACACAATTTGTAAAAAAAAGTTGCCTTCTACTTTTTGGGAAAGCCAAAAGGGCTAAAAAATCAGCTATAGAACAGGCACAATCAACATTTTATAGTTGTAATCGTATATTGCCGTATCGTATTTAATAGTCTTGATTACGTCAGAGTGCTTCTTTACTTACAACGGCAGTTTTATCTATATATATAAAAGAAAGTTGGTCTAAGTTACACTATTTATAACTCAAGAACGGATGAACCAATTCGGCTGAAAATTGGTGTATAGGTTGCTTAGAACCAGGAAACGGACATAGGATACTTTTATCCCGTTTGACCGCATTTATTTTATCCTCTCAAGTCACTATAAATCGTGGTATTACAAGAACGACTATGAAATTGAATAACAAAACGCAAATGTCAGTGGAATACAAAACATAGATGACAGCTAAACGTAATTTTTCTTTGGTGAAGTATGGTAAAATATTTGACAATTATCAAAATAATAGTGTTACAACATGTTTTTAATACAACCTCCTTCATAGAGTAGGTCATTAATATGAAAAAGCATTGTGGCTGTCATATGTGTCATTAAGTTGTTGAGAAAGAGTAAATGGGTTGACTCTGGGAAAACTGTGTTTATTTATTGAATAAGTATAATAAGTACAAAGGTGAAATATCGTCGTTTATTATATTCAGAAGGGGATGTAACCTAAACTCACAAATAGAGCGGACAAAAGGAATATCTGGAAATTTAAAGAGTTTAAAGAAAAGACAAAAGACGATCAATATCTTGAGACAACACGGAGAGTGCGAATTTCGTATAATTTGAGAGATAGTTGCGATATGCGATGCTACGGAATAAAAAATGGAGTTTTTATTGGAGAGATTATTATGATGATATTATGATGGTAATTGGTATTCAGTTTATTAACTCTTTAAGATCAACGTGACGATGTGCTATGTGAGACTATAGACGCGCCCGTGACTATTGTTCGATAGAACTGTCAGCTAGAATGACGATTATTCTCTGGATTTGTTCCAGTTGTAACGATTGTTTTCTAGACTGTGGCCATATGCAACGACTGTCAGCTAGACTCTCCCTAGATGTGGTGATTGTTCTTTGAGCGTTATCATTTGCGAGTCTGTTTACGTGTGTATCTGCTGAGTTGGTTGCCACTTATTGAGCTGTGTTATGCCATGACAGTGATTGAGGGTGAGCTTAAGGTGCAAAATGATTTTTCTTTTACAGATTAAAAGAGCAAGTATTGAGTTTCTTGCAGATTCTTCTCAGTACAATCAGCATTCCGAATCAGTGGTAGATTCATTCCCAGAAGTCAGCTTATGAGATTTGCGGGGTCGCAAATGTTGTCAGGATGGTCGACTGTTACAACATGTTTTTAATACAACCTCCTTCAGAGTTAGTCATTAATATGAAAAAGCATTGTGGCTGTCATATGTGTCATTGAGTAGTTTTTGAGAAAGAGTAAATGAGTTGACTTTGGGAAAATTGATTTTTATTATTGCATAAGAATAAAGGAGAAATATCGTCGTTAGTTATAATAGCTAAACGTCACAAAATAGTATAAAACAAAGTCGCTTTCTCTGTCTGTTCCTATGTCCCTATATCCCTTTGTATGCTTAAATCTTTAAAACTACGCAACAGATTTTGATGCGGTTTTTTAATAGATAGAGTGATTGTAGAGAAAGGTTTATATGTATAATCTAACATATTATAAACTTTTATTATAAACATTCAATATGGAGTAAAGAAATACTATCATTTTTGAGGTTTCCAATGTGATGTTGTAAATAATAACATTTATTTTCCGTTTACATTGCAAACGCAGGCCAAACCCTACAATATTTGTCAAAATAATGTACTAAGTATTTGTACACCTTGAAAAGGTCTACAGAAAACTCCGCGATGGTATACATTTTATGTCTATCTCTTATGGACCCACAATAGCATTTTTTTGACATTTTCTTCTTCATATGTAATTTAAATGAACATTTTCAAAGATATTACAGATTTAAAATGCAGGGTATAGCGATTGCGCGCTTTGTCTTATAGCACTTCGAATTTAGCTGCGATTGGAAGGGTTTTTTTTCACATGGCCAACTAAATGTCGCTTTATCAAGAGTAACCTCTAAAGAAAACATGTTTATATTGTGTAATGAAGATTCTTTCTTTATGACAAAAAAGCTGTGAATGTTGTATATAAAGACATTCTATAATTAATTGTAAAAATAAAATACTCAGGGAAAATGTAAAAGTAAATAAGTAAAAATGTAGTATATGAATTTAGATATTCCAAAGATAGCAGGGAATCTTCATGGTATAGGCAAAGGGGAATTGTTTTTTTTTTTTATACAGAAAAAAGCTCCTTATGGGTACTGCCGCCCGACGGGAACAGGCGGCAGTTATGTCGGACTCGCACCGACTAAAACGACCTGTGTGCTCCACGACGCTGCCGATGGCAAGGACAGGGTATCATTGTACATATTACCCCATCCCGCCAACAGCTCTGATCCCAGAGAACAAACACCTTCTTCGGGTAGGGGCGCCTCGAAAGAGAAGCCCCCTCCGCTAACCGGTGCATCGGTAGCACCAGATGCACCGACCGCCTCGGGGACCTGTAAGCCAGGCGTCCGATATACCCCGTTCGGAACACCCGAAGGTCCCCAGTTAGGGCGGCAGACGATGGTTTTGGGCGAGTCACTAACACCTGGACTCACCAGCAGCAGATTGGATCCAGAACAACAGTTCGTGGAACCGCTCCGCCGCCTCCCTTCACCCCCCTCCACAGAACAAAGGGAGGCCATCGCTGCCCACGGTCGCTCCCTGCCCACCGTGTTTGTTATGTCACGGTCAACAGGGAGAGACCGCGCCCCAAGTAGGGGCCACAACGCCTTGGTGGGCGTTTCCGCCCCCACCGGGTAATTTTTTATAGAGGTTTTCTTCCTCGCAACCCGAAGGTCCCCGTTGCCATTGCTGTGCTTCCAGGTTTCGCCGACGGTGGCCGTAACTATGTCCAGCTAGACTTAGAGTAAGCCCAACGGGACCCGTCGCTCATAAGGAACCCCACCCCAGCCCCCCCCCCCCCCCCCGGAGTCCCCGGTCTGTACAGATTTCCCTCTGCTAATCAGGAGGACAACTGGATTGGCCACCCCGCAGTGGCCCGTTCGCCAAGACTAAGCTTGCCCAGAGTGCGCCACGAGGAGGCCGACCACTTTGGCACACCAGGGGAATTGTTTTACTCCAAATTTGACGCGTGTGGGCCTTGGGCAGTAATGAATAAAACAAAACTGCTGGATAGATTTTAATCATTTTTTTTACTGAGTGACATAGGCTATATATTTTATACCCGTGCGAAGCCGGAGCGGGCCACTAGTATCTGTATAGAAAAAACGATTTAGCATTTGTTAGATAGTATTACTTAAAATTTGGCTGATTTTGTCGATATGATTGCAGAGTTATAAAAGTAAAAGTGAGGTGATGAACTTCTTTTATGTTACAGAACTGAATTTCTTAGCATAGATAAAGCAGCGTAGACAAAAAAACCGATAAAACAAACAATTAATCAATTTCTGAAGAAGAATCAACTTTAAGTTCTTTATTCTATAAAATATTTATTATATATGATTATTTAATAATGATTTATACTGAAATTGTCATGTAAAGCCGGGTGCCATCTTGCTGAGTAGAATTGATCGCCGTCATTTCTTACCGAGGTGTCGTAAAAAGTGACTAAGGTAAGTCGACCCACCGTTGGTATCGGTTTGAGTAGAATAGACCCCCTCTTTCTTACGGAGGTGTCGTAAAATACGAATAAGCTAACTTGATGTCAGGCAGGCGGCCGGTTGTAAAATACAAAGCCAAATCATGTGACAATGTGCTTATAAGAATAGGAATATGAAAATCTTTATTCGACTTTCATAATACACATTACAAATTATTATTTATACTTAAAAGTAATTCTTAATTTTTATAACATCTTGTGCCGACCCCACTTAGAGAGGGATAAGGGCAGGAGGATAATTGAAATACTCATGTTATTAACGACATCTTTGTTTTATTTTTAATGATTCGTTTACTTTAATCGATAACTTATTAAATTTGTGCTAAACACATTTTTAAAGATTTTTTCCCCAGATTGTAAATTGCGCTATTTTTTTTTAATATTTCAAGTAATAAAAATATTTTTTTTAGTTTTATTTAGTTTTAGTTTGAATAAACTATTTTTATTTATTAAATTAAAATAGTTGATTCAAACTTTACCTTAACCTATTACAATTACGCCCAAAAGTCTCCGTTTCATTTCGTATTTTATAGAACACTAGCTTTAAGCCGCAACTTCGTTCGCGTAGACTGATATGTTGATAACCCTGCAAATATGTATCTCTATCACAAAAATCAGATCGATCCGGGAAGAATCAGAAGGATTTATCGATTTATGAAGAGCATAATTTGATAATTTTAGTAAATAACCCGTACTTACATATAATATATATTAAAGTATATCAGTAAAGGTAGTACAAAACCTTCATATATATCAAAAAATTCATAATGTTTTTCTGATATTAAATATCTCTATAAATATTATAAACATTTAATTTTTGGGAATGTGCTAGAAAACTCATTTAAAAAAAAAAAATTATACGTAACGTCATTCGTCATCGATTGTCAACTTGTTTTTTTTTAATTACAGTACGTACGGCGCTGGGTTCCAGCGTTTTTAGTATAAATACAAAAAATTAAATTTAAATTATCTTTTTGTTAACATAATATTTTAAAATCTGAAAATATATTACGTTAACTTTGTTAACGGTAATGACTTATTAAAAATGGTGTTTAAAAATAAAATCTTTTTTTCATTAGCCGTATGGCCTAATTTCTATGGGATTAAATTAAATAAAACTTCCCAATACATGTCAATCATTAGTCATTATTTCATACTTGTTGCCACAGACTACTAACTAAAGACTTGTTCCGTTTAGTATAAATATATGTGATTTAATTTTACTTGAACTTAAATCCTATCGTTTTTAATGTTTTATTAAGGTATTTAGCTATTAATCGTACTTGTACATAACCTCAAACTATAATTCTTTTTTTTTTAGTTCCCCTTAAGGTCTGAGTCAAAAGATGTATGAAATACTGGCGGTCTCTTTTATTAAATAAACAAAAGCCGAAATATTTTTAAAAATAATAAAAATAACTTTTTCGAAGATTTTTATATGTTACCCAGGTATATAAACATTATTGTGCCAAATTTCATCTATATTGGTTCAGCGAATTGACCATGAAAACGTAACAAACAGACTTTCTCATTTATAATTTTTTTTTTTTTTTTTTTTTTTCTTTTTATTGGGATAACAAACAATTACACACTAGGATTACATATTTGAACTTAAATGAATTATTTATAATTATGTTGGTGTGTAACCCGCACCGTTACCCACGTATTAATTATTGTGTTAGAGAGTGTTTTATTAGATAATGAGGTTATTATGTTTATAAGAGTTATGTTTTAGCTGTCTCATTTAATTGATTTAATAATTTCGATAACTCTGTTTCTATATTGAACAGACGATAAAAAGAATATATCAAGAGTTTCAAAATCATTGTTATATGACTGGCATATCCGTTGTAATGGAGCACGTTTATATGCGTTCGTTTTGCAAATTTTAACAGCAAATAACTGGCGTTTTTTACATATACGCTGTGGACGGTGTACTGTGCTAAGACGTATTTCATTTGTTAAAGTGATACAATCGAATT
This sequence comes from Morpho achilles, assembly GCA_947086495.1. Lineage (NCBI taxonomy): Eukaryota > Metazoa > Arthropoda > Insecta > Lepidoptera > Nymphalidae > Morpho > Morpho achilles. The sequence continues at coordinate 16,598,216 of CAMTZB010000003.1, read as the reverse complement.
TATGGCGGCAGATGTTGTACAATACCATTTGGTCCAAAAAAATTCTCCTATCATGAAGCGAGACTAAAGAAAACTTTTTTAATAACAGATTGTACGATGATCGAGCTCGAAAACACCTATAATTTACTACACGTAAAAATTTACGTTGTACTGTTTCTAACTGTTTAGAGTATTTAGCATAAAAAGGGTTCCATACTACCGAACCATGCTCGAGCTGTGATCTCAATAGTGACTTATAGAGTAGAAGATAGGTTGACGGACGCTTGAAGGTGGCAGATGTCCTGACAACGAAGCTTAGACGCTGCAAAGCTTTATTAACTATATAGTCAATATGTTTGTTAAAGTGAAGTTTAGAGTCCAGCAATACACCTAGATCTTTCACAACAAAAACTTTATCAAGGGATTTATTACAAAGACGGTAATCAAAACTTATATTATTAATTTTTTTGCTAAAAGTTATATATTTACATTTATCAAGACTGAGAAATAGTTTATTGTGTTTGCAGTATTCGGTAAAGCGATCTAAATCCCGCTGGAGTTCCAGGCAGTCACTTAGTGTGTTAATTGTTCGATATATTTTCAAATCATCAGCATATAATAAGTATTTGCAATGTAAGAAGCACTTGTGGATGTCATTTATAAATAAAACAAAAAGTAAAGGACCCAAAATTGATCCTTGAGCAACTCCTGATGTTACTTCGAGAAAGTCCGATGCAAAACCATTGATTACAACCCTTTGTGTTCTTCTTTCAACATATGATGAGAACCAGCGCAGCAGATTACCTCTAATACCATTAAATGCTAATTTTTGCAAGAGTAATGCATGGTCCACCTTATCAAATGCTTTACGAAAGTCTGTATAGATTGCATCAATTTGAATTCTCGCATCCATTTTCTCAAAAATGAAATTAGTGTAAATAATTAAGTTACTAATGGTTGAGCGTTTTTTAACAAACCCGTGCTGTTCGGGTATAATAATGTTATGAACTAAAGGGTATAAGACATTATGTATTAACCTTTCCAAACACTTTGAGAGAGTAGACAACAATGAAATAGGACGATAATTTTCTACAGCTCTCCGCGATCCCGATTTATGAATTGGAATTATGTTAGCTTTTTTCCAGATAGATGGCATAAATCCCTCCTGAATACTTCTATTAAATAGTATAAATAAGGGTTTACTTATTGTATCTGCAGTACGTTTAATAAAAAATGGGGAAAGACCATCAGGCCCAGGACCCTTAGTAACATTTAAAAGTTTCAGCTCTTTAATTATATCTTCCAACGAAATAGATATATTCGTGATGAGACTCCCCTCTGATTCATTAGTTATATTTTCAAAATAAAAATTACAGAGATTACTTCTTTCATAAACTGAATTAAAAAATGTTGAGAACATCTCACAAATTTCTTGTGGATTGTCGGATTCAGTATCACTGTAAGACATAGTACTTGGCATACCAGTTTTAGATTTAAAGTTCTTTTGAAAGAGCCAAAAAGATTTTATGTCACTACGTATTCTATCTTCAATAGATTCTATGTAGTTATCAAAACAGATTTTAGCCAGTGTTTTGAAACGGTGTCTATAAATAGAAAAGCTATTGTAATGTAATTGATTGCCATATACTTTCCATTTTATCCAAGCTGATTCTTTATTTTTGAAAATATGAATTAATGGTCTCGTAAACCATACGGGAAACTCGCGGGGTTTAAGTGGTCGCAAGGGGATGTGATCTTTAATAATATTGTTTATTTTTTCATAAAATATATCAACGGCTGTTTCCACAGAGCAGTTTCTGAAAGCCAATTCCCAATCTATTTCATCAATACATTTATTAATAGCTGAATAGTCACCTTCCGTGAAGCGGAGCCGCGGGCCTGAGTTATGTTTTAGAGAGACTATTACGTTAAGGGAGATGACTGTAGTAAATGGGGGATGATGAGTATCAATTGGCAGAAGAGGATTCGAAGACGCCTCAAGCTTGTTTATTTCTGTATTTGTAATTACAAGATCTAATAAGCGTTCGTTTATTTATTTTAGTAAATAACCCGTATTACTTATATCAATTATCCATTGTAATAGGTCAGTTAAATTTGTCCAGTAAACGAATAAAAATAAAATAAAATATAAATACTCTTTAAAGATAATTCTTTTAACGTAAGCCGAAAAACTTAGAATCTAAATACTTCTGTAAATACAGACTTGACTTGATTTTGACACAGCAGGGGGTCTTCTCGCATACCCTTGAGGGGTAGGCGGGGTACGGGCCTCGAGGCGAACCTCTTTGCCCGGGTCGGTCCTCGCAGGCTTTGTAGCCTGGACTGTGTTCGGGCTGTAGGCGCAGGTCATTTTGACACATCGTGCTTAAAAATTAGTTTCATAGGTTTATTATAGATGGCGTTTTAAATGTCATCCTGTTTAATTCCTCCTGAATTTAATTCCTGTTGAATTAATAGGATTTATATAGCCTATATGTTACCCCGCCGTATAAGGAATAATTGTGCCAAATTTCATAGATATTGGTTGAGCGGATTGGCCGTGAAAACGGAACAGACAGACAGACAGAAAGACAGACAGACAGACTTTCACATTTATAATATTAGTAAGGATAAGGATAAGGATTTAATAGAACTATCGTTAGGTCCTGCATGAGCAAAGTCCCTGCGACGCATGGACGATGTTAAAGCGGTAAAAACCCTTTCCAAGTGGACTCCGCAACAGAAGAGACCCAGAAAATTATGGAAATCATATGTCAACCCATTACAATATAATTGGGTCCAAAAGCCCTCGTTTCCTTAATAGTATTATTAATTTGTCACCGTTTTTTGATAAGTGTACAAAGTTTAAATTAAATCTATTCTAACTCCAAAGTGATAAACCAATTATAAGAAAATTGTCATCACCATCAAGTTTTGTATATATAGAAGCAGGTGTAGCCGTAACTGCAAACATCTCTCCGATATCACATTATGAAGTCTAAATATATACTATTCAGTTGTCTCGCTTTGCTGGTTGCGGCAGTGTCAGCGGGTGATCTGTTGGACGGTGACATCAGAGGAGGTGAATTGGTATATTACAAAACACATGTAAAAAAGCCCCAACCCTCTGTAATAGATGAAGAGATTGTGAACGTAGGAGTGGGCAGTAATGGTTTTATCAGATTGGTTCGAGTGCTGGACATGCAAGGTGACGGCACCAGTTCGATCCAGTCTGGAGGCCCTGGAGAGAGTGAAGTAGAGATTAAACTAGTCGGCGAACGCGGCAGAGGTTATGAATTCGTGGTCGAAGTGTACGCCCAAATGTTTTAAACAGCAGCGTTACTTTATCAAAAACTGTTTTACACAATGAATAAAAATTATTATTTCAATTTTGCTTGTATTGTTTTATTTACCAAGTTATACCCGTAAAATTAAATGTTTAAACACCCTGAATTACTGTACTTTGGTCCTGTTCTCGATGAAACAACGGACTTTTTTATCTTATATTTTAGTTAGTTAGTATAATAGTAATAGTAGCTTTGGAACCTGTTTCATAAGTTACTGACAAAGTGTCGGATAGTTAATCGACAAATAAACTTAGGAGCAGATAAATGTATCTAAAAAGAGACAAAAAGTGAAAAATTTGAAACAAATCATATCGCGGCCATTTAGAAATAGGTATTTGCTATCCAGCACACAAACAAAATAAAAGCCACGTGATCTACCTGTTAACTTATTAAGGACTTTAAATTCTGAATAAGCCTATCAGATGCCTGAGAAACGCAAAATTCCCAGATATGTGTCATATATTTTCCCAATAAGCTAACTGACAGTTTGTTGGTAGCTTGTGAAATTAATTAACTGTAAAACCGTAACAAACACTGCGACAAACTTCGGCATTTATTTCATTAGTATAGTAAACAATTAATCGATTTCTGAACAAGAATCAACTTTCACTTTAAGTTCTTTATTATATAAAATATTTAACAATAAAATATTGAAACTGTTAAATATATATTTTTTTATTATGATTTCTAGTGGCCCGCTCCGTTACCGCGCAGCCCGATATTCTCGAGACGAGATAATAGGATTTAAATAGACTCGCAATCAAAAGCATTTTGAAGGTCCAGAAACACCCCTATACACTTCTCATTATTATTAAGGTAAGTAGTGACTTTAGAAGTCAATTCAAGAACAGCATCATCCGTAGATTGTGAGAAACGGAAACCTAATGTCAACTTACCTTAGTCGTATTTTAGGACACCCCGGTAAGAAAGAGAGATAAATAAAACAAAAGCAAAATTAAATTAAAAACATTTTTATTCATTGCACTTAACAATTTGACTAATTGAATATATTCAAAGTAGGTATTAACCCTAATAGACTAATTTAATTGTGCGTACACGTCAACAACGAATTGATATCCTTTACCACGTTTTCCTGTAAGTTTTATCTTAACTTCCTGCTCGCCAATATTTCCAGACTCAACCGAAACGGTTCCATCCCCCTGTAAATCGAATACCCTTATAGCTTTAATTACACTGTCACCAGTCACTTGCACCGTGATCACTTCATCATTTATTATAAACGGTTCCTCCGGCTTTTCATGAAAATCACTATAGACCAGTTGTGATTTATCTATATTACCTAAGTGAAAATCACCTGCCGATGCTTTAGCTGCCAGTAGCAAAGCAGCACAACTAAACAATATAATTTTGGACGCCATTATGAGATCTGAGGGATTTGTTTAATTGAGTCGAGTTGCTCTTATATATACCAAAACTTAATCGTGAAAACAATTTTCTGATTGGACGACATTATTTTGTGATATACAAACAATTAATGCATATCGTTATGTAATTTATATTTAATTGGCTGTCTGATAGCGTTGATCATTACGCTTTGGCGGGCTAGGGCGAATATTCGGGCTACGGCAATATATGTGGCCGGGTACATCGTTACAACGCGATGTATTCGGACGCAGACGATGTAGCATCGGGCCACTGTCGGTAAACTGGCACGCATCAAGAGGATTTGTGGCGACAATAGTCACTTGAGTGGCCACACCTACGACACTTCATTGTCGTCCAGGCTTTGAAGTGGGACAGACGTGCTTTTCTTTTCGTACACTATGGAGTGGAGCAACAGAGAAGTGTTAGAGTTCATTTGCATATTTTTATTTCATTTATTTCTCTGAATCATTCATTTTGACAAATTAAATTACATTTTAGTTATTTTCTAAAAAAAAATAGTAAAAAAGTTGTCTACCACGGAGAGCAGAGAAAGGACTCAAACTCCCGGCGGTTAGGAATACTGAGTGAGGAACCTCCTCACAATACGTGCAATCTCAAGCAACACTGCCTTCTGTATCCTGCCCATGATCCAATAACAAAGCAAGAGCCTCTAGAGAGGATATGATTTATTTGTTATTATATTATTTCATATTATTATTTTCATATTAGTTCGTACCTTGCACACAAGTGTATGAAAAATACCAATTTACTGAAATAAAATGCAAAGGTATTGGTCGTTTCGGACAAAACTCCAAAACGAATATTCGCCGTAGGCCGCTCTCCGAATCTTCGGCACGCTAATGTAGACAAGAACATCGACACACGATGTTTTTGTCTACATTACATTGTCACCAATGCGACACGAATCTTCGGGCGTTAATGTAGACCCGGCGTTACAGGTTTAGCTGGTCTTTCATGAGTTGCACTATAGGCCAATATAGAGCTATCTAATTCACCAAACTTATAATCATATGCCCATGCTGTCTCTACCAGCAGACAAATAGCACTAATGAACAGTATTATTTCGGACGCCATGATGAGATCCGAGAGATTTGTTTAATTGAGATGAGCTACTTCTACATAAACTACCAAATCTTAATCGTGAAGACAATTATCTGCTGTGACGTCAATTATTTTGTGATATACTCAAACAATTAATACATATTGTAAGGTAATTTATATTTAATTTACCATCTGACAGCTTTGACGATTACGTATACTTCAATCCGCGAACTCGTCACTTCCGACAATTTTTTTATTTTAGATGCCATTGCAGAATAACAATAGAATACTTAACGCTAGGATAGGATAGGATAGGAGATACTGAGTCTTAATTTGAATTAGGGATATTTAACCTATTAGCTTTGTAAAAGCTAATAGGTTAAACGAGCTTACCCTGTAAAGATACCTATATGTCAACATACAAAAATGAGTTGGACTGGTCTATACAATAGACGGACTACCAAGCATTGATAAGAAACTTGATAAAAAAGGATTCAAATAAAACAATTATATTAATCAATCAATAATCGTGACATTTACAATTTAAGTCTACGTGATTCCCTGCGAGAGAAGTTTAAGGAAATAGGTATTCTTACATTTGCTTCACAGTACATTGTAAGTAATTTAATTTTTGTACATAAAAATATAAAGTGTTATAGAACGATAGGTGATGCCTATAATAGAGAAAGAAGAACCGACATAAGATTGCGGCTCCTGCTTTGCGCCTTGCAAAGGTACGAAATTCATTTGTGGGTTCGGGTATAAGATTCTATAATAAAATTCCGCAATCAATTTTAGCTTTGCCATTACAGGAGTTTTAAAACACTTTTAAAGATAGGCTGATACAAAAAGCCTAATATACTGTTGAGGATTATTTAGACGATAAATATGCGTGGATATAGCCTGTACAAGAAAGTAATAATGTAACTATAATCCGCGATGAAGTAAAATAGAAAATATATATAATGCTAAATGTAGAGTGGACAATCGGTTATCATACCTGATACATGCAGGATTCGTACAAAACACATGCACAAACCTCCACCACCGCCACCACGATACACAAGCACTATATACGTTCACTATCACAAACTCAACAATCGTTTCGCCCCGCAACCGAAGCATCATCAGAGATAGACTCCACGACCAAAATCGCAAAGCGAAGCAATAAACAAATAAGCTTAGTTATATACTCATCGGTTCAACCCCACCATTTATTTTATTTTGCCTGCGAACAAGTTTAACGAGCTTGAACTAGAAACATTTATCTGATCGTTAATGAGGGTGTCATTGTTATGTTTTACAATCTCGATTTGTTCGCAAACGTTTAACTTAAGTCCTTTTTTGCACGTGCGTAATATTTCGTAACTATGGTCGTTAGGAACATTATGACCGCTTTCAATCAAATGTTTGGCGAAATGTGAATTTTGTGGTTTATTATTCCTGAAAGCGGCCATATGTTCTTTAAAACGGGTTTCAAAATTACGACCAGTCTGACTTACATATGTATCATTGCATTCAGGACATTTTATTTTATAAACACCACACTTTTTCGCGCTTTGTAATTTATCTTTATTATTGAAAAGAATCTTTTTTAAAGAGTTACTACTTTTAAAACCTAATTTTATATTTGATTTGGATTTAAATATAATTGTTTTACTACAAATTTGCAAGCGCAAGCGTGCAGCCACGGGCAGTAATGAAAAAACAAAACTACTGGATAGATTTTAATAATTTTTTTCACTGAGTGAGATAGACTTTATTTATTTATACTATTATTTGAAAAAAGAATATTTTGAATATATATTTTATACCCGTGCGAAGCCGGAGCAGGCCGTTAGTATATACATATATATATATATACATATATATATATATATATATATATATATATATATATATATATATATATATATATATATATATATATATATATAGCATATGCTTGGTATATACATGAACATATACATTGACAATATTTTTGGGTATTTGCTTAATTTTCACTATTATTATTTAAATTTTTTGGATCTATAAAATCTTAGTTTTAGCAATTTAAGTCCACTTTAAGTGGGGGTCGGCACGACATGGTTTCCTCTTCCATTCTCTTCTATCATTCGTCAACCCTGACGCTACTACACGCATGTCATACATCAAACATCTCTTTTTAATTCTTCTTATAGTAGCATAGCAACACTCGTTTGGTCACATGATTTTAATCTTGTTCTCATCTTTTCTATAATGAGCGCAATTATCAGATTTCCCCTAACATACTCATTTCGTATTTTATCCAGCCTTGTCGGACACATTCTCATTCTCATCTCTTCTGGAAGAGCGATATTATCTTTTTATTATATTATACGTGTTTCGGTCACGTTATTTTATTAACGTTATCTTTAGCTACGATAATATTGGAGAATTATCAAAAAATATCATCTAAAACGTTGATATTTCGATATTAATTATCTTAGATCAATAAAGAGGAAGACGGACTTTGCCGAACATCTAGTGAAGGATTTTATTATATATAGGAGTATACTCATGAGTGCGTCATTTCTTACCGTTATAAAAGGCGACTAAGCTAAGTTGACCCACCGTGGGGTATCCGCTTGAGTAGTATAGACAACCCTCTTTCTAACCGTGGTGTCGTAAAATACGACTAAGTTAAATTGAATAAGCAAGCGTCTGGTCGTAGAATACGTAGCCAAATCATATGACATGTTTATAACATGTTGTGTCAGCTTGTGTGTATTACATGTTGAGCAAGGGCAGAAGGATGGTGACTGACAGAAGAATGAGTGCGTGTCTTAATTTCTGGTGAAATAACCTTAGTTGTAAATTAAAATCTCATAATGCTCCAGGACAAATATAATAGCAGGTCTATATCGGTATAGAAAAAACAAGTATTTGTCAGATACAAAAAAAAAAAATTTTTAGTTTTGGGCACTCTATTGTAACACAAGGTGTGTTTTTTGTCTACAAAAAAAGAAGGACAAACTTATCAAATTATTGTATTGTTCCATTCTTGATAGTTGATCTTTTTTTTTTTTAATTTATTGAAACCAAAGAAACACAATTATAACAGAAAATACAAACCTAAAACCAAAGAGGTTTGTCTGTTATGTGACATAGTGCGACCGCGGCTTACTTCGTCGACTTATGTATATGTAGGTGAATAGCACCTCAAATCAATTAAATAACTTTTAACCCACTGCAACAAAATAATCGGCCATGCGTCATTATTGCAGTGAAGTTAGCGAGCTTAGTCTGCAGTGTGCTATTCACCTCCTGAGCGACTCAGGCGATAGATATCGTATAATACAGCTATTACTTTGTTGTATATAGGTTGGTCAGAAAATATGTTTTAGCTTACATTTAATGTTGCTTTTGTTAATACTTTTTTTTAAATTCATCTATCTAATCTACATTCATCTTTAATATTGAAATACATTTTCGGAATCTCGGAAACGGCTCCAACGATTTTCAGCATGTAGGGGGTTTTGGGAAGAAAATCGTTCTAAATAAGATTTATTTTAAAAAAAATTACGGTTTTTCCCTGTTTTTAAAAAGTTTTTGAAATTAACGTTGAATATAATCACAATTTTTGGCTGTCAAACGTAAAGTCATGGTAGTTCATGGGGAAAGGGCGGTCTAGAGAGGTGAAAATAAAGCTAAAGTGACAGACGATTGTCAAGGTTGCGAAACGCCTTAGGATTCAGGCGCAATCTAACATTTATTGGTGAAAGAGTGAGATATAAGATTTTAGAAATATTAATTTTTGTTACGGAAACTGGAAACTTTATATTTTAATTCATGGAGCTTATCTTCACATATGATTTATGAATATTATGTTTATAGATTTGCGTCAGTATATTGCGAATTAAGCTACAAAAAAGAATATTCGGGATTTCCTAATTTTGAATATTATTATTATTCTCAAAGGAATAGACTAAAACTTTGTATATCTAACCAAAAATTGACGCCTACGTGTTGCGATTACAGTTTTCTGAAAGAGAATTAAAAATTTACAAATTTGATTCCAAAAATGTTATTATTAATTACGCATAACAGTTTGACAATTGAATACATTCAAAGTAGCGTGGGTTAAGCCTAATATTTTAATTGAATTGTGCGTACATGAACTTGGAATTGATATCCTTTTCCGGGTTTTCCAACATTATTGATCCCTATCTCCTGATCACCAATGTCTCCAGAGTCAATCGAAACGGTACCCTAACTCCTTGAATATCATGCACCCTTACTGCTTTACTAACTCCGCCATCAGTCACTTCCACGAAGATCATTTCTTCATCTAATGCAAAGGGCGTAGCTGGTCTTGAATGGATTTCAGTATATAAGTAGCGGCCTGTTACTATCCCACTGCTGGGCATAGGCCTCTTCTCTACGTTTTTTTTTGGAGAGAAGGATTGGAGCTAAGACCTACCACGCTGCTCCAATGCGGTTACACATATCCCCAGAATTCTCTAGAGATATGCAGGTTTCCTCACGATGTTTTCCTTCACCGAAAAGCGTGTGATAAATTGCAATTATCAATTAGACACATAAGTTTTACTAGAAAACTCATTGGTGCCTGCCCGGGGTTTGAACCCTAGACCTCCTCGAAAGAGGCGCACGATGTTACCGCTGGGCTACCACGACTTTTCAGTATATACCAATATAGATTTATCGTCATAAATAGAATTTGACGTTACTTTGCGGAGATCCTTAATAAAAAGTAATAAAAATTTTTTTTTGCTGTAATCCGCGATGAAGTAAAATTGAAAATATATGTAATGCTAAATGTAGAATGGAAAATTTCTTTTTCATACTTAGTACATGCAAGATTCGTAAAAACACATGCACAAACCACCACCACCGCCACCACAAGACACAAGCACTACACACGTTCACTATCACAAACTCAACAATCGTTTCGCCCCGCAACCGAAGCATCATCAGTAGATAGACTCCACGACAAAATCGCAAAGACTCTTCGACAAAATCGACTTCACGACTTTACGACTAATATTATAAATTAAGTCTGTCTGTCTTTCTGTCTGTCTGTTACGTTTTCACGGTCAATCCGCTGAACCAATATCGATGAAATTTGGCACAATTTTCCTTAAACACCGGGGTAACATATAGGCTATAGAAATGCTGTTAATTCTACAGGAATAGGATGACATTAAACAGCACCATCTATTATCAATCTATCACGCGACATCAGTTCACGCAAACAAAGTTGCAGGTAAAAGCTAGTTCGTTGCTATAATTGCGTTGATATATTTTTTACTTAATTTTTTTTTAATGGCTTTAATTTCAAAACTAATATACTATCAATCAAAACGTTCTAGGCAATTTTCCTTCATTCTTTATCAGGAATATAAAATTGCTTTAACAATTAAGTCTATGGAACTATAAATATTACTCTCAAATTAAATATAAATGTTAGTCACAACAGACAGCTGTTCAGATAGTTGCTATGTTGTCCATAACTATATTTTTTAGCTTTGTTTTGCTGGCAGTGACAGCGTCTGCAAATAACTTGTATTACGGCGATGGCGAAGGAGGTAAATTAATATATCACGAGATTCATAAAAAAGAAGGACGACCTAATGTGTCAGAGGATGACGTAATCAAAGTTAAGGCAGGTGACAATGACGTTATAAAAGCAGTATGGGTTCTGGACTTTCAAGGTGGCGGCACAAGTTCACTTGAGGCTGGAGGCATTGGTGAAAAAGAAGTTGAGATAAGACTGATTGGAAAACTCGGCGAAGGTTACAAATTTGAAATCGACGTTTATACAGAATTAAGCGACAGGGCAAATGCAGAATAATGTTTTTAAGATGTAAGTGTGGCCATATGCCATTTTTGCCTTTAAAGAACATTTACATGATCCTACTAATATTAGAAATGCAAAGGTATACACAGTGGTAACATATAGAAATCCTGTTAATTCTACAGGAATATGATGCAATTGAAAAGCGCCATCTATTATCAACCTGTTACACAACAAGAGTCCTCGCAAACTTTTCATTATACAATGAATTTTCTTCGACGATTTTTGTATTATTGATTAAAACTTGGACATTTTATTTAACATTATGCAGTTATTAACTTTGCCATTGTTTTTCATAGGGGGTTATTGTCAAAATTATTTTTAAATTGTAGATTCGAAATTGAATAAAGAAAATAATGTATTTAGTTCGTCTAGTTTATTTTCCAAGTAAATCCTTAAATCTCGGGGACGTTACAGAGTTCCTAATACGATTCTGAAAGGCCGGAACTTCCGACATCGTCAACAATGACTACGGTCCCAATTATTATGTGAAGGTTAAACAAAGATATTTTCATAAATGAATTATTAAGATATTGCTTAAGCATTTATATCATTCTTTAATTTTTTGGTTGGTCTCGAAGTGTATAATTTCCATAGTTATTATTTTATACAATATTCCACCCCTTTTACAAAAAATAAGGAAATATATTTAAAACTATAATTTAACAATAAAAACAATTTACAAATAAAAATTCAAAAGATATAAAAAAGCGTTACAAATAAACTATACTAAAAGAATACTAAACTAACAGATTACATTTAATTGCACTCATAACCTGAATAGGATAAAACAGTCACACGTAGCCGGACCATTATTTGACTGAGGAGGCATCTTCGCCGTCGGCGCAGGGACTGCCTTGAGAACCTCTTTCCTTAACCATCTCTTTATCTAACTGATAGAGTGATTGATGTGTAAAGACGTTGTTCACTGCGCGTGATCATTGTTACGTCAGTAATAAACTAGCTACAGAATAAGACGGTTGTTTCATTGCATTGATACTTAAAGGAAACTACAACATGCCAGTTTCTATGTTTATACGCCGCGCGTATTACGGACGCCGCGGTGCGAGTATCACTGTCTTACATTTGGTGAGAACATACATTTAAAACCTACACTAGAGTATAGGAGCCATCGGCAGGCTTATAAGTTAAAGATATGTACTACACACGTTCACTATCACAAACTCAACAATCGTTTGCCACGTAACCGAAGCATCATAAAATCGCAAAGCTTTCGGTTTCGGTTGCGGGGCGAAACGATTGTCGAGTTTGTGATAGTGAACGTGTGTAGTGCTTGTGTACTGTGGTAGCGGTGGTGGAGGTTTGTGCATGTGTTTTTACGAATCCTGCTTGTATCAGGTATGAAAACGGTATTCCACTCTACAATTAGTATTATATGTGTTTTCTTTTATACTTTATCGCGGATTATAACAAAATAATTTTACTATTACATTTGTATTATGGATCTCCACAAACAAACGCCTAATTCTATAAATTACGTAATGTATATATATCATATCCCCAGGTAAGTTACACTTTTCCTTTCCTCCTAGTCTAGTTTAAAAACTCTATGTTAATCTTTAATATTTAAATGAGTTAATCTTGTATATATATAAATAATGAAATTCAGCATTTAGGGAGTTTTTGGCGAAGAAAAATCAATCTAGATAAGTTTTATTTAAAAAAAAGTCGTTTTATCCCTGTTTTAGGGTTCGTAAATTTTTTTAAAATTTACGTTGAATACAATCACAATTTTTCGCTGTCAAACGTAGTGGTTCATTTGGGGAATGGGCGGTCTAGAGGTGAAAATACCTAGGATTGAGCCCTACCTGTTCTAACATTTTTTAATTTTTCTTTTACATTATTTTTTTCTTTTTTTTTACTTCATTTTAAAAATTAACGAGCAAGGCTCGGTCACCTAGGTACTATATCTTATATATTTAAATATCATTGGTAGCGTCTATCATTGCATTAAGCTTATCAGCAACATAATATCTACATGTACAACCGATAGATAACCGATAACATCTCATAAATGTGGCATTGTGTTAATTTACCAAATACGACACGATCATATTTTAATTTATTTCTCTTATATTTACAAAGTAAATAACAATTTGCCAACACGTATTATTGTCATAATAATTTAAAATGGCGGCTTACAGTGAAGTGTTATTTGTCTTAATAATGGTGTTTTACAGTGTACGCGCTGAAAGTATTTACGAAGGAATGAAAAGGTTTGACGATAGGTTATTACACAAGAGTGAGCATGTGAAAGAACCCAGTTATTTTATACGTACAACGGACATTGCGTTTCCCAAATATTATGAAGAAAACGGCAATATTATTACAGCTATATATGTCATAGACAACGCTGTCACTGACGAAGGAGCATCTGCAGAGGTTGATTATGGCGGCGTTGGTTTGACTTATGCTAATATACATTTAAGAAGTGCTCTGTGGGGAGGTTTTAACTACACTGTGGAAATATATGGCAAGAAAGCGGATCTCGATTAAATAAACTATGGATCTTATTTTTGTAGTTTCATTTTCAGTAGTTACTTTGTTATAAATTAAACGCCTGTTGTAATTATGTAGCAATATCAACGATACTGTAGTTGCTATTTTGAGGTGAACATAACGTAGCAAAATGAAAATGTTAAATTATATTAATTGCTTATCGAATATTTGAACGTGTGGTATCCGGCTGAATAGAATAGTACTACCCTCGTTTCTTACCGAGGTGTTGTGAAAGGCGACTAAGGTAAGTTGACCCACCGTGTTGTAAAAAAAAACACCCTCTTCTTACGGGATCAGGGCAGGAGAATGATGAATTTTTTACATCCTCCTGCTCTCATCCCACTCTAAGTGGGGTCGGCACAACATGTCACAAACATGTCGTAACTTGATTTACGTATTTTACGACGGGCCGCCTGCCTGACGGTAACTTAACTTAGTCGTATTTTACGACACCTCGGTCTACCACACGGTGGGTCGACCTTAGTCGCCTTTTAGGATATCTCGGTAAGTAAGAGGGTGGTCTATTCTACTCAGACGGATACCACACGGCGGGTCGACTTACCTTAGTCGCCTTTTACGACACCTCGGTAAAAAAGAGAGTGATCTATTCCACTCAGCCGGATGCCACACGACTAGACCATATAAAAAATTATAGACGTGTATTATCTTATCAAGTAATACAAGCGGTTACTTAAGAGATAAAAATGGTTTCGTTTACAATACGCATAAATCAAAGGTATCGGGGAATCAAATTGGTAGTATAAAACGTTTTATTTATTGCCACAGTATACTGTCTGAGAGGTGTACTTCTTGAATTGTATAACTTATAGTGTTTAAGATATTCCGTTAGAGCTGATTATACCTCCACAAAGTATTTACCTCATGTTTGCCTACACCGCGCCGTGTGGTATTCGGTCTGAGTAGAATAAAAAAAAAGTAAGTAAGTAAGTAGCGGCCTGTTACTATCCCACTGCTGGGCATAGGTCTCTTCTCTCCGTTATTGGAGAGAAGGATTGGAGCTAAGACCTACCACGCAGCTCCAATGCGGATTGGTAGGTTACACATATCTCCAGAAATCTCTGGAGAAATGCAGGTTTCCTCACGATGTTTTCCTTCACCGAAAAGCGTGTGATAAATTGCAATTATCAATTCGATTGTAGAATGAGTAGAATAGACCACCCTAATTTCATAAGTTGTCGTCAGGCAGACGGCCGGTCGTATAATACCTAGCTAAATGACACATAGTTCAAATATGTTGGTGCCAACTCCATTAAAAGTAAGGGTAGGTAGGGTAGGGCAGCATAGTTTTAATTGTATATGTGTAAGTTGTGTATATATTTATTATTTCCCTTCTTTTTTATTTTAATTCGGTATAACAAACCTTAAGGCACCAATCCAAGGCTACCACCAAGGCGTCTCCAATATTACCGAAATTCAGCAGGTTTATCTTTAATATTTAAATGAGTTAATCTTGTATGTATACCCGAATATATATATATATATATATATATATATATATATTCGGAATCTCGGAAACGGTTCTAATGATTTTCCTGAAATTCATCATGTAGGGGTTTTGGGGAAATGGTTTTTGAAATTGACGTTGAATACAATCACAATTTTTCGCTGACAAATGCAAAGTCATAGTAGTTCATTTGGATAACGGGAGGTCTAGAGAGACGAAAAAAACTTAGGATCGACCTGCCGCCCCATCTGCCCTATTATTTTTTAATTTTTATTTTCAATATTTTTTTTAATTTTTATTTTTATTTACATCATTTTAAAAGACTCAGTCACCCAAGTACTTATTATTAAATAATATAATCAATTCAAGTCCTTTGTTAATTGGGGCGTGAATTCAGCTCAATACGATTCCATCCGAGCCGTGAACATAATACGCCATTACAATAGTAAATTGGACTAATGAGGGTCGGCTATCAAAGGGTGGGAAACCATAGGAAATAACCGGTTTTAGTTCATTTTAATAATTTCGGATTCCTTGATTTTAGAATGGAATGAAATTCCAAGTTCATTTCAGCTTTTTTTTTGTTGCCAATTTAACACTTTTTTTCAGAAAAAAACCCCTTATTGGTACCGCCTCCCGACGGGGACAGGCGGCGGTTATGTCGGACTCGCACCGACTAAAACGACCTGTGTGCTCCACCACGCTGCCGATGGCAAGGACAGGGTATCGTTGCACACATTGCCACCATCCTCACTGACAGCTCTGATCCCAAAGAACACCTCCTCCGGGTAGGGACCCCTCGAAAGAGAAGCCCCTCTCCGCTAACCGGTGCATCGGGAGCACCAGATGCACCGACCGCCTCGGGGACCTTTAAGCCAGACGTCCGATATACCCCGTTCGGAACGTCCGAAGGTCCCCTGACAGGGCGGCAGGTTATGGACTTAAGCGGTCTCGCCAGCAGCAGATTGGATCCAGAACAAAAGTTCCCGGTACCGGAGCAGAGGAGGCCACCGCTGCCCGCGATTGCTCCCTGCCCTCCGTGTCTGCTACGTCACGGTCAACAGGGAGAGACCGCGCCCCAAGTACCCCTACGCCTTGGTGGGAGTTTCTGCCCCCACTAGCAAATTTTTTATAGAGTTTTTCTTCCTCTAACTTGACCTATCAGTGTCGTAGTGCGAATTTTTTAACCTACTAGATCACGTTAGCGTGACGCTAGTTTGTATGACGCTGAAACAGCGACATCTAGTCACCGCTGTTCCAGCGCTATACAGCCGGCTATAGTAACAGATCGTTATTTTACTTTACTTTTTTTATATCAGGTAAGCCCATTATGGGTCATCACCGCCTGACGGGAACGAGCGGCGGGTATGTCGGTCTCTCACCGACTAAGAACCTGACAGTGCTCCACCATGCTGCTGGTGGTGGGGACAGGGTACCGTTGTACACATTGACCCCATCCCCACCAGCAGTAACTCTGAACCCTAGAGTGCGCCATCTCTGGGTCGGGACCTCTCTAAAAGTGGCCCCTCTCTCCGCTAGACGAAGCATCGGGAGCACCAGATGTATCTACTGCCTCGGGGACTCTTTACATTTATCTTATCAAAACACAATCACACTCAAAAGGGTATTCCCAACAGCGTGATTTCCACTACTATTCATTGCAAATACCCATAGCCCTACATTTCGAGTACAATTATTATATGACTAACTTAAGCCCTCAACTTCATGTGTGTAGAGTTCAGTATAGAAGTAAACTGTGTCAAATATCTCGTGTCCAAAAATCAAGTTAATCCGTAACTCTATAGTTAAATACACTTATATAATCCGAATACCAACATTACCTGCTTCGAATTAACTTTAGTGTTAAAATCACTCTAGTATTTTACTATTTCGTTTTTCCTGCAACCGAAGGGAAAGTAAATCGAAATATCAATCATGACCTTTTAAGAAAGTACAATGCTAAAACCAAGTTCACCCAAGAACAGGGGTCGGCAACCTTTTACCTCGGAAAAGTCAATAATAACAATTCACAAAATTATAAGTTTTTAAGGAGCCAAAAAATATCTTCTTAAAAATGTCTGATGACGCCAACACTCGCAAGCTTGTGAGCTTTTTTACTGAGATGCTGTGAAAAGCTAATAGAAGTGACTGAGAGATAGATGGTGTTTAATCCTCGTTGATCCATCGTTTTTTTTAATGATTTTTTTATATAAAACTGCCAACCCTTAAACAAAGAAATTCACACGTGACAAATATATGTCTATGTTCAATCAATCAATCAAAATAACCTTAATTTTAATAAGCTCTTTTAAGCACTTTTGAATAATCAGGGATCAATATGATTAATAAAGCTACAACTGGTTCGGAATGTTGCTCTTACCGAGAAGAACCAGGAAGAAACTCGGCGGTCAATCTCTTAAACATTTTCAATTTTACATAATAAAACCGCAGTCTTGTATGAAGCTGAAAGGATTTTCAAATCCAGGCTTTTTTATCATCCAAATAATCTTCAATTTTGTAATATGCTTTACGTATAAGAATATCTCTTATACTTAATTTAAACCTTTCTGTAGACTGGTCTAGTATGGATTGTGGAATTTTATTGTAGAAGCGAATATCGAGACCTTCGAATGAATTGCTAACTCTGCTGAGTCGCAACACAGGTATCACAAGCTTTTTGAGACCTCTCGTATGTTTATGATATACATCGAATTTCGTCTTATACATATGGATATTTTTCCTTACCGTTCCGGACATTTTTCCCTAATGCTACAATAAGTACATCTATTTCTTTGAACTTTTCGCGAAGGGACTCACGTTGCTTCATATTATAGATAGACCGTATGGCTCTTTTTGAGCAACAAAAATCTTTTCTATATCGGTCATTTTGCTCCACAGCATTATTCCATATGACATAATGGTGTGAAAATAAGCAAAATAAACAAGTCGCGCTGTTTCAATATCAGTTAGATGCCTTATTTTTCAAACAAATCTTAATTTTTTCACCCTAAAATCCGCATGTGGCTCGCGAACCGCAGTTTACCGATCCATGCCTAGCTTTAAACAAACAAATTAACACGTGTCATAAACCCATTTCTGAAAGAAGCTCCATTATGCCTAATAAACATTGATGATTATATACTTAAATGTTAATCAATCAATTTTTATCTTGCAAATTGTGACGCTAAGAATTCTTATTAATTATCATTAGATAAAACTTTATCATTTCGCGATGAACAGTTATCTATTTGTAATTAATGCTCATTTAGTTTAAATAATGTTCGTAGTAACTCTTTACTAACTTTAGCAGTGCAAGTAGTGCAAATGTTAATGTAAATAAATGTTTATTATGATAAGATTTATATTAGTGGCATGTTTGTTTGGCATATGTGTTTATATTGAGCCGGTAAGCGGTGATAGTGATGCGTTTTTGGTAGAGATAAACGAAGAAGATAATGTAGAAAATGATCATGAATTCGATTTCTTAAACGGTACACTGTTTAGGACGATCAAGAAATATTACTGTCATTCCCAAAGAGAAGAAGGTGAGCAACTTTTTATAACTTTTTATGTGCATCACATATATCGCCTCGTCCGAAAAATAAAGTCTCATGTCCCATTTGTATAAACATAGAAAATGTAACCTTATTCTTCGGCGGATTATGTACCTTAGCGCGCCTTGTCTTGATGTGTAGGTATTTAATTTTTAACAAGTCCATAGACTTCTTAAAATATGTCTTATGTATAGGATTCTCGTGTCACAATTTTAGTTACCATACTCCTCCGAATCGGCTTGATCGATTGTTATGAAATTTTATATGCATATTCAGTAGGTCTGAGATCTGTATCTATTTTTCATACCCCTAAGTAATAAAAGTTGTCTAACACAATTTTCTTTTTCGGTTTTTTTTTATTTGATTTTATTATACACTTGAAATTCCTTAAAAATAATTTATATTAATTATATTAAATAATTATTCAGGTAGTATACGTATATAAAATAAAATCTATTTCCTTTGGTAATTGCATCACGATGGAACGGAAGGAGATATTTTCATAATACTTTTTTGTCGTGTTAATTATTGTCTGGAGACGGTTTTTATGAAAAAAATAATCATATAACATTTGAAAATTTAAAAAATAACTTGATTCTCCTCTATAATTTACTCTTGGTGCCCATTAGTAGGTAAGAAATAAGTATTTCGCGGCTAATTTTTATTTACTTCTGCTAAATGTTATTTATTCATACTAGTCTGTTATCTTGTTTTGTTTGGACCTGGCGTAATTATTATTTGTGTAAGATAATGTGTGACAATTTGTTTTATCTTTGATATATTTTGCGTTGTGATATGATATTGATACACAGGCCTAAAATAATCACAGGCAGACCTGCTGTAGGTGGGAGTGTCATATAATCGTAACAAACACTGAGAATGATGAAACTCGTATCTTTGTCTAATCACATATAAAAAAGAGAGACGGATAGAAACAGCTTCAGTTGCTTTCTATTTATTTTAATAGGGCACATTTCATAAGGGTTCTTTACTCTAGTATAACTTTATAAAAATTGTACACACTAAATTGTTATGTGCCTCTTTTATTCCTACACATATTTGTTAATTATATTATGCACATATTCACTATGACAATCTCAACGAAAACTTCGCCCTGTAACCGAAGTATCATCAGAGATAGGTTTCACGACGGAGTTGCAAAGCTTTGCGAGTGTAAATAGTGGCTGTGTACAATGGTGATTTTTGTACGAGATGTTATGTATCCAGCATGTATATGATATGAGAACAATTATACATGTTATACTTTTTTTTCGCCAGGAAAAATGTCGGGCGGACCTACCAGCCCTTAATGGTTAAATAAGCTCCTTTTTTACCGAGAATCAGCACGGCACCGCTGTCACTTTACACTTAGTATTACATATATAATCATAGCAAAACAATTCTGTCATTACTTTTGACTTACTAACTTAATTACTGACCCCAAAAAGGTCGCGGCAAAGATTAGAATAAGAACATCTTTATTTATATAATTGCACTACTATTCTAACAGTGTACATACAGCGAAGTATACAACAAGCAACAGTTGACACGTACAGATAATAGCAGTGCAATGCTATAAAATGGTAGCTACTTAGCGATTGTTGAGCTGGAAAGCCCAACACTGATTTTCAGTAGCAGCCAACTAAAACTAATCCTAATCCTAATCCCCAATCCCCATTTTTTACGGTGTACATAATGAAATAGGGAAATCGCAATCGTTTTTTTGTGATTCGTAATAGCGCCATCTAGGAGACAGTTATGGTACTAAAAAGCTCATGGGCCAAAATCCTATGTTCAGAAGTGGACGTCTATAGATTGAGAAGAAGATTACTTTTGTACATCATACTGTATCTTTCCAGATTCAGAACTTCTTATTTTCGGTACAAGGTCTTGGACATTTTCCTCCCAAGACGTGAATCTCACCTTGCGGTACCCATCAGAAAATGTGAGTTTATAAACGTATATTGTATATATCTGAATGTTAGCTTCTTTGTATTAATTTGATTATGAACAAATTTAAATTATGAATATGGCGTAAAAGACGATTAAGGTAAGTCGACCCGCCGTGTGGTATCCGGCTGAGTATAATAGACCGCCCTATTTTCTTACCGAGGTGTCGTAAAAGGCGACTAAGGTAAGTCGACCCGTAGTGTGGTATCCGGCTGAGTATAATAGACCGCCCTATTTTCTTACCGAGGTGTTGTAAAAGGCGACTAAGGTAAGTTGACTCACCATGTGGTATCCGGCTGAGTATAATAGACCACCCTCTTTTCTTACAGAGGTTTCGTAATATACTGACGTAAGTCAGTGTTGTGCCGACCCCACTTAGAATGGGATAAGGGCAAGAGGACGATCTATTTTTAAAATGTTTTTTTTTCAAAATGCGGATACATAAATGATTTTGATTCTCATACTTTCTTGTGCTGGTCTTTCTGTTAATTAAACGTTGACTGGAAAAGATTCTTTTAGGGATAAGTTCGCTTTTGTACATATGCTGTTTTTTCTATTCTAACATTTTCATTCTTTATTTATATACAACTAACCGTACGTGCCGCTAAGATCGCGTTGAAATTAATGTACTTAATTGAATATTTTTAACATCAAAGTAGTTTTTGTGAAATAACCATAAGAGATAGAGACATGCCATTGCGGACTTTTTTGTAGTATTTTCGTAGATTTATCCACGCGGGCGGAGCCGCTAGCGATTGCTAATAACAAATAAAATTATCTATGTTCCAGCAAACAAATGGCAGCTTTCATTACATAATAACTGGACTAGAAGTCATTCTGCACCTATCGGGCTCCGAAAGCAAAGGATATATCACCAGTGGGGGATTGTATCAGGTAAATTTGACTGGCCCGATGGTGCAGTGACACTTTAGCTACGGGGGTTGCGGGTTTGATTCCCGACGAGGGCCACATTTATAAACCACGGAGCAGACTTGACTCACCGCGTGGTATCCGGTTAAGTTTTATAGACCACCCTCTTTCAAAATCGAGGTGTTGTGAAATAAGGCTAAGATAAGTTGACGTCAGGCAGGCGGCCGGTCGTAAAATACTTAGCCAAATCATGTGACAACATGTTTATAACAAGTTGTCCTGACACCACTTAGAGTGGGATAAGGGCAGGAAGATGATGATGGTATTACTGTAGATTTAATGTTAACTGGTTTTAATAGCTGATGTATCACTTTCAGGACAACATAAGCATGACTTTCCTGTTGCGCAACATTACAAGTCTCTCTTACCAGCTATACCTTTACGGGGTTCACAAGAGCATCGTCAACAATACCGAAAACTACACCGCGATATTCAATTTGTGCTAATAAATGTTTACAGATTTATTCATGATATTTAATGATTTTTAATTGTAAGGTAATATGATTGATGATGTAGGTAATATGATTTTTAATTGTAAGATAACCTTTGGACCGAGTTTTGCACGGTGTTTTTTTAGAAGAGTACCTTTTTTAGGAGGGTACCTTTTTTAAGAGTATGAGTACCTTTTTTAGAAGAGTACGAGTAATTTTTTCAGAAGAGTACGAGTGCCTTTTTAGAAGAGTACCTTTTGTAGAAGAGTATGAGTACTTTTTTTTAGAAGAGTACCTTTTTTTAGAAGAGTACCTTTTTAAGAAGAGTACCTCTTTTAGCAAAGTTCCTTTTTTAAAAGAGTATGAGTAATTTTTTTAGAAGAGTACGAGTACCTTTTTTAGAAGAGTACCTTTTGTAGAAGAGTATGAGTACTTTTTTTAGAAGAGTACCTTTTTTTAGAAGAGTACCTTTTTAAGAAGAGTACCTCTTTTAGCAAAGTTCCTTTTTTAAAAGAGTATGAGCTATCAGTCAACCACTGTCGATCCGCCGTGTGGTGTCCGGCTAAGTAAAATAGTCCACACTCATTTTTTACCCAGGTGTCGTTAAAGGCGACTAAGGTAAGTCGACCCACTGTGTACTAGTCGGTTAAGTAGAATAGACCACCCTCATTCTTACCGAGGTGTCGTAAAAAACGACTAAGGTAAGTTGATGTCAGGCATGGAAATCATTTGTTCACAAATTTTTAAGTAAGTGGTGAAAAGAAACTAGTGACCCCTAATTTATTGGCTGAACTTTCGCAAAATATCGATCTAAATTATTATCGACCAGTTATGACGGCAGTTAGTTTTTATAGCGCGTCTAGACCGAGGGCTCAGTTGGCGTTGTAAACGAGAATAACTTCAATAAGCAACTAGCTCCTACTAATCTTTACGTTACATTTTATAATCATGCTGTCACCTGATTTGGCTTCGTATTTTACGACCGGCCGCTTGCCTGACGTCAACTTACCTTACTCGTATTTTACACGACATCTCGGAAGAAAGGGAGTGGTCTATTACCTTAGTCGCCTTTTACGACATCTCGGTAAGGAATGACGATGGTATATTCTACATAGCCGGATACCACACAGCTGGTCGACTTACCTTAGTCGCCTTTTACGACACACCGGTTAGAAATCAGTGCGGTCTATTCTATTCCGCCGGATGCCACAAAGCTATTTACTTACAATATGGATGTACAATAATAGTAGATTATGATATCATCATCCTCCTGCCCTTATCCCACTCTAAGTGGGGTCGGCACAACATGTTATAAACACGCTGTTACATGATTTGGCTGCGTTTTTACGACCGGCCGCCTGACTGACGTCAACTTACCCCTGTCGTATTTTACGACACCTCGGTAAGAATGAGGGTGGTCTATTCTACTAAACCGGATACCACACGGTGGGTCAACTTACCTTAGTCGCCTTTTACGACACCTCGGTAAGAAATGAGGTTGGTCTATTCTACTCAGCCGGATACTAAACGGCGGGTCGACTTACCTTAGTCGCCTTTTACGACACCTCGGTAAGAAAAGAGGGTGGTACTATTCTTTTCAGCCGGATACCACACGGCGGAATAGTAGATTATGATACTGTTGCATAATAAGGGTTCTTATAACACGAGTGTGTTTTGCGTTGCCGCGAACTCGTTCATTGAAATCTTTTTTTTAAAGGTAGAAGTTCAACCTCCTTAGTCCAGCTGGAGGTTGTATAGGTGTATCGTTTTGATTAAAAGGTTATATTATGATACAGGTGTCCATAAAAGACCTGTATCGTAATAAAAATTTTTTTTTTATATTTGGTCGTAATATTTGGCATAAGAATTTTGGTTTCAGTTTTATAGTCTTTGTATTTTAGTATCAGAGTAGATAAAGAAATAAATGAATCCATATAAAAATTGTATACTCACAACCAACTGCCATTAGTCCAAGGTTCCCGTCTTCTCCTCTTCACCTGAACATCTGCAGCCAGAATCCAGACCAGCGCTGCCAGCAATATCAGGAAACGGAACACGGAATTCGGCGCCATGTTGTTATAGACGCAAAATGGCGTCACATTTTCTTTCATTCACATTTTTAATTGATAACACTATTAATGGGATCCTTTGAAACGTGTTTTTATCACTTTATTCTAAGTCTTACCATTTAAAAAGCAAATCTATACTTATATAATATAAAGCTCAAGAGTTTGTTTGATTGATTGTTTGAACGCGCTAATCTCAGGAACTACTGGACCGATTTGAAAAAATCTTTAAGTTTAAGATATTCCATCTATCGATGAAGGCTATAGATTATATTAAATAACGCTAAAACGAATAGGAGAGGGAGAGCAATAAAAATATTACGAAAACGGCAAAATTTAAAGCTTTTCTTGCGTGCGGTAAAAGTTATTCAAAAATAATGTATTCCAAAAATTTTCTCCTCTATAAGTTCTAAATAAAAGTCCGCGACAGCATATGTCTAGGTTTTAAGGTTAACCCACTATAACCACTTTTATGGTTATCAAAAGACTATTACGATTTTAATCTTTCCACGCGGGCCCGCTGGCGATTGCTAGTAAAGAATACTTTGAAATCACTACATATTATAAAACAAAGTCCTTTGTTTGTCCATATATCCCTATGTATGCATAAAACTTTAAAACTACGCAACAGATTTTGATGCGGTTTTTTTTAATAGATAGAGTGATTCCAGAGGAAGGTTTGTACGTATAATAAAGTTCAATACAGAGAGAGAAATACTGTAATTTTTGAGGTTCCTGTAAATAATTAATTTTTTTTCCGCTTACATTGCAAACGCAGGCTAAACCCTACGAGATTTATCAAAATAATGTACTAAGTATTTGTACACCTTGAAAAAGTCTACAGAAAAGTCCGCGATGGTATATGTCTATCTTTTATGGATAACCCACTATAGCATTTTTTGTCATTTACTTTTTACGAATCTTATGTTCTTAGTATAGGGAGAGGGGAATTGTTTTTCTCCAAATTTAACGCTTGCGGGCCACGGGCAGTAATGAAAGAATCAAATTTCAAAACTACTGGATCGATTTTAATCATTTTTTTTACACTGACTGACATGGGATATATATTTTATACCCGTGCAAAGCAGGGGCAGGCCGCTAGTAAATAATAAACAACCTTCACTCAGAATATAGTTCGATAGATTCATAATACTACAGACCGCAATTTCTTAAACCACAATACAATTTCATTTAAAAAGAGCTTTGTAAATTAATTTCACTGCAGAAGATAATAACCTCAAAATACAAATTGTAGGGCCTCGGTCTGTAATTAGTGTTCGCTCTTATTTCTTTTAAGTTAATTATTTCGGACGAGCTCTATTAAGCTGGGTATCAAGTTTTTTGTTTTAATTTTTACCTGACTGAGACTCATCGTCTATTATAATTTTTTTAATTAAAATAATTGCTATGAAAGCGCAGGCTTGCAAGAAAAGGATCGGAGGGTAGAATGTTGTTAGTCATTTTTATAGACAGTGAAATTATATCCCTCTAGACCATAGTTATATTTTGTCCAAATTTATGGATTCCTATAAAAATAGTTCATAGTTCTCATATTTTTATACATTTTCAGGACTTTTTCCTTTTCTTTTTCTGTTTCCACGTAACAACTCTTGCAGGGAAACTGGAAACTGAGTTCAGCGGCCTACGCTGTTCGAAAGATAAGACAATTCACAGACGTCGAAACAGCAAAACTTGTTTATTTTGCCTACTTCCATAGCATTATGTCTTATGGAATATTGCTATGGGGTAAATGCGCGGATAGTGAAAACATTTTTGTTTTACAAAAAAGAGCTATACGTGGCATTTATAATTTAAGACCGCGTGATTCCCTGCGAGAGAAGTTTAAGGAAACAGGTATTCTTACATTTGCTTCACTGTATATTTTAAGCAATCTTATTTATGTACGTAAAAATATAAAGAATTATAAAACGATAGGTGATGTATACAATAGACAAAGCAGGAACCGACATAAGCTTGCGGCTCCTGCTTTGCGCCTTGCAAAAGTACGTAATTCGTTTGTGGGTTTTGGTATAAGATTCTATAATAAAATTCCGCAATCAATTTCAGCTCTGTCATTACATCAGTTTAAAAACACTGTTAAAAAGAGGCTGATACAGAAAGCCTACTATACTCTTGAAGATTATTTGGAAGACAAGAATGTGTGGATATAGCTCTCTTTGAACCTGTACAAGACAGTAACGACTTAATGTAAATAGTATTAAGAATTATATTTTTAAAAGAGAAACCGCCGAGTTTCTTGCTGGCTCTTTTCGGTAGGAACAGCTTTCCGAACCAGCAGTAGAGTTGACGATTCAAAAGCACTTGTTTACAAGTTTATTTGAATAAAGAATATTTTAAGTTTGAAAAAAAATTTGAATTCTTGTCTTAAATACTTTATTTAGCATGAAACAAATATTTGCAAAAATATAATTTATTATTTAATTTAATTTATTTACGAATAATACGAATTATTTAATTTAATTTATTTATTTATATTGTCATATAATCCGTTTGAAAAACAATATTTCATTTTTAATTTGGTAATAAGGTTTGGCTAGCGACTTTGCCAACGTTACTTTATACCGAGATGAAAACTAGGCCAAGTCATTTTCCAGACGTCTTATCTCTATATATTATAAAAAGCTAAATGTATCGATTTTTTTTTTATTCACTCCATAATTCATTAAATGTACCATTATGTTGGTAGTAATATCATCCTGCCCTTATCCCACTCTAAGTGTGATCAGCACATGTTATAAACATGTTGCCACATGAATTGGCAACTTATTTTACGACTGCTTGGAGTCAACTCAACTTAGTCGTATTTTATGATACCTCGGTAAGAAAGAGAGTAGCCTTTTCTATTCAGGATACAACACAGCTAGAGTGGTAAGCTTGGGAATTATTGGTATTTAACAATAATATTAATTCCATGATATTAATAATTGTGATCACAGTAATTCCACCTGCTACTGCTACTGCTATTGTTAATACAAACGTTATTCTTATTTTGTGAAACTATGAATATATAAATACATATTTATTAAAATATTTCCAGTACACACGAATAAAAAAAATGAATGGGGAATACAAATGTAGGGTTAAAGTACGATAAAAAAGGTCCAAAGATTAGTAGTCAGTCGTCATCCCTTATAATTTCAATCAGATCAACACAATAGCTTCAAAGCGTAACTAATTTCTCGTTGGGTGCGGAAAATGTCACATTTAAACCCTCAGTGAACGATACAACTACGATTTATTTAAAATTACGTTTATTTAAATGATCACTAACACATTAATATTGTTACGAAAGTGTGTTTTTATTTAATTATATTTTGTCTACGTTTGGACGAATATATTATTATATGATTTGGACATATTTAAAGGTGACGTAAAAGGCGACTAAAGTAAGATGACCTGCCATGTGGTATTCGGCTGAGTAGAATAGACCTCCCTCTTTCTCAAGGTAAGTTGATGTCAGGCAGGCGGCCGGTAGTAAAATACATAGCCAAACATGTGACAACATGTTTATAACATGTGCCGACCCCACTTACAGTGGGATAAGGGCAGGAGGATGATATTAGTGATCATCATTAATATTATGTTCCTAAAGGGTGTTTGTTTATATTTTTAATTTAATGTTTAATTGTATATAGAATGTAATTTTTGGTTTGGAGGTATTTAAAGAGCGGAGATGAATTCTTTTTATCTCAGTGCTGCATAAGAAAGTGTTCGCGAAGGAAGAGAACAGTTTTTTATTATACATTAGTCCGGCATATAAGC
Source organism: Morpho achilles (assembly GCA_947086495.1). Taxonomy (NCBI): domain Eukaryota; kingdom Metazoa; phylum Arthropoda; class Insecta; order Lepidoptera; family Nymphalidae; genus Morpho; species Morpho achilles. Next base: position 16,569,907 of record CAMTZB010000003.1, on the reverse strand, counting down.
TCGAGTACGAAAGCATACGAAATAATTAATATTGCTCCAATGGATTAACGGTGAAAACGTTAAAATAAGACGCACAGACCGACTGACAAACAGACTTTTACATTATTTAATAGTTTGAATACGCAAAGTGTCTTCCAAGAAGATTAAAGAAAATAATTCGAAATCAATATAAAAAAAAAATTATACGATCAAACATTTTTCGAAAGTTTGCGCGGATATCAAATTTAAAAGCTATTTTTTAAGGGACGAAAAATGACTTATACAAAATAAACTATATAATTTATATTATATAACAGTAAATGTATATTTTGAATCTATTTCTTCTATACAGAGAATGTATCTTTTTTTTTAAACACGGTTATTTAGCCGCAGAGTGTAAAGGGGCCTGTTTTTAAAGAAATAATAGTAAGTTTTTTCTATTGTAACATCGTTCGTAACTTTATTACGACATAGTCTTTGTGAATCTCAGATTAAATTCCAGAGCTTAATTAACAAATTATATGTACATAGCTAGTCTTTTAATAAAGATAGTGGCCGCCGCAAATCCGTAATCAACCGGACAGTAGCGATGTAAAAATAAACGATTTTAAAAATAATCGTTTATTTTTCAAAATAATCGATTTTTAGTAATCCATTATTATTTCATCAAAAATCGTTTTTTTTTATCGATTATTTTAAGTATCCCTTATACTATATTACTCTTTTTCTTGTTTTTTAAGATAACATATGCATTGTTGGATGAAACCAATTTAGCCAAACTACACATTTTAATCCAATTTCACAAACAGCGCATCTGATATTATTTCTTGGTAGTTGTCTACTTTAATTAGCCTTTATTGTAATTAATTAATAATATTAAAAAAGACAACTTTTGAAATAGTCAGATTTTATTTTAATTCGATTATTTTTAAAGAGATAAAATCTATTATTTATTAATCGATTTTTACTACTCAAGTCACATCCCTACCGGACAGAAGACGTGATAAAGGTTGCAAGAAACCTCTGGACATTACAACATAAGACGTTCATCGATTACAAAAAAGAAAACTCCTGAATTTCATATAAAAAACAAGTATTTGAACCAAATTAATACGTTTGTTTGTTTTCTTGCTAATTTCACAAAAGGAATTCAATTAAAGAGTTGCTTAAATAAAATTGTTTTTCGATTGAAGATTATTATGCGCCGTGTGGTATCCGGCTGAGTAGAATAGACCAACCTCATTTCTTACCGAGGTGTCGTAAAAAGACAAGTTGATGTCAGGCAGACGGCTGGTCGTACAATAACTAGCCAATACATGTAACAGCAAGTTTAAAACATGTCGTGCCGACCCTACTTTGAGTGGGATAAGGGCAACAGAATGATGATTATTTAAGGAGTATATAAATGATACAAGGTCAAGTTTTTATGTTCCCGTCTTGCACTAAACAGGGACGATGAAAATGTAACTAAGATGTAATATTATAACTTGGTTACATTATAATATAACAAATGTATTTTGAAAAATAAGCAATAGCAGCTTCTTGTTGACTTTTCTAGAAACAATTTTCCGAATTGACAATGGAGGTCATAAGTCATAGCCTATGCTTATTAAAAAGTTGATTTTAAGCTTTAATTTTAATGAACATGTGGAAAATCATACTTATCTTTAGTCATTTAAATTACAAAGTACCAGGTTGACCGAGCCTTGCTCGGTAATAAAAAGAAACAAAAAAAAAATATTTTCATTTCTCGCGACCACCCGTTCCACGAATAAGCTAAGCTGACTTGACAGTTTATGGCAAAAATTCAATTCAATATAAATTTTAGTATTTTTAATACCCAAAAACAGGGTTAAACTAATTTTTACAAAATAAAACCTAGCTAGATCGATTTTTCTCCCCTAAAACCTACATGCTGAATTTCAGGAAAATCGTTGGAGCTGTTTCCGATATTCCGAAAATATATACATAAAAGATTAACTCATTTAAATATTAAAGATACCGTTCCACTTGCTACTCTTTACGCGTAAAGAGAGATTATTAAACGCTAAGCTAATATCGCACCAACTTAAATTAAGAAAACGATAGGCAATATAATAACAATATCAAATATCAACACAGATTAATTTCGCAGAGAAAGTAACAAACCGGACACCAAACAAAAAACACAAAACAATCTTAAAATATACTTTTCTAGATTCAAAAAGCACTCGACAATATGACAAGAGATGAAGAAACAATACAACTACACACTTATAAGCTTTTGTGTTTGAAAATAGTGTATTTTTTGCGACGTTCGCGATTTATTTTACGATAACATTTTCGGTTCGCGAGTGACGTGCGATCAAGGCGACGTTCCGATTAAAACTGATTCGGTATTTCGGATTTCGGACCAAGGAATGAACTTGAATTCCTGTTCCTACAGTTCAACGGCAAACTAGTTCTTGATCACAACTGTGGTTATTAGAACTATATTTGATTGCATATTTTAAATAAAGAGTTCCAAATTAACTGTCAAAGATACTAAGGGTTACATTGCGTTGAAATAAGCGACTTAGGATTTACAGATTGAATTAATTCTGAAACCAATTCTTAGATTGAAAGTATTATAGTATATTAAAGTTTAAAGGTTCGAAAAGTTTCCTAACTATCTATAAAAATATCTATAAAAATCTTTGAAAATTCACTTTTTTTCAAATCGACAATATACTGTTAGCACCGCTTGACAGCGGACGGGAGATTGAGATAGGCAGAATCGTAGAGAGAAAGACAGAGGGAGGAGGCCTATGCCCAGCAGTGGAATAGTAACAGGCCGTTACAATAAAATGTGACTAGTTATAAGAATTGATTTTATTTTGGAAAGAGCAACCACCGAATTTGTTGCGGGCGTTAGAAGCAGGTTCCCAACCAGCAGTAGAGTTATCGATTGAAAAGCACGAGTTTACGCGATTAAAGTATACTTTGAGTTTAAGTTTGAGTTTCACTTTGCATCCTCCTTGCGTCAGTGTCCTCAAAGTTGAGGGTCGTGACCCCCTCCACGGATCAATTTGTCACGGACAATGTTGCGCCATTGGTGTCTATTCTTTGCAACGTGGATGGCTTCATGTATCCTGCCGTTGAGAGTGGTGCGGATTTGATCTGTCCAGCGTATTGGACTTCGTCCTCGTGGTCTCATCCCCTGGACCTTGCCCGTGATGAATATCTTTTCGAGATTGTCATCATTTTTCCGGGCGATTTGACCGAAGTACTCAAGGACTCGTTTCAGGCAGATAGTCGAGAGCCTAGTTGAGATCTTGAGTTCCTTGAGTATCGACACATTAGTTCTTTCACTTTGCATAGTGAAATTTAATTTTTCTTGCATACCATCGGATAAAGTTCAATGAAATAGGCGGATTTGTAACAAATTACGCATATAGAAATATGTCTATGGAGAATTATGGAAATATATGGAAATCTAAAAAATTAACAAACTGTGGTAGCCCAGTGGTAAATCTTACTACCCTGTGACTCTTTTGAGGAGGTCACGAGTTCAAACCCGGGCAAATACCAATGAGTTCTTCTGTTAAAACTTATCTATGTGTCTAATTGATAAGTGCAATTCATCACAAGCTTTTTGGTGAAGGACAACATCGTGAGGAAACCTGCACATCACTAGAAAATTCTGGAGATATGTGTAACCTACCAATCCGCAATGGAGCAGCGTGGTAGGTCTTAGCTCCAAAGCTTCTTTCCAAAAAAGTAGAGAAGAGGCCTATTCTCAGCAGTGGGATAGTAACAGGCCGCTACTTACTTTTTTTATAGGATTAACAGTAATAATCATCATAAAGCTGTGATTACTAGACCTACATACGAAAAATATTGATATAATTATATTAAAAATAAAATTAAAAACTCCGTGTGGTATCCGGTTGAATAGAATAGTAGCACCCTCATTTCTTACCGAGGTGTCGTAAAAGGCGACTAAGGTAAGTTGACCCACCGTGTGGCATCCGGTTTAGCAGAATAGACCACCCTCTTTCTTACCGAGGTATCGTAAAATACGACTAAGGTAAGTTGATGTCAGGCAGGCGGCCGGTCGTAAAAAGGCAGCCAAATCATGTGTCAGCATGTTTATAACATGTTGTGCCGAGTTGTCCCACTTAGAGTGGGATAAGGGCAGGCGGATGATGATTAAAAATAAAATTAAAAATCTTAAGTTCAATAATTTATAGAAGTAAGCGTTATTTTGCGAAATTCCTTAGTACAAAAGTTTTGATAGAATTATTTTGTTATAATCCGCGATTGGCAAATCTATGTAATGCTTAGTGTATGCAGCAAAACCGTGCCTATAGCAAAAACTGTCTATGGCTTCCTAACTTTATTATAATTACCTATGAACTATCACACAGATTACTAGCTTTTACCCGCAACTTCGTTCGCGTGAAATGTTGTAGCGTGAAAAGGTTGATATTAGATGGCGCTTTTCCTGACGCATTAACAGGATTTCTATAGCCTATATGTCATTCCGGTGTATAAGCAATAATTGTTGCAAATTTCATCGATATTGGTTCAGCAGATTCGCCGTGAAAGAGTAACAAACATAACTCCGTAGTCACGAACTTTCGCATTTATAATATTAGTAGGAAATAGATAGAGACTGGTAAACCCCGATAAAAATTCGCACGCTCGTGTTTTCCATTTTTCTGTATGCTTCTGAGACATGGACCATCAAATCTGCTGACAGGAAACGCATTGATGCCTTCGAGATGTTGTGCTGGCGAAAAATGCTGGGCGTATCTTGGACTGAGCACCGGACCAATGTATCAATACTCAAAGATATAGGAGTGACCACCAGGCTCTCAACTACGTGTCTCCGTAGAGTCCTAGAGTTCTTCGGACAAATTGCTAGGAAGACGGGAGACAACCTGGAGAGGTTGGTGATCACTGGTTCGGTAGAAGGGAAAAGAGGCAGATGCCGCAGTCCAACGCGACGGTCCGACCAGGTAACCAAGTCGCTTTCTTTAAAAGTCCACGAAGCCTTACAAGTCGCAAGACTTGGAAATCAATCATTCATGAAAAAGTGATCCGTGGAAAAGGTCACGACCCTCAGCACTGAGGAGAACAACGCAAGGAGGAGGTTCAAATGTAAAATAAAACAATTCATTATTTTAATAGCTGCTGTCAATATATTTGATACATACTGTTCTAGATGGCTATTCCATAGTAGTATTGAACCCTCTCCCAGCTCCATAGAGTTATTAACACTAGAGTGGGGGTGCCATAAGCTGGTCTGTATGTGAGAGTCATCATCCTCCTGCCCTTATCCTACCTTAAGTGGGGTGGGCACAACATGTTATAAACATGCTGTCACATGATTTGGCTGCGTTTACGACCGGCCGCCTGCCTGACGTCAACTTACCTTAGTGGTATTTTAGGACACCTCGTTAAGAAAGAGGTTGGTCTATTTTACTAAACCGGATACCACATGGTGGGTCAACTTATCTTAATTGCCTTTTACGACATCTTAGTAAGAAATAAGGGTGGTACTATTCTATTCAGCCGGATACCACACGGCGTAGGTTTGTAAGTGAGTGTCGGAACAAATAATGATAGGGAAGATGACTCTTTGTCTAATCACACATAAAAAAAGAGGGACAGATAGATCACTCGCATTTGCTTTCTCTTTACTATATAAGACAATAATAACTTTATGGTCAGCTCTCCTTAAGAACAATGAAATCAGTAAAAAAGGGTAATAAAATAAAAACAATTCGTTGTTTCAAAACATTTTTATTACATGGTAACCCTGAACGAAAGTCTTTAAAGATTAAAAATATACATTTAATAAAGGTACGTGGCCATGAAGTGTACGTGAGTGTGTATCTACCTCTTTATTTTAAAGAATGTTGACTAAAGAAAAACAATTTGAACAGATACGGACTCTAGCTATATGAAAATAGAAGTAATACATTTTATTGTTGGGAGGCATTCACATTGAAGTGACTTGGAGGTTTTTTTTAAAGTTTTAAATAAATAAATCTTTATTTAAAGCAACTATTGCGAATCAAAAATTTACACGGAGAAATAAAATTATACAAATTAGAATTAAAAATAAAAACGATAGAAAAAAAATTAAAATATTATATAGAGAATGTTTATGTTTAACGTTTAAGTTTTTTAAGTTTAAGAATATTTAAATGTTTTACGGCTGTTTTGTACTGCGGAGAAATGCTAACACTGTGATCAAACTCTGGTTAGGGAGGGTTTTGGATACGCTATTGTATACTTACAGCACCACCCCGTTTATCTTGGATTATATAAAGAACTTGATTGACGGAGCCTTGCTCGGTAATTTTTAAAATGATGTAAAAAAAAAATTAAAAAAAAGAGAAACGAAAAAATAATAAGTATGGCAGGTGTGGCTCGATCCTAGGTATTTTCACCTCTCTAGACCGCCCATTTGACCCTACCCCATTTGACAGCGAAAAATTGGGATTGTATTCAATGTAAATTTCAAAAAAGTTTTTGATCCCGTAAACAGGGATAAAGCAACATTTTTTTTAAATAAAATTTATCTGGATCGATTTTTCTCCCCCAAAACCCCCTACATGCTGAATTGCAGGAAAATTTATGGAGCCGTTTCCGAAATTCAGAAAAATATATATATATATACATACATACAAGATTTACTCATTTTAATATTAAAGTTATACTGTTCTGCTTACTTGCAAAGAATTATATTTATGGCTGTAGAAAAGTAATAAGGAAAGATGTGGAGAGGACCGGAGATGAGTGCTGGGCTAATGACTTTCACAGAAACATGGAGTTCATAGGAATGTCCTTATCATGAAGAATTTTTTTTTAATTTAATGGTTTTCAAAAATCCAACGAAACGGGCGAGCGTTCTATTTTTAAATTTAATCAGGTTTACCCTTATTTCTTACCGAGGTGTTGTAAAAGGCAACTAAGGTTGGTTGACCCACCATGTGATATCCGGTTGAGTAGAATATATCACCCTCTTTCTTACCGAGGTGTTGTAAAATATGAGTAAGTTAAGTTGACGTCAGGCAGCGGCCGATAGACAAATTCTTAGCCAAATCATATTATAACATGTTGTGCCGACCCCACTTACGATTGGTATAAGGGAAGGGGAATCAATGAATTATTCGGTTTTATAGAAGCATTGTTAACTGTTTAAAATGCTTAGTGTATATTCTTCATGGTATCTCTCTTAAGGCCAGGCCGTTGTCGGTAGAGATGTAAAAAAATAATATAAAAAAATCGATTATTTTTTAAAATAATCGATTTTTAAGTATCGATTTTTTTTATCAAAAATAGGTTATTTAAAAATCGATTATTTCAATTATCCTCTTTTTCTTTTTTACGTTTTTTCTAGTTTTTTAATATAAGATACGCATTGTTGGATACAACCAATGTAGCCAAACTACACATTTTAATTGGATTTCACAAACAGCGCATCTGTTATTATTTCTATTGGTAGTAGCCTACTTTAATTGGCCTATATTGTAAATTATTATTAATAATAAATAAAATTAAATATTACAAAAGGCAATTTTTCAAATAGTCAGAAAAAAACGATTGTTAAATAATCCTTTTAAAAGGAACGATTTATTTTTAAGGGAAAAATCGATTAATCGACTATTTATTAATCGATTTTTTGTTCCAAATTTTGTAACACACTGATTTCCACGCGGGCGAAGATGCTTGCACAGCTAGTATTTTTATATAAGCAAATCCGGCTCTGTACTAATGTTGCCAGGTAACTAGTTACTACACGCAAGCGCACTTTAACTACAAGAGATGCGCGTGTCAACATTATGGTGCTACGATTTGTTTGAATTATCCTCTACATTTTAAATCGAGTACTTTTAATTGTCTATATAAATAAATTGATAGGCCTTTCGTGCGTCATGGAAATACTACTGGATATTTTTGTTTGTTTGTTAAGACAATCATCATCCCCATGCCCTTATCCCACTCTAAGCGGGGCGGCACAACATGTCACATGATTTGGCTTCGTATTTTACGACTGGCCGGTTGCCTGACGTCAACTTACCTTAGTCGTATTTTGCGACACCTCGGAAAGAAAGAGCGTGGTCTATTTTACTCAACCGGATACCACACGGTGGGTCAGCTTACCTTAGTCGGGTTCGGGTTGCGAGGAAGAAAACCTCTATAAAAAATTACCCGGTGGGGGCGGAAACGCCCACCAAGGCGTTGGGGCCCCTACTTGGGGCGCGATCTCTCCCTGTCGACCGTGACATAGCAAACACGGTGGGCAGGGAGCGATCGTGGGCAGCGATGGCCTCCTTTAGCTCTGCGGAGGGGGGCGGAGGGAGGCGGCGGAGCGGTTCCACGAACTGTTGTTCTGGATCCAATCTGCTGCTGGTGAGTCCAGGTGTTAGTGACTCGCCCAAGCCCATCGTCTGCCGCCCTAACTGGGGACCTTCGGGTGTTCCGAACGGGGTACATCGGACACCTGGCTTACAGGTCCCCGAGGCGGTCGGTGCATCTGGTGCTCCCGATGCACCGGTTAGCGGAGGGGGGTTTCTCTTTCGAGGGGCCCCTACCTGGAGGTGTTTATTCTCTGGGATCAGAGCTGTCGGCGGGATGGGGGCAAAATGTACAATGATACCCTGTCCTTGCCATTGGCAGCGTGGTGGAGCACACAGGTCGTTTTAGTCGGTGCGAGTCCGACATAACCGCCGCCTGTCCCCGTCGGGCGGCGGTACCCATAAGGGGTTTTTTCCTGTATAGTAAAAAAAAAAAAAAACCTTAGTCGCCTTTTATGACACCTCGGTAAGAAATAAAGTTGGTCTATTCTACTCAGCCGGATACCATACGGCGGGTCGACTTACCTTAGTCGCCTTTTACGACACCTCGGTAAGAAATGAGGGTGGTACTATTCTATTGAGCCGGATACCACACAGCGTTTTTATTGTTAAGATAAATCTATGTAAATATAGAAATTAGTGCAAGATTAGTGACCCCATGTACTACACTGATCCATTTTTAGGGGACCCTAGTGGCCTTGGCGATAGAGCGCTTAAAATAGAACTGTGCTTTTATTTTTAAAGACCAGTAAACTTAATATACTGCGTCCATCATATTATCAGTCTTTTGACAGCTCACGCTCATTAAGTTTTGTATTGCTTACGTACAAATATCATACAAATAATATTTGTACTTTATGGATGGGTACCGCCCACTTAGTGATGTCACACATAATGGTTACTACGATTATGCCACAGATTAAAAATAATCGGTAGAAATCGATGTTACGAGTATTAAAAGACATTTAATAACATTATATAAAGTTTTACTTTCTTCTTAGTTAATACATGAATACAAATAAAACAATCAGGATATTTTAATTTATTTTATTAGCACGAGTCGTCGGAATGATAATCAACACTAGACTCCTCCGATGAGGAGTCTTCAGTAGCAGTTATTATTAGCTCTTGTGTAGATAATATATTATCAAACGCAATATCACGTTCCCAATCAGAGAATATTACTCTTTTAGTTCTTTCCACCACACTTGCCCAGTTCTCGCGTTGTACTGGCAGTGGTATGGAGGAATCCGAAGAACAGTATGGCCATATTCTGCTGCCATTTCATTGATTACATAGCGTTTTGCTCTCTTTTTGGTTTTTAATATTTTTATTAATCCAACTTTTAACATTGAGTCGTCCACATTTTCTCCATTGTCCCGAAGCCAATTAATTATTTCATGCTTTTTATTAGCCTGTGTTGGCATTTTGTCAATTTGACGGGAGTGGTAGGGCGCATTATCAATAAAAATTATTGATGGTTCTTCCAATGAAATGAGCATTTTTTTGAACCACTCTTCATACACATTTGCATTCATCTCTTCGTGGTAGTCATTTGATTTCTTCGATTTAAATGCCAACAGTGCGTCTTGTACAAATCCTTTTGCTGTACCTGCATGGCAAATGATTAGGCGCTCACCTTTTCCCATTGGTACTGAGGAAGTGGAATCAGCAGTATCATCAGTCCAGAAACGAGATAGTGTGTGGTTAGCGTTGAGCCATGTTTCATCCGTGAAAACAATATTTGCCCAATCTTGTATTTTCTTTGCCTCTCTTAAAAAATCACAACGTGCTATAGCTATATCTGTGCGTTCCATTAATAATTTTCTTTTATTTAACTTTTTATATGAAAAGCCAATTGTGTTCAAAACTTTGACCAAAGAAGATTTTTCACCATGAAATAGACCACTTCTTTTCAAAGAAACAATAAGTTTTCTCAAAGTTGGAATTTCTTTTCTCAAGTAGTATTCATATACATGACGACGAATAGCGTCAGCGTCAAAGTCATCAACAGCTGTCACCTCATGAGCCCGGCGCTTTCTTTTTGGTGTAGATGGTTTGTTTTGCTCCAAGCCGCTCCTGCCGTAGGCATCAGTAGTGATTTTAGTCACAGTTGATAGACTGATCCCCAACGCGGCTGCAACACGGTTTCGGACTTGCGTGATAGGTATAAGAGGTCCGCCATTTTGATTTTCTTGCTCAAAATACTCATGAAGTTTTAACACTAACTGTCTCGATTGTGCTTTCAACACACGTCCTTTCGGCATTTTCACGATCAATTAATATAAGTTTCACAAAAGTTTTTCCGAGGAATAAAGCTACTTAACTCAAGGTGTAACAGATGCGAGAGAACACTCAGCGAACGTAAATGCGTGTGACTATCACGGGCGTTTCGTTGAGAGTGACAGATCACGTCAAAATAGCGGCCGAGCGGAAGGTCTGTTGATGTTGCCAGTTGATGTATAATATATTTTTTATGATTATAATAAATACACACGGATTAACATTTATTTTCAAAAAACTAAGGCATATTAGTTTACGTAGGTTATCATTAATCGAATTACTTAGGTACGTAATTCGATTAATGATAGTTGGTACTATAATCGGAATGGTATCGCATACGAGAATCTTTAGGACATCACTAAATGTGTAAATCGTCAATCTGTCAAAAGATGGTTAATATAATGGACAGTGTATACTAGCATAATCTTAATTTTACAATAATTTATTTATCCATGTCAACACTCATACTAAATTTATACTACTGACAACATTCCATTCAAGAATTTTCCAGTATTTTATCTTCATACATTTTAAATTATTTATAGAATTAGGTGTTACTTTGCGGAGATCCATAATACTAACGTATTATAATATAAATATTTTGATATTCGCGGATTAAAGGAAAATAATTTTGTTACTACTTTTGTTTTTCATACATTTTTGCAGGGGGGTCTTCTCGCATACCCTTGAGGGGTAGGCGGGGTACGGGCCTCGAGGCGAACCTCTTTGCCCGGGCTAGTCCTCGCAGGCTTTGTGGCCTGGACTGTTTTTGGGCCGTAGGCCAAGGTCACCTAGGTGACCTACGGGATTTGGTGTTCGGTAGGGAGGTCTGGGAATGGTAGTTCCCAGACCTCGGAGTCAGTTTCGCTGGTGTCTCGTCCGGTGGTGTTTTGATCGGGTGGGTGTGTCATGTCCGGTAGCATCGCCCTCTCGCCCGTCGCGTCGTCCTCTTCGTCGCCGTCGTCGTCCGCGTCGGGCCGCGGTGACGGTGATCGCAGGAGCTCGCGAGGCAGGGAACGTCCCTCGGGTGGTCGTGCGTGGAGTGGCGCGATGCCGTGCAGGTGAACTTGCGCGCTGTTGTCCGCTCGCGCGAACAGTCGGCGCGCAAGGCGACGAACGAACTCCTCCACGGTCGGCATCTTGGTATCTCTGTGCATGACGTCGTTCCTTTACATATACATACATTTTATTATATTAATTTTAACCAAGTATAATATAAAAAAGTGTCATCTATAGTCTATTCATCAAACGAATTGCTTATGGCATGACGGTTGGATTTTTATGCAGTACTATAGCTACTTGTCAGTAGAGGGCGCTATTGGTTAATTTTCTATTTGGCACAAGATGGCGTTAAAATCGTACTTTTTAAGATAGTATATAATATATATAAAATATGTACATACATATGTACATACTTAAAATACATATATATAAAATCATATAAACCAGATGAACAAAATCTTTTAAAAATTCATGTATAACGCTTTCCTATTTAATCTGATTATAAACATACAAAATCATTACTTTTTAATACCTATATATATAAACCCGTTTTCAAACCTGATACATGCAGGATTCGTAAAATCACATGCACAAACCTCCACCACTGCCACCACAATACACAAGCACTACATACGTTCACTATCACAAAATCAACAATCGTTTCGCCCTGCAACCGAAGTTCATAGCATCTTTTATTCACTTATACACTTTTGACATTACTCAAAAAAAAAATTCAAATGTTCAAAATTCAAATTTCAACAACAAATTTATGTACCTAATTGATATTTACGTTTAATAAAACACTCCGCTAAAAGAAAATATCGTGAGGAAACCTATAGGTATATTATATATTTCAGGAATATGTATAACCTAATCCGCATTAGAGCAAGCTGGTGGGAATAAATTCCTGCTCTTCTCTTAAAAAAAAGGATAAAACAGATTTACTTTTAGATTTTTTTTCGACAGTTGATTCTTTGAGTCATAATGAAAATCAGAAAAGCGGAATGATTTAATGTTGAAATACGTTTTTTTAATTATACTTATTAGGCTAAAAAAATATTAAAGAAATTTATCAATATCAGCTTCATTTGAAATTAAATTTGCATTGAAAATGGTAATGCTCAAGGGCATTAATAATAATCTGATATTCTGAACAAGTTTTACAAATAACACCCGAAGTTCTCTGTCTATACCAACCGCGTTGAAATATTAATTCATTTTAATTTAAACCGAATACTTATATAAATAAGGTAGTTATTTCAATGCGTGTGCATGACGTACCATATGGCAGCTCAGGTAGGCGGGAAAAAAAACGAACAGAAAAACGTTTGTTGTCAAGTTGCGTCTGAGAAGTTGAGTGTTGCTTCGAGAATAGAGTGTCCATATTCACTGAAGTCTTTTTCAAACTCAATATTCAAGTAAACTTGTATACAAGTGCTTTTCAATCGTTAAATCTACTGCTGGTTCGGAATGCTGTTCTTCCGAGAAGAGCCAGCTAGAAACTGGGCGGTTACTTTTTTCAAAACATAATTCTTATTAATAGTTACATTAAGTCATTACTGTCTTGTATATAGGGATGTGACATGGAGTAAAAACAAATAATAAATAATCGACTTTTTGCCATAAAAATAAATCGATTTTTAATAAATCGATTATTTTGAAACGAACTAATCGATTTTTTAAAATCGATTTTTTCTGACTATTTCAAAGTTGCCTTTTTTAATATTCATAATTAATTACAATAAAGGCTAATTAAAGTGGACAACTGTCACCAAATAATATCGGAAACGCTGTTTTTGAAATTGATTAAAATGTGTAGTTTAGCTACATTTTATCCAACAATGCATATCTATTCTTAAAAAACAAGAAAAGGAGTAAAAAAGAAAAAGGGGGAAAAAGGAAGAAAAAAAACGATTTTTGAAGAAAAAATAATATGGATGTATTGGAATTAGACATACTGAGAAACATCCGTAGTACATAATATAAGGTGATGTTAGCATATCAAGCTATCCCTGTTATACGTAATTTATTAAAACTCAATACAACAAAAGACAGCGGCGAAGTTGCAAGGTATAACTAATGCTATACCTATATAAAATCATGTATAAAGTTCCTTCTATGAAAGTTTTAATCTATACTTCTGTACTAATATATAAAGCTGAAGAGTTTGTTTGGTTGTTTGATTGTTTGAACGCATCACCTCATCTCAGGAACTGTTAGACCGATTTGAAAAATTCTTTCAGTGTAAGATAGTCCATTTATCGAGGAAGGCTATAGGCTATATAACATCACGCTAAGATGAATAGGAGAGAAGCAGCAATACAAAATAGTACGAAAACGGCAAAATTTAAAGCTTTCCTTGCGTGCGCTGAGTAAACGGTTATAGTTATTCAATAATTATGTATTACAAAATTGTTCGCTTCTAAAAGTTAAAAGTCCGTGACAGCATATGTCTTTCTATGTTTGTCTTTTTAAGTTTTTCAAAATACTATATTGCGGTTTTAATCTTTCCACAACGTTTGGTCACATTATTTGTGAATCATACCGTCATGCATTTAAGGCGTCCTTCGAGGAATGCTAGTAGATTTCAAATTTCGAAGTTTGTACATGTAGGCATAAAATGTGTATGTTGTAATGGATTAACGTATTATTTTACAAATCATAGACAAGAATAATAAATAGATGCAAGATGTTTTTTTTACAGGGTCACACTATTGTCTACAGGGTCACACTATTGTTGATTATCATAATATCAAAAAAGTTTCTGTATGGCTGTCCTGCTTTTTATGAAACTACATACTGAAGTCTGAACTAAAGTGAAAAGAAATATTTTGTATGAAATCTCATATAAAAATAAATAATTTGGGACAAAACGACCGAACCCGGTCGTTTTGTCCCACATTATTTGTTAAGTATACAAGTATTTAAGCTTATATTTACAACTGAAATACACTGTTAAAAGTACTTCATAATGGTTCCCTCGAGCAATTTTTCTTTCATCTAAAACTAAAGTTAACTGAAACAAATGTCTCATACTTGATTTACTGTAGACTATTATTTATATGAAACATGAAAAAACAATGTCGCTTTCGTTATATTTTGTCCCAAATATCAACATTGTTAAAAAATTGTGTCGCCATAAAATTATAAATGTAAATCTATTTCTCAACGAATAAAAAGCGTAATTTCAAAAACAGAACGAGTCAAGTGGAACGGCCGACTCTACTGCACGCACGACGGTCTGCACACACACATGCATATTTACGTCAGCTGATTTACATTTCGTGTTTACCCAATACACTTTTATGCCAAATTCAATCTTCTGGCAATCAATTATGGTTTATTTTTCTATAAATAATTTTCCTTTTTTTTGTTTATAATATTAAATAAAATTTCACCTTTATTGCAATGATTGTAAAGTTCATTTTATTCTACCATAACGTTTGGATACCTTACTATATGTTAGTCCATTGATATTAGCAAATAACAACTTTATATTCATAGCAATTAAGTTACTTTTTAATTGTGCATTCGGTCTTCCTATTTGCATATACACTTGGTTATAGAAATACGTATGTGAGCGTTTACCTGTATTATAATTTAAACATGGCCGACTTATTTTCTTATTTTTTTTGTTAATTAAAGCTCGTAGCTTATGGATACATTATCATAATGAATATCGAAATGCTTATTTTGTTTGTATTAATTTTAGCTATCATATTCATTATCACTAACACTACAAACATTTAAATAAATACCAAAGTAATTTTAACAGGCTTCACTCAATCAGCAAAACTTTTTTTTTTCATCTGTTAGTACAGCCTATAAAAGTCTTTTTTCTCAACTGGAATCTTAACCATAGGTAATATAAAAGGTAAGTGTGAGCCAACTATTTCAACTAATCTAAGGTGTGTAATGTCATTAAAACTATATTTATAATTATAAGATCTGTGATAACTTGTAATTTTTTTTAATTACTAAACTATACAATTATATCGTAACTGGTAAAATCAGTACTTAAAAATCAAGAAATTTAATTTTGAGTATGTATTTAATCTACGTACCTACCTAAAAAATACAGAGATAAAAAACTGCTAAGTTAAGTAAATTTTAAGTAGTATACGGCGCGTTCGTTTCTGGGCCGATTCAATTCGAATTTCGAATATCATATTCAGCCAGCAACCGGTTGCCCTTGTAATAGTTGGCTGATGTTATCAGGCGCCCATTATAAAAGACCTATGTCATATCCTCAGAATTTTCTTATTACCATGTAATAGTGGCTGTCGCGGCCAGTGATAGAGGTCTCAGTATAGCGGTCCTAACCGTCGGCAAGTGCAACGCGAACGAAAATATACGGCGCGCTGAGTTGTTTTGCCGCCTTATCACTGTGGTCATAGAACAAAAAATATGGCTAGGTACCTTAATTTACGTAATATTTTAATAGCTCATAGAGTAAAACATTAACCATCGTTAAATAGTGACAAGATTTGATGTAAAATAGTTATTACAATGTTTTCTTGTTATATTAAATAATAAAATATTTTAAACACTGGTGATATTACAAATTGATACCTCTATTTACTTCTGTATATTATTTCTGTACTTTTAAACATTTTTTCGTAAAATTATATAATGAATATAAATACTTAAGATATAGTACAGTTTAAACGGTCTAAACGTATATAAATGTATTATGTATTTTGTATTAATTTTTTATAACATTCAATGTAATTAATAATCAACACAACACCTACTTAATCCAATCACAAAATTTTTATAATAATTTGAATCTCGAAAGTTCAAATCACTTAGGTTGTATTTATTATAAGATTGCAAAACAATCTGTGTCCTGGAGGAAAAGTTAAAAAAAATGCAATTTTCTGTCAGTATAGAAATGAATGAAGTGTATCGTCGGTTCGTTGTATAATCTATGTGGCGGGCGTAGCGGGCCGCGCGGGACGAAGGCGGGCTCTCGGCCCGCCAACTTAAAAATGCCGCCGCAGAGCCTCCGAATCGATACGCCGCGCGTCACGTGCTGCCGAGCGCGACCAATAGCGAGTAAGCGGCGGGCGGGGGCCGCTCTCCGCCGTCAGTGCACGACCAAAAGCCGAGCGGGACGGTCGCTCGCTCGCCCACCGTTCGATTTCACCGAAAACCGGTCCGATACAACCTGTGTCATGTTATGTGTAATGTCATGAGTGCATGGACAGAGGAAGTGTTATCTTGGCGCGACGAACGGCTCGGCCTGACCGAGCTGCCACAAGGCACGACGAGGCGAAAAAATCGTACCGCTCCTTACAGGATACACCGGCCTCACTTGTCGACGGCTCTCTTGCCCGAGCCCGGATCGGACGTAAATGGTACCCATATATCACGATTATACCCGGAATTGTTAGCATTGATATTTGAGAGATTGCCAGTGCGTGACAGAGGAAGAGCGGCTCAAGTTTGTCGTACTTGGCGCGACGCAGCGGACCGTAGATCTGTTTGGCGCGGAGTCGAGGCTGCCCTGCATTTGAGAAGGCCAGCCCCAGTGTTATTTGCCTCATTAGCTAGACGCGGAGTACGGAGACTACAGGTTCTATCATTGAGACGCGGATTGAGAGATGCGGTGGCCGCTTTACCTGGATTAGAATCTCTTTCTTTGAGCGGATGTTATAGTGTCACTGACGCAGCACTAGCCAGTGCATTCGCAGCTGAACTGCCATCGCTTCGCCGATTGGATCTTTCGCTATGCAAACAGGTTACTGATTCATCTCTCGGTAGAATAGCACAATCGCTAAAAAACTTAGAAGAATTAGAACTAGGTGGATGCAGCAATGTAACCGACACAGGGTTACTGTTGATTGCTTGGGGTTTGCGTAAATTACGACGATTAAATTTAAGATCTTGCTGGCATGTTAATGACGATGGGATAGCACATCTTTGTGGCGGAGGCGAAGCCAAGGGAACCCCAGATTTGGAGCATTTGGGACTGCAGGATTGCCAAAGATTGACGGATGAAGCTTTGAGACACGCTGCTACCGGACTTCCCAATTTAAAATCTATAAATCTATCTTTTTGTGTAGCAGTTACTGATGCTGGCTTAAAACATCTCGCGAGGCTTTCAGACTTGGAGGATATAAACTTAAGAGCGTGTGATGGTGTTTCGGACACCGGCGTTGGGCATTTGGCAGAAAGTGGAAGATTAAGAGCTTTAGACGTCTCGTTTTGCGATAAAGTCGGAGACGAGGCACTGTCCCATGCAACACTAGGGCTATCTGGACTTCGTTCGTTATCTTTGAGCGCTTGTCGGCTGACAGACGAGGGGCTGGAACGGGTTGCTAGGTTATCGCAACTCGAGACGCTCAATATAGGCCAGTGCACGCGGGTCACAGATAGGGGGCTTCGCGTTTTAGGCGAAAGCTTACGCAATTTGAAGGCGATAGACTTGTACGGATGTACGTGCATCACACCTCAGGGCTTGGACCATATCGTGAAGTTGCCAAAGCTGAGTGTTCTGAACTTAGGTTTGTGGCATGTGCGGTGACCACACACGCGCTAGTCTTGTGTCACGGTTGAATGTGTGAGTGCGGCGGCCATGTTACAGTGAAGGAAACCACCAAGGTTGTATACTGGACAGCAATTATGGACATAACCAATTTTAAGATATTAATACAGTTAGGAAACGGGGTCGCTTTCTCGGTCTGTTTCTGTTTTAACAGTTGAGTTATCGTTGGAAGTTTGTTACTGTGATTTTTTTAAATTGTCCGTTTTAGTTGATTTATCGTAAGAAAGTTGCCCCGACGCCTAGTCGCAATGAAAGCTAGATCTTTTTGTCTTATCCCTATTTATATGTAGTAATACTCTTAGTACCTTAGACTTAAATTCAAGCTCATTCCTGTACACAATAAATAAGAATGGATTAATACTAGATTTGGAATATTGTGTTTAAGTTTCCACTCTTAACTGTGGCACGCGAGCAACGGTCTTGCATTTATTTTAAGTTATAATATATTGTTCAGCTTTTACGAAAAGGTCTAGTTTTTCAATATAAATGCTCCATTAGTTAGATACTTAGCGATTCTTCTAATTTTTATTTTTGATTCGACCGTATGCATTGGGAAATTGCAATGTGTTAGGTTATACGTTTTCAGAAAATTTTGTGGCATTGACGTTATGGCTTTTAATTTTACTATACTTGATTACATTTTTTTATATCTATAAAATAGTCTCGCTAATTATTATCTTTAATTTTTTTTACATTTATGTATAACTTTCGTAATAACCTTAGTAATAATTATAAATGTATATTAACTGTTTAGCTAATCTAAAAATTGTTATTGAATTAGATTCATAATCTGCCAATGAAAAGTTAAAACTTAATTTGCAAAGGCTCCTTATACCAGCTATTAAACCTTTTTAAAAAATATAAATTAAAAATTTATACATGACGAAAATAAATTAAATCCAGTAAATTATGTTATGGACTGACATTTATATGTTTATGAAAAATATTCAAAACATATGCATTGCTTTCAATGTACGTTCTAATTATAAAGATTTAAAAAAATCCATACAGGCAGATATCTTCCGCTATATAGATTTTTTAATATTAGAATTTACGTTTAAGGTCTTTCGATCAAATTAAATAAATCTGGTCATAAACATAGAACTTAGCCATTTATTACTCTATTCCATGCCACGATCTCGATTATACGTAATTTTTTTGATATTATTGTTGTTTTTTGTTTCATTTATAACAAGCAAATGGTCGAATTGAGAATAACATTTTTTTCCATTGATATGTTGTTTTCTGTACAAAACGAATGTAATATAGGTAAAATGTATTAAAAGTCATCGTTTAAGTTGCAAATTACATACGATATTTTATTTACCTTTGTCCTCTAATGTTACGAACCAAAAAATAATTTAAATTGTTATTTATTCAAATTTATTTTTACAAGGACTTTTGAATCGTTAAATTACAATGAAGCTTATCCAAAGTTTCGGAAAGATGCTCTTACCGAGAAGAACCAGCAAAATACGCGGCGGCCACTTTTTTCAAAAATATTAATTAAAATAACAAATAATTCAAAAGTAATAATAAAATTATTTTGCTACTATTTTGTATTATGGATCTCCGAAAAGTAACGCCTAATTCTATAAATTATTTAAAATATAATTGTTCAACAAATCAAAATTATATTCTAGTGTTGGTTGCAACTTATATGAAGCTTTGTCATTATTAACATAGTCTTCAATAGTATATAAAGCTATGTTATTAAAGTCTTATTAATTGCCTTCTTGCACTTCGGTAAAGGCAAGTCCAAAAGAGATTATGGAATGTTATTATAAAAACGTATACCGAAGCTCACAAACGATATAGAAATTTTCTGAGGCCTTAGGCCTTCGTATCATTCACTAGATAGATAGATAGATAAACATCTTTATTGCACAAAATTACACTATAAAATAACATAAAAACAAATAACAAAAAAAACTAATTTACTAATTAACTAATTTCGGTTCTTGCTTTCCCTATTACTAGTATCGGTTTTTTTATTCATAAGTTGTGTATTTTGTTGCACAAACTATAATATGGTAATAATTTTATATGTATATTGTGAAGCTACAGAAAGAATACCTATATCTGTAGATAAACCAAGAAGTGAGTCACGTGTTTCCATATCAGAATAATTTAATTTTTGAGACAGTAGTAATATTGTACTACCTACGTAAGAGTTTACATTAACTTATAATTCCCTAAAAACCTTTTTGTTAATAGGATCAATGACAATTAAGAAGTAAGTAGGAAGGTGTCTCTTATAATAGGAGTTATTCACTCCGTTTTTTTGTTTATATTATAAAAACTTTTTAAGATTCATCAACATCGCGTGAATTGTAGGAACAAACGTGTAGAAGTAAAATATACAGAGAATCAACCATTTTTATTTGTAAGGCATCTATAATTTAAAAAAAAGCGAGACCCATATTTTCATTTCAATAGATTCCTGATTTGAATAAAAAGAATTGTTTAAAATTTTGAATTTGTGACAGATTATTGTTTCATTTTGTACATCTAATTTACGGCCTTCAATTTAGTCCTTTAAGGTCTTTAGTATTCCTTTTATTTTTAAATTGGTTATTATTCGTTTTCTGGAATTCAATTTTCTTATGGCGTCGTTTTGTTTTAAAAGCCATACAATCAAATAGCAAAAAGGGAACAGCTTAACGGGCCGATAACAATAACCGGGTGATTTTTTTAATTATCTTTTTTTTTAGCATAAGAGTAATAGCTTAAAAAACTGCACGAAATCCATTACATGAGCTGTGAAAAACATAACTTAAAAGAACTTTGATAGCTCATTCGATAATTGATATTGATATAAAACAAAGCTTTAAATAATTGCAATAATGGCAATTCTTATCTATATTATCTGTGCAATTGTATATACTAAAAACTTTTTATAAAAAAAACATATTTCTTACTGTGATTACTGTTAATAATATTTAATAAGTAGCTTTAGTAATTACTTATTCTCTAACAGTATAATGTAACCGATTCGCGCAACTGATGATTATTAACCCATACTTAAAGAACCGCTGGCCTAGAACATGTTGTTGCTCTGTGTACCGTTAAAAAAGGTTTTTTTGGTTACAAAGTATTATAGGAAAAATATTAATGCGTGGAATAACACTGATAAAAATAACAAAAGTAAAGAAGGATAAAGAACTTATAAAACTTCCTACCCGTCCTTAAGAAACTGCTTGTGAGATTTGATAAAAAAAAAACATTGAGCCTGACAGTATCTTTAATATTTAAATGACTTAATCTTGTATGTATATATATAAATATATTTTCCGAGCTTATTTAGCTTAGCTTGGTTTTATTTAAAAAAAAATCATTTTATCTCTTTTTTTGGGTATAAAAAAAATTTTAAATGTAGAATTGAAATCTAAGGTTATTTTAACGGTCAAACGTAATGTTGCAATAGCCGATGGGTAACGTGCGGACCGCAAATGTTCTCAACCCGGGCTCGTATCCCACCTCATCAGCACATTCTTTCTTTTTTAATTTTTTCAAATATTTTTTTATATCTAAAAAATCACCGGTAACCCAGCTACTATATTTATAATAAAATAATAGTTATGTTACTTTTGTCTGATTTTGTTTTAGACTGTAACCACCGTACTAAACTAATAATACATTTAGTTAATTAACTGGCAAAATGAAAACATTACACGCAAAGTTTCGTTTCTGTGACCATACTGTGAAATAATATAAGGTAAAGCAGTATGGATGGACAAAAGGAATAATAAAATTATTTACCTATAATCTGCGTTAAAGTAAAATAGAATAAAGTAAAAAGTAACGCCTATAGCCGTGTGGTATCCGGCTAAGTAGAATAGTACCACCCTCATTTCTTACCGAGTTCTCGTAAAAGGCGACTAAGGTAAGTCGACACGCCGTGTGGTACCCGGCTGAGTAGAATAGACGACCCTCATTTCATACCGAGGTGTCGTAAAAGGCGACTAAGGTAAGTTGACCCACCGTGTGTTATCCGGTTTAGTAGAATAGACCACCCTCTATCTTAACAAGGTGTCGTAAAATACGACTGAGGTAAGTTGACGTCAGGCAGGCGGTCGGTCGTAAAACGCAGCCAAATCATGTGGCAAAACATGCTTATAACATGTTGAGCCGAGCGGTATGAGGGCAGGAAGATGATGATGATTTACTCTTGGTAAAGACAAAAGTCAAAGTTAAACACTTTACACACACTTTGTGTGTATCTTCTAATACTACGATTACAGTTAAAAATTAGGGCACTTTTAATAAAAGGCTATTTTATAAAGCCTACTATACTATTGAGGATTACTTAGATGATAAGAATGCGTGGATGTAGCTTCGACCGACAAGACAGTAATGACAAAAGGTAACTACAAATAAGAATTATATTTTTAAAAGAGTAACCGCCGAGTTTGCTAGCTCTTCATGGTAGTAACAACTTTCCGAACCAGCAGTAGAATTGATACAAAAGCACCTGTTTACAAGTTTTTAGTTAGAAAATCTAAAAAACTCGATTTTACTAGGTATCATAAATAAGCGAAAACTGTCGTAATTACCTAGTAATAGCCGAGTTGTGTAATTATCTTGATTTTTTAACATTATCTTTGAATCGCGTAAATGTAGCATTTGCCAAATAAGTAGATCATAGCGTAATAATCAATTAAAGATCTGAATTAATTCCCGTGTACTTATGATAGGTACATTTTAATTAATTCAAATTCATAAAATCAATGAAATAACACCTGGATGACCGAGCCCTGCTCAATAATTGTTAAAAAGAGATAAAAAAATATAGAAAAAAAAAGCGGTCCGCCCGTTACCCATCGGCTGTCGCAGCATTACGTTTGGCAGCTAAAACAGTCCTTTGGTTTCAATTCTGCATTATACCATATTTTTAATGTCAGAAAACGGGGATAAAACGATTTTTTTTAATACAATTTCATACAAGATTACGGTTTAATAATGTAAAATTGTAAATGTTTAAAAGATAGACCGCCGAGTTTTTTTCTGGTTCTTCTCAGTAAGAGCAACATTCCGAACCAATTGTAGCTTCATTAATCATATTGATCCTTGACGATTCAATAGCGCTTGAATGAGCTTATTTGCATAGAGATATTTTGATTTGATTTGGGATCGATTTTCAGGATAATCGTTGGAGCCGTTTCCGAAATACAGAAAACATATTTATATTCATACATACAAGATTAACTCATTTAAATATTAAAGATTGTACGAAGAAGGATTGATCATACCGAAAATGGTGTTACAAAATGTACCATCCACTCTCGTTTCTTTACTTTATTTGTATAACTAACACAAAGTACACAATATCCAGTTTTTGTCGCCACGACTTACGGAATTTGACCCCTGTAGCACGTTAATGGGTAAAGTAGTAACGCATCTACTTAATTAACTGGTCAAATGACATATTCTTTGGAAACAGGTCGGCGGCACGTAACACGCTGTTTCGTTTTGAAATAAGAATTTGTTACTTTGACATAATAAAATTAAAAAATTCAAACAATCAATTAATCAAACAATGAATAAACTCTTCAGCTTTATATATTAGTATAGATTTAATGGTATAAAATTCTTAAAATTTCTTACTTATTTATATATTACATATGTGTTATTAAAATAATAAAATAACTAGTGGCTTGCCCTTGCTTCGCGCGAGTATAAAATAATATAGCCCATGTCACACAGTGAAAAAAATGATTAAAATCGATCCAGTAGTTTTGATTTCTTCATTACTGCCCGTGGCCCGCAAGCGTTAAATTTGGAGAAAAACAATTCTCCTCTCCCTATATCAAGAAGATTTCCTGCTATCTTTGGAATATCTAAATTCATATACTACATATTTACTTATTTATTTTTTACATTTTCCCTATGTATTTTATTTGTACAATTAATTACAGAAAGTTTTTATATACAACATTCACAGCTTTCTTGTCATTAAACTAACTCTTGAAAGAGTAGTTTAATGACAAGAAAAGACATATAGCTGCTAAATTCGAAGTGCTATAGGGTGAAGCGCGGCCTCCTCACGGCATTTTAAATTACATGCTTTAAATGACCATACTGATCTATATTAAATCAACAATGTATTTAAGGTACTTAATTGGATAAGGATTAACGCTGTATTGTATAAAAATTGCTTCGAACATAAGGCCTTATTTTTCGTATAAAGAAAAGAGAAGATTCCATAAGAGATAGACATATCGCGGAGTTTTCTGTAGAACTTTTTAAGGTGTACAAATACTTAGTACATTATTTTGATAAATCTCGTAGGGTTCAGACTGCGTTTGCAATGTAAACGAAAAAAAATATAATTATTTACGACTTCAAATTAGAAACCTCAAAAATTACAGTAGTTCTCTAATCCAAATTGAATGTTATTATACATATAAACCTTCCTCTTCAATCACTCTATCTATTAACAAACCGCATCAAAATCTGTTGCGTAGTTTTAAAGATTTAAGCATACATAGGGATATAGGGACAGACAGGGACTGCGAACTTGTTTTATACTATAAAAATAATAAATAAACTTAAAAAATATTTTTTGTTGACATAACTAAGACGAAGTTATGTTAACAGGGTAAATCATGTTCACAATTTATCTATTTATTTTATCTGCCACAAATATTATCTTGCCGAAATTTTATGTTCCCAATACTTTCTACTATACGTAAAAGAGAAATTTTACAATCTTTATCATCCTTAAGCTTTACCTACAAAGGAATTAAAAGGATATTTTATAAAATCCATTGTAAGCATTTTGTTTAAATTTAACTATAACTGTATCGCATATTCTTTCCCAAGCAGGTATTTTAAAAGTATCCTTATATTTCATCTCGCTCACTCTTGTATTAGTGTGTATTATTTCTCTCTTGTTTGCGGCTGTGGAGTTGACGTACCGCGTTCTGGCAGGTACTGCGCGACAAAGATAGCAACATTGACAACGCTGTTGGTATGAGCGAGACACTAGCACAATACAAAAATTGCTCCAACGAGCGGCGTGGCTAAAACACCCGTAATAAAACTATAAAGTAATTATAGAATTTCCAAAAAATATTAACGTAATTTTAAACTACATTATGCAGTAATTTATAGCGTATTTTATAACAATGTTAAGTAAAATTCTTTTTGCCGGCGGATAATATATTATGATAATTACAACTTAGTTTAAAAATGGAATATAATTTTTGGTAATATTAAAGTACTGCATATGTTAATTTTATATGTTTCTTAAATAAGTTTTCGAACAAGTCGAACTTACATTCGGTTAGTTATTTGCCTGATAATCAAAATATTTGCCTAACATAGAAAAGAACAATATTTATTATTCTTTTATTTGTTACAAACTGAACTCGCGCGTTATAAAAAATAATTTTGAACGACTTTAGACGGAAATAACATAATTTTGTCTGTACTATCATAATATTTTGTCCTCGGAGTCACCAACAGGTCAATGTCCTGATAACACGCTCGAATACCAGCAGTGTACTCGCAATATATTTGTTACAATCTACTATTATGTCATGATGCCTTGGTAATCAGTTAGAAAGAGATACTTTGCGGAATACCGGGTAGTTCTTTAAAAGTTTATTTATTATATTATCTACACATGCGGTCTGTCTGTTACGCTTTCACTAATCCGCTGGACCAATATTGATGAAATTTGGCACAATTATGCCCACAACTAACCAACATATATCCATACTCACAAACTTTCGCATTTATAATACTAGCTTTTACCTGTTCGCATTAACTGTTATTCCTTGATAGGTTAATAATAGATGCCGCTATTTAGTGTCATCCTATTTCTGTTGAATTACTAGGATTTCTATAACCTATATGTTAACCCGGTGTATAAGGAATAATTGTGCCAAATTTCATCGATATTGGTTCAGCGGATTCGCCGTGAAAGAATATCAAACATACATCCATACTCACAAAATTTTCGCATATATAATATTAGTAGGATATAAGAAGAAAATGTAGCGTCATGCAACAAACATTTGGAAACCCATATACTCAGATCGAGAGTTAACTTATAGAATGTTTTATTAAATCTGAGTATCATCATTCTCCTACCCTTATCCCACTCTAAGTGGGGTCGGCACAATATGTCTTCTTCTTTCATTCCCCTCCATCATTCGTTAACTCTGGTGCCACTCCTTTAACATGCATATCATTTTTCACACAATCCATCCATCTTTTGGCCCGTTGGAGCAGTGGGTAGTGCCCCTACCTTCAGCTCCGCGGGTCGCGGGTTCGATTCCCGCTGAGGGCCAACATTTTCTATAAATGAATTTGTTGGTCTTTGAGCCTGGGTGTATATTTGTATTTAAGTATGTATTTAAAAAATATATAAGTATATATTCACCAGTTGTCTGTCTACCATAACACAAGTATTAAGTTACTTACTTTGGGGACGGACGACCTTGTGTGTCAGTGTCCCATATATATTATTTTTTTTTTTTACTATTAATCTTTCTTTCGGCCTCCCACTAGCCATACATCCATCCACATTATTAAATCTGAGTATGTAATAGATAAATTCTAAGTTGGCAGTACATATAAGCTATAATTATACACTGTGTTTGCAAAAGCCGTCATTGTAATGCATTTCAAACGAATCGGGCAAAGAACTCTGCTATCAACGTTTTTGTTGTGTCAACTTGATTAAAGATATCTGTTTCCACACAAACGTGCAGTGTGCACATAAATTGAGCGATTGTTGGCTTCAAACGATGTAATGCATAGTTAAGTGTATATGTTATAGTGATATTTATTTAAATTTATATTATAAATAAAAATTTTATTTAGAGCAAAAATATACAAGTTACATCTATCTTAAATTACTTACACGCTAGGACTATACAAATCATGCCCACGTAGAATGTTCCCAAGAATGCTGGCAGCGTTTCCGCGCTGAATCGCTAAGCTGATTCTTTGTGCGCAAAAGGAGCCAGCCCTCTTGTCATAAATACTTATTATATTTATTTACGCCGTGTGGTATCCGGCTGTATAGAATAAGACCACCCTCATTTCTTACCGAGGTGTCGTAAAAGGTGACTAAGGTAAGTTGACCCGCCGTGTGGTATCCGGCTGAGTAGAATAGACTAACCTCATTTCTTACCGAGGTGTCGTAAGAGGCGACTAAGGTAAGTTGACACACCATGTGGTATCCGGTTTTGTAGAATAGAAAACCCTCTTTCTTACCGAGATGTCGTAAAATACGACTGAGGTAAGTTGACGTCAGGCAGGCGGCCGGTCGTAAAAACGCAGCCAAATCATGGGACAGCATGTTTGTAACATGTTGTGCCGACCCCACTTAGAGTGGGATAGGGGCAGGAAGAAGACGACTTATTATATATTTATTTACAAATTTACTGGCTGTTTTGGCAAATTTACAAATTTGGCTGGAGACTACTCCGTATTGATTGATTCGGTTTTTATTTTTTACTAGCAATCTCCAGCGTCTACGCCCGCGTGGAAAGATTAAAACCGTACCTAATATAGTATTTTGATAACCATAAAAATGGTTAAAGTGGGTTAACCTTAAAAGCTAGACATATGCTGTCCTGGACTTTTATTTAGAACTTTAAGAGGGGAACAATTTTGTAATATATGATTTTTGAATAACTTGCACCGTCTAATTAGAGCACGCAATGAAAGCTTTTAATTTTGCCGTTTTCGTAATATTTTTAATGCTGCTCCTCTCCTATTCGTCTTAGCGTGATGTAATATAGCCTATAGCCTTCCTCGATAAATGGACTATCTTACACTCAAAGAATTTTTCAAATCAGTCCAGGGATTCCTGAGATTAGCGCGTTCAAACAAGTTTTTTTTTGCTGTTTTCTTTCACCAAATCCCGCATTCGTCCCGTCCTGTCCGGACTCCGGTGACGTATACACTGTCCATTATATTAACCATCTTTTGACAGATTGACGATTTACATATTTAGTGATGTCCTAAAGATTCTCGTATGCGATACCATTCCGATTATAGTACCTACTATCATTAATCGAATTACGTACCTAAGTAATTCGATTAATGATAACCTACGTAAACTAATAACAGATATAGAAATCAACATTTTGATTTAATATTGCCTTAGTTTTTTGAAAATAAATGTTAATCCGTGTGTATTTATTATAATCATAAAAAATATATTATACATCAACTGGCAACATCAACAGACCTTCCGCTCGGCCGCCATTTTGACGTGATCTGTCACTCTCAACGAAACGCCCGTGATAGTCACACGCATTTACGTTCGCTGAGTGTTCTCTCGCATCTGTTACACCTTGAGTTAAGTAGCTTTATTCCTCGGAAAAACTTTTGTGAAACTTATATTAATTGATCGTGAAAATGCCGAAAGGACGTGTGTTGAAAGCACAATCGAGACAGTTAGTGTTAAAACTTCATGAGTATTTGAGCAAGAAAATCAAAATGGCGGACCTCTTATACCTATCACGCAAGTCCGAAACCGTGATGCAGCCGCGTTGGGGATCAGTCTATCAACTGTGACTAAAATCACTACTGATGCCTACGGCAGGAGCGGCTTGGAGCAAAACAAACCATCTACACCAAAAAGAAAGCGCCGGGCTCATAAGGTGACAGCTGTTGATGACTTTGACGCTGACGCTATTCGTCGTCATGTATATGATTACTACTTGAGAAAAGAAATTCCAACTTTGAGAAAACTTATTGTTTCTTTGAAAAGAAGTGGTCTATTTCATGGTGAAAAATCTTCTTTGGTCAAAGTTTTGAACACAATTGGCTTTTCATATAAAAAGTTAAATAAAAGAAAATTATTAATGGAACGCACAGATATAGCTATAGCACGTTGTGATTTTTTAAGAGAGGCAAAGAAAATACAAGATTGGGCAAATATTGTTTCCACGGATGAAACATGGCTCAACGCTAACCACACACTATCTCGTTTCTGGACTGATGATACTGCTGATTCCACTTCCTCAGTACCAATGGGAAAAGGTGAGCGCCTAATCATTTGCCATGCAGGTACAGCAAAAGGATTTGTACAAGACGCACTGTTGGCATTTAAATCGAAGAAATCAAATGACTACCACGAAGAGATGAATGCAAATGTGTATGAAGAGTGGTTCAAAAAAATGCTCATTTCATTGGAAGAACCATCAATAATTTTTATTGATAATGCGCCCTACCACTCCCGTCAAATTGACAAAATGCCAACACAGGCTAATAAAAAGCATGAAATAATTAATTGGCTTCGGGACAATGGAGAAAATGTGGACGACTCAATGTTAAAAGTTGAATTAATAAAAATATTAAAAACCAAAAAGAGAGCAAAACGCTATGTAATCAATGAAATGGCAGCAGAATATGGCCATACTGTTCTTCGGATTCCTCCATACCACTGCCAGTACAACGCAATAGAACTTATATGGGCACAAGTAAAAGGGCATGCTGCGAGATGCAATACAAGCCCCCCATTCACAGCGAATAAAATGTTGCAATTGCTAAAAAATGCTTGCACCCACGTAACGGCCGAGAACTGGGCAAGTGTGGTGGAAAGAACTAAAAGAGTAATATTCTCTGATTGGGAACGTGATATTGCGTTTGATAATATATTATCTACACAAGAGCTAATAATAACTGCTACTGAAGACTCCTCATCGGAGGAGTCTAGTGTTGATTATCATTCCGACGACTCGTGCTAATAAAATAAATTAAAATATCCTGATTGTTTTATTTGTATTCATGTATTAACTAAGAAGAAAGTAAAACTTTATATAATGTTATTAAATGTCTTTTAATACTCGTAACATCGATTTCTACCGATTATTTTTAATCTGTGGCATAATCGTAGTAACCATTATGTGTGACATCACTTAGTGGGCGGTACCCATCCATAAAGTACAAATATTATTTGTATGATATTTGTACGTAAGCAATACAAAACTTAATGAGCGCGAGCTGTCAAAAGACTGATAATATGATGGACGCAGTATAGTAAAAGTACTCAACGATAATAAACAACACATTGACAATCCGAAAACAAAATTACAACAAAATCCCTTTTAAGGCTAATTTTTTTCTCTTTTGTTTTAAAGAAAACGTGAGAATTACAGCAATTATCCCTTCTATTTAGAAAACATTAAGGATATTATGTGTTTGTTAAAGTTTATATAAATTACAAAGTTCCGTTAAAATAACGGGAAAGCTTGTCTTTGTTCCACACCGGCGGCATTGCTTTTAAAGACTAAGCCTTTAATTGATTTAAAAAAAAACTATTTTTGTATTCTGTTTTTGAAATAATAGATTATCAAGATTATATGGATGGATGGATGTATGGCTAGGGGGAGGCCGAAAAAAAGATGGATGTATATTGTGAGAAAAATGATATGCATGTTAAGGAGTGGCACCAGAGTTGACGAATGATAGAGGAGAATGGAAGAAGACATATTGTACCGACCCCACTTAGGGTGGGGTAAGAGAATGATGATGACTCATAGAGTTATTATACTAGAGACGGGAGCGAGAGTGTCCCAACAACTGATGAAAGGGAGGGAACTAATATATTGCTTATCTTTGTCTAACATAAAAAAAAAAGTGAGACAAAAAAGTGAGTGTCTCATTTGCTTTCTCTTTATTGATGATGGACAAATTTTTAATAATTTATAGATTTAGGCGTTACTTTGCGGAGATCCATAATACAAAAGTAATAATAAAATTATCTTGCTATAATCCACGAAAAGCGATTTTATGCGATTTTGTCGTGGAATCTATCTCCTGATGATGCTTCGGTTGCGGGGCGAAACGATTGTTGAGTTTGTGATAGTGAACACGTGTAGTGCTTGCGTATTGTTGTGGCGGTGGTGGAGGTTTGTGCATGTGTTTTTACGAATCCTGCATGTATCAGGTATGAAAACGGAACGTCTAATCTACATTTAGCATTATATGTATATATTTTCTAATTATTTTATCGCGCATTATAGCAAAGTATTGTTACTTTTGTATTATGGATATCCGCAAAATAACGACTAATTCTATAAATTATATATAAAAATGCAATAAAAAAGAGGCGAAGAGCTGATATCTCAGACTTGACCTTATGGTAAATACTTGGATATTTATATTTCTCTAGTCCGTTCCCCACTGAGCTATTCGTGTGAAACTTGTGTTACGGGCAACAGACAACTGGTAAATATACATAAATATACACAAAAATTAAATACATAAATACACAAAGGCTCGAATAACCAATAAATTGCTTATAGAAAAAATGGTCCTCAGAATCGAACCCGTGACCCGCGGAACTAAAGGCAAGGTCCCTACCAATCGCGCCAACTGGCCATTCCTAACAGTAATATGTAGATAAAGTAAAACTCACCGCAGTTAACATCCTTAAATTGATGTCGGGAAATTTAGCCGCAGTCAACTTACACGGTTTTTGAGATCTGCAATGTTAAAAACAATTACATCCTCCTGCCCTTATCCCACTCTAAGTGGGGTCGGCACAACATGTTACAAACATGTTGTCATATGATTTGGCTACGTATTTTACGACCGGCCGCCTGCCTGACGTCAACATACCTTAGTCGTATTTTACGACTCCTCGGTAAGAAAGAGGGTGGTCTATTTTACTCAACCGGATACCACACAGTGGGTCAACTTACCTTAGTCGTATTTTACGACACCTCGGTAAGAAATGAGGGTGGTCTATTCTACTCAGCCGGATACCACACGGCGGGTCGACTTACCTTAGTCGCCTTTTACGACACCTCGGTAAGAAATGAGGGTGGTACTATTCTATTCAGCCGGATACCACACGGCGTGCAATGTTAAAAACAATTGTGAGAAAAAAAATTATAGCAAAATTTGGGTGTAATCAAGTTTATGTGAAATAAACACATGTAGTTTAATTATAAAAATGACGCCGTGTGGTATCCGGCTGAATAGAATAGTGCCACCCTCTTTTCTTACCGAGGTGTCGTAAAAGGCGACTAAGGTAAGTTGTCTCACCGTGTGGTATCCGGTTAAGTAGAATAGACCACCCTTTTTCTTATCGAGGTGTCGTAAAATACGACTAAGATAAGTTGACGTCAGGCAGGCGGCCGGTCGTAAAATACGTAGCCAAATCATGTGACAGCATGTTTATAACATGTTGTGCCGACCCCACTTAGAGTGGGATAAGGGCAGGAAGATGATGATGAGTTTAATTATAAAAAGGACAGTTAAATACATTTTATTTCTACATTTACCGTTTATTGTAAACCTTAATTTCACATTAAAAATTCTCTTTATGGTACAAAAGTCAGATAGGTACAATACAATGACATAATAAATGTTTGTAGGTAAGAAATGTTTGCATGTAATATTGTTTTAAATGTATCAACTGATATTTTCAAAATATTCTTTATTCAAATAAACTTGTAAACAAGTGCTTTTGAATCGTCAACTCTATTGCTGGTTCGGAAAGCTGTTCCTACTGAGAAGAGCCAGCAAGAAACTCGGCGGTTGCTCTTTTGAACATACAAGTCTTAATACTAGTTACATTGAATCGTTTCTATCTTGTACAGGGTCGAATAATATCTATATCCACGCATTCTTATCGTCTAAATAATCTTCAACAGTATAATATGTAATTACAGTAAATCACTGTTTATATATTTATTTTTAATTTATAGTTAATCAATATATTATACTGCACCATAAAACTAATAATTCAGTTACTGTATGGGTTCACATAACCATCCTAGGCAATAAAGGTATTTTAGAAACGAAAAGTATTTAAATAATACGATATATAATTTGTAGAATTAGGCGTTACTTTGCGGAGATCCATAATACAAAAGTAATAATAAAATTATTTCGCTATAATCCGCGATGAAGTAAAATAGAAAATATATATAATGCTAAATGTAGAGTGGACAATCGGTTATCATCGCAAAGCATTTGCATGCTTTGCGATTTTGGTCGTGGAGTCTATCTCCTGATGATGCTTCGGTTGCGGGGCAAAACGATTGTTGAGTTTGTGATAGTGAACGTATATAGTGCTTGTGTATCGTGGTGGCGGTGGTTGAGGTTTGTGCATGTGTTTTTTACGAATCCTTCAGTTATGATAACCGATTGTCCACTCTACATTTAGCATTATATATATTTTCTATTTTACTTCATCGCGGATTATAGCAAAATAATTTTATTATTACTTTTGTAACACGATATAGTCCATTCGGGTTATAAAAAAAATCTAAACAGTACAAATAATAATAAAACAAATATTCATAGTAAAACCAATATAAATACAGTTAGTGTAGAAGACTAAAAGCTAATAAACCTACCTATAATTACACGTATCAAATTAAACCTGACAGCAAAGGAATTTTAAAGCAAATTCCTTTATAACGCCCAAAATGTACATAAAATATTTACTTTAATATTCCCTTTAGATTTCTGGACGCTTATAATTAATTCTGTTTATGTTCTGTATATATAAGAAATTGAAATGAAACATATTCTCATTAACTTAACGGAGTTTACATGACACTTATTAGAAGCGTTAAAATTATATAAAAAACATGGAAATGAGGCAGGAATTCAAGAAATCCCTTAAATTAACAAAAAAAGCATTTATATTAGCCGGAATTGACTTGGATTATCATAAAGGAAACTATTTGATGGGATTTATTTATTATTTTAATCTAATATGGCTATATACAGATGTGATAGGAGAAATACTTTGGCTAGCGGAAGGAATATCGTTGGGTAAAAGTTTAGATGAGTTGTCTATGATCGCACCGTGCTCTATGATGTGTCTATTAGCAACAATAAAAGTAACGCCATTGTTTCTAAATAAAAGAATATTGAAAAGTGTTTTAAATAATCTAGAAACGACACATCATAATTACGCAATTGTTGAAGATTCGGATAAAATTAGCGAAGAAAGAAAAATTGCTACGGAGTCATTAAAATTTTTGAAATTTGTTATATCTGTTTTTTCAATTATATGTGGAGCAGTGATGTTTATGTTTTGTTGTCAAGCACTCATGGTGATGGGATATGAGTATTATAAAACTGGCTTCTTGAAGTTAAGATTGCCTTTTCTGATCATATACTTTTTCGACGCGTATGCTAATTATACGATATGGTTTTTCGCTTATATTCATCAAGTTTGGTCTAGTAAGTAAATTATGATATTTTTTTTATTTGAAAAATAGATAAGTGCTGGAGTGCATCATATCTGAAAAATCATATCTAAGGATCCTCTTCATAATCGGCCATTGCAAACAATTAAGCCAGACCACAATCGTGTAGAGCAGTGTTTCCCAAGGTGGGGCCCAAGATTCACAGGGGGCTTAAGCCTTTCGCCAAATTTAGCAAAAAGAAGCAATTTTCCTTCCTTAAACTAAAAAAAATTTTTAATATTTTGTATGTTACTTAAAAACTTAACACACGTACACAGGTAGAGATAGAAATGAAAAAGCGAAACTTTTGTCTTGCATAATTGGGACTTAGATTTACTGTACTTCATTTTAAAGTACCTAGGTAACTGAGCCTTACTCAGTAATTTTTTTAAAGATTTTGCTTTTGATTTTAAAAATTGCAAATAAAAATTTTATAAAATGAAAGAAGGCGCCGGTGATGTGGTATTTGATCCTGGGTTTTGTCCCTTTTCGGTCCGCGTGTTATACATTGGGATATAGAAACATAAATAAATTGTTTCTCAAATTTAAGAACAAGTTTTTCCGGGATCAAGTCACACATATCACCAGCACTTTTTTCTTTTTTTAATGGTTTTTTTCATATAAAAAAATACCGATCAAGGCTCGGTCACCTAAGTACTAAGCATAATATATAATATACAGCGTCTGCGCGGGTTTCGAACCTGTTAATGGTAGCTCAGTATGCTCTGACAGTTCTATCATGCTACTCAAAGAAACGTAGTCTTTAAGATAAACTTTTATTTTCAGCTGTTATAGTTGTTTTAAATGTATATGCTGCTGACACTTTATTGTACATCTTATGTGCATATCTGAATATACACTTCCGTATCCTCGGCTACCATTTTGAGAACGTAGTAGGCCCATCTCGTGAGAAAACTAGGGAGAATTTGCAGAAATGTTTGAAAAGACACCAAGATTTGATAACGTAAGTTCTTGGACTTATGGTTTAGTACATACATAGGTATCCACTAGGCTTGACTGCAAAGTGACATCTTTAATATTTAAATGAGTTAATCTTGTATATATATATCACTAAATAGTATAAAACAAAATTCGCTTTCTGTTTGTCCCTATGTCCCTATGTATGCTTAAATCTTTAAAACTACGCAACTAATTTCGATGCGATTTTTTTAATAGATAGTGATTGAAGAGGAAGGTTTATATGTATAATAACATTTAATATGGAGTAGAGAAATAGTGTAATTTTGAGGTTTCAAATGTGATTTCATAAATAATAATTCCGCAAAACGTAAGTTAAAAAAAGGCACGATCCCTTCGTCGGAGTTTAACGGTTTAAAGAGCTTTTCCAAGACAATTTTTAGCCAATGCGAGTCCATCATATCATCATTCCAGACCCCTCTTTGTTTGTAACCATAACGGGTTTCCGGAATTTAAAAAATGCTTGCAGTGGCCTAAATTCCTAAATGTTGGAAACCCCGCATTGTTACTCGTGCCTTCAGAAGATGGATAGCTGTTCTCTATACAAGAACATCGTGGACTTTGCAGATTAGAAAAGAGTTATGTCGTTCCTTTTGTATTAATGAATTCTAGTAAAATTGTTTTTTTTTTCTAGATTGGTGAACCAGCTGGAGATATTATATACGAAATCATCTCTCTTCAATATAACAAGTAGCTCACTTTTGATATGTCTGAATGGTTTCAACATAACGGTAATATTTTCCGTACCTTTGACTCTCTATATACATACCTCGATATACGAGTTTCCTAACATACAAGCCGCCGAGAGAGCGATATTTTGTTTTAAGATTTAACACCCTCGAATACCACGAGAAACAATTTAGAAATTAAGGCCAAGCTAAGTTATCGGGGTGTAGATGACAGCTGCCACGCTCAGGTATGTGAGCTGAGCTACAGGGCACTGTCATAAGTCGAATCATACACGTCCATGCCGTGCACCCTGGGCAATGTTGCAGTCACTAATGAGCTCACACTTTTTTATTCCTCAGGCTGCAATAGCAAGTATGATCTGGCGGTGCGGGGTTCCGGTTTCCCACGCAATCACGCACGTCCGCTATCCCCTTCCTTTACCCCCTAATCCTTTCAGTCCAATCCTTCCCCCAAAAACATCCTCTCACCTGCTTTAAAAAAATGGACGCGAGAAAAAAGCATAATCTACCCCAGGAGGGTACCAGCCCGGCTGGAGAATCCCTCCCTGAGACTGCTGCTCGGGCTACGGCCCAAGCATCAGTCTCAGGCTGCCCCTCGTATTCTGGGGGGGGCAATTTTTCGCAATCCGGTTTAGAGCATCCTGGAGGTTCGACAGCGAATCTCCACGATGAACTTTCAAGAACCCTCCATCTGAGGGAAGAAGAAGACCTGTTGAAGTCGCCGACGCCTGGGCCTTCGGGTATGGGTGAGGGCGATTTCAAGATGGTGACGTCTAAAAAACGTAAGAATAGGGCAAAGAAACTTAAAAGACAGTCAGCTGTGTCGGATGCGCCTCCGACTTCCCAGCCCATGGAGGGGGAAACCTCTTCAGGGGCTGGGGAGGCGAAGACCTCCAGACCGCAGAAGAAGAAGAGGCAGGGCACCGACCCTGAAGAAGGACCGAGCGAACAGCGACCGGCAAAGCGTCGCAATTGGGGGGCTACAGCGGGACCACGTTGCACTGCAAAGGAGCAGAGTGATCTCGCTGTGGCCATCCATCGTGCAGATGGTTTGCCGGTCGATGAAGATTTAGCAACACACATTAGAGACAAAATAGCTGACCTTATCGAGGATGCTGTCAGAGAAGAAGTCGACAGCTCCAGGCTAAACTTTGCGACCTCGGGGCTGGTGGCAGAAGGGTTCTTCCTTGTGACACCAGCTACTGAGCAGTCGAGGGATTGGTTGCTCGGGTGCGACTTCGGTCTCTACAACGGCATTTCGATCAAGGTCATGAGAAGGGATAGAGGTAGAGTAGCAATTTGGATCCCAGGCACTAGGAGAGCAGCTGATCCTCTCCTTCTGCTTAGGGGTCAAAATCGTAATAGAGCTGAATTGAGACTCCCCGAGTGGAGCCTCATCGTCAGAGAGCCCCTCCCTCTGGGGGAGCGTCTGATTGTGGGGGTCCCTCGGGAAATAAACGAACTTTTTAGGGAGGGTCTCGTGTGGCTCTTTTATCAAGCCACACAAGTGCAGGTTAGGTTTTTGAACTGGAAACCAAAACTCAAACCCAAACAAGATACACATGAACAGAACAGTGTTGCTCGTGTGCTGGAACCAGCGGACACGACGAAACCAGCAATCGGAGCGTCAGGCGGGGCCCCTAGTACCCCCCCGCCAAGACATCCGTGCAGGGAATAGTCGGAGATGCCGGTACCGCCACGGCACACTAACAATCACAGGTACCGATACATAACTGATGCCTCGTACACTTCTTGAGCGCCTTGCCTCACAGCTGGTGCTCGAAGTCGTGCGGGGCATCATTATGTATTGGGAAAAAGAACAAACAAACACAACACAATACACTTAATGGGAAGTACACCCAAAAAACATAAACACTCACAAAAACACACCACACACACACTAAAGATTCTTCAGATAAACTTGCACCACTGTAGAGAAGCCATGAGCGAACTCTGCGAATATGTGGTCAGCAAGCAAATAGATGTGGCCCTGCTACAAGAACCATACGCTGTGAATGGGCGTGTGGTTGGTATGGGTTGTTTAGGGGGAGACCTAACCTATTACAACAATGGTGAGTCGGATCCCAGAACATGTATCTATACCAGTAGCAGGATTAGAAACTTAGGACTAATTGAACTAGAATGTTACAGAGATTTAGTAGCGGTGGAAGCTTTGATTCCACTAGATGAAGAAAAGAAACTAAGGATGGCGTTTATGTCGGCCTACATTCCTAGTGAGACCGACTTCACACCACCGACTAGAGAACTGGAAGAAACCGTTAACAAATACAAAGGTAAGAAAATTCATTTTATAATAGGATGTGACGCTAACTCGCACAATGAGGTGTGGGGCAGCACAGACACAAATAGGAAAGGAGAAGCACTGTTAGAATTTATCATAAGCAACAATCTCGAGATAATGAACATTGGTAATGAACCAACGTTCGTTACAAGAACGAGAAAAGAAGTGTTAGATATTACTCTAGCATCGGAAGGCATGGCCAAATACATCAAAGATTGGAAGGTGGATCTGAACGACTCGCTATCAGATCATCGCAGAATCACCTTTCACATAAACAGCAAAATTGGCAAATTGCGCATTAGAAATGCTAAGAAGACCAACTGGGATAATTTTGAGTCCCTAATGAGCGAATGGAGATCCAAATACACTTCCTACAACACGATAGACGAGTTAGAGGAAGGCGCATTGGAACTAAGCACAGCATTAAAAGATGCCTTTGTCAGTTCGTGTCCACTACGAGAGGTCACACAAGGCACGGGTCAACCGTGGTGGAACAACGAACTGAAAAAACTCAGGAAAAAAGTACGCAAATCTCAAAGAATTGCCCTTAAGAAAGGGGATGAATTGAGCTGGGCAGAATATAGGAAGAACAGGACGGAATTCCGTAAAAAGTGCAGAAAAGAGTCCAGAAATGGCTGGCAGGTGTATTGCAACGGGGTCACAGAATACCCTGAAGCAGCACGACTAATGCGAATACTGGCAAAAGACAGAACATGCAGACTGGGTAGTATTAAATTGGATGAGACAATAATTACGGATCCCAAAATAATACTAACCAAAATGGCAGAAGTACATTTTCCAGAATGCAAAGAAATTAAAGAGGAAATGATATCGCCAAGCACCAGATACCACTGGTCAGACCCGGGAAATATCATAACAGCAGAGCATATTAAGTGGAGTATCAAGTCATTTGCACCATACAAAGCAACTGGTCCAGATGAAATACTCCCTAAAATGCTACAGGTAGCATATGAATATATTAAAAGAAACATGTTAGCACTTTTCAATGCTAGTTTGGCGTGGGGCTATATCCCGACGAGCTGGAGAAAAGTAAAAGCGGTGTTCATTCCAAAACCTGGAAAGAAAACCTATCAGGAACCGAAGTCATTTCGGTGTATTTGTTTGTCCTCGTTCATTCTAAAAACACTAGAAAAAGTGATCGAAGGACACATAAGAACTAACATAGAACAAAGCAACCTTCCACTGCATGAAAATCAACATGCATATATGGGGGGCAAATCAACAGAAACAGCTCTCCATAATTTAGTGGTAAGAATAGAAAGAACCTTATGTAACAAAGAAATAGCATTAGGTTGCTTCTTCGATGTAGAAGGTGCTTTTGACAAAGCAAATCGCAATGCTATAAGAAACTCAATCTGTAGGGAAGGAATATCATATGAAGTGGGACGCTGGATAATGAACATGCTAGAGCATCGTTCAATCGCGGCGGAGCTAAGCGGAGTTACACACATAATAAAATCAACGAGAGGATTTCCTCAAGGAGGGTGTCTCTCTCCTCTTCTGTGGTGTCTCCTACTAGATCCATTAGTTAGGAAGATTAATGATATGAGGACATACATGCAAGCATACTCAGATGATGGTGTCCTTTTAGTAACAGGGAAAGACCTGAGCACTATAAGGAACATAATGAGTATTAGTATTAAAGAAACACTAAGATGGTGCCAGGAGAGGGGATTAAACCTTAATCCGACGAAAACCAAACTAGTCCTTTTCACAAATAAAAGGAAAATAGCCAACTTTAATCCACTCAGCATAAAGGGTGTAGAGATACAGTTGATAAAGGAAATAAAGTACTTAGGTATAAAGCTAGACAAAACCCTAAGGTTTAGAAGTCACATCAAAGAACAATGCAACAAAGCAAAAATTGCACTTATGCAATGTAGAAGAGCGGTGGGCAGAACCTGGGGTATGAAGCCAAAAATTACCAAGTGGATATATACGGCTATCATTCTACCCAGAATACTGTACGGCGCTTCGATTTGGTGGCACAGAGCCAACATCGGAGTCAACAGCAAGGACTTAATGAAGATACAGAGGATAGCAACACTAATGATCACAGGTGCAGTGAGAACAACCCCATCCGCTGCACTAGAAGTTCTGGTGGGACTCTATCCTCTAGACCTAGCAGCTAAGAGAAAAGCAATAGAGCAATGGTATAAGATGAAAGTGTTCCAACAATAGAAAGGAAACTTTACAGATAAAGGTCATACGGATATAGAAAAGATTTACGGAGAAAATCTGTCTATGGTCATCAGGAGAAGTGACTTGATCATGAAACAGAAAATCTTCGATAAAAAATATAGGATACACATAGGAGCAAAAGAAAACTGGGAAGTAGAACACAGCGCGAAGAGTCAGACCATCTGCTACACGGACGGGTCTAGACGAGAATCCGCGAAGCTGGCGGGAGCTGGAATTGTCTACGGCACCTCGTCAGATTTACACCAGGTCCTAAATCTGGGTAAATATACAAGTGTCTTCCAGGCCGAAATGATAGCTATCATGGAGTGTGCCAGGAAACTCAAAGAATCACAAAAAGCATTAGAACATAATATAGTCATATATAGCGATAGTCAAGCAGCTTTAAAAGCACTTGACCGCATAGAAACAACCTCAGCTATCGTGAAGGAATGTAAGCGTGAACTAAACGAATTAGCTGAGAAGGGGGAAGTAACGATTGCATGGGTTCCGGGACACTGTGGCCATGCAGGGAACGAAAAAGCTGACGAATTGGCAAGAAAGGGAGCTAGTCAAACATTCGTAGGACCAGAACCCTTCCTCCCAATTGCACATAATATAATAAAGTGTGTGATAGAAAAAAGAATAGAAACAGAATCTAACAAAAGATGGAGAAACACAATGCTCAGACAAGCAAAGTTGTTTCTCAAATCGTTTGATACAAGGAAGTCTAAACAGCTGATGTCTCAGAGCAGGGAAAATGTAGCAATTGTAACAGGCATTACAACTGGGCACTGCCTGTTAAACAGACACCTGTCAATAATGAGAATAACAGAAGATGCTGCGTGCCCAGAGTGTGGAGAGGAAGAAACGAGTCTTCACCTTATGGCTGAGTGCCCTATGTACTCGCTGGTAAGATGGGAGATACTAGGTAAGGATGAAATTGAAGTTGAGGATCTGACAAATATGTCCTTCAGGGATATTATCAGGTTTGTAAAAGCCACAGGTAGATTAGAGCAGGTGACACTGTCGGGACAGCAGTGAAACCCTTGTCCCAACATGGGGAAATGGGTGGAATAGTCCGGAATAGGAGCTGATCACCCGTCCTGCACCGACAGGCGTCCCCGAAATTAGATAGATAGAAGTTATCGAACTTCTGATGTTATAAAAGTCTAAATTCAATTTAAAATCAATAATAAAAAATAAAACGAATGCGTTTAAGAGAATAAAGTCGGGCACATTATTGTGCACCAACACTTTTTACTACAAATAACGATAGAATGATTCTACCACTAGTTCTGAACACTAATCCACTCGAGAAGAACTGACAAGAAACTCAGTGGTCGCTCACATCACGAATAGTAATTATTTGAGGTTATATTCTAATAACACGAAATACAAGAGATCCAAACACGTCTACTTCCTACGAATGCCGCACGCCGAAAGAGAGAGAATGATTTTTTTTCGGACACTAACTAAGGCTGTTAGTCCTTAAGGCTTAGAAAGCATCGCCGGGGGTTGGGGTTACTGGGAGAGCGGGTCTCAAACGAGGTCCGCAGCATCCTGGGAGCGTCGCCTTAATGTGCCTTCTGTGAGGCTGGACCTCTGCTTAAAGCGACGCGCTGTGGAGGACTGTATCGGACTGTGGAAGAGTCCTTGTGTCATAACGGGCTGGAGCCCCGGCCGCTAGACGT
This sequence comes from Morpho achilles, assembly GCA_947086495.1. Lineage (NCBI taxonomy): Eukaryota > Metazoa > Arthropoda > Insecta > Lepidoptera > Nymphalidae > Morpho > Morpho achilles. Next base: position 16,527,714 of record CAMTZB010000003.1, on the reverse strand, counting down.
AAAAAATCGGCGACCTCGTCTTCGCCGGCGAAGACGCTGTGTGTGCGTGGTTGTGAAGTACTTGGCGTTGGCGATCGTATAGTAATCGTCAGGGTCATAACGCTCTTAGGGCGCCTATAAATTTTTGCTCTGAACATTTTGTCATAGCATCAGTATTGGACCATGTTAACGATGAGCGGGTTCGAATGTGCCTCTCCTTTTTCAAAGTATCTCTTCGAGAAACATTTGAATAGGTTGGTTATGGAGGGAAGACCTCGATCTCTATGTAGGTCCATCTTCCGCATGTACTATGGACAGCCAGTGGCTTGTTGCATGAATTTATTTTGCAGTCACTGCAAAACATTCGATCTGGTCAGATGGACGTGTGCGACGTTCACATAGGACATTATTGGTCTTACGTAAGTATTGTAAAGTGTCACTTTGTTACGAAGTGACATTGTACGCTTTTTGCGTTGCGCTTCTTTATCGGATAGAAGAAAGAATTATCAGCTGTTGTCTTATATAAGCTGGCACTGCAGTAATCCGTTAAGTAGATTATAAAATCAGACAGCCATCTTTCGGTGAGCTTTTATAATAAGTATAGATATTGCATAAGCAGGTGGTGAGGGAGACAGATGTAGTGGTGACGTTCGGGTTGTTCCTGATGATGAGTCTCACTCAAGTGTTCTTTATGTGCTTCTACGGTGATCTGCTGATGACTTCTGTAAGTGTGACTTAATTTTAAACTTACGAAGGACTGTTAGTTATATAAATGAACTAGCGGCCTGCCCCTGCTTCGCACGGGTATAAAAAATATATCACACGTCAGTCACTGTAAAAAAAATGAGTAAAATCGATCCAGTAGTTTTGATTTATTCATTACTGCCCGTGGCCCGCAAGCGTTAAATTTGGAGAAAAACAATTTCCTTTCCCTATACCAAGAAGATTTCCTGCTATCTTTGGAATATCTTAATTCATATAGTACATTTTTACTTATTTACCTTTACATTTTCCCTATGTATTTTATTTTTACAATTAATCATAGAATGTCTTTAAACAAACTCTTGAAAGAGGGACATCGTTGCTAAAGTCGAAGTGTTATAGGGCGAAGCGCGGCGTCCTCACGACATTTTAAATCTGTAATATCTCCGAAAATGTTCACTTAAATTACATGCTGTAAACGGCCATATTGATCTATATTAAATCAACAATTTATTTATGGTACTTAATTGGATAAGGATTAATGGTGTAGTGTATAAAAATTGCTTCAAAAATAAGGCATTATTTTTCGTAAAAAGTAAATGACAAAAAATGCTACTGTGGGTTATTCATAAGAGATAGACATATACCATCGCGGACTTTTCTGTAGACCTTTTCAAGGTGTACAAATACTTAGTACATCATTTTGATAAATCTCGTAGGGTTTAGCCTGCGTTTGCAATGTAAGCGGAAAAAAATGTAATTATTTACAGAAACCTCAAAAATTACAGTATTTCTCTACTCCGTATTGAATGTTATTATACGTACAAACCTTCCTCTGGAATCACTCTATCTATTAAAAAAACCGCATCAAAATCTGTTGCGTAGTTTTAAAGTTTTATGCGTACATAGGGATATAAGGGATATTGTTTTATAATATGTAGTGATGTTAGACAAAAGGAATTTAAAAGTTATAATAAAATTATTTTGCTATAATCCGCGATGAAGTAAAATAGAAAATATATATAATGCTAAATGTAGAAAGGACTATCCGTTTTCATACCTGTTACATGCAGGATTCGTGAAAACACGTGCACAAACCTCCACCACCGCCACTACAATACAATACACAACAAGCACGTTCACTATCACAAATAAGATAAGATAAGGTAAGATAATTTATATGCTTTATTAAATTAAGCCATCTTCTAGAGTCTCCAAATACGTGAAGCAATTTATAACTGCCGTTGGTATGCCGCCGATCGGGACATCAAGAGAAGTGTACTGGTGACTATGTGTAGGTAAGTATCTTCAATATTTAGTTTGTCTGGCTGGGGTAGGAACTATCGAAAATGTCTGGCTGAAGGGGAAAAAATCATCTTATTCTTATCTCAGTATTTTAATATATATTATATTAAATACAGCTTTTATACTATGACGTAAACAGAAGTCAAATTTCATGAACTTTAAGGGTGTCTGGCAGGGGGTTTCCACTGTGCTGTCTGGCATTGACTGATGTGTTTTTTAATACTATTCTAAAGGTAATATCAAGAGATCAAGCTTTATACTATGACGAAATTAATTCGGAATTTTGCGACCTTGAGTACCTCGTATCTCCCAAAGCCACTATGATCCAAATTCCATAATCTACCATCGTTCTTACCTGTGTTGGGAGCATGCACTGACAAAGTTTCAGCTTTTATAAAATGACGAAGGTCTGGCGCTCACGGCATCTCTCTCTATAAAGCAGTGACAGCCTTAAGGTAACGCGCGGATCAAAAAAGGTTCGAAACCTAGGTTCGATTCCTATACATGATGCTTCTTTTATTGCATTTTTTTGTATCTTTTAAAAAATTGCCGAGTAAGGTTCAACCAGGTTCTAACATAATAATATCACATTTATTTTGTACTTTTGGTAGTGCTAATCTATTCGCTATCTGGGATTTCATTTATATTTATACGTGATATATATTTACATTATTGATTTTAGCTTTATCTGTAGGTCACAAAAGCCCTGTAAGCTGACAGCAGCGAAATTCACAGACCTCAATTTAACTTTATTTACTACGGTTAGTAAAACTTTTTTAAACGCAGTCTTCTAGATTTTAGTAAGCTATGAGGTTTCCTAGGTTAGAGCACCTTAAAGTTAATCCAAAATTCGCCTTATCCGAAGAATAAAGTCAAATTTCCTATAGTTTTACATTAGACATGTGTCTTTATTCTTCGAATAGGGCGAAATGTTCGCAGATTCAACAAGCTTTTGATATAATTATGAATTTCTATTTAATTGTTTACTAGATCAATACAATTGCGGAAGAATATTTAATACAACCGATTGAATCTAATCTTTCTGTTCTTCCATAATACATATTTTATTTTAATAGAGAAGTCATTTTTTAACTCCGTGTGGTATCTGGCTGAATAGAATAGTACTACCCTCATTTATTACTGAGGTGTCGTAAAAGGAGACTAAGGTAAGTCCACCCGCCGTTTGGTATCCTGCTGACTCTAGTCAGCAGGATACCATACCATCGGTAAGAAATTACGGTGGTATATTCTAATATACCACCGTAATTTCTTACCGAGGTGTCGTAAAAGGTGACTAAGGTAAGTCAAAACGCCGTCTGGTATCCGGCTGAGTAGAATAGACCACTCTAATTTCCTACCGAGGTGTCGTAAAAGGCGACTAAGGTAAGCTGACCCACTGTGTGGTATGCGGTTGAGTAAAATAGACCACCCTCTTTCTTACCGGGGATCGTAAAATACGACTAAGGTAAGTAGACGTCAGGCAGGCGGCCGGTCGTAAAAACGTAGCCAAATCATGTTACAGCATGTTTATAACATGTTGTGCCGACCCCACTTAGAGTGGGATAAGGGCAGGAAGATGATGACTAGTTCAATACGATTGTGGGCCAACATTTAATTTAACCGATTGAATCTAATCTTTTGTTCTACCATAATACATATTTTAATAGAGAAGTCATTTATTAACTCCGTGTGGTATCTGGCTGAATATAATAGTACCACCCTCATTTCTTACCGAGTTGTCGTAAAAGGAGACTAAGGTTAAGTCCACCCGCCGTGTGGTATCCGGTTGAGTAGAATAGACCACCCTCTTTTTTATCCGAGGTGTCCTAAAAGGCGACTAAGGTAAGCTGACCCACTGTGTGGTATGCGGTTGAGTAAAATAGACCACCCTCTTTCTTACCGGGGATCGTAAAATACGACTAAGGTAAGTAGACGTCAGGCGGGTGGCCGGTTGTAAAATAGGTAGACAAATCATGTAACAACATGTTTATAACATGTGCCAACCCCACTTAGAGTGGGAGAAGGGCAGGATGATGTAAGAAGCCATATGTTGGATTTTTTATTCTCTGAACTTTACGCATCGTCCATTGCCACTTTAGGCGAACTCAGTCACTTTGGTTCTAACGCATAATTAAAACCTTGTAATTAACTTCAAGTTAATTGTTTCAGATACTGAGCCGATCTTGGTCGTGGTTTGCTCTATTGAAAACTATGTATAATTAGGTAAACATAAATTGTAGTCAATTCTGGTCACTCACAGCTTTATGTAATTTGGATGGCGAAATTAATACAATAGCATTAAAAGAAATAATTATGCTATGAATTTTGATTTATATTTTCTTAAATTAAGAAATTAATATAGTACTTACCAAAATCTGTCCCAATATAGTACTTACAAAAATTCTGCTAGAATTATAGATTTTGGTAAGTACTATATAAGAATTATATTTTTAAAAGAGCAACCGCCGAATTTCTTGCTGCACTCTTCTCGGTAGGAACAGGGTTCTTTTTGAAGGTGCCGTAAAAGGAGACTAAGGAAATTTGACCCACCCTGTGGTATACGGTTAAGTAGAATAGACCACCCTCTATCTTACTAAGTTGTCGTAAAGTACGACTAAGGTAACATGTATGTTTATAACATGTTGTGCCGAGCCCACTTAGAGTGGGATAAGGGCAGGAAGATAATGATCAAATGCAATATACGTAAGTATTGCAAATTAAAATATTTTTTGGAAAGCAAGATAATACAATTTATACAATTAGCGGTTATTTTGCGGAGCGCCATAATACAAAAGTAATAAAATTATTTTGGAAATCCACCAATTTGTATAACCTGGTGATAATATATTAAAATTGAAGTTATTTGAACATTTTAGTTGACATGGACGATGTTGCGTACAGCTTGTAATGTATACACAAGGAAATCAATATGCAAAAGCAAAGAAAAATAGTCTGTCGATAATAAAACCTTCTTTTAATTATACCTCTCTAGCCAGTATTGACAGCTAAGAGAATTGGAAAGTATGATATTTCTTAGCGCCAAACAGAATGTGAAATACTTATTTTATTATTCTTTTTTGTCAACGGAAACGAGTAATTAATTCTCTTTATAAATCTATCTATATAAGAATTATGCAATGGAAAAATTTTGCTTTAGTGTCTACACTTCGAAACGTTAGCATAAAATACAAAATGGCGACTGATACTAAAAAGGAGTTTGATAAATCTATAAAAATTACCAAAAATACTTTTAACTTTTTAGGAATCAATTTAGGACGAATAAATCGTGATAATTTTGTCACAAAATGGCTGTATATTTTTAATATGGTAATGGCATATATAGGTATATTCGCGGAATTCTTTTGGTTAGCTGAAGGCATTAAAATGGGTAAAAGTTTCGACGATTTGTCTATGATATTACCGTGCTTTTTTATTTCTGTGATGGCAACAGTAAAATCATTTTTACTATTTTACAATAGAACAATTTTCGAGATCGCTTTTGTTAAACTTAGAGATATTCATCAGAATTATGTATTTGAGAGCGAAAATGAGAATTCGGATAAAAAAGAAAGAAAAATTGTTACGGAGTCTGTAAAATTTTTGGAGGCGGTTATCCTGGTTATATATGTCTCATGTACAACGGTCATGGTGATGTTTTCCTGTGAACCCCTTATATATACAGGATACATGTATTACAATACTGGGGAAATTAAACTGAAATTACCTTTTCTAATGAAATATTTTTTTGATCCGTACGCCAGCAAACCTGTATACATCTTTATTTACATTCATCAAATTTGGGCAGGTAAGTATTTAATAAAAATAGATATGCACATAAACATCTATCTATACTAATATAAATAATATAAAGCCGAAGAGTTTGTTTGTTTGTTGTTAAAATATGTGTTTGATTGTTTGAACGCGCTAATTCTCAGGAACGCTTTAAGGAACTACTGGACCGATTTGAAAAGTTCTTAAGTGTAAGATAGACTATTTATCGAGGAAGGCTATAGACTATATAACATTACGCTAAGATGAATAGGAGAGGAGCAGCAATATAAAATGTTGCGGAAACAGCAAAATTTGAAACTTTCCTTGCCTGCGCTAAGTAAATGGTGAAAGATACTCAAAAATCTCTTGGAATTAACTCACGATAACTGCTTTTATGTTTAAAATTTAATTCCGGGAAAAATTAGTAAAACAATCCATGCGGGGATATAATATATAGAGTGGTATCACTTAAACGTATAAGATAACTTTGGCATAATTAAATCTGTTAAAAAACAATGTATTATCGAACAAAATAAATATAATTTAATCGAGATCTGATCTAAGTAATGGTTGGATGATTTGGCGCGGCGCGATTGTTCAAGAAACAGGATAAAACTGTAACATTATTGTTCTGTCTCTCTCGCACTTGTATGTAGTCTCTCGGTCAAGGTTATGCATTACATACAAATTGGAATAAAATGGGGTGCGGTCATTTACCCATCTATATCATGTGTCTTTTATTCATAACGTAAAATAATTCATGTGACTAAATTACTTCGCTAAATAAATTGAAATATTATGTAGGCTGCTAAGGTAAGTAGGTGCCTAGAATTCAAATTAAAAAATTAAAAACGCTGCCTAAATGAAACGCTTACGGGGCAGGCATACATTTCCATCGCGTGATAGAAAGAGAGGGGGATACTTCCTCTCCTATGCCACGCCGGTGAAGTACTCTCCCTCCGTCTTACGAATTTTCGTTCAGATCACGTGTCCTGAAGTGAGTTCCACTTCAAAAATACTTGACCAGAAATCAAAACCATGTTTACCATTTACCTTGCAGTGCCGTGCCGCGACGTTAGACAGCGCCGTCCCTTAGTTTCATATCAGTTTAGAGAGATAACTATTATTCTACTTACTAAGTAATTAACTAAGTATTCTAAGAACTAAGTATTATTCTTCTTCTTATTTTTGAACCGATGGACGTCCACTGCTGGACATGTTTCTTAAAAGAAACTCCACTCCTCACGATTTTGTGCTGATTGGAGCCGGCTCCCTGCGACCTTTTTGAGGCTGTCAGTCCAATCATGAAGAAGTAGCGACTAATAATGTTTCCAATAATAAGAAGTAAAAAATGCGTTCAAACTCTTCTTATGATCTGAGGACATATTATACGTTTGGTTTATTACAGGTACACTAGTAAGCTGCAATATGCTCTCAGCAGACACAATGCTATATGCCTTCTGCTCCTACCTGAGTATTCACTTTAGGATATTATGCCACCGTCTAGAGGATTGCATATCTCTCTCACGTGACGAAACTGAGCAAAACGTACGGAAATGCCTGAGACGGCATCAGGAATTGATTGAGTAAAGTTTATTTTCATTTACGATCCTTCAGGTCGAATACTTGAATTAATAAAGTATTTAAATTAAACCGAAATAGCCGTGTGGTATCCGGCTAAGTATTATTATACTAGGAAGCGTACCACCCTCATTTCTTACCGATGTGTCGTAAAAGGCGACTAAGGTAAGTCGACCCGCCGTGTGGTATCCGGCTGATTAGAATAGACCACCCTCATTTCTTACCGAGGTGTCGTAAAAGGCGACAAAAGTAAGTTGACCCTCCGTGTGGTATCCGGTTTAGTAGAATAGACCACCCTCCTTACCGAGGTGTAGTAAAATACGACTAAGGTAAGTTGACGTCAGGCAGGCGGCAGGTCGTAAAAACGCAGCCAAATCATGTTACAGCATGTTTATAACATGTTGTGAAGACCCTTCTTAGAGTGGGATAAGGCAGGAGGATATTTTTGAAAATTAAACCGAAAATATATCGCTTACAGTTATAAATGATTAATGGATTTTATAATGATTTTATACGTATTTGGCCCAAACGATATGGGCAGCGCGAATGCGCAATTGTTCATTTAAGTTGTCTGTGAATTATACATAGAAACCGAATTTTTAAAAATTTAGTTTTTTTAATAATGTTACTAGTAATTTTAGGTTACAGATTACTAGTAAACTTGTTAGCCGTTTCAGCTAAGCTAGATGCTTATGTTAGGAGTGGGTTCATGTCGGTAGTATAATGGCCGGGATTCGAAGCCGCTACCTCTCGATTGCAAGTCCGTTACCCTAACCGCCGCTTAAGATTTTAAGCAATAAACAGCATTTATAGAAATCAATAATCATCATTTTATTCATTCTGTAATTCTGTAAGAGAATTAGGCGTTAGTTTGCAGTGTTGGTTTATTTCGGTATGTCTATGTTCTGCATTCAACATTTATACACCGATTAGAAAAATTCTTTCAGTATAAGATACTCCATTTATTGAGGAACGCTATAGGGTATATAACATCTAGCTAAGGTGAATAGGAGAGGAGCAGCGATAAAAAATTGTACGTAAAAGGCAAAATTTAAAGCTTTCCTTGCGTGCGCTGAGTAAACGGTAATAATTATTCAAAAATAATGTACTACAAAACTGTTCCTCTCTAAAAGTTCTAAATAAAAATCCGCGACAGCATATGTCTAGCTTTTAAGGTTAACCCACTTTAACCATGTTTTATGGTTATCAAAATACTATATCACGGTTTTAATCTTTCCACGCGGGCGGAGCGGCTGGCGATTGCTAGTAATATACATTAGAGTGAGTAGGAGGTATGTATGGATGTGTTAATTCTATTGAATACTTATTATTTTAATAGAAAAATACTGTTTACAGATTGGTGGATATGGTAGAAATATTGTACTCCAAATCGACTTTACTTAACATAACGTGCAGCACTCTTTTGCTATGTCTAAGCGGATTTAACATTATGGTAACATTATTTTTTTAATTTTTTAAAGGCAAATGAGGATGATATATCTGTCTTTCTTATTTATGTGTGATAAGACAAAGATAAATTATACGAGTGTCATTTTCCTTCTCATTATTTATTGTGTCTATGAACCACAGTCGGGCCTGGCTGTCAACACAGGCCTGACCAGCTATAAGGCCAGGTATAAGTAAAAAGTAAGTAGCGGCCTGTAACTCTCCCACTGCTGGGAATAGGCCTCTTTTCTCCGTTTTTTGGAGAGAAGGTTTGGAGCTAAGACCTACCACGCTGCTCCAATACGAATTGGTAGTTTACACATATCTCCTGAATTCTCTAGAGATATGTAGGTTTCCTCACGTTGTTTTCCTTCACCGAAAAGCGTGTGATAAATTGCAATTATCAATTAGACACATAAGTTTTTTATCTTTTATTATATATATAAATTTATTTTCTGATTCTCGGTAGCGGCTCCAACGATTTTGATAAAATTCGGCTTGTCGATTTTGAGGGAAAAAATTCGATCTAGCTAGGTTGCATTAAAAAAATTAATTAAATATCCCTGTTTTCCGGAAAATGCTAAAATTGACATTGAATTCAAAATACAATTGTCGCTGTCAAGCGTAAAGTCACGGTTGCCTATTTAGGGAACGGTCGGTCTAGAGAGGTGAAAATACCTAGGTTCGAGCCCCACCTGCACAACTATTTTTTTTCAATTTTTTATCTTTTAAATCTTTTTAAAAAATTACGGTGCTAGGCCCGGTTAGTCTGGTACTAAGCATAATGGCAAATAAATTTTTGTGTTTGAATATTATGATAATAACTGTATATTGTTCGTCAGGTGGTGCATAAATTGAGCGGAATCCTGACTTACATCCCTTTTCTGGTGCTGAGTCTCACGCAAATAGTCCTTTTCTGCTTCTTCGGTGAACTGCTTATGAGTTCAGTTAGTATCATAATTATATAAATTAAGACATGGACTAAGAACTCAAAAAGTTGCAGCTGAAATCAGTTTTATGTACTTTCTGCAGCGGTACAGAGTGTTATCGTTGGTTTCGGTATTTGCTACTACAATAAAATTCCGCAATCCATACTAGACCAGTCTACAGATATATATATCCTCCTGCCCTTATCATACTCTAAGTGGGGTCGGCACAACTTGTTATAAACATGCTGTAACATGATATGGCTGCGTTTTTACGACTGGACGCCTGCCTGACGTCAACTTACCTTAGTTGTATTTTATGACACCTCTGTAAGGAGGGTGGTCTATTCTACTAAACCGGATACAACACGGTGGGTCAACTTACCTTATTCGCCTTTTACGACACCTCGGTAAGAAATGAGGATGGTCTATTCTATTCAGCCGGATACCACACGGCGGGTCGACTTACCTTAGTCGCCTTTTACGACACCTCGGTAAGAAATGAGGGTGGTACTATTCTATACAGCCGGATACCACACGGCGTTATTTGTAAATTATATGTAATTACAAATGATTTTCACGATGTCAAATATTTTATTCGGACGGGAAAATATCCATATGTATGGCGAAATTTGATGTATTTCATGGACATACGAGAGGTCACAAAAAGTTTTCGATACCTGTGTCGCGACTCAGCAGAGTTAGCAACTCAATCGATGGTCTCGGTATTCGCTTGTACAATAAAATTCCGCAATCCATACTTTTTTTTTTTTATTATACAGGAAAAAACCCCTTATGGGTACCGCCGCCCGACGGGGACAGGCGGCGGTTATGTCGGACTCGCACCGACTAAAACGACCTGTGTGCTCCACCACGCTGCCAATGGCAAGGACAGGGTATCATTGTACATTTTGCCCCCATCCCGCCGTCAGCTCTGATCCCAGAGAATAAACACCTCCAGGTAGGGGCCCCTCGAAAGAGAAACCCCCCTCCGCTAACCGGTGCATCGGGAGCACCAGATGCACCGACCGCCTCGGGGACCTGTAAGCCAGGTGTCCGATGTACCCCAGATGTGTCCAGCCAGACTTAGAGTAAGCCCAACTGGACCCGTCGCTCATTAGGGACTTCACCCCAACCCCCTGAAGTCCCCGGCCCGTCCAGATTGCCCTCTGCTAATCAGAGGGACAACTGGATTGGCCACCCCTCAGTGGTCCGTTCGCCAAGACTAAGCTTGCCCAGGGTGCGCCACGAGGAGGCCGACCACTTTGGCACCCCCCGCAATCCATACTAGACCAGTCTACAGAAAGGTTTAAATTAAGTATAAGAGATATGCTTATACGTAAAGCATATTACAAAATTGTAGATTATTTGCATGATAAAAACCCTATCAGCTTCATAAACGACTGCAGTTTATTAATGTAAAAATGTTTAAAAGTTTGACCGTCGAGTTTCTTTCTGGTTCTTCTCGGTAAGAGCAATTTTCCGAACCAGTTGTAGCTTCATTAATCATATTGATCCTTGACGATTCAAAAGTGCTTGTAAGAGCTTATTTGAATAAAGATTATTTTGATGTGACTTTATTTGATTTTTAGTTTAAGACCAGTTTTATATTTGATAATATATAATTTATCTTTAGCCAGAATGCCAGCCAGAAAGTAGAATAGTACCACCCTGATTTCTTACAGAGGTGTCGTAAAAGGCGACTAAGGAATGTCGACCCACCGTGTGGTATCCGGCTGAGTAGAATAGACCATTCTCATTTCTTACCGAGGTGTCGTAAGAGGCGACTTAGGTAAGTTGACCCACCGTGTGGTATCCGGTTTAGTAGAATAGACCACCCTCTTCTTACCGAGGTGTCATAAAATACGACTAAGGTAAGTTGACATCAGGCAGGCTGCCGGTCGTAAAAACGCAGCCAAATCATGTTACGGCATGTTTATAACATGTTGTGCCGACTCCACTTAGAGTGGGATAAGGAGAGGATATATAATATATAATTTATCTTGTAGAGTATGCAAATAAGCGAGGCAGTTTACAATAGTCTTTGGTACAACGCTGAGCGAGACATCAAAAGAAGTTTACTTATCATTTTGTGTAGGTGAGTATTATTTTGTTTCTATTTTGCTTATTGTGTAATTAAATAGTATATGGATGACCGAGTTTTGCTCGCCAATTTTTTTACAAGATAAAAAAGACTTAAAAAAAGAAAAAGAAAAAAGTAATCGGGCAAGTGTGGCTTGATCCTAGGTACTCGTGTTTTCACATTCCAAGATCATCCGTTTTCCAAATGCTACTAGCACTTTAAAAATAGCAGCAAAAATTGTCTTTTCTACATCCTCATACATCCTCCTGCCCTTATCCCACTCCAAGTGGTCGGCACAACATGTTATAAACACGCTGTTACATGATTTGGCTGCATTTTTACGACCGGCCGCCTGCCTGACGTCAACTTACCTCTGTCGTATTTTACGACACCTCGGTAAGAATGAGGGTGGTCTATTCTACTAAACCGGATACCACACGGTGGGTCAACTTACCTTAGTCGCCTTTTACGACACCTCGGTAAGAAATGAGGTTGGTACTATTCTATTCAGCCGGATACCACACGGCGTCAAAAATTGTCTAGCATTAAATAGCATTTTTTCAATGCCCGAAAACAGACATAAAACAAGATTTTTTTAAATGAAATCTAGCTAGATCGAATACCGAATACCCATACCAAACGGCATTTCGACTTACCTTAGACGCCTTTTACGACACCTCGGTAAGAAATGAAGGTGGTTTAGACTACTCAGCCGAAAACCATGGCTCGATACGAGGGCATAATCGGCTGTAAACCTACCATCTTCTATGATTGCCTATAATCCGGAAATCGCCTGTTTTTCGGCCTCGCATCAAGGTAAATCTCTGGGTGTATGTATTATATGGTAATACGGATGATCGTGTGGACACTTCCACTATGATCGTGTTGATTATAGACGATCACAGGAACAATGATCATCGCTGATTGTGCAGGCATAGAATTAAAGCGCACTATACCTTTATTTATACTATCATTTTTTTTAACATTGCAGATCTCAAAAACCGTGTAAGTTGACTGCGGCTAAATTTGCCGACATCAACTTGACGATGTTAACTGCGGTGAGTTTTCCTTTATCTACATATTTTACGATTATGTAGCTGTGGTAGCCCAGCGGTTTCACCGTACGCCTCTTTCGAGAAGGTTCAAACCCCGGGCAGGCACCAATGAGTTTTCTAGTAAAACTTATGTGTCTAATTGATAATTTAAATTTGTCACACGCTTTTCGGTGAAGGAAAACATCTTGAGGAAACCTGCATATCTCTAGAGAATTCTGGGGATATGTGTAACCTACCAACCCGCATTGGAGCAGCGTGGTAGGTCTTACCTCCTTAAATCCTTCTCTCCAAAAAAAAAAAAATACGGAGAGAAGAGGCCTATGCCCAGCAGTGGGATAGTAACAGGCCGTTACTTACTAACTTACTTACTTACTTACGTACATATTTTACGAATGACGCGATTGGTGAGTGGAAGTGACCATGCCTTTAGCTCCGCGGGTCATGGTTCTTCGAGCCATGGTGTATCAGGTATGAAACGGATTGTCCACTCTACATTTAGCATTATATATATTTTCTATTTTACTTCGTCGTATAGTAAAATAATTTTATTATTACTTTTGATTTAGGAATATCATCCTCCTGCCCTGTGGGATAAGCCCACTCCAAGTGGGGTCGGCACAACATGTTACAAACATGCTGTTATATGATTTGGCTACGTATTTTACGACCGGCCGGCTGCCTGACGTCAACTTACATTAGTCGTATTTTACGACTCCTCGGTAAGAAATGAGGTTGGTCGATTCTACTCAGCCGGATACCACACGGCGGGTCGACTTACCTTAGTCGCCTTTTACGACACCTTGGTAAGAAAAAAGGTTGGTCGATTCTACTCAGCCGTATCCCACATGGCGGGTCGACTTACCTTAGTCGCCTTTTGCGACACCTCAATAAGAAATGAGGGAGATTCTATTCAGCCGGATACCACACGGCGTTTTTGATTTAGGTACATATATTTTTTAAATATTTCCGAACAATGCTGGATTACCAAGGTAATATTTTTTTTATTTATCACACCAGTTCTATCCAGTTTTATCCACGCCGCCATTGTTCACATTTATTCGTGTTTCCTTTACCAGCTAACTCTTGATTTAGCTCAATAGAGGCGTAAGGTTATTTTTAGAGCTGATTCAAAGGAATCTCGTGTTAATTGAGCTAGTGTAGACGCAATTCTAGACGTTGTTTAGTTAACTTGTTATTACGTGAACCGATATAAATATTACGTTATAAAATGTTTTTTTTATTGCCGTGTGGTGTCCGGCTGAGTAGAATAGACCACCCTCATTTCTTAGCGCGTTGTTGTTAAAGGCGACTAAGGTAAGTCAACCCGCGCTGTGGTATCTGGCTGAGTAGAATAGACCCTCATTTCTTACTGAAGTATCGTAAAGGGCAACTAAGGGAAGTTGACCCGCCGTGTGGAATCCGGCTGAGTAGAATATACCACCCTCCTTTGTTACTGGAATGTCGCAAAAGGCAACTAAGGGAAGTTGACCCGCCGAGTGGAATCCGGCTGAGTAGAATAGACCACCCTCCTTTGTTACTGAAGTGTCGTAAAAGGCGACTAAGGTAAGTCGACCCGTCGTGTGGTATCCGGCTGAGTAGAATAGACTACCCTCCTTTGTTACTGAAGTGTCGTAAAAGGCAACTAAGGGAAGTTGACCCGCCGTGTGATATCCGGCTGAGTAGAATAGACCACCCTCCTTTGTTACTGAAGTGTCGTAAAAGGTGACTAAGGTAAGTCGACCCGCCGTGTGGTATCCGGCTAAGTAGAAGAGACTACCCTCCTTTGTTACTGAAGTGTCGTAAAAGGCGACTAAGGTAAGTCGACCCGCCGTGTGGTATCCGGCTGAGTAAAATAGACCTCCCTTATTTCTTACTGAGGTGTTTTAAAAGGCGACTAAGGTAAGTCAACCCGCGCTGTGGTATCCATCTGAGTAGAATAGACCACCCTCATTTCTTACCGAGATATCATAAAATACGACTAAGGTAAGTTGACGTCAGGCAGGTGGCCGGTCATGATATACGTGCCGACTCCACTTAGAGTGGGATAAGGGCAGGAGGATGATGAATAAACCATTCTTGACGAAATCGCAGATCACACTGTTAATTTCTAAAAGGCACTATTATTTACCTTAAACATTTATTGTTACAGATCCTAAGTCGATCATGGTCATGTTTTGCTGTATTGAGAACTATGTATGATTGAAGGATTCAAATTCAAATTCAAATTCAAATTCAAAACCCTTTATTTGTGACCATAACGTACATAAAACTTAAAAAAAAAAAAAAAAAAAAAAAAAAAAAAACAAATACAAAGAATTTAAATTAAGCAACAAGATACGAAGACATAAATAAATACAATAGGTCACAAAATGGTAGACCACTCAGCTTTAAGCTAGGGCGAGAACCCTAGCACTGATTTTCAGTGGCTGCCATTGCCAAGGCTGCCAAAATTCAAATATATTCTTCATTTAAGTAGCCTGTTTCAAGTTATTTAGAATACACATATCTTTATTATTTAAATCTTGGTAACGCATTAGAGAGCAATAATTAATGTAGAGGGTTTTGGGGGAGAAAAATCGATTAAAATTAGGTTTTATTTTAAAAAATTGTTTTATTCCCGTTTTTGGACATTAAAAAGTACTAAAATTTACATTGAATATAAAACACTATTTTTGTCGTAAAATGACAAGTCAGCGTAGTTTTTTCGGGGAACGGGCGGTCTCTAGAAATGTAAATACCTAGGATCGAGTCCCAACTACCCCCTATTTTCTGTTTTTAATTTGTTAATAATTAAAGTTGGTAAAATTTTACTAAAGAATACATAAGTTATGACAGGATTATTTTGCTATAATCTACGTAATGCTGTATGTAATGCTAAATATACGCAGGATTAGTTGCAGGCACTACACACATTCACTACGACAATTTCAACGACCGTTTCGCCCCGTAACCAAAGCATCGTAAGGAGTGGTCCAAGTATGCTGTGTTATATACAAATATGTAGTTCATGTATAGGGTATGCGAACGGTTTTGCTTCTTACCCTTAGCATTACATAGATTTTCTTAACAAACGCAGATTATAGCAAAATAATTCCATCATGACTTTTGTACTATTGAATTTTGCAAAAAAAACGCCTACATCTATAAATAGAATCTTAAAATAGATAGTGACTCAAACGTCTAATAAGCAAAAGTGATTTTGAGTCATATCAGAAATCTTAGCTACAAATCTAAACCTTTTTAGCCATGAAGATCTTAAGTTAAGCCTTGAAGAAATATAAACAAAAACTTTCACTTCATGTATAATAAATACTAATACAGTGATATGGATATAAGCAAAAACTAAATTCTTTTCTCATATTCTATTATATAATTTGTATGTTCAAAGAACTAACGGGCCCCAATGATGCGTCATTCAAGAATCAAATCCACGCATTTCATACAATTAACTAAAGCTAGAAAAACAAAATTCAAGATGGCGCTCCTTAAAGTGTGACCTTTATAAAATTATCCTGCTTATATATTTACAACGATAAATGTTATTTAAAAAATATTTAAATTTAAAATTAAGTACGTTTTAACTTAAAGTACACATCACAGGTGTAACAGGTACCTATTAACTGTTACTATGCAATGTTAGTTCTAGTAACTTCTATTTAGGTCACTATCTTCAACTTAGCCTATACGTGAGACTATTTCAATGTGATAAAGAAAACGGCTCGATGCCGATTTCAAGGGTCCGTTTACAATTTTGCAAATGCTTTTATAGATCACCTTAACTCGTTGTAATAAGAACGTAAATTGTATAAATTTACTATATTGTGTAATATTTTAATAAAACCCCGTAAGTTACTTCAAAGAAAATTATACTTTATTTACAAAATGTTAAAGTGCTTATTAGAATAAAGATACATCAAACAGTTATGTCTCGATTGCTCTAAAGGCTACTTTCGAATAACGAATACGTTCCATTGGCGTGAATAGAAGAAAAACAAATTTGTATTTGCAGTTATAGAAACTTTTTTAATGCCGCATAAGGTTTATTTTGAGTCAATTTTGGTTACAAATTTGTACGATCATGACAGCAGGAGCTCGAGTGCGACGGAATGCAACGAATGGCTGTAATACACGAGATTCATTACAGACGAATTTAATTTTATAAAACGTCGAAACCCAAGAACTTCAAACCTTGTACCCCTATAAACTGCATAAGCATTGTCGAGGGTGTGAAATGGGTATATAGCACTAACGTCTTATGATGCCTTTTAACATACGAACATGAATATATACTTAATACTATAACAATAATGTAAGCAAAGTTTTTGTAATTTTATACTTGTTCAACGTCATCCCATATTCTTTTCTAATAAAGTTTAAGTAAGAGATTGCTTAAGGATATAAGATCGTCTTTGTTTTGCTCGTTTCTTGCAAATCGTTATGTGACTATCCTTAATATGAAATAATATATGTGATTTTTAGATTTAGAATTACGAATAATTAATAGAATTAAGCGTTAATTTACCGATTCATAACACAAAAGTTCAGATTAATTAAATTAAAGGTATAGATTTTGTTAACAAACGCTGATTATAGCATAATCATTTTTGTATTTAAAATTTCGCAAAATATCGCCTACTTCTATAAATTACTTATAAAATTAATTTATTTTATTTTTGTAGAATTACGGAAATGAAAATAAAAAAATTATTTGTCATCAATTTTTTTTCTTTATTTTTAGTGTGAATTCACTCAAGTAAATATACCACTCCGTTACTGGCGTATTTCCTTAATAATAATAATTTCTTAAGGGCCTGTTTTACAAGTTACAAATAAACTGTCAGTTAGCTTATTCGGAACATATCTGACACATATCTCGGAATTTTGCGTTTCTCAGGTTTCCGATAGGCTTATTCAGCATTTAAAGTCCTAAATAAGTAAACAAGTAGATCAAGTGGCTATTATATTGTTTATATGCTGTATAGCAAATACCTATTTTAAAATGGCCGTGATTTTTTTTGAATTTTTTCCTTTTTTAGAGTTTTTTACAGACATTTATCTGCTACTTAGTTCATTTGTCGGTTAACTATCCGACACTTTATTAGTAACTTGTGAAACAGGCCCTTACACTAGTAACAACTAAACTCAACTGTTCTCAATACCGATTTTAGTCAAATGCAGCAAAGCATCAAGATGCTTTGAAGAATCTCAAGCTTCTCTGGCTAATGGGCAATGGCAGAATACTATTGCAATTGGAAATTGACTAAAGTATGGACAGAATTATCTTGCTATATTGATGTGTATGCGCCTTGCGCCAGTAATAAACTAGTTGTCAAAGTTGTTACGTTTATTTCATGAACGCTTGTAATAAATTATTTGTCACCAGGTTCCAAAATTAAGCATGGAGGAATGATGTGTATATTACCTTGCGCCAGTAATAACTAGTTGTCAAAGCGAGCGGTTGTTTGATTACGCCTCATACATCTCATATATGTTTGTTTAATTGTTTTAACGCGCTAATCTCAGGAACTACTGGACCAATTTGAGAAATTCTCCGAGTGTAAGATTGTCCATTTATCGAGAAAAGCTATAGACTCTAACATCACGCTAAAATGAATAGGAGATGAGCAGCAATAAAATATTACGAAAACGGCAAAATTTAATGCTTTCCTTGCGTGTGCTAAGTAAATGGCGAAAGTTATTAAAAAATCATGTGTTAAAAAATCATGTGTTCCCCTCTAAAAGTTCTAAATAAAAGTCCGAGACAGCATATGTCTAGCTTTTAAGGTTTACCCACTTTAACCACTTTTATGGTTATCAAAATACAATGTACCGTTTCTTTACACGCGAGCGGAGCCGCTGGCGATTGCTAGTAAATTATAAAATTGACTGTTTATCACTGAGTTTTATTTTTTCAAAATTTATGTTCCAATATACAATGGTAAACATCTTAATACAGAGACTACATATGGAAGATTTATTCGTTGAAATCAAAATTTATCTCGTGATACCAATCTCATGTGTAGCAGTAAAATGCGTCTCTCATCTGACACGCGGCAGGCGGCGACTTTTCGCCTTTTTTTACTTAAGAATCTGTATCGCACAAACTATTTTACGCGTATACAGACTAAAAAAAGGTTCGCAGAATCGAAGTGAAAGTTTATAGGATACTTGCTTTTACTCGCGACTTTGGTTGTGAGGAATCTATATTAATATTACAAAAAAGCCATACATTTACAATTTAAGTCTGCGCGATTTCCTGCGACAGAAGTTTAAGAAAATAGATACAATATTGTTACAATGGCTTCACATATTTTTAACAATTTTTTTTTTTTGCATAAGAATATACATATGTTAATTTAAAAAAAATTGGCAATGTATAATATAATAGACAATGTAACGACATAAGCTTGCGGCTCCCGCTTGCAAAAGTACGTAAATCGTTTGTGGGTTTGGGTATAAGATTTTATAATAAAATTCCGCAATCAATTTTAGCTTTGCTATTACACTGCTTGGAACATACATGAAGGATTGGAGCTAAGACCTACCACACTGCTCCAATGCGGATTGGTAGGTTACACATATCCCTAGAATTCTCTAGAGATATGCAGGTTTCCTCACGATGTTTTCCTTCACCGAAAAACGTGTAATGAATTGCAATTATCAATTAGAGATATAAGTTTTTTTACATAGAAAAACTCATTGGTGGGTGCCTTTTGGTTTGAACCTGCGACCGTAACTTACTATTAACCTTACCTAATGAACTAGTACTTAGAATCTATGCTAATATATAAAGCTGTATATATAGTTTGTTTGTTTGATTGTTTGAACTACAGGAAATACTGGACCGATTTGAAAACTTCTTTGAGTGTAAGACAGTCCATTTATCGAGGAAGGCTATAGACTATAATATCACCCTAAGATAAATAGGAGAGGAGCAGTAATAAAAAATATTTCAAAAATCATGTATCAAAAAATTTATCCCTCTAAAAATTCTAAATCAAAGTCCGCGTCAGCTATGTTATAATTTTAATCTATTCACGCGGGCGGAGCCGCTGGCGATTTCTAGTTATATAATATTTTGAAAACATAAACCGCCGATCCTTGTCGGCTCTTCACAGATTAGGAATAGCTTTCCGAACCAGCAGTATAGTTCACGATTCAAAACTACTTGTTTACAAGTTTACTTGATTAAAGAATATTTTATAATATGAATTACTGAGGGTACTTACGCACTTTAAATAAGAACGATTTCGTAGTTTAGTAAAAGTTGTATTACGATAATGTATTTGACTGTGATAGCCCAGCGGTGCGACCGTGTGAATCTTTAGAGACGATCATGGGTTCAAACCCGGGCAGACACCAATGAGTTTATTCTATTAAAAACTTATATGTCTGATTGAGAATTGCAATTTATCACACGCTTTTAGGTGAAGGAAAACATCGTGAGAAAACCTGCATATCTCTAGAGAATCCTAGGGATATGTGTAACCTACCAAACCGTATTGGAGCAGCGTGGTAGGTCTTAGCTCCAGTCCTTGTCTCCAAAGACGCAGAGGCGGCCTATGCCCAGCAATGATATAGTAACAGGCTTACTTTACTTAATTACTTACTTTACTTACTGACTAATATATTTGATGTGGTAGAATTCTCTAATATAATTGACAAAGGCCCCCAAAAAACAGGTTCTTTTAAATTTATGGCTTGTCAATTTCGCGCGCGTGCGTGTGTGCGTTCGCTTGTCAAACACAGGGGGCTTGACGAGCAAGGGGTGTGTTGGAAATAATTACAGGGGTGCCACTTTGTACTTAATATTAAATACTAGCTGTTTATCCGCGTGGTATCCGGCTTAATAGAATAATACCACCCTCATTTCTTACCGAAGTGTCGTAAAAGGCGACAAAGGTAAGTCGACCCGCCGTGTGGTATCCGGCTGAGTAGAATAGACCACCGTCATTTCTTACCGAGGTGTCGTAAAAGGCGACTAATGTAAGTAGACTCATTGTGTGGTATCCGGTTAAGTAGAATAGACCACAATCTTACTTACCAAGGTGTCGTAAAATACGGCTAAGGTAAGTTGACGTCAGGCAGGCGATGGTCGTAAAAACGCAGCCAAATCATTTAACAACATGTTTATAACATGTGCCGACCCCATTTAGAGTGGGATACAGCGACACTTGAAGTGGCACTAGGTTTACCGCCTCTGCACCATCTTATAAAGGAGGAGGCAGCTGCAGCAGCACTGAGGCTTAGAGCTCTGCACCTGTGGAAAGACAATATAACCATCAGACACTCAACAGTACTAAAGGATGTTATACTAAAGCATCCTCTTGTAATGGCTGTGGGTGACCGAATTCCTCGTGAATACATATTCTCAAAGCACTATAAAGTACAACTTCACGAAAATGCTAAAGAGTACTCCGGAACCTCCGAAGTACGAATATACACGGATGGATCCAAGATGCGATCAGGCACGGGTGCTGGTGTCTTTTCTCAGGATCTTAACATCAGAATATCGACTGCTCTAGGTCCCCTGAATTCTGTATATCAAGCAGAATGTATAGGCATAATTAGAGCAGCTCAAGCTGTAAAAAGTAGAGGAATAACAAACTGTCGCATCAGAATCCTCTCAGACAGTGCTGCAGTACTCCAGTCCCTAAAAAATATAAGGGTCACATCAGGACTGATAAAAGAGTGCCATGAGATCTTGGAGACTATCTCGACAAAAAACTAGGTGGTACTCCAATGGATCAAAAGTCATAGCGGTTCACTGGGTAATGATGCAGAAGACGAACTAGCCAGAAAAGGCTCAAATACCATGATTGTGGGACCCGAACCTATTGTGCCATTTCCCTTTAGCCTATTAAGATCTTGGCTAAGAGAGATGACTATTGAAACACACAATACAATCTGGACAAACCGGACTGACTGTAGGCAATCCAGGGAAGCAATGCCTTCCCTGAATCCCGCTTGACCGTATGAATAGACCCATCTGCGAAGAATGATAAGCATTATCACCGGTCATTGTCTGCTAAACAAACACTTATTTTATATAGGTGCAACTGACAGCCCAATTTGCAGAGGATGCATGAGGGAACCGGAAACGCCATCTCACGCCATGCTACATTGCACGGAGGTGGCAGAACATCGGGCAAACATCCTCGACTCTCCGAGGACGTTGCAAGAAGCCTTGAGGGTCCCGAATAGGATACTCAGCTTCTGGAAGGAGCTTGGCTGGTTGGAGTAACCAGCCCCTTTCACCCTCACGCACAATGGTCGCCACAAAGCGACTAAGTGCGGAAAACAGCCCGCTATAAGAAGAAGAAGAAGAAGAGTGGGATAATTGCAGGAGGATGAATAAATTACTTTAGTGTATTTCTGCTGGCTTATTCGGCGCACGTGACCATAGCTCCCAGGGGGGCGAGTTTTTTTTAACACAACTTCTTCAACATCATTTATAAAAAACCATAATTTACTACTATTAACATAAACCATCCGGTAGAATTTATTTAGTATTATTTATTTTTTCAGTTATTTTAGAGCAGCTTAGACGTGTTATACTTTGTTAATTTAATAAAGTATAGAGATTGCACATCTCTATGCTCTATGGTTTGTCCCACCCAGTACGAATCACACCTTTTCACTATTCGACCATATCATTTAATTTTCTTTATTTTACACAGTTAAATATAAGTAACTGGGTAATTCTTTTTAAAGATATAAATTTTTTTTAAAAAATAATAAAAAAAAGTAATTGGGCAGGTGGGGCTCGATCTTAAGTAAACGCACCTTTCTAAACCGCCCGTTCCCCAAATGAGCTACCAAGACTTTACATTTGACAGCGAAAAATTGTTTTAGTATTCAAGATAAATGAAAAAAAAATTTAGTGCCCCAAAACAGGGATAAAACGACATTTTTTTTAAATAAAACTTAGCTAGATCGATTTTTCTCCCCCAAAACCTCCTTACACCTTGAATTTTAAGAAAATTGTTGGAGCCGTTTCCGAGATTCAGAAAATATATAATATATATACATACAAGATTAACACAGACACACGTAGCACAAGTTATCTTAGTATCTGCGATATTTGTTAATGTGAATTTTGTATTTTATTACTTATTTTTGAATTTTGTATTTTGTATTTATTGTAATTGTTTGACTTAAGTTTAATATTATTATTATTTGAAGAAGTAAAGAATATGTCGATTATTGGAAGTGGGTTTTTGAAAATAGGCAAAATGGGAAAATAAATAAACGGGAAAAAGGGATAAATTTAATAAGGGTCGAGGAGAGGTTGATGGAAGTGGCATCTAAATAAGGTGATAAAGTGAATAATGAAATCAAAGAGAAATACATACAATAATATAAACTCATTTAATATTAAAGTATCAACCCTAAACCGAAATTCCCATAGTCGATATGCGACGCACCGAGGGGCGCCCTGTACAATACCACACAACTGGTAAATAGTATTTTAGTGTGTGTGTCCTAGACATTTCTTACTGTATGTGTGTAAGATTTCATAAAGGTAATGACAAAAAAAACTTTGACGGATGTTTTCAAGGGCATCAAAGTAATATTGGTTGATATACAACCCTCGCGAATACCACTGTTGGGCATGTACTGGAATTTTAAAGACTACCTCTGCTTATAGTGTTAAGTACAAGGGATCTTGTACTTCCACACGGACACGTCTCCAACGATTTTCATGAAATTCGGCATGTAGGGGTTTTGGGGGAAAAATTCGATCCAGCAAGGATTCTTTAAATAAATGTCTTTTTATCATTGTTTTCGTGTAAACGCTAAAATTTACGTTGAATTTAAGAGACAATTTTCGCTGTCAAATGTAAAATGGTAGCTCATTTCGGGAACGGACGGTCTAGGGAGGAAACTATCATTTTTCTCAATTTACATTTCTTTCTTTTTTTTTAATCTTTAAAAAAAATTAACGAGCAAGTCTCGGTTACTGGTACTGTTTAATAATAAACATATTTTTGGATCCGTTTAATCTTCTTCTGTCCGTCTTCTGTATGTGATTGATTTTCTCAAAATCTACCGAACCGATTTTTGTACGGTTTTTATTAAAAGACTAGCGGCCTGCCCCTGCTTCGCACAGGTATAAAATATCCCATGTCAGTCAGTGTAAAAAAATTTATTAAAATCGATCGAGTAGTTTTGATTTATTCATTACTGCCCGGGGCCCGCACGCGTTAAATTCGGAGAAAAACAATTTCCTTTCCCTATACCAAGAAGATTTCCTGCTATCTTTGGAATATCTAAATTCGTATAGTACATTTTTACTTATTTACTTTTACATTTTCCCTATGTATTTTATTTTTACAATTAATTACAGAATATATTTAAACAAACTCTTGAAAGAGCGACATAGCTGCTAAAGTCGAAGTGTTATAGGGCAAAGCGCGGCGTCCTCACGGCATTCTAAATCTGTAATATCTCCGAAAATGTTCACTTAAATTACATGCTGTAAACGGCCATATTGATCTATATTATATTAACTATTTATTTAAGGTACTTAATTGGATAAGGATTAATGCTGTATTGTATAAAAATTGCTTCAAAAATATGGCATAATTTTTCTTAAAAAGTAAATGACAAAAAATGCTATTGTGGGCTATTCATAAGAGATAGACATATACCATCGCGGACTTTTCTGTAGACCTTTTCAAGGTGTACAAATACTTAGTACATCATTTTGATAAATCTCGTAGGGTTTAGCCTGCGTTTGCAATGTAAGCGGGAAAAATGTAATTATTTACAAAAACCTCAAAATTTACAGTATTTCTCTACTCCGTATTGAATGTTATTATACGTACAAACCTTCCTCTGGAATCACTCTATCTATTAAAAAAAACCGCATCAAAATCTGTTGCGTAGTTTTAAAGTTATATGCGTACATAGGGATATAGGGACTTTGTTTTATAATATGTAGTGATAGTGCAATTCTTCCGGAAGGTTTACGTTAATAGTGCATTACGGTATTATATTAATTATGTTAATGAGGTCGCGTAGTTGTAAATAACTCGCCTGCTGGGAGCTTTAGACGCGTTTGACGCGTATACCAACAGAGGTACACTAAAGTAATGTACTAGGGAATTGTAGATCTACATTCATAATACAATAAAGTCCGGGACAGCATGTATCTATCTCTTATGGTTAACTCAAAATAACTACTTTTATGATCAAAATTTCAATTAAATTTACTGATTACCAGCCAAGTCAGCACAGCTTGTTTTATTTATAAATTTGCTCATTTCAAAAAAAGAGTGACTCACTAAGGAGAGAGAAAATTTTGTTCATCAGTGGGATTATAATACATGTTTTTTACTCATTTTCTGTGGGAACCCACTAGGCCAATATGCTCGAGGCGACTGACCATACTTTTCCTTTCTTGGCGAACGCCAAGACCCATTATAAAAGATTACAGAAAATTACATGTTAGGAAAAAACATTTAAACTGTGCTTTTAATATTGAAATGGTTTTCACATTAATAATTGTTTTCTAGCCCGGCACCCGACAATTTGGTACTCTGTAATTATAATGTGAATTCGTTTGCGACTGTTTAACATAATTAGGATTCCGTTTGGGCTTTCTTCGAACCATATTATATTATTTGTTAGCAAACGGAAGAGTTTGGGATTAAATTAATTAATTGAAGATGAATCTGGATAATAAAATATTGGGATAAATGTCCATAATTGATATTTTACCTTTATCACATAGGGTAAAGAAAAAATCGTGCTGAAATCATATGGTTAGAGCATTTCTTGGATTTCTATATCAGTATTTTGGATAGTAAAGTACATTCACGGCCTGTTACTATCTCAACGCTGGGCATAACCCTCCTTACCCTTTTAATTTCTTTCCGAAAAAATGGGTTGTAGATTGGACATATCACGTTGCTCCAACGCAGATTGGTAGGTTACACATATCCCCAGAATTCTCTAGAGATATGCAGGTTTTCTCGCTGTGATTGTCACCGAATAGCGTTTTATAAATTGCAAATACCAATAAGCTACATGATGTTTATGGAATAAACCTATCTGGTACCTTGCTACCTGCATAGCGTTTGAACTTGTGACCCCTCGAAAAGTCACACGGCCTCACCTTTCAGCTTTCACAGCTTATTGCTGTGTACTTACTGTGGATAATACTATCCACTTTAGTTTACTATTAGTAAATTATGTCGCGGAAGGAGGCGGCGGAGCGGATCAAGTCAAGGTAAATCAAGGACTCGACTCGTCAAAGGATCCGATCCGTCACAGGCGATTGGGACCTAAGCTACTCGCCGAAGTCTGTCGCATGCCGTCCTAACAGGGACCTCCGAGCGGTCCGAACGGGGTTTATTGGACGCTTGCTGGATTTAGCTCCCGAGGTGGTTGATGCATCTGGTGCTCCCGATTCATCGATTAGTGAAGGAAGGGGCCACTGTTTTGAGAGGCCCCAACCCGAATGTGGCGCTCTCCGGGGCACAGAGGGGTACATTAAAGTTATAGACACATTTAAAAAAAAATTGCGTTTTTCTGATAAGAACTACAACGTGGAGCGCATCAAAGTTTATTAATACAACGCCCTGCGCAAAGGAGTTAGTTGTTTGGATAAAAAGATTTATAATTTTTTTCCAAACAAATACAGAACCTTACGCATAATCAAAATTCGCTCTGAGCAAAACCGTCCCATTGTATGTAAATTATAATTGCGCACATTCTCATTTGGATGCGAATGTATGAATTTAAGTAGTCTTTACCATTAAATTAGGTATTACTGGAAACGACTTCTAATTGTAATTTTACTAAATAATAATAAAAATAACGCCATAATAAACAACTAAGTTTTGATCGCAATAAAAGCTTTTAGCTTTTAATAAGATGTGTTAATACACATATCATCTTCCTATTTAATATAATAAATGCGAAAGTTTGTGAGTATGGATGTATGTTTGTAACTCTATCACGGCGAAACCGCTAAACAAATATCGATGTAATTTGGCACAATTATTCCTTATACACCGGGGTAACATATAGGCTTTAGAAATACTGTTAATTCAACAGGGATAGGATGACACTGAAAAGCGCCATCTATTATCAACCTATAACGCTGTAACAGTTCACGCGAACGAAGTTGCGGGCAAAAGCTATTGCTAAAAACATTTGATATACGCCACTCGTCCTAATAAAAATGAGCAATTGTTTGTCTTTTCCAGTACTTTTATATCCATTGTGTCTCTATGGTAATTTATAAATTTTAATAAAACAGCTTGAAATTATAATTTTCATTATAGCATTGTTTTTTGCTATTCTATATTTATAGTTGAATCGCGTGAAAAACAATTTCTTGCGTATTAAATATAGTACATTATAAAACTCTTTTGACCCGGTCTCCTTGAGGCATTCACGTCACGAGTAATATTACATCGATTACAATATCGATAAACTTGTAATCGATTATTCGTTTTCGTAAATTGTTATTGTTTATTCGTTTTGCAAGTTGTTTTCCGTAAGACATATACTGTTTGTTCTCTCTCATATGACATGGACTACAGCCTAATAAGAATATTTGAGAAGCGCACTCCAGTTCTTAATTTACAAATACTCGTATTATAAAAATCCAAAAGCTATCTGTTTGTATGTGATCGATTTTTTCAAAATCTACTGAACAGATTTTTGTACTGTTTTTATTAAAAGATAGTGCGATTCTTGAGGAAGGGTTAGGTTAATATTCTCCGGTATGGCTAAACCGATTTTTATAGGACTTTCGCTGAAAGATAGAGGAGGTTGCAGGGAACGTATATTATACTTTTCATTGTAGAATTCCCGACGGGTTGGGATTTAAGCGGGAAAAACTTTGTGGCACTGCCTTTCACGCAGGCGTACCCGCAAGCGCAGCTATAAGCGCCTTAATATTAATCTGTATGTAATAAATCTAAAGTACCATCAAGTAGAATTCTACCGGAA
The DNA here is from genome assembly GCA_947086495.1 of Morpho achilles. Taxonomy (NCBI): domain Eukaryota; kingdom Metazoa; phylum Arthropoda; class Insecta; order Lepidoptera; family Nymphalidae; genus Morpho; species Morpho achilles. The sequence continues at coordinate 16,499,896 of CAMTZB010000003.1, read as the reverse complement.
TTTCTACCGGATTGCGTACCTCATTCCGACCGACTAATATCATAGTTCTTGTCATTCTTATACTATACCAATAAGGCGCGGCATCTTTATTAATACCATAACGTCAGCACTACCATATCATACCATAGACACGCTTACTAGAATTGTCGATTACTATAATTGTCTTTTTGGTTAATCAACATTCTTAGAAGACAACTTTGTCCAGTCATCATTTAGACACCAAAATAGATAATAGTGTATATAATGAAATAAGTACCTGAATGTCCGAGCATTGTTAGGTATTTTTTTTACATATATATAAAAAAATCACAAAAAAATTAAAAGGATAATGTTACCTGGAATCGATGCTGGTATTCTAAATTTGAGATCCCGAATAAATTTACCCGAATAAGCTATCGCGATTTTAAAATTGGCGGCGCAATCAACCTTTGCTTTCTGATAAAATAGTTTTTTCAGTGCCCGAAAGCACGGAGAAAACAATTTTTTTAATGAAACCTACCTAGATCGATTTTTCTCCCAAAACTCCCAAAACATGCTGAATTTTATGAAAGCCGTTTCCAAAATTCAGAAAAAAAATATATAGATTTAACTCATTTAAATATTAAAGATAATGGACAATGGTGTTAAACTAAAATACTAAAGAAAAGATTTAAATGGAATTGTCTTTTACCTACAGCATAAAATATTCCGTATATTTCGAAATTAGTAAAACAATACTTTATTATTCAAATAAAACATGATATTACCAAATCATTTAATATTCAATGCTGATACAAAAACGTATAATTATTATTACTTTTAATGTATCAACGATTAAAGTTTGTTATATATATAGCGGTATTAAATTAAAAGGCAGTATTAAAAAGGGATAGCAATCGACGTAAGGAAAAATACGTAACATGAGTCCAACACTCTTCGACGAATCTCTAGAAAAACTCCAATTCATATTTCGTTACAGTGGTCTGACGTTTGAAAGTAAAAAACTTACACCTAAAAATAAAATAAAAACACGTTGTGTGTACCTTTTAAATTTTTTCTGGCTGAACTTTGGTATCGTTGGTGCCATATATTACGTTATAGATGGTATACAAACAGGAAAAATGTTCGTAGAACTAACTTACGAAGCACCGTGCATTACTTACAGTTTTCTGACAAATCTAAAAGCTTTCTTCCTAATTTACTATGAAGACGTCATATGCGATTTGATTGATATTTTAAGAAAACTTGAAGTCAAAGACGATTCAAAAGATATGAAAAGAAACGATGTGAACTTTTTACATTCGGTTTTGAAATATTCGAATATATTAAATGTCGTGCTTATTCTTACGTTTATTGTAAGTCCGTTAATTTTGATTGCGATAAAGTACTACATAAGTAAGGAAGTGGAGTTGATTTTGCCGTTTCTTATAACATATCCATTTGATTCGCACGATATAAGTTATTGGCCTTTCGTGTACGTACATCAGTTTTGGTCGGGTGAGTATGGTAACGACGCTAGTAAAAATTAATGAGAATCGAGAAGTTTACACAGAAATAATTAACATAATCGGACTTCGAGTGTAATTAGACTCGTGTTTCTTTATTTGCTTTCGTAACTTCCGCATACGTATCATTCTTATGTCACATTTATATTCAGTCCTAGTTTAGACTCGCGATTTCAACCATGGTGTAAAGGTTTATGTAGAAGTAAAATAATTGCCTATATGTGCCAAATTAAAAGCCTTAATTCAACTTGCAATGTATGTATGTGAAGGTGGAATCTTGTCCGTTTGAGTTGATATTTTACATACTGCTCCAGTTCCGAGAATACGATGTAATTTTATAATTTAGACCTGCCTGTGTTTAAATTTCATACCAATTTGTTAAACCAAGGAGACTTTATGCAATAAGGACACTATCTAACTGTGACTTTTATTAAAAAGTATAATAAAAGTAGCGATGATATTTTATGAATGAATATATGAATGAATTTTAATGGATTTATTTCCTACACCTTGAGATGACGTTAGTAGAACTTTAAGTCACGCCATAGAGTTCTTTTTCCCCATATGAAAATGGATGAAAGATTGGATCAAGATCAGGTTTTTTTAATTCTAAGCTTCAGTTCGTAGTTCTTAGACATTCCTATTTTTCCACTCGACATTATTGTCGAGATTTAAGTTAATGCACATCAATTTTAAGTTCAAGTTTTTAATTTTTAACCTTACTCAATATTTTTAGTGTCTATAGTGCTTTTAAATATCAGTGCGGCGGATTATCTCCTATATGTTTGTTGCACTTATATCGGAATTCAGTTTAAACTACTCCAACAAGATACTGAGAAAATCATTGAGCAGAACTTTATTTTGTTAGATCATGAACTTGAAGAATTTAAGGAAAAATGTCTAGAATTAATTAAATGGCATCAGGAACTTATAAGGTAAGACTTATTTGAAGACATTTAAGAAGCCACTACTTCAGAAATAAAAAATCAGAAAATTATCCCATATAAGCCATGTTAATTAAGTGAAAGAATTAAATTTGACAACTAATCAAATCTAAGCCACAATTCATTTTCGCATGTACTTATTTCTGTAACAAAAAGTATATAATTTAATAACACGGCTCAAAAATCTAGAAGATAATAAAGAAAAGGAAATACAAGTAAAAACGATGGATACTTATATCGGTGCAGAGGTGTTGTCTGCCTTAAGTTTATATATTATTTATGATTTTATGTCTTCACCGAAATGAGCAAGTTAGGAAGAAGGTAATCAATTCTGCGTAGCACATGATTTAGATGACAAAATGGAAAATGTAAGAATACAAAGATTCTCAGTGATGTGAATTTTTCTAACAAGTATACATATAATTGAAAAAGTCCGACCAACTTAACCGTCATCATCCTCCTGTCCTTATACCATTCTAGGTGGGTTCGGCACGACATGTTATAAACATGTCAAATAATTCCGTTAGCTATTTTACGACCGGCCACCTGCCTGACGTCAACTTACACCTGTCGCCCTTTACGACACCTCAGTAAGAAAAAGGGAGCGTCTATTCTATTCAGCTAGATACCACACAGCGGTTTAACTCACCTTAGTCGCCTTGTACAACCGCAGAGTAGGAAAGAGGGTGGTCTATTCTATTCATCCAGATACCACTCGGCGGGGTACCAACTTAACCATATTTTATGAAGATTTCGTTCAATAACGGTTGATTTTTGTTTCCAGATCAGCCAATTTGCTTGGACGCATTTACGGGGAATCTACGTTGTTCAACTTTGTCTCTAGTTCTATACTGATCTGTTTAACTGGCTTCAATGTTATGGTTCATACTTGCATCTTAATCTATTTTTCTGTTAAATCTTATTGATGTTTATGAGTTATACCTAATTGTAAACAGATTTGTTATTTTAATTCATTAGTAAATGTCTTGTGATTGAGCGAGAGCCTGTCAACCCCAGACCTCTAGACCTTGGTTATTTTATAAAAGCTGAAAGTTTATCAGCGCATGCTCAGCGCATACAGGTAAGAACCATACATTATGGAATTTGGATCATCCTGGCTTTGGGAGATAAACGGTACTCAAGGTTGCAAAATACCGATATACTTTCTTCAAATTATAAAGTGTGGTTTTTTGGTACTACTTTGAGAATATTATTAAACATCACGCTAGACAATGCCAGGCACTTAGCAACGTAAGCACTTCCGGAAGAAGCCCGTCATTGCAAAATATGTTGTTTTTTATTATCATTTTTATATTAATCAATGCAATAAATAGATTACAAACAAACAAACAAACAAACATCGTTGCAACCACTTGCCACTGACCTGACAAATTTTCACCTTTTATAAAATGACGAAGATCTGGAGTTTACGGGCTCCTAGTTCATGAAAGTTCTTATGATGAAAAACATTTTGAAAAACTAAGGTTTCGTTAATTATATCGTAAATTCAAAATTTTAATACACATTTGCGATATAAGGTCACCTACATACCTATAGTTTAACCCTTAATAGGGCAGAGGTAAAAATTACTGAAATTTTTATTTTTATATCTGTATTTATACTTCTATTAGGTGTCGTTTTAACATTTATCATAAAAAAATAAAAATATATAATCAGAAGTACGCGAAAATTCGGTGGTAACCATTTTACCATTGCCCGTTTATGTTTTGGTCTTGGTGGTAATTATTTGACCTTAGCCCGTTATGCTAATGACTAAAGCTGCTATCGAATAAAGTTTCTCCTTCTTCTGGAGCAAAGTAAAAGCTTTTGAAGCACGGAGTGCGACATAAAGCTACGCTGTAGATATCGCAAATAATCCTAGATCGTTATTGAGTATCTTTCGTACTGCAAAATTGACCTACACATGTTCACAGTATATAGTATGTATAGGCAATAGTAGTAGGGATAGTTATCTCTTTATGTAAGTGGAAGCCACTGTTATAAGTGGATTTCCGTGAACCTCAGCTTTCTCAAAGTAAGACTTCGAAAAGCGCTTAAAGAGATGAGCAATGGTGAGGAGGTCGAGATCTCTATGGAAGTCAACATTCCGTATGAACCATGGAGAACCAGTAGCTGTCCGCATGAATCGATTCTGCAGACTTTGGAGCGTGTGTTCGTTTGACCATATATACAGATTTTGGGTTGAGAGCTTGTGGAAACTTTTACAAGTTGAGTGTCCACCCACTGTATTGCAGAAACGGCTTTAGTTTCATACATGAACGTTTTGCAAAATGTTTTGCTAGATTTTTGAGCAACAGTACGCCATCGCCCAAAAATAGTTCACCTGAGACACTTTCGTCGCTAGTTTCGATAGCGGAAAGATCATCTTCAAGAATTCAGGCTATATAACTATCAGATAACGTATTTTTTTTCTTCGACATGCTCCTAAAGTATCAAGTACATGAACGAGTAAAGGTAACCATATTACCACCAAATGCTACTATCTTGATGTAGCTGAGCAATGGTAACAGTTTTGCCACCAAGTTTGCAAAAAAATTTCAATTAGTACGAGTTTCATTTCAAAAGTTATTCTTTGAGTCATGCACGATCATAATAATCAATTATCCTACCAAATATCACAAAAGCATTTACCGGAATTTTAGTAGAACAAAATTTAATTTTTTTCGCGATGAACACTCCCGATTACGAAAGTAAGTAAACTTTTACAAATAGCGTTCTTGCCAGTACTAAAAAAAGTTTAAGGGGTCTTCATACATTAGAAATATTTAAATTTACAAATAGTGCATAGAACGGCTCATGGTCTGTGGTAAAAAAACTTAGGTGGTAAGCAATTGTCCCTTACCCTATTAAGGGTTAAAACTATCGTAGTGCTAAACAAGATTAATTGTTTTTCTCGTTTAATTTTTATACTTTTTCTTTTTATCACCTGCTAACTTAGATGATTCTAATGTTTCATTATTTGTTACAGGCAATACAAAACATTGCATTTACAGTAACTTTCCTGGTGTTCTTGTCAGCTAGTTTGCTGCAAATATACATGCTTTGTTTCTTTGGAGATTTCTTAATGAAATCGGTATGTATTTGGCCTTCAACAGTAAACATTTAGTTTCCAGCTATGACTGATGGCCAAACTTAGTTGCTAACTATGCGCCTGATAATAGTCTCTCAGCGAGCCTCTTTATAATCGGTGATTTCAAACGATTAAGCGCGAGAACGATCTACAAGAGGGCATACTCAGCTGTATTCGCTTATAATCGATTGCGATCGCTTACAGCCCCAGGAGTTGTCGGTTCTTCTGACAGACATCAAAGATAATCGCTTAGTGATATGTATGATTGTATGATAATACGGGGGGTTGTGTGGACACTTGCATGATAATCGTGTCGATTATAGACAATCATACGACCTGCGATCATCGCCGATAATGAAGTGGAGGCATAAAGACTTATAGGCCACAGATTCACTTATATTCTTCAGCGAAAGAATGACCTATATGCATGTTGCCAGTGATGATTTATTGATCCGAAAGTAGATCGCTAACTACATAGTTAGCGATCTTCTTTAGGATCTACCTAATAAAAAAGTGTCTCAGTGAGCTGATACCACTCTTGGTGACCACTCTGATACCTAAACTCACAAAGACATTTCTCTAACACTTTGTCTTATGAGTTTAAGTATAAACAGTTAAAGGGATGGGGTAAGGGGAATGATGATAGATAATTTCTTATTACAGAGTATGGATGTAAGCAATGCAGTATATAATAGCAGATGGTACTATCTGAATGCTAGCACAGCGAAATACTTGCTATTTATACAATGCAGGTGAGAATTGTGATGTGACAATCAACTAATAATCAATAAACTATTTAGTGTACCAGTAAATTGATAGTACCTGGTTGAGCGAACTTTGTTTGGAATTTTTTTAAACAAAAAAATGCAATAAAAAATTGCAATTTTGCGATTTTGTCGTGGAGCCTATCTCCCGACGATGCTTGGGTTACGGGGCGAAATAATTGTTGAGAGTGTGGTGGGGTGCAGTGTTTGTGTATTGTTGTGTTATCAGTGGCGGGTAGTCATGACTTTTTACAAATTCTGCATGTATCAGGTATGAGAACGAATAGGACACTCTACATTTAAAATTACATATATTATCTTTTATCGCGGATTATAGCAAAATATTATTTTCAATATTTTGTATTATGGACTTCCTTAAAGTAACGCCTAATTCTATAAGTGCTTATAAAGTTATACAAAAGTTATATTTCAGGGCGCAGAAACCTTGTAAGCTGACGGCCTTCGGTTACTCTGACGTCAATCTAAAAGCTTTTATGAGTGTAAGTTTTAACTGAACTCTACTTATTATTGTAAAAAAGTAATAATTAAATTATTTTGCTATAATCAGCGATTAAGTAAATAGATCGTATGTGTAGCTGTGGTAGCCCAGCGGTATCACCGTGCGCCTCTTCCGAGAAGGTCTAGGGTTCAAACCCCGGGCAGGCACCAATGAGTTTTCTAGTAAAACTTATGTGTCTAATTGATAATTGCAATTTATCACAAGCTTTTCGGTGAAGGAAAACATCGTGAGGAAACCTGCATATCTCAAAAAAACAACGGAGAGAAGAGGCCTATGCCCAGCAGTGGGATATAGTAACAGGCCGCTACTTACTAAGTAAATAGAAAATATATATAATGCTAAATGTAGAGCGGACTACCCGTTTTCATACTTGATACAAACAGGATTCGTAGAAAATCACGCTACCACAATACACAAGCACTACACACGTTCACTATTACAAACTCAATCACCGTTTCAACAATCAACGGAAGCATTATCTGACTATAGAGTCAACAACAAATTCGTATTGTAACTTTAGTTGGGAAATGTGGGATAGTGGACAAATTCAAAATTTTCCATTTTACTTCATCGCGGATTATATCAAAATAATTTTATTGTTACTTTAGTGAATACATGCCATTAAAATAAGAATAAATAAATATAGATTATAGATATGGAAGAATCAAGCTTAATTTTGAATTAGTTATTTCTACTTTTTACTTTAAGAATCGTGTCGTGCGGTATTCGGCTGAGTAATAGACCACCCTCATTTCTTACCGAGGTGTCGTAAAAGGCGACTAAGGTAAGTTGACCCAACGCGTGGTATCCGGTTAAGTAGTATAGACCACCCTCTTTCTTACCGAGGTGTCGTAAAATACGACTATGGTAAGTTGATGTCAGGCAGGCGGCCGGTCGTAAAAACGCAGCCGTCATCGCAGCCAAATCATGTAACATGTTTATAACATGTTGTGCCGATCCCACTTAGAGTGGGATAAGGGCAGGAGGGTGAGTTAACTTTAAGAATATGGATTTTCTTTTACAAAGTCTTTGGCTTAGTCTGTCACGTACTTAGTTTACCCTTTAATTGATTCACTTCACGTCGTAATTCAAATAACTAAAAACAAATCATAAATAAATAGTTTTTCTTTTTTCAGATTTTAAGCAGCGCCTGGTCGTATTTCGCTTTACTTAAAACTGTTTACACTCCACAAGTCAAATAGTAGTAGTAGAAAAACTACTTACATCAAAATTATATCAGAAAGACAAAATAACATTATTGTGATGTTAAGACAATGTGATGTTTGTTTATATATATATAGGTATAATTTTAAGGAACTACACACCTGGCCTTTTATTTACAGCAGAAATGTACAAGTTATATATATCTTAAATTACTTACACGCTAGGACTATACAAATCATGCCCACGTGGAATGATAGCAAGAATGCTGGCAGCGTTTCCGCGCTGAATCGCTAAGCTGATTCTTTGTGCGAAAAAGGAGCCAGCCCTCTTGTCACATGAAGAAGCAATTAACTAATTAATTAATTAAATGGCCTTGTCATGGACAGTTTTCCTTTTGCAATTATATTATGCATTCATAAAAATTATGTTTGTTGATTATTGCTATTCATTTATCCATTGTTGTTAACAAGGAAAGCATTGCCTTTAAAATACAAACCATCATTCATCAGTTTTGTCCTGCCCTTATCCCACTCCACCAAGTGGGTTTGGCACGACATGTTTAAACATGTTGCATTAACATGTTTTGGTTATTTTACCGGCCGCCTACCTGATGTCAACCGTAGTCGCTTTCACATCTCGGTAATAAATGAGAGTGATCTATTCTCCTTAGCCGGATATCACATAGCGGGTTAACTCACCTTAGTCGCCTTTTACGACATCTCGGTAAGAAATCAGGGTAGTCGTTTCTAATCAGCTATTCTAATCACTGCTTCTACTACTTAGCTGGATACCACATGGCCTTAAAACACAAACTGATAAAATAATAATTCTACCAAACATTCGTTACTTACTTTTCTAAAAATGACAATTTTTTTTGAATTGACTATATGCTGTTAGCCCACACGGCTTTTACTATGGTACCGGGCGGCACGGGCGAGCGCAGAAGCATCGTCGAAATTGCTAAATGCGGAGAGTAGAACGCAGAAGCTCTACTAGCTATGGGGAAAGTCGTCCTAAGGTGCCTCCTGTGAGACCGGACCACGACTTAGGGCGACGTGTAGTGGAGGGAAAATGACTATACAAATCTCGACATCAGACGCATAAGGTCGAATGTCGACAATACCAAAGACGACTAATGTCTTCAGTTTAAAAAAAAAAAAGAGTTTTTTTAGTCTAATAAGGTAAATTTTATATTATTAGTGTTAGGAATCGAAATATATAAGCTTTCGCTAAAATTTTAGCAATATTTCATTTAGAATTATCCATAAAAGCGAAAATACTATCCCGATTAGTTTACAAAATTTCTTTTCGCTTTATTGTCATCTAAACACACATCTGACCTTATGCGTCTAAGGTGGAGAAATATGCGGTTATGAAACTGTGATAAAGACTCACATTTCTCTCGCACCTTTGTATCAGAGCATTTTCGAAGTGGCCGACAAGTGCAGTTTTCCTTTTAACCGTACTACCATAAATCAAATGTTTATACTTTTTGTGTTGCCGGTCAAATACCTACGTTTTACTGTTACGTGCAACAAGTTACGTTGTTTGTAAGCAAATATCGAATTCTTTATCAAGAATTTCGTTCACAACATGAGAAAATGTACATACTCGAATAACCATTGAAATGTAGTCATATCGTCACTAACAAACCAAATTCAACATATTTTTAAGTAATATACACTTTTCTTGTTATTAACGTAAGAACAAATAAATAAAACAATGTCGCATTATTCACATAATAACGTAAATAAAACGTAATATTAATACACATTAAATATTACGTTTATTCTTAATTTTATTCATAGATATATTTATTATAATATAAATGATAATATTAATCGATTGTTTTTATATTAATCGATTATTGTATTACAATTATCGTTTGTTTTTACATTATAAATAGTTTTTTCTTCTTTTAATCTTTTTCCTGTTTTTTAAGATAAGATATGCATCTTTGGGATGCATATTGTTGGATGAAATGAATTTATTTATTTCGTATTAATTACAAAAATATTGTGTAACCCACATTTACAAGATGTTATTAAAAAGAAAGTTATAATTTGGCCGTTGAAGTGGAAGAACATCTGACTCCTAACTAAGAAACTTGTGTTTAGGATTATCATTAATTCTGCAGACTTGTTTTTATTTTGCCGTACATTGTTAAGTGATATAGATGCTCTGGATTACCACAATATGAAAAATCAAGATTAATATTCTAGTAATATATAAAAAAGAAAAAGAATCAATGATACTGCCAATCATAACAAATATTTTAACTTCATTTCCATTCTCGCATTAACGTTGGCTAAATACACATTTTAATCTAATTTCACAAACAGTTCATCTGTTATTATTTATTGGTAGTTATTAATTAGTTAATTAGCCTTTAAATTATTAACATTAAAACTTTTCAAATAGTTTGAAAACAATCGATTATTTTCATACGAATTAATCGAATTTTTAAAAATCGATTTCTTTTAAGGGAAAATATTAATTATTTATTAATTGACTTTTCTACTCCAAGACACATCCCTATCTCATACCGGAATCTCCAGCAATATTAACAAAATAACCCCTGTACCATGGTGGTATTAAATTGTGTATAAATGAAATATTAATTAAAAACCTAAAAACCTACGCACGTGTGATGCAGCCTTAAATCCTTTCAGCGTGTCATTTAAAAAAGAAAACAAAAGCCCGTAGCTCGCGTAAATGAAATCATAGGTACAGTGGCTGGTACGTTTTTATCTGTGCACCAAGTGACAGCTAGTGTCCCGCCACAATAAGTCTCGGCTTGAGCAACAAGTGGGACAGGGGTGCGTGGGATGTGCGACTACGGCTTGCCAGTTACAATAATACTATATGAATAATTTTGTGACATCACTGGATTGTAAACTGCATTAATAATTACATTTGCATAATGCTTAACATAATTTTTATTATAGGAAATTTAAGACATTAATAATGAATAAATTTAAAACAGAATTTCTTTAATTTATAAAAATAAAAAAATTGTCATTTATAGAATCAGGTTACGGTTAGAACGCGGGGTTCCATAATACAAATATTTAAATATTGTTTAAAAACGATGGTTTTTTGTCTGTGGCGTCTATTTCGCTCTTAATTGTCGCTGACATATCTTTTGAAATATTTAATATTTAACTAATATTTATATAAATTAATAAATATTGAATAAGATACAAAAGTTGATAATTAGGAAGACAGTAAAATTGCCCCGGGTATGTGTTTACTTCAGATCATATATAGAGTGGACATAAATTTAAAACCTTACACGTCTGATTTTTTTTTATTATTCTAAGACTGCATATAAATCATAAGATTCATTCGCTTAAGATAGTGTTTATATATAGCGAAATCTTCTCAGTTCGTTAAGTATAGATTCGTATGCGAAACATAGAAAGATAAACGCTTTAAAAAATAACAAAATATACAAACAGATGAAATATAAATATAAGTTTCACAATTAGTTTAATTAGTTTTTAAGTTAATTTAATTAGTCATTAAATCGAGACTAAATTTAATGGATAATTACAGAAAAATATTTCATTTGTAACAATATACTGGTCCGTTGGCGCAATTGGCAGTGAACATGCCTTCTTAATGGCTGCGCGGGTTGCGGGTTCAAATAATGTTGATTTATTGAGCATGTTTAGAATATTTTGAATAGAATCTATGTAAAGATTGTTAATGGATTTTTTTTTTAATTATTGTGTGCATTGTTTATTATAGCACATTTAACAATATTTTAATTACAGACGTTAACAATTACACATAACCTTTTGAAGCAAAGACTTATAAACACGATAAGTCCTAATATTTCCAAGTTGAACATTATATTATTATTACATCATATTAATGAATAACTTCCTTTATTTTTATAGGTATTAAAAAATATAAAATGAAATTTGATTTCCATAACATTTATAAAATAATTCATTTAATTCATATAGCAATTTGATTAATATTTTTTTACTATCTGGCGGATAGGTGTATTTAAGAATAATATTTATTCTTTTTTTTAGAATTTAAATTCAGAACGTTATAAAATTAAAAATTTACATTAACGGACTTCTAAATCAGCTTTGTAATTATCTACTTTAAAAATTCTATAAGGCTTGTATAAGAATAGACCTCTGAGTGTAAGCACGTATATTTGTATTTTTGGAAAAGGAATTTACGAAAATATATAACTCTCATAATTAAATAACATCGACAGCCTCAGTTGAACCTCCCATCAAGATACATGACAAACGTGGCAAAACAAAACTCGCACTTTTGCACGTTCCCGCGCGGAAAGCGCGCGAATCGCCATATTTCGTCTACGGCATAAAGAATGACGGAGATTTTATTTATTCTGCCAAAGCATTTGTATTTCAACACTGCTACGGATCTCGTTTAAATTCATTGTGAAAATTGTTGGTTTAAGATTTTTCCTTCGAAGTCTTTTCTGTTAAAATAATAAACAATAATATTTTATTTCGAAATCTATTCATATATATTCATTCATCTTTTCATAACCTAACCTAACCCAGGTGACGTAAAAGGCGACTAAGGTATATCGAACCGCCGTATGGTATCCGGCCGATTAGAATAGACCATCCTCATTCATTACCGAGGTGTCGTTAAAGGCGACTAAGGTAAATCGACTCGTCGTGTGCTATCCGGTTGCATAGAATAGATCACATTCATTTCTTACCGATTTGTCGTGAAAGACGACAAAGGTATGGCGAACCGCCGTGTGGTATCCGGCTGAGTAGAATAGACCACCCTCAGTTTTTACCGAGGTGGGGTAAACGGTGACTAAAGTAAGTCGACCCGCCGTGTGATATCCGGTTAAGTAGAATAGACCGCCCTCTTCCTTACCGAGGCGTCATGAAAGGCGATTAAGGTAAGTCGAACCGCCGTGTGGTATCCGGCTGAGTTGAATAGACCACCCTTAGTTCTTCCCGTGGTGGGGTAAAAGGCGACTTAGGTTAGTCGTATCGCCGTGTGGTATCCGACTGAGTAGAATAAACCCCCCTTTTTCTTATTGAGGTGTCGTAAAATACGACTAAGGTAAGTTGACGTCACACGACAGGCGGCCGGTCGTAAATTACGTAGCCAAATCATGAGACAACACGTTTATGACATGTTGTGCCGACCCCACTTAGAGCGGGATAACGGCAGGACAAAAAAGAAGCTAATGATAAACTCTATACATAATAATTCTATGAATCTATTGCTATTAACGAAAATTTAATAATTAAAAATTTAATTACTTTTAGCGACATTGCCTCGTAATTTAAATTATTTTGAGAGATCCTTAATTAACTAATTCATCCTTTCTAATGACTTTTAATAACTGTCTATAACAATGATAACTAGCTATTGTCAAAGTAATCAGCGTATTATCTGAACTTAATATATTATTACATTAACTGCCTTTATATAATAATGGGTTTTTTATTTACGAAGCCAAATCATGCGACAACATGTTTATAACATGTAATGCCGACGGGATTAGGGCAGGGGAAAGAAAGAAGATAATGAAAAATGTAGAGAAAAAACACATTCACGAACCTCCACCACCGCCACCACAATTAAAATGGATATTCCACTCTACATTTACCATTATATATATTTTATATTTTACTTTATCGCGGATTATAGCAAAATAATTTTATTATTTCTTTTCTATGAACATAGTTAGTCTAAGCTTCAATCTTGCCAACGCGGTTTGCCGCGCTGGGATAGTAACAGTTCACTACTTTAGAAACGAAAACAGTTAATATAGTTAGAGAAATGCAGTAAACCAAAAATCTATCGTTTGAATCAAAATATTCTTTCAAAAACAAGATTCAGGTAGATAAAAATTTTGGATATGAGACATTTTTCAAAAAAAAGGGTCGACATTTCCTGGAACTTTACCGAAGCTCTTTTATAAAAAAAAAATTGTTGCCGTTGTTTTTTGTTCCAAATTCGACCTTATGTTAGGGGCGCCATGTCAACTGTAGGGAAATGTAGGACAAAAAGAATAGATCATAATATATTTATAAGATTACTAGTTGCACTCCGCGGTTCTACACGTTGTGCGTGGGGTATATAAGATATAAGACCATTACGTAATTACAGAGGCAAATAGATTTTTTTAATTTCTCTTTGTGACCGTGAAATATAGATGAGGTATAATCAAAAATTCAACCTGTTCTTTTTAGTTTAACTTACCCAGACACAATATCTATACTAATATATAAAGCTGAAGAGTTTGTTTGTTTGATTGATTGATTGTGTAAACGCGCTAATCTCAGGAACTACTGAACCGATATAAAAAATTAATTCAGTGTAACTTTTGAACTTTCCGTTGGTCGACTGGCCAGTTGGCGCAGTTAACAAGTATCTTGCCTTCAGCTCTACGAGGCTCCCTTGATTTCCGCCAAGGGGAAACATTTTATATATACAAAAAGCAATTTTTGCTTGCTCTGGTCTAGTCTGAGTGTATTTAAGTATTTAAGTACATTTTTCAATTTATATATATACGCATATACCAGTTATTAACACAAGTAATACTTGTGTTATGGGTGACTAAACTGGTTACTTACTTGGTTGACGGGAGCTGTCGTGTGATTGTTCCATATATTTATTTTAGACAGATTTTACAGAATTACAAATTAGGTTTTTCAAAGTATAGGCTACTTACTACCTTTTTATTATATGCTTCCATTTAATTAATTTAAATTTTAGATACATGATATTGTTAATACAACTATGGTAGTAACTGTTACGATGTATCTTATGATAAGTAAATATCAGGACACGTCCTAAGAAATCCAGTCGCTTGGCACGCATACTTTTATGTCTTAATTATAGCCTATTTACCGGTCGGTGTACTTTGTAGAGAATTCTGTTAACTCAACATTTTTTGAGGACTTCAATTTCAAGGAATTTTTCATTCTAGTTTACTTGTTACAGTGGTCATAATGTAGTGTAAGACGTATATTTTGGGTAGGATTAGTGTATTCTATGAATAAGACTGTTAACTTATGAGGCTCCTGCTTTGCGACTTACAAAGGTAAGTCTTTTGTGGGTTTCGGTATAAGATTCTATAATAAAATTCCGCAATCGATTTTAGCTTTGCCATTACATCAATTTAAAAACACGTTTAAAATTTGGTACATACAGAAATATACAGGATTACATAAATGATAAGAATATGTTTATATCTACTTTTCGACATTATATCTCGTACAGTACCTATTGACTAAATGTAACTAGTAATGAATGAGAATTATATTTTCAAAAACAAAAATAACGAAAATATTATTCTGATATAATCCGCGACAAAAGAAAATATAATATGTGATTCATGTTTATTTTTGTATTATGGATCTCCCCAAAGTAACGCCTAATTCTAATTAATTATTTTTTGTCTATTTCAATTATATGTATTGACAAATTGATAATTTATTATTTATAATATATTAAATATAAATGCAATTATTTTCAATATAAAATACTATTACGTCATTGTTTTCTGTTTTGGTAATGGTTGATTCAATCATATAATTAATAAGTACAAATTAAAAATAAATATGAAACAATATTCTTCACAAAGCCGTTATTTGATTTCATTACCACTTGGATTCAACTCATCTCAGAAAATTTCATAACCTGTGCAACTATCGATAAAACAGTTCAAAGCAAGTGGCGACAGCTCTGTTTTACCGACGCAAGGCCGATCTGTCATGGCGATTGTGGTGTACATTCTGTGTACAGTAAAAACGTAAATAATGATTCTTAGAATGAATTTAACAGTAATGTGCGATAGAAAAACTCTTGTATATTCCAAAATATCATGATTACCGTGTGAAATACATATATTAGTTTTAAGTGAGCGTTAAAATGGACAAGAAAAATGCCATCCGGAGAGGCAAGAGGCCGTCCAAAGTGCTCGAAGAGAATTATTGGGATTGTAGCGTTTGTACATACAGAAATAACGCTGAAGCTTTCAAGTGTTCTATGTGTGATGTTAGAAAAGGTACTATGAATTTAATTTCGAACTTATTGGTCTTAAAAATCAAATGGTATCTTTCTTGTATACACATACTTTTGTGTCCATTAAGAATGTAAAAGTCATTATTATCATTAATCTATTAATTAAAGAAGCGAAATCAATTTGCATTAATCAAGGTCGGGTTTTTCTGTGCCTTCGTTTCGAATAACCTTAATAGAACCTCCGAAGTATTGATTAATTAATCTCAAGTTACGTGTAAGACTTGAAGCTTGTAACTTTCGCTAAATTATTTACATAAGAACGTAGATTAAACATTCAAAACATAGATCTTAATTATGTTTTAGGTGTATTTAATTTTCTAATTAAAATATAGTTATCTTGTTTAAAAGTAAATTTCTTGCACATTTAAAATTCGGACTTATTTTGACTTTGTACAGATAATAAACAAAAATAGTACTCAAAAAATCCGACTTCATTCACACCAACCCCAAGAAACTAAAAAACAGTAGCTCACTGATAAAAAATCAGCAGAAAACAGTACACAGGTAAAGTAAAAAAGACAGATTTCATACTGTACTCATATAATATCTACTTTTTTAATTGACTAGGAGTTATAATATATTATTATATTGATCAAAATATATTAAATAATTTGTAGAATAAGGTGTTACTTTGCGGAGGTCCATAATACAAAAGTAATGAGAATATTTTAGAGAATATTTATTAAAAAACAAAAATTTAACTTAAATTATTTTTCACTTTTACTTTAAAGATGAGATCCTTTTAAATAACTCTAACCTAATAAATATTCTTTTGTTGCATTATTTATTCATCTGCCTTTCTGTGGCTTCAAATGATACTTCTGTCCAGATTTAGCATCTTACTAACATAAATAATAAATATAATAAATATAAATATATGGGACACTTACACACATGGTCATCTGTCCCCAAAGTAAGTAACTTAATACTTGTGTTATGGGTGATAGACAACTGGTGAATATAAACTTATATATTTTTTTAAATACATACTTAAATACCACACCCAGGCTCAAAGACCACCAAATTCATTTAAAGAAAATGTTGGCCCTCAGCGGTAATCGAACCCATCTTCTGTGGAGCTGAAGGCAGGGTCACTACCCACTGCACCAACAAGCCAGTCAGTCAAAAATATTGCTCTATTTAAGGAATAACCTCACATTTTCTATGCTTATACATGGGACATGTAACTTTATTCTTCAGATAGGGGGTAATATTTCTTGCAATCGTAAATATTTCAATAGGGTTTTGCTGCTTTAGCCTATATCTCTCATTCTTACACTGAAATTGAGTGGTAATCAGAAAACAGTGATATATGGGGTAGAACAGATAACAGGGGCTTCAATGTGAAAACAACAAATCTACTGTTAAAACAGTAGGTTGGCAACACTGTTCATAAGCATTAGGTGTTATTGTTCTTTGCATATCCCACATTAATTACTCATCATTCTCTTACCCTTATCCCGCTTTGAGTGGGGTCGGCACAATATGTCTTCTTCTTCCATTCTCCTCTATGATTCGTCAACTTCTGGTGGCACTCATTTTACATGCATATCATTTTTCACACAATCCATCCATCTTTTTTTCGGCCTCCCCTTAGCCATAGATCCACCCACATTCATATTTAAAACTCTTTTGGTCGCACGATTTTCATCCCTCCTCATTACATGACCATACCAACTTAGTCTCGCACTTCTCATCTTTTCTGTAAGGGACGCAACTTTTAGCCTTCCCCTAATATCTCATATTAATTACTATTAAATAAAAAAAATTAACTGAATTTCACAATTAACTGAGATACTCTTATATCTCAAAACAATCCATTGGTAAATAGTTTATAGAATTAATTAGACATTACTTTGCATAATTCCATGACTCGTCGAGTATCGGTAAATTATTTCGCCATTGCAACACTTCTGGAAATTTTGAATGTATTTTTTTTATCTTCTATTATCTGTATAATTTAAAAATTTATATGATAATTTTATGTTGGTAAAAAATAAGAATAGTTTTAATTTATATGCAACATTATTTTATATATTATATATATATATATATATATATATATATATATATATATATTATATATTATAATAATTATATATATTATAATATATATATATATATATTATAATAATAATATATATATATATTATAATATATTATATATATTATATGCAACTTTTTTTTTTCGGAGGGTAGGAGTGTAACTAGAAAGTAAATAAAATTTTCTCTGTGCAATTTTAATTAATATTATTTAATAATCTGATATATTACTAGAAAGAAATGTACGTGTGATACTCCTAAACCTGCCAGCTAACAGTTTCCTTCATAAAGTTAAGTGTTCAACACAATTTTAATACTTTTTACTCTAACTGGGGTAAGTTATAACAATTTGACATAACATCAAAATGGAGTCCATCAAAAACACTTTAACTGAATTGTCTGAGCATTTTAATGTGAAAATGAATGAATTTCAAAAGGAATTTAAAACTGCTATTCCTGCCACCAGTCCAACTTCAAATATTAATTCCCAGTTCAACTCATTCCGCTCATTTGTCTTAACTGTTCTGGGGAATCTGCAGTTACAGGTAGAATTACTCTCTAGACAGTATGATGAGCTTGAAATGAGGTCTAGAGAGAAAATATTGCTAGTTCATGGGATGGCAGAGTCAAAAAAGGAAGATCTTATGACTCAAATTGCAACACTGTTAAGTGAGAAACTTCATATTCCATCGCTTAATACAGATTCTTTTAGACGTTGTCATCGCATGGGTCGTCCTGGTGGCGAAAAGCCACGTGTAATTCTAGTGAAGTTTCATGATTTGGTGCTGAGAAACAAGGTCTGGTACTCCAAGACTTCTTTTAAGGGCTCAGGAATAACCATATCCGAGTTTCTAACGAAAAACCGACATGCCACCTTTCTAGCTGCTAGGCAACGGTTTGGCATTTCAAACTGCTGGACCAAGGATGGTGGTATTGTTGTTTTGGACTCTGATGGCTTAAGGCGCCGCGTAATCTCGCTGGCAGAATTAAATGCAATTCAAGATCCGGGGACAAGCGCCTCTGTACCCCCCACAACTGCAGCAGCTGAAGTTCCTCCAGGACCTGCACCGAAGAAAGCCTTTAAAGATGTCAGATCAAAGAGACTCGTTACAAGATAGTTGTTGTTAAGTTATCTTGGTCTTAATCATTTTTATTTTTTTTCATTTTATTTTATAGCTATTAATTGCTGTTCGCTTCTATATTTATGTATTAGTATAGAATTTTGTGATGTATCTTTAGTTATTTTATTGGTGCTATGTAGGTACGTTTAGTGCAAAGATTATAGTTGGTCCAATGTTATTTTATCTTATACTCTATAGATTTGGGTGTTTAGCTAAATGTAAACAAACAAAACCATATGACTAAGGTGTGCTAAAATTTTATGGCAATAAAATGATTTTCAAATAATATAATTTAAATTAATCGGCACATGTTAAAATAATTTGTTTAATAAAATATTTGTTTTGCAAAATTTTTTAATAGTTATTATTTTTTTTTTTTTTTGTATTAAAGGACAAACATTGATTTTGTAAAACATGTTCATCATATGCAGATTAAAACCAATTAAACTACTTTAATATGGAAATTGTGGAAATAGTAAGTAATATAATTATTTTAGAATATTTAATGTAATGCAATATCAATCTTTTATAAATTCACTCTGCCATAATGTAGTATTATAGTAAATTTAATATTTTTCATCGTTGTCTAGGAAAGGTTTAAAATACCTTTGTATTTTTCATGTCACTTGTCAAAAAAAGGCTTCTTAATATAGACAGATTACAATACAATGTAATAAATGATATTTAAATTTAACCATAACAAAATAGCGCAAATTTAATTGATAACTTTAATTGCTAAAAAATATAAAAATAAATAATATTAAGGGAAATGTAATGTAATTGAATCAGCCTGCTATGGGAGGCCTATTTCTTGGCATGTTTACCTTTGGTTGACTACCTGAACCTATATATTATGCCAATGGATAAAACTTAAAAATAATAATCGATTGTTGACATTCTAGTCACAGACAAATAATCCAGAAACTTGACAATTGACATTTACGTTAAAGTTGGGACCAACAATGTAATTATCATAAATAATATAATGTCAACCTATTATTTTTATTTATTTATTAGTAATTCAGGGTTCCAGTATTAATATTATAAAATGTTAAACTGCTTATTATTATTACTCTTATTTTTTATTTTATTTTTATTTTATTTTCATTATTAATTCGGATCAATATTAGTACGTCACTCACATCTAGTAAGCGTCATAGCATAACGAAATATTTAATTCAGTGATGGGCCCTGGATTTAAATAGCAGCACTTATCACTATTTATTTTTACTATTAGTCATTTTATTAATTAATTTTTGTGATGTTTTTTTTCCCCCCCTATCATGTTAGGTTTTAAGTTTTAGTATTGTTACTTTACTTTATTATTATTATTTTTTTTATTTTTTCTTCTACATTTTACAACACTTTCAATTTAAGTTTTATATTTTTAAGCTTTTAATAATAATGTGTTATCTGATTCATGATGCTGGCTGGTTGGGTTTAATATGTATTTATATTGTAGGTTATTTTTTATATTGTAGATTATATTTTTATCTGTTTATATTTATTTATATTTTATTGCATTATAAAATGTCGTCCATTGATAGTGAACACAGTTTCTCAATGTCAAGTCTTGAGTCTTCTTACGAGGATAGTTACCACAGTACATCTTTCACTCCTCTTAATGTTGCGCTTAATTCTTGTTTCTCAGATTGTCTGAAAAATTTTAATGTTATCCATATTAATGCCCAAAGTATTCCGGCTCATTATTCCGATATGCTTGCATCTTTTGAGTCTCGAAATATCCACGCTATTCTAATTTCAGAATCCTGGCTCAAACCGTGTCTACCGTCCACGTCTTATTCGTTACCCGGCTTTCACCTGATTCGCAATGACCGCGTCGGCAAGGGGGGTGGTGGAGTAGCGATTTACCTAAGATCATACATCCCTTTTTCCATTGTGAGTTCCTCCACTCAGCCTCCTACTGCTGATGAAGCTGAGCATTTACTTATTGAAGTTCTAATGTCCCACACTAAAATATTACTTGGTGTGTTTTATAGTCCTTCATCATCTGTTAATTATTTTTCCTCCTTTGAGAACATACTTGAGAATTTAACGCCAGTCTATAATCACACCATCATTATGGGGGACTTTAACACCTGTTTGCTTAAGGGTGATAGCCGGAGCAATAAACTGACGTCTATTACAGAGTCTTGCAATATGCAAATCTTGCGATTGGATCCAACTCACAATTTTCCTGGCTGTGCACCATCCCTTCTAGACCTTATTATGGTTTCTTCTCTGGACTATGTTTCAAAGCATGGCCAACTTTCAGCAAATGCTTTTTCGCATCATGATTTGATATATATCTCTTTTAAAATTCGTCCTCCTAAATCTAAATCGAGAATACTTCTGCAGCGTAATTTTGGAGGTATGGATGTAAATCGCTTACGCGAGGATGCTACTGGGATGGATTGGTCATCCGTAATGACGGCCGATTCTTTAAATAAAAAAGTAGAAATATTTAACTCTCTCTTAATAAAGTTATATGATGTACACGCTCCTGTCAGACCCATAAAAATTAAACATCTTCCTGCCCCTTGGCTTTCTGATAGCATTAAGTCCTTAATGAATAAGAAGAATAAAGCCAAGTTAAAATTGAAACTATGTGATTCAGAAACCAATCGTGCAAAATATATAAAGTACAGAAATCGCTGCAATACATGTTGTAGAGATGCACAACGACGCCATATCCATAAATCTGTTGAAAATGGTGACCCAGCAAAAGTCTGGAAATTTCTTGAATCTCTTGGAGTTGGTAAATCGTCCTCTAATAAAACAACAACATTAACGTTGAGCTTCTGAATAAACATTTTGCTACGTCCGATGAGATTGATGAAATCGAAAAAAACCGCACCCTAAGTATTCTTTCTTTACCTTTAACTCCACGTTACCCACAGTTTAGTTTTAATCCATTCACTGAATGTGACATTAAGAGAAGTATATCGTCTATCTCCTCAAATGCTGTTGGTACTGACAACATAAGCCGTAATATGGTCATCCCAATCCTAGACATAATATGTTCTATCTTAACCCATCTCCTTAATGAGTCCATTACTTCTGCTGTATTTCCTGACGCCTGGAAATCCGCCCAGGTTACCCCATTGCCTAAAAAAGCCAATTCCTATGAATACAAGGATTTCCGTCCTATTTCCATTTTGCCGTTCCTTTCTAAAGTCCTAGAAAAACTAGTCCATCATCAACTAAGTCTTTTCCTTAATACTCACAGCGTCCTTAACTCCCTTCAATCTGGTTTTCGTCCTGGCCATAGTACTGCTACGGCGTTGATTAAGGTAACAGACGATATTCGATGGGGTATGGACAATAAACAGCTCACAGTTCTTACTTTACTGGATTTTAGTAACGCCTTTAATACAGTAAATTTTGACATATTGCTGAGCCTACTACGTTCTCTAAACATGTCTCCGTTGGTGATTGGGTGGTTTCAGAGTTACCTTAAGGGGCGCCGACAGCGGGTTCGCATCGATGATACATTATCATCGTGGTGTGATGTGCAAGCAGGAGTCCCTCAAGGAGGCGTGTTGTCACCACTTCTTTTTGCCATCTTCATCAATACGATATCTCAAAGTATCACTTCTCTCTACCACATGTATGCAGATGATATCCAAATTTATACCCAGTCAAAACTTGAAAATCTGTCCATGGCTGTTTCTGCCATTAACAATGACCTTGCCTCTATTTCTGACTGGAGCAAATCCTTTGGCCTAAAAGTTAACCCAGACAAGTCGCAGGCTATTGTTATTGGCAGTCGAAGCATGATATCAAGGCTTGACAAGGTATACATACCGCCAGTTGTATTTAATGGTGTTGTTTTGCCATACTGCTCAAGTGTAAAAAATCTTGGAATCCATTTTGATTCATCTTTATCCTGGACAAAACATATGAAAGAGTTGAGCAGGAAAACTTTTGCGTCAATGAGTTCTTTACGGCGTTTACGATCATTTCTTCCTATACCTACCAAAATTATGTTAGCACAATCTCTACTTCTTACTATTCTCGACTACGCCGATGTAAGCTATCCCAATTTAACCAAAGTCCAGTTAAACAAGCTTGAGCGACTCCAAAATCTCTGTATTCGGTTCATATTTGGACTACGCAAATATGACCACGTTTCTGAATTTCGTGCAAAGCTCAAGTGGTTACCTATACGTTTTCGCCGGAATATGCATATACTTTGCCTTCTGTACTGTGTGTTATTTAATCCTATGGCTCCTTCTTACTTGAAGGAAAAGTTTAAGTTTCGTGGTTCACCAGATCGCATTATGAGGACTACTGAATATTTAAAATTGAAAATGCCGTCTCATAATACAGTTTTTTATGGTAACTCATTTACTGTTACAGCTATCAAACTCTGGAACACACTGCCTCCGACTATAAGACAGGCTAAATCATTGAATACATTTAAAAGATTGGTGAAGAAACATTATCTTACACTATCCGCCTAAACAGACGACGACTTTATCTATGTATTTATATATACATTTTAATATTTATATATACGTATATTACATATATATTTGTTAATGTATTCGTGTATATTAAATGTAAGTTTATTATATGTCGATAAATATATATTCTTTTACTTTATAAATATCTTTGTATACTCTGTGGTACACTATCCTACCAGTTATTTTATTCAGCTTCATAACGTTTAAGGTTGCCTGGAAGAAATCGCTGGTTAGCGATAAGGCCGCCTTATTGTACCTGTTTTTATTTATAAATGTCTGTAAAAAACATTTTTTTTTTCTGTTCTGTGTGTACAATAAAGAGTATTCTTCTTCTTCTTCTTCTTATTTACGCCTTATAATTTTGTTATCTTACATCAAATTATTATATGTTAGAAATATGTAATGCGACTATTGGTACTTTGAAAATTTACTCTCATATTCAAATTCAAAATATTCTTTATGTTTGCGTTCAAACTCACGCTAATCTCAATAACTACTGGACCGATTTGAAAAATTCTTTCAGTGTAAGATAGTCCATTAATCCAGGAAGGCTATAGGCTATATAACATCACGCTAAGATGAATAGGAGAGGAGCAGAAATAAAAAAATTAAAACTTTCGTTGCGTGCGCTGAGTAAACGTTGATAGTTATTAAAAAAATCATGTATTACAAAATTGCTCCCTCTAAAAGTTTTAAATAAAAGTCCGCGACAGCATTTAAGGTTAACCCACTTTAACCATTTCTTATGGTTATCAAAAGACTTACGGTTATTACGATTATTACGGTTTTAATGTTTCCGGGCAACGCAAACGCGGGCGGAGCCGCAGCTGTTGCTAGTCTAGTAATATTTTTTACCACGTAGTAGGCTTTGCGATTTTGTCGTGGAGTCTATCTAATGACGATGCTTCGGTTACGGGGCGAAACAATTGTTGAGATTGTGGTTGTGAATGTGTGCAGTGCTTGTGTATTTTTGTGTCATCGGTGTCGGGTAGTGCATGAGTTCTTACAAATTCTGCACGTATCAGATATGAGAACGAATAGTACACTCTACATTTAGCATTACATATATTTTCTTTTATCGCGGATTATAGCAAAATAATTTTCTCATTATTTTTGTATCACGTAGTACATAACTCAGTGTTTTATAAGCAATCGTTGAGTTTAGCCCCAAAACGTTGTCCCCTTTCGCCTCAGGCGTCTCACTCTAAATTCAATTTCCCAATTTTCGACGTGACACAGTTTTCGCATTAGCCTAGCACTTCCTTACACGTTACAAATGTTTGGAGAATAATATTGTTTCTGATCATTTCTTCAGATTGATAAATGACATCGACTCTGTTATTCTAATCCAAAATTCAAGTTTAAAACATTCTTAAGTTAAGTAAACTTGTTAAAAAGTGCTTTTGAATCGTCAACTCTACTGATGGTTCGAAAAGCTGTTCATATCGAGAAGAGTAAGCAAGAAATTCAGTGGTTGTTGTTTTCGAAATATGATCTTAGTACAAGTTACATGTAGTCATTACTGTCTTGTACAGGATCAAAGATTAGCTATATCCACGCATTATTATCATATACGTAATTTTCAACAGTTTAGCAGGCTTTCTGCCTCTTTTTAACAATGTTTTTAAATTGCTGTAATGGGAAAGCTAAAATTGATTGCGGATTAATATAGAATCTTAAACCCAAATCTACAAAAAACTTACGTGCTTTTGCAGGTGAAAAGCAGGAGCCGCAATCTTATGTCGGTTCCTACTTTGTCTATTACATACATCGCCATTTTTTTTGTAATTATGTATATTTTTACGCACAAAATTATAATTGCTAAAATTTCAAAGGATACCTGTACGAACCTAGTTTACTGTGATCGTAGATATCGTTTATGGTGTGTTTTGTTTATGGATTATTTTATTTCTATTTCCATCAAATCCGTTCAGTCATTAGAGCGCTACAAACATTCACATTCAAACTTTCGCCTTTATAATATTGGTAGGATATTAGAAACGATTTTTTGTCGCTTGTTATTTAGACAGGGAATAGATTTAAAAAGCGGATGAGGTTATCAGAGAGCCTGATTATTAACTTTTACAATAATAAATACCTAAAAGTTTCTTCGTGTGGTATCTGGCTGAATAGAATCACCCCACCCATCACATCATCCCACCCTCTTTCTTACCGAGGTGTCATTAAAGGAGACTAAGGTAAGTTGACCTGCCGTGTGGTATCCGGCTGAGTAGAATAGACCACCCAAGAGGGTAAGTAAGAGGGTAAGGTAGTAAGAAAATTCTTAATGAGGTATCGTAAAAGGTGATTAATGAAAGTTGATGTCAGGCAGGCGGCCAAATCATGTGACATGTTAATAACGTGTTGTGCCGATTTAGAGAGGGATAAGGTCAGGATGATGATGAAAATAATAATAAACGTAACATAAAGTTTCTATATTATATAGGTACGTCGACCCGCAAGCCTCGAATCAACCCGGCATTGGTCGCTGCGCAAGCGGCAGGCACCGCGCCCACCAGCTCGCAGAAACGGCCGCGGTCCGCCAATTCGCTCAAGAAGAAACGACGCCCGCCACGCCTCAACAATGTGGACAGGAGCTCTGCACAGACCAGAGAGGTGAGAGATCTATCTACACTAATATATATAAAGCTGAAGAGTTTGTTTGTTTGAACGCGCTAATCTCAGGAACTATAGGACCGAATTGAAAAAATATTTCAGTGCAAGATAGTCCATTTATCGAGGAAGGCTATAGGCTATAATATAACTTTATGCTATGATGAATAGGAGAGGAGCAGTAATGAAAAATATTGCGAAAATTTGTGACACACTGATTTCCACGCGGGCGAAGCTGCTGACATAGCTAGTCTCAAATATACATATATATAAGTTTTATGATAATTCTTATTTCTTTCTTACTTTGTACACTAGCAATCGCCAGCGGATCCGCCCGCATGGAAAGATTAAAACTGAAATATAGTATTTTGATAACCTTAAAAATAGTTTTAGTGGGTTATTCTTAAAAGCTAGACATACGTCGAGGACTTTTATTTAGAACTTTTAGAGGGGAAGAATTTTGTAGTAAATGTTTTTTATAATAACTTTCACCGTTTACTTAGCGCACGCAAGAAAAGCTCAAAATTTTACCGTTTTCATAATATTTTTTATTGCTGCTCCTCTGCTTTTCATTTTAGCTTGATGTTATATAGCCTATAATAGCCTTCCTAGATAAATTGACTATCATACATTCAAAGAATTTTTCAAATCGGTCTAGTAGTTCCTAAGATTAGCGCACAACAAACAAACTCTTTAGCTTTATATATTAGTATAGATACATGTTGTCATAAAAGAGAAAGAAAAAATCACATGTACAATCCAATAGTTCCTAAGATCCAAACAAACAATCAATCTAACAAACAAACTCTTCAGCTTTATATATTAGTATAAATACATATTATATAAGAGAACGACAAAAAATAGCACATGTACAAAGGCAGACTTATCCCTCTAAAAGTATCTCTTCCACCCAAATTTTGAGTAACGTCTTCACCAGCGAATAACGTTCCTGCCTGCTTGTAACTTCTCCATAGTCATTCAGACACTCGAAACGTGCCGCTTTAAGATGAGGTTCCGTCTCACAGGAGACACCCATAGAGAAGTTGCTAAGCACTCGATATTAAAAATACAAGTTGCCCAAGCACTGTTACCAATTTTTCCCGGCAAAGCTTCTGCGCTTGCCCAGTCTCTCCAATTAATTAAGTTAGAGCTAAACTGCATTAGTCAATTCGAAACAAAAACTACTTATAGATCAAAATATATGTATTTTGTTGATAGGCTTAAATTAAATATATAAACGTATTTGTTTGGACAGCTGGCGTTTCACCTGCTTGCAAATATTATTCACCTTGTATAATTTTTGTCACTAACCAAGGTAAAAAGAATAATTTTCCTATGTTCTTTGCATATATACTAAACTTATATAGTCATATTATTCAAGAAGATTAAGGCGGACATATATTTGCAGAGAAAATAAACAGTTTTTTTATATGAGCAATTTAAAAACTAAATTTTACGGTATTCGGAAAATACCGGATAATATATTAACATAAATATTGTTTGAATTCATTATGCCTACGTTACATTTTTGAAAATTCTCATCAATGAAAAAACCTGTAAACTAATTTTGCCTTTTTTTAATTTTTTTTATTACAGTTTACTCTTGCAAATTCTGTGGAGTGCAATAAAGAGTTTTCTATCTTTATTTTTACATTACCGACTACTAATTCTATTGTAATACAATTATTGCCATTATGAAAAAATTAAAATTAGTATTACATTAATAAAGTCCAATGTTATCGATTTATTTCGTCTATTATTGATTGTGTGTTAGTTGTTGATATGAATTTATATTGTACTAGTAACATCCCGCGGTTGTAAAACCCCAGGGTGACCGCATAATTTTTATTTTTTTACATCGTATTACATTTTTATAACGGATCCCTATTTTTTTAATGTAATATAGCCTATGTTGCTCAGTAAAGATGTAACTTTCCAATGGTGAAAGTATTTTTTAAATCGTTCCAGTAGTTTGTGTGAAAACATTACAAACATACATACAAATTTTTCCTCTTTGTAATATTAGTATAGATATTTAAACAGTTTACCGTAATACATCTTGTAGGAATGCATCCGTTTAAAAAAAGTTCTGCTAAAAATGTTCTTCTTCACCAGGTAACTGTAAGTGGAGTTACCGTTGTGATAACAGAATATAAACCTAAGAAGTCTGTATCGACGAGTTCCAGCGATGTCGAATCGTCCAACGATGCACAACCTTGATCTCTTTATCTTTCTTAAATCTATCCCTTTTTAAAAGTACTGATTAAGACGCACTGAGTAGTTAAAATCGTTTCGTGTACGAAATTAAGATAGAAACAGTAAACGCAATCTCATAGACAATTTTTAATTGTAAACAGCGTTTTGTGTAAACAGTTTTCGAAAAAAAATTCTATATGCATAGAGAACTGAGATTCTTAATACGAATTAGAATATACTTTAAATCTGGACACTAAATTTTAAAACTGATGAACAGTATTATTTTACAATTTACTTTTAGTGGCGCGCTCGATGTATAGTATTGATAAAAAGGGAGAGATAGGTCTAGAACAAATTTTACCTTGTTCAAATGTATTCACAACATGACTCAATAGTAGAAGTAATTTTAAAAAATGTAGCTTGAGCTCCTAAACATCAGTGAAGATAATCGGAAACTTTACGACATTAAAAACCAACTAAAATAAATAATAGGCAGTATAGAATGATGTTAAAATTCCAGTCACTATAAAATTTAAAATGTATCTTTTTTAAAGTTGGTATAACTATAGTTTTATAAACCAACTGAGTCTCGGAGCTCAAGCGACATTTTTAGTTTTAAGTTCGGTACGTAGTATTTATTTTAGTCATAGTATAATGTAATTAACATGAAGCTGCCATTTATATAGCTTTGAAAGTAATTTATTTAATTCTGTAAATTATATTTATTTTATTGATATTAAAAATTGTATTGCTAAAGCACTTGTATAAAGCTTTTCCGATACACAAAAAACATATTGTTTTTAAGTAAACTGCTAACCTGAAACGTCGTAACATGTTCATACCTTTATTTACCCTAAAGGTGCGTACAGACATCACGAGGCGTGTGTTGCCAATGATTCGACTCGAATGCCTCTAAATGTAATGGACTAAATGATTGCCTATACGAACAAATGTAGTCTTTATATTCTATACACTGCATACGACATAGAGATTACATTTGCTTGTATTCACATTAGCAGTAGCAGGTATGATCACGTGATCACAATCGATCGTGAAACGAATATGGTTCTTAAATAGCAATCATACCCATGCTTAGTGTGGACGCGTGTGCTCATAGTGAGCATTTGCGTCATATCATTTGCGATCGTTGCGAACGCTGCCTCAGTGCGAGCCGTGTAGACTGATGTTTTGTTTGCGTTGCACGCTCATGAGTCATAGAGCCCATGTATTTCCATATGTAATTGGTTTATAAAGTTTGCCCACAAGCGTCTTTTCTCCTTTTTATATTTTATGGATTGCTATATAGGCTGTATGTAGCTGCAATCTGCACTTTTAGCCTTTTTGGAGCCATTTTTCTACTTAGGAATAGGCGTGGTGTAGGAATAGGTGGCATTTTTCTACTTAGGAACAGGCTTTTTTATCATCCAAATAATTTTCAATTTTGAAAGCATATTACTTTGTGTATAAGTACATCTCTTATACTTAACTTAAACCAGGGCTTATTGTTTTTCCTTAAAACTGTAATATTTTGTTTAAGAAGTTAGCCTATTCTTGCTCTCACGGCCTCAAATGTACCGTCGTATGCCTTTTTATTGAGGTATGCGTGACGAACTATTCGCGACGCACCTCTCGCAATATCTGTACGCGGCTTTAGAAAAATAAGTTATATTCTTGTACAAAAATTAAAAGCTTTATTTATTTGTTAAATAATTTGAAACATTTGGTATGCAAAAGTATTTATAAAAATTAGTCGTCTATCTATGTATATATTAGGAAACTGAAGGAAGACCAGCGGGCACTGCCGAGATATCGAGTTGTAAATAGAATGTTTTGGTATAATTGTATAAATAAAATGAATATATTAGGGCGAAGGATATAAGATTTGCTTTCCCTATATGGAAGACAAACAAATATGTATAAATTTATAACAGTCATAATACATGTCGTATTGTATGGATTAGAATGTTAGGCAATGAAAAAGACGGATAAAAGAAGAGTGCATCCAAATGATATGAGAATGTTAAGGTGGATATGTGGTATGACTAGACTGGATACTACTGGATACTGGAGTGATGGATGGTCACCTTAGAGGATTCCTAAGAAATAGTTTTTTAGCATCCAAAAAAGTTGTTAAAACTATTCTACTTCAAACAATACCTTCACTTCTAAAAACTATTAGCATTTATACTTAAAAAAAATAAACCAACGTACTATTATTACCAAAGTATGTTTTCCATATAAGGAGCGAAGCTAAAGCTATGCTTAAAGTGATTATAGCTTCAAGGCGCTACGCATCCTTGGGGATCTTAAAAGCAGATGAACGTTAATAAAATAAAACAAATAAATTTGTTACACTCTTTAAAATTGTAATGTATTATCCAAATTGTAATGGAAACCTCGTGATAAATTGAAATCATATGCTAGTAGAGTTAATAAATCCTCTTGATTCCTAAGTTACGGTGTACCGTACAATTAAATTTTAACAAACTACTAAGCTCTGTTTGACTAATGTTTTTGCTATAGAATAGCTTTGGCTAATGACTGGCCCGTTGGTGCAGTGGGTTGTGATCCTGCCTTCAGCTCCGCGGGTCGCGGGTTCGATTCCCGCCGAAGCCAACATTTTCTATAAAAAAAAATGAATTTGTTGGTCTTTGAGCCTGGGTGTTTATTTGTATTTAAGTATGTATTTAGAAAATATATAAGTATATATTCACCAGTTGTCTGTCTACCATAACACAAGTGTTAAGTTACTTACTTTGGGGACGGACGACCGTGTGTGTAAGTGTCCCATATATTTATGTGGGATTATTAAAATTCTTCTTTTTCCGAATTATTTCTTTATTCAAAGATTTTTTTTTACAGAGCACGGAATTTACATTAGCGTCGTTACGTCGTTACGTCGTTCGGCTTATGACTATCACAGATTACTCCAGACTCGTAACCATAAACTAAAACCATCCATACGTCACCTAATCCTTTCACTCTGTCATTCATACATCCTTCTCACTTGCTCTCCGCTGCGTTCAAACTTACAATCCCACATTCGGCCAAACCTGACAGAATGTCTGCCCTCAGACATACAGACACATGCTATAAATCCCATTTATGTTAACATCTTTACATATTATATAGTAACTAAACAATAAACTTTTACATAAAATTCTAAGTTAAGTCAAGAAAAATAGATTAAATAAATACCCAAAGTTACAAATACAACAAAAAAATATCTTATCCTTAAACATTATTACACTATTACATACTAGAACTTATGTAGCATAGCTAACTTAAACTAACTCTTGTACACATCTCATACAAACAGCAGTAGAAATTACAAAAATAGACAACACCCTTGGAAAAATGAACACACTCTACCTGGTGTTAGATGCAAGTACTGCATCTGGCCATGGCTTCATATAATCTGCTGAAGTTGAGGTAAAACCTGGGCCTTCAGTATTCGGATATAACTTCTTAACTTCATAGCGGTCATGACCTTTGACATTTGTTATTTTATAAGGACCTAAATATTTGGGTTTCAATTTCATGCCACTGCCAAATTGTGTGCGTTTGATAGCTACACAATTTCCTTTCTTATATTTATTACTTTCTTTCCTTTTCTTATTGTAACTTCTTATGTTTTCTTCCTGAACTTTCAAAATTTGTTGCTTAGCCTTTTGCCTCAGTGTATCTCTTTCCTCTATATAGCTGTCTCTTTCTTCTTGCATAAGCATATTGTATAACTCTATATCTTCTTTATTTCTCATAGGCGTTCCGATCATTAACTCAAAAGGTGTAGAACCTATACTCCTCTGAAAGGTGCTGTTAAGAGATCTTTGTACTCTGCTCACATGCTTGTACCAAAGACCTGGACTCTCTGTGCATAATTTAGTGAGTACTGAAATTATTGTTCGGTGAATCCTCTCTACCTGACCGTTCCCTCTAGGTATCCCCGTAGTTATCATAACATGCTGTATGTTTTCTTCTTTACAAAATTCCTTAAATTCTGAACTGGTAAAGGCTGTACCTCTATCTGTTATTAATCTTGTGGAGTTACCAAAATGTTGTTGTTGAATTTTAAGCTTCTCGATAGTTTCTTTACTGGTAACACTCTTAGTGGGAAATATCCAAGTGAATTTGGTAAACGCGTCTATAATCGTTAATATGTGGTTATACTGTTTTTTAGTCTCCGTCATCGGACCAAGGT
Source organism: Morpho achilles (assembly GCA_947086495.1). Taxonomy (NCBI): domain Eukaryota; kingdom Metazoa; phylum Arthropoda; class Insecta; order Lepidoptera; family Nymphalidae; genus Morpho; species Morpho achilles. The sequence goes on along the minus strand of CAMTZB010000003.1, from coordinate 16,467,231 downwards.
GGTCTAAATGAAGAGTATGCAATGGTGTTTCCTCTTTGTCAATAGGGCTTAAAAATCCTTCCTGTTTTCCTTCCTTCCGAGTTGCCAACAAACAAGGAATACAAGTAGAAATTACCTCGTCTATCTTTTTATCCAAATTCTTTATAAAATAATCTTTGCCTATTAATTCGACCATTTTCCTTTTTGAAAAATGTCCATTTGAATGAACTCTTTTAATTATTTCATTTTCTAGGGTTTTCGGAATAACTAAATGCTTCTCAGCTCCTTTATACAATAGTCCATTATTTACAAAATAATCTTCATATGAGTTTTCTTCTAGAAGAAGCATAATTGCCTTCAGCCCGTCATCTAACATCTGTGCTTGTCTTATCTCATCATGTAAGGTTATTGTAGCAACATATGGGTTCCTGCTGAGTGCATCTGTGTGCCTCATTTTTATTCCTGGTCTGTGTTCAACAACAAAATCAAACTCTTGAAGAAGTAATGCCCATCTGGCCACTCTAGTACACAGGTCTCTTTTTTTCAAAGTCATTTGGAATGCCTGGCAATCTGTAACAATTTTGAATTTGATTCCATACAGATAAGGTCTAAACTTTTTTACTCCTTCGATGATAGCCAAACTTTCCAATTCATAACTTGTATATTTTTTCTCAGCATCACTTGTTTTGCGACTCATATAATAAACTGGATGCATTCCTCCATCAACCTCCGAACGCTGCATTAGAATTGCTGAATAAGCCACACATGAAGCATCAGTATGCATTTCGGTTTCTCGTCTCGGATCGTATATCTGTAGCACAGGTCTAGTTGTAAGACACTCCTTCAATATTTGAAATGCACTTCGTTGTTCATGGCTGAATATAAAATTTTCATGTTTCTTTAACAATTCTGTTAGTGGTCTTGCTATGAGAGCAAAATCCTTGATGTATTTTCTAAAGTATGATGCAAGGCCTATGAAACTTTGTAGTTGCTTGATCGACTTTGGTTCGGGAAATTTCATAACTGCTTCAATTTTATCACTTGCTGGCCTTACTTGACCATTTTCAATTGTATGCCCCAAATATGTTATGCTTCGACAAATTAAATGAGCCTTTTTCCAATTTATTTGTAATCCATATTCAGATGCCACCGTTAATACTTCTTGAAGTCTTGCCAATGCTTCAGATTCATCCTTCGCTGGAATTAATAAATCGTCAAAGAATATCATAACAATACCTTTAGTGATTAACTCCCTAAATATTGCTGTTACGAACCTCATAAAATAATTAGGACAAATAGATAGACCAAACGGTGCTCTTAAGAATTCAAATTGTCCATTGTGTGTCACAAATGCTGTATACTTAATAGATTCACTACTGACTCTTAAGTGAAAAAATCCATTTTTCAAATCTAAAACACTAAAAACCTTTGCTTTAGCCAATTTATCAATATAGTCTTCAATTATAGGCAATGGGAACTCATCTTTAATAATTTTAATATTTAATCGTCTATAATCAACACACACTCTCGTTGTGCCATCCTTCTTTTTCACAAGAACTAAGGGACTGGAATATTCCGAAAAACTTACGCGAATGATTCCATCAGCCAACCATTCTTCAACTTGCTTCTCAACCAAAGCTTGTTCAGACAATGATAATCTTCGTGGCCTCTGCGATACAGGGATGTCATCTTTCAATATAATCTTCAACTGGATGGGAGACTCCTTGACTTGATTTGGTTTGTACCCCTGAACCAACTGCATGACTTTATCTTCGAGGCTTTTATCACCTAGGTGATCTACTTCAATGCTGGAAGAAAAACAATTAAAATTGCTTAGCCATTGACTAGGCTTAAGCCAGACTGCACTTCCATCCATCACAACAATCAGATTTTTCAAAAATTCTTGTCCTATAATTACATCAAACGGAATACAATTATTTGGTACTACATAAAATCGCACGTTATAATACTTTTCACTATCTATTTCAATATTCGTTAAAAAATAACCAATAGGTCTAATCTTAGAATATCCGAGTCCTGTTAGGGTTATGTTATCGTCAAGAATTAACTTTTCAGCACAACTGAATTCAGAAGATGCTAGGTTTAAATCACTACCCGAATCGATAAGCGCTTTTGTCGTTTTCCCGCAGATTTTCACTAACTTTAAAGGCTTTTCACAACTAAAGTTTTGTTTGTTGACATCGTATGTGTCAAATTGACAGCAACATTGACGCACACTGTCACTATGGCCGCTATCGGTGTTCGCCATCTTGTTGATCACCGGCGCTGACGTCGAAGTCGCTCCGTCTCCCTCGCACGTAGCCATTGAACACGTAGCATCGCCCGCTCTCGTATTTCGCCATCTTGCATTTGATGAACTATGAAAATTACTTTTTTCAGATGTTTTATGCGGGCATCGGGGTGAAATATGCCCATATTCATTGCAATTAAAGCATTTTGGGCCCTCCACCTTCCGTGGGCAATCTCTCGAAAAATGTTCACCGGCTCCGCAATTATAACATTTTGTTATATTATTTTTTAAATTTCCCTTACTGCGTTGATGTTCACTTTTTGACACGCCATTATTATATTGTTCCGAATGCTTTTTAATTTTTTCTCTTAATGTTTCATATATTTTTAATTTTTCTTTTAATTCGCCGTATGTATTTACTCCGTATAACATAATTTTATTCGTCTCTCTATCTACTATCCCGTCAACTATATATTTTATAGCGACGTAGTCCGCCATTTTGCCACGCCGGCCAAGCTCCTTCATTACGAGCATATAATCGAGACAACTTTCATCACGCCGTTTTTTCCGTTGAGTCATGAGCTCGTGAATGGCCTTGGCATCCACGGTGTCTGGAAACTCTTTACATATCGCCGTTTTCAACTCTTCCCAGAATTTAAATGTGCGTTCCGCGCGCAACCAAAGTTCGGCGGTACCTGTCAGCGAGCGTCGGGCCATTAAGAGCTGTTGTAATGGCGTCCAGCCACATATTTCACTGTATTCTTCCACATTGTGCACCCATTTTGCAGCGGGATATGTTTTGTCTTGCCCATTAAATTTAGGTATAAGATTTGAGGTGAGATGTAACGTGCTCTGCGTATGGGCGGCGTCATCTTTCGACATGTTTTTTCGTAATCCCTTTTTTTCTCTTCGATCCCGGACGAGCCCCCAAAATTGTGGGATTATTAAAATTCTTCTTTTTCCGAATTATTTCTTTATTCAAAGATTTTTTTTTACAGAGCACGGAATTTACATTAGCGTCGTTACGTCGTTACGTCGTTCGGCTTATGACTATCACAGATTACTCCAGACTCGTAACCATAAACTAAAACCATCCATACGTCACCTAATCCTTTCACTCTGTCATTCATACATCCTTCTCACTTGCTCTCCGCTGCGTTCAAACTTACAATCCCACATTTATTTATTTATTTATTTATTTTTATTTTTTCACTGAACGCAACTTTTATATTTAGCATGAAGTAGTATTTACTGACTAGTCTTATTCACTGAAAAAGTCACCACGACTTTATAATAAGACATAAAAAGTAAATATACATTTTATGGGCTAGCGTAGCCAACTTTTGGCTATATTGTTCGCTTTCAGGTGACATCATAGACTATAGGGGCTAGCCATTTATAAAAAAAAATTAGAATGATAGTTTTTTTTAATCTACAGGACTTGTTCAATCATGAACATGCCACCCTTAAAATGACACTTTACAAGATGCCACAGTCTACGTTTTACCCCGGTATCAACTAATTTATACATCATTGATAGTTATTGATTAATCGGATATTTTAAAACAACATAAAACAGATGTGCAAACATTACAATATTTGTAACTTTATCTAATTGATAAGCTTATGATACTGCATATTTGGTTTCAATTTATTCCTGGTCGCTAAGCGAATTTAATAATAATTCAGTCATATTAATCATTATGTAACATTACAAAAAATAAGAATGCTTTGTAAGTGTAAAGAGTTTTAACGATGTTCGGTTTTTATTAACTACGCAAATGATATTACAGTTTTTCAATGTATTTATTTTTAAAAACTTATTAAAAATTGATAATAATCGTATTGGATTAGTTGTAATTTGAAGCACGACAAAAGTAGAACATAAAGTATTGCTTATATGCCTCTTAATAACAGCCAAAGTACCATGAAATAAGCCTATAATAAGCTAATATATATATATATATATATATATATATATATATATAATTAAAAAAGCACATGTATAAAGACGGACTTATGCCTAAAAGGGATCAGTCATCCTTTGAGTAATAGAAGGAAAAAGATAAAAAATAGCTCATTTCACGAGTGTACATGTCATTTATTACATTTAATTTATTCAGTTATGGTAAGCTCTGCCTGATGAAATATACAGTCATCTTTTACTGTATCAGGCATTTAAATAAAACGTATACCTTTCCAATTCAAATAGTATATTAAAAAAAACGGAAATGTGGTTATTTCAATTTTTGCGAGTGTAATATTTAAATGACCCTGATGTCATAATTCTTTTGGAAATTTATTTGAACAAGATCGAGCTGTATAAAATTATGAAAGAAAAGTAAATATTTTTTTTATTTAAATTTGAAAATGGTCGACAAAATATAAAAAAGCACAACTTTACTCTCTTGTCACCACAACGCTGGTTAAGTTTTTTTTTAATGGACTTATTTGGTATGATGTATATATATACTTTTACTTTTGTCGTGATGTACAGCAATTATGATATACTGTAAGGAAATGGTTAAGGGTAGCTCTGCGTTTATCGCGCTAGCACATATTGTGTTCCAAGCATTATTTAAGTATTTATTTTTAGCTATAAGACTGTTTATTTTAAAGGAATTTGTATCACAATGTTTCTTAGGATTAATTTATCATGAAACTGGACGTGTATACACGGGAAATGAAAACAGTATTTATTAAACATTTTTTTATCGCTTCTCATACTTTATAGTATCGCACACACTAGGTGAATATCTTTATGCTTTGTAACTTAAATATAATTTTTTTTTATATCTGTTTGTTTTAATAGTGTCAACGCTAGATGTCGTGCTAGACGTATAAATGAGTATTAAATAGTCGAAGCTTAAGTAATATTGAAAGCCTTGTAATAAAATATAATGCACTTGTATTTTTATACATATTATAGTGGAATGTCCCAAAGTACAGCATACTAAAAATTGTAAAAATAAATAAATGTTTACTTGTGAAATATTTTAGATCACTCGCAACACAGAGGCAAATGTACAGATTAAAAATAATAAATTATAACAAAGCTTCATTAATTAAATGTCGCATTTTAAAAACTTTTTATTACTTTATTTAGTGTCTTAAACTTAAGTAAAATTAAGTCAGTTTAAGACAGTCGCACTTTAATAATAAAGTAATAGCTTTAGTAACTTTTTTTCCTTCTATTGTATATACTTAGTGTCCCGTATCAATTCGAAGAGATAATGAAATATGTAATTTTTTAACACACCTACAAAACGCATGCTCAGTATTAAAGTGACCTAATTCAAAAAAGTTTTGTGGCAAAGTTGTAATAAGTAAGCGTTAGATAGACCCATAACGTATTTTCAAAAGCGTGATAGATGACATTGAAATTATTATTACAATGTATCTAATGCAATCATTTAATCGACTGGCCCGTTGGAGCAGTGGGTAGTGACCCTGCCTTCAGCTCCGCGGGTCGCGGGTTCGATTCTAGCCGAGGGCCAATATTTTCTATAAATGAATTTGAAGGTCTTCGAGTCTGGGTCTATATTTGTATTTAAGAATGTATTTAAAAATTATAAGTATATATTCACCAGTTGTCTGTCACCCATAACACAAGTATTAAGTTACTTACTTTGGGGACGGACGAGTCTGTGTGTAAGTGTCCCATATATTTATTTATTAAGCCTCATTTTGTATTAGGTCACTTTCATACTAAGCGTGCCAAAGGACCTGAAACTTTATATAGTTATTGTATAATTTTATACATGCCCTTTGATATTGAATCATTTTTAATGTAATATGAAGGTATTTCGAACATTTTTTTTTGGTGTAGTTTTAATACATTTTATATTATCGCTGAATGTTAACTGAATGTGTAAATGTAGTGTTAAATGTTAATTATTTTTAAGTCGTATATCTTTGTAATGTATATAAAGAATGTGGAATCTATTGTTTGTTTTATTTATCACATAAAAAATATGGTATATATAAATTTTTATTATTACGCCGTGTGTTATCCGGCTGAATAGAATAGTACCACCCTCTTTTCTTACCGAGGTGTCGTAAAAGGCGACTAAGGTAAGTCGACCCGCCGTTTGGTATCCGGCTGAGTAGAATAGACTAACCTCATTTCTTACCGAGGTGTCGTAAAAGGCGACTAAGGTAAGTTGACCCACCGTGTGGTATCCGGTTTAGTAGAATAGACCACCCTCATTCTTACCGAGGTGTCATAAAATACGACAGAGGTAAGTTGACGTCAGGCAGGCGGCCGGTCGTAAAAACGCAGCCAAATCATGTAACAGCGTGTTTATAACATGTTGTGCCGACCCCACTTAGAGTGGGATAAGGGCAGGAGGATGATGATATAAATTTTTATTATTAAGTAATTTATTTACAAAATAAAAAAAAGAACAATCATCACCCTCCTAATCATCCCACTCTAAGTGGGGTGTGCACAACATGTTATAAACATGCTGTCACATGGTTGCGTTTTTATGACCGGCCGCCTACCTGACGTCAACTTACCTTAGTCGTACTTTACCACACCCCGGCAAGAAGGGTGGTCTATTCTACTCAGCCGGATACCACACGGTGGTTCGACTTACCTTAGTCGCCTTTTACGACACCTCGGTAAGAAATGAGGTTGGTCAATTCTACTTAGCCGGATACCACACGGCGGAAAAAAAGTACAACAATTTATATTGTGCAAATTGATTGAAAATATTGGATTAGTTCAAACCGTTTTGAAGCTTTTATTCAAAGCGCTGTGCAATCCTTTTTATTATATAATAGAATAGGACATTTACGTCTATAGAAAAGTTCAAGTCTTTTAAGGATCGCTTACTTAAGCATTCTAATTAAAAAAAGTCATACAAGGCAGTAATTTAAATCAATATGAACCGTTATAGTTTTAATCTTAAACTTAAATAAGTTGGAGACGATTGTTTCGCCTCGGAACCGAGGCATCGTCAGGATATAGGATCTACTATAGGCCTACCTACTACTATGTACCTACCTAGATATAACAAATCATCATTATCATCCTGCCCCTTATCCCACTCTAAGCACAACATGTTATAAACATGTCATATGATTTGGCTACGTATTTTACGACCGGCCGCCTGCCTGACATCAACTTACCTTAGTTGTATTTTACGACACCTCGGTAAGAAAGAGGGTGGTCTATTCTACTTAACCGGATACCAAACGGCGGGTCGACTTAGTCGCCTTTTACGACACATCGGTAAGAAATGAGTGGTCTATTCTACTCAGCCGGATACCACACGGTGGGTCGACGTACCATAGTCGCCTTTTACGACACCTCAGTAAGAAATGAGTGTGGTCTATTCTACTCAGCCGGATACCACACGGCGGGTCGACTTACCTTAGTCACCTTTTACGACACCTCGTTAAGGAATGAAAGTAGCACTATTCTATTCAGCCGGATACCACACAGCAATATACATAATTTTGTTATATATACATCTATATATAACAAAGTTATTGTAAATACTTTAATATACATAACTTAACTAAAGTTAGTGCATGCATTATCTCAACATACAATCTCGGTGAAGTCGGCACTCGGCTCGACAATGACGGTAGCTATATAAAGCGTGCAATCTTGATTCGGACCGCCGTGCCGGTCGGCCGGTAAAAAGCACTCCGCGCTCAAAGGACGCCGCTCGCCTCCTTGCGATCCACTGCGAGCTAGTTATCGCTCCTCATAATCGTTGATTAACACTAAGTAGCGGCCTGTTACTATCCCACTGCTGAGAATAGGCCTCTTCTCTCCGTTTTTTTTTTTGGAGAGAAGGATTGGAGCTAAGACCTACCACGCTGCTCCAATGCGGATTGGTAGGTTACACATATCTCCAGAATTCTCTGGAGATGTGCAGGTTTCCTCACGATGTTTTCCTTCACCGTAAAGCGTGTGATAAATTGCAATTATCAATTAGACACATAAGTTTTAATAGAAAAACTCATTGGTGTCTGCCCGGGTTTGAACCCATGATCGTCTCTAGAGATTCACACGGTCGCACCGCTGGGCCATCACAGCCTTGATTAACACATTCAATGCCAAATACATGGCGCCGTGGACACGAGCATGGCCGAATACACGGCGCCGTGTGGTGATCGGCTGCCGCATACACCGGGGGCGTCATGTCCCATGACTCAACTGCTTACGAAGGTACGAAATTCGTTTGTGGGTTCAGGTATAAGATTTTATAATAAAATTCCGCAATGAATTCTAACTTTGTCATAACAGCAGTTACAAACACTATTTAAGAGAGGCCTGATACAAAAAGCCAACTGTACTGTTGAGGATTACTTAGAAGTGAAGAATATGTGGATATAGCTACTCTTTGACTCTGAACAAGACAGTAATGACTAAATGTAACTAGTAATAAGAATTATATTTTGAAAAAAAGAGCTATCGCCGTTTCTTGCTGGTACATCTCAGTAGGAACAGCTGTCTGATCCAGCAGTATTGCGCAATGTAAGTATGCCAAATTTTTAGCTCATTCAGATGTCATGAAAAGTTTGGTCATTTTAAAAGAAAAGATATGAAAAATGTAAGATTCGATTTTATATGTAGAAAGGAGCACGATGACAAGTTTAGTGTATGCGGATTGAGATGTGTAACTTACCTTGTATATTTATATACAAGACGCATATTATATGTAATACATACATGAACATACTCACACTAATACTGAAGTACAAAGAAACATACACGGTCTCATAATGCACCACGTAACAAGTTAGTAACACGAGAGCCCTTGGTGGGAGTGTACGTGAAGTGACATGTGGTTACTTGTTAGTGCGTGTTTGAGCCTGTGCTATATCACACAACATTAGTTTATATACACGTCGCGTACCAGGTTGGCCGAGCCTTGCTCGGTAATTTTATACAAAATAAAAAAAATAAAATTTAAAAAAATAAATAAAAAATAATACGGTACGTGCGGCTCGATCCTAGGTATTTTCATTTCGCGCGACCACACGTTACCCGTATAAGTTACGCTGACTTGACATTTCATGGCGAAAATTGTGTTGTATGTATTCAATGAATTAAAAATAAACTTTTGTATTTTTTATGCCCAAAAACAGAGATAAAACAATTTTTTTTAAATAAAACCTAGCTAGATCGATTTTTCTCCCCCAAAATCCCTCTACATGCTAAATTTCAGGAAAATCGTTGGGAGCCGTTTCCGAGATTCCGAAAATATATATACCTATATGTAAGCTTACCATACGTCCCGGTTTGACCGGGATAGTCCCGGTTTGAGATCCCTGTCCCAGCGTCCCGTCCGGTCTGCATTAGCATCTCGGTCAAACTTGAACAGCACCGAGAAAACTTGAATGTGGTCTGACGGGGGACTGATCGGGGGAAGATGGAAGAATGCGTTGTGGAAGCCTTGCTTACGTGCAAACTTAACTTGAACATGTCATGCAGTGAATTTTATGAAAAAATTAAGCACGACAAAACGATTCTGAAGAAAGTGCACTTTAGTGAAAAAAAAAGTGAAATAAAGCAAGCGTGGGTGAATAATAAAACCGGGCAAATTTTTAGTGTTGTTTGTATTAATTGTACTTTGTCTCTTTTTCTTTTTAATAGAAAATATATTTACATTTATTAATATGTTTTCAATTCATAATAATTTTGATTGCATTTCAAATATAAAAAACACAAATTAAGCGAAAAGCAAAATAAAAATGTGCCTCTTTCTATTCTGCGTCCCGGTTTGGCTCTTCGTAATTATGGTAAGCCTACCTATATGAATACAAGATTAACTCATTGAAATATTAAAGAATATCACTACAATAAGCTAAATAAATTATCGCTCACATATCTCTTTGTACAAATGCCTTATGCTGCATGCCAAATGCGGTAAGGACAGCTATGCGCAATCTCTTTGTGTCTTCGAATGCAGTTCGTTGGTTGGCTTATTTAATTATTTTCTAATTAGTTCTTATGCTGTATGTATATTAGGGAACAAGTCTCATCGTCCTGCCCTTATCCTACACTAAGTGGGGTCAGCATAAACATGTTGTCACATGATTTGGCTACGTATTTTACGACCGGCCGCCAGCGTGACGTCAACTTATCTTAGTCGTATTGTAAGACACCTCGGTAACGGGCAGCTTCGAGAAATGTGATTGCCAAGGATCGATCCCCAACTAAATAATTGTTTTTTTCTTTTTTTTAATTTTTTTTTTGCAAAAGATTACCGAGCGAAGCTCGGTCACCCAGATATTAATAAATAAATGGGACACTTACACACACGGTTTTCCGTGCCCAAAGTAAGTAGCTTAATACTTATTTATTTATTTATGTACCATAAAAAAGGTTGGAAAAAAACATTATTGGTAAAAAAAGTGTACAAAGGTACACTTATCCCTATGACAGAGATCTCTGCCAGCTAAAATACGAAGTGAGACAATTTATATTAAAGAAAAAGATGGTACGCAAATATCAAACATTATGTATAATACTTGTGTTATGGTAGACAGACAACTGGTGAATATATACTTATATATTTTTAAATACATACTTAAATACAAATATACACCCAGGGTCGAAGACCTATAAATTCGTTTATAGAAAATGTTGGCCCTCGGCGGTCCAGTAAATAATGTAGTAAAGAATTGTAGATCTGCAAAAATACTGTAAAAAAACTCCGCAAGAGCATATCTTTATCTCTATCTTTTAACGTTAACTCACAATAATTACTTTTGTTTTCAAAATTTCAATTATAACACCTATTTACAAGCGGGCAAAATCGCAGGCACAGCTATTAAATAAATCAATGTCTACATATGGCTTCCAGTTAATTAGGTTTAATTTTTTTTTATTGTCCAACGCTCGGCAAAGATATTGTCTCATACAGGCGCCTGAAGCATCTCCTTGTTTGAATAATTTGTATAGTACCATGTAGTATTGGTTAACCGAGCATTGCGCGGTAATTTTTAAAGTAAAAAAAATATTAGATAGTTGAGATTGATCCTAGGTATTTAAATTTCTCGAGACAGCCCGTTCCCCGAATAAGCTACGCTAACTTGGTATGTTATGGCAAAAATAGCGTTTTCTATACAAATATTATTATTTTAGTATTTTTAATGCCCAAAATTAGGGATTTTTTATAAAATCGAGCTAGATCGATTTTTCTCCCCCAAAACTCTACCCTACATGCTCAATTTCAGGAAAAAATTTTGAAAGACTGATGGTATACATTTTGGTTTTGTGTAAGAAAAAAAAATACAATTTTTTTAATTTAAATTGATCAAGTTAGAGAATTATATTTTATTCGAATCTTCAAATAGTGATCACCGAATTTCTACATAATTCTTTTTAGTAAAATAACCTTTCAGAAGTTGCGGTCATAGAGTTATTATACATGATAGAGCATAGAGTAAGGGGGAGGAGTAGGGGGTCATACTGAGGAGTCATAGGCAGACTTGTGACTGCGAGTGTCCAAAATAATAATAGAGGTAAGATTTTTTTTATAGCCTTTTATTTTGTCCTTAATGAAGTATATATTTTTTTTTCATTTATTAATATTTTTTCATTTTATTAATAGTTTATTGTATTATAATTTATATTTTAATTTTTTGTCAATTATTATAAAATTTTATGTCAAAACAAATTATGTCAGTTTTTAACAATTGAAAGTCTATTTTGTTGTTTATTTTAAGGACCTAGAGGTAAGATATGAAACCTATACTTAACTTTGTCTTATCACTACATATTATAAAACATTCTTTGTTTGCCCATATATCCCTATGTATGCATAAAACTTTAAAACGACGCAACAGATTTTGATGCAGTTTTTTTTAATAGATAGAGTGATTCAAGAGGAAGGTTTGTACGTCTAATAACATTCAATACGGAGTAGAGAAATACTGTAATTTTTGAGGTTTCTGTAAATAATTACATTTTTTCCGCTTGCATTGCAAGCGCAGGCTAAACCCTTTTTTTTTTTTTTTTTTTTTAACGGGGGGAAATCTTCAAAAAGATACCGGAACTCTTAGGGGTGAGATCCGGTTATGTGGGATTTCTACCCACTAAAACCCCCTCGATGGACAGCCTCCGCACTAGCAGAGAGGCCCCGGGATCTCTGACGAACTGCACCGAGGTCTCTCTAGTGCCGTGCACATCGTGCTCTACAAAATATAGTACGGAGCTTGTGTCCGTAACAAGGTGTGTCCTCTCGGGGTCGAAAGGAACGGCCACAGCCCCCACTCTGACCGATCGTGACCCCAGAGGTCCCATTGGCCGGGACTATCAATTAGGGCGGTTTCTACGGCCCCTTCGTCTCTGCCTGCGAGAAGGATCAGCCCTTTCGCGGTTACGCTCGGCAGTCTCCTTCCTGACCATGATGGTTTCACAAAAGGAGACTACGGCTTTCCAATCTCTCTCACTTCTCAACATGGCAGAGACTACCGCCTTTAGAGAAAGATCTGTTCCAATACTGTCGATCAAGACACGCCGCTCCGCATCCCATGCAGGACACTCTTCGAGCGTGTGCTGTGCGTTGTCTTGATCTCCTCCACAATGGTAGCAATGCGGAGCAGCCTCACGTCCAATCCGACACAGATACTCACTGAAACAGCCATGTCCAGTAAGTACCTGCGCCAGCCTGAAGGTAACGCTACCCCAGCTCCTCGCTATCCAGGCCTCGAAGCTTGGTAGAATAGCACCAACAGCACGTTGGCGCACATTTCTCTCCTCTTGAAGCCGCATATACCAGTCTTCAAGTACTTGTTGGTGTGCGAGCCGTCTGAGTACTTGAAGATCGGCCCCATTTTCACCCCTGCAAGTATTTCGAATTTCGGCGAAGATCCTCGCGTCTCTATCCGCTAAAATATCTAAGGGTGGAAACCGAGCCAGAAGAGTTGCCGCCTCAAAGGATATGGTGTGATATCCTCGTGCGATCCTAATCGCCATACGTCTTTGTATGCTGTTGAGCTTAGTTCTAAGGCGCTTAACCCTTGAAAGTCTACTTGACCATACAGGCGCACCATAAAGGGCCATTGATCGCACAACACCCGCGTAGAGGTATCTGACGCCTTCCTGAGGTCCTCCTAGATTTGGTAGCAAACGGTGCATTGCTCCTGTAAACCTCTGTATTTTAGGGAGCAACCTCTTAAAATGGTCTTCGAAGCCCCAACGACTATCTAAAACTAGGCCGAGATAATTGAGATGCTCACCTACCATTACCTCCACGTTGTCCACACGGATAGAGGTGATGGGTGGTTCCCTTTGTCTAGAGAGTTTGTGGAACCACACAGCTTCAGTTTTGTACGGCGTTACCGTAAGACCTATCTCGCGTATTTTTCTTATGACACAGGCTACTCCAAGCTCAGCGAGCCGAGCTGTCTCTCCAAAGGTGTCCCCTTCAGCTACTAGTAAGGTGTCGTCTGCATAGCAAACGATGTTAGTATTTAAGGGCAAGCTAGTGCGCAGAACTACGTCGTAAGCCATATTCCACAAGATCGGCCCCAACACCGAGCCTTGTGGAACTCCACAAATTACCTGCTTTAAACAGTTATTCCCATCCCGATTTACGTACTGAATAGATCTGTCACATAGGTAGGCCCCAATTATATCATTTAGATAAGGTGGCACCTGGTGAAAGATAAGTGCCTTCCTAATAGCCGTCCATGGTAGAGCGTTAAAGGCATTGGCTATATCTAAGCTTACAGCTAGCGCCACTCCCCCTCGGCTGATGGACCGCTCCGATAAGGAACGAACGCGTAAAATTGCGTCCACCGTTGATCGGTTCTGTCGGAAGCCATATTGGTTGTCTGACAGGTCTGGGCCAACTTGTGACAGATGTAAGCTAAGACGGGTGAATATCACTCTCTCAAAAAGCTTGCTCACCTCATTCAGCAAACAAATAGGTCGGTACGATGAAGGTGAATCTGCGGCTCTACCATTCTTTTTCAAAAGAACCAACCTTGCCTTTTTCCAATCGGATGGGAACACACTCAATTTGAGGCAACTGTTAAATAATTGTCTCAGACGACTTCCCAAAATAGGTACAGACAATACCCATGCTCGTCCCGGTATTCCGTCTAGCCCCGGCGAATTGTTTCGTCTTCCGAGACGCCTGACAGCCTGAATCAGCTCTTCCTCCGATACATCTAGTTCCCCAGACCAAGCGGTTTGGTTTTGTGAGTCCACAGTGGTAAAAGGACTAATCGGGATCCTAGGAAAAAGGGCATCAACGACTGTATTGACTAAATCAGGTTCCATAATTTCTGTCAACGCAGGGACCCTTGGTTTAAGCTTACCCAGTACTATTTTGTAGGGACGCCCCCATGGATTATGATCAAGTCCCTCAAGGAGTTCCTTCCAACATTTTGCCTTAGCCATTTTAATTGCTGCTTGGAGAGCTTTTGTGGCATCTCGGTACGCCTTGTAAGCAGTGAGTGGCACGTCGTCTTCTTCGTGCCCTTGTGAAACGCCGTCTGGACCTCAAACAGACTTGACGCAATAGTGCGATGTCTTCAGACCACCAATAGACCGCTCTCCTTTTAGTTGACCTGGCTTTAGGCATTGCAATGTCGCATATAGTGGTCATAGTCTGCCGAAACCAATTCGCCACACCTTCTGGATCGGGAATACCTGGTCCTTCTGGCCATGCTGCCACATGTGCAGCGGCGGTCAGAAGGTCACAATCTAGCTGTTTTACGGACCAACCTCGCGTACGGTGACTATTCCGATCGATGTTATCGGAACGTTGGACAGCCACAACGAAAATAATGTGCCGATGATCAGATAAAGTGACTATTTCTTTAGCAACCCTCCATTTAGACACCATATGTGATGCAGATGGAGTTGCCCAAGTGAGGTCAACAATTGACTCCCCCTGCCAGCGCACACAGGTACTTTCAGAGCCCCGGTTCATAAGGCGGAGATCTAATTCAGCAGCCCACTCCAGGACGGTTGCTCCTTTTCGATTATCCTTAGTGTCACCCCATGCCCTTGAACGACCGTTGAAGTCACCAAGTATAATCATCCGGCACGGCAAATATCGGCGAAGGCAAATAGCTAGGCTATCCAAATAAGCTTCATAAGCACCTTGACCACTATTGGGAGAGACGTAACAGCCTATAATAATAAACGGTCCCCAATTTACAGCTAAATAACCTTGTCCTCTCTCTAAAATAGAACAAGAGTAACCCTCATTTCCACCCCAATAAATGGCGACAGTTCCACTTTGGTCACCAAACCACCGAGGGTGGTTCGGCAACTTGTAGGGCTCTGCAATCACCGCTAAGGCAACTGACCACTCTGCGAGTGACTGGAGTAAAAGATCCTGTGCTGCGCTGCAGTGGTTCAAGTTGCCCTGAAGGACCATTAATTCAGTGAATTTGAATCTCCATAGCTTCCTCTGTTGACTCATTTGTCAACTGTGCTTCAGAACTTTCAGGCAACCTTATGGTCTCAGCACTAGACTTTGGTCCACCTGTAGTTTTTTGTATCTTAGGTGGAGTGCATTTTGTACTTCCCAATCTATGATTCGCTGGTCGCCCTAAGTCCTTACAAATAGGACAATTTGGAGATGGTGCCGTACATGCGCTTACTTTATGGTTGGGTTCGCCACAACCATAGCACAGATTACTCCTATCAGTTCTACTTTGACACTGACTTCTGACGTGTCCCATCTCTAAGCGAAGGGTCTTCTCGCTTACTCCCCGGGTGGGGGTAAACGGGGTGCGGGCCTCGAGGTATTCCTCACTACCCGGGCATCTCCTCGCGGGCACTTAAGCCCGGTATGTGTTTCGGCCGTAGGCCGAGGTCACCTAGGTGACCTAAAGGTGTCGGTATTTGGGCCGTAAGCCCAGGTCACCTAGGTGACCTAATGGATGTCTTGTTCAGTGGGGAGGTCTGGGAATGGTAGCTCCCAGACCTCAAAGTCATCTTCGGGTATGTCTTGGTCTGGTGGTGTCTTGGTCAGTGGTGTTGTCATATCCGGTGTTTCCGCCCTATCGCCCATCGCGTCGTCCTCGTCGTCGCCGTCGTCATCCGCATCGGGACGCGGAGATGGCCTTATCCCACTTATCCCTTATCCCTTATCCCACTCTAAGTGGAGTAACAACATGTTGTCACATGATTTGTTTAGGTATTTTGCGACCCGCCGCCTGAGTGACGTTAACTTACCTTAGTCGCCTTTTACAATACCTCGTGTCAAATTTGTGTGATGACAGACGACTGGTAAATATATACAATATAATTTTAAATGAATACAGTAATACTCAAAGGACTAACTAAAATGTTAGCCTCAGCGGGAATCAAACCCGCGACCCTTGGAGCGGAAGGCGGTGTCACTGCCACCTGCGCGAAATGGCTAGTCAAATGATATCATGGTACCTGGGTAACCAAGCTTTGCTCAGTAATTTTTTAAATAAAACCTAGCTAGACCAAACGTTTTCCGAGATTCAGAAAAAAAGAAATTTTATATTTGTCATATATATATAAGATTAACTCATTTCAAAATTTGCAAAATATGAAGGTAGGTCACTTTTATTTTTTAGTTCAAAGTTTCAACACTCTAAATCATAGCCACCGTAAATATTTTCTATCCACAGTTATTTAGTGCTGCGCGTTAATGGACTTTACAAAGGCGGCGATAAATATATAATTTTCTAACATTGCTACTACTAAAGCGACGTATTTCTTGAGAACTATTATTTTTACAGAAAATATAAAGCACCTGGTGACGACATTTATAATATAATGCGCTTCGCCCGCCTGGTAATCAGAGTGTCACAAATTCTGTCAATTTACACAAAACCGTAATGTACTATTTACCTAAACCTTCCGGAAAAATTACACTATCTTCTAATAAAAACCGTACAAAAATCCGTTAAGTAGATTTTGAGCAAATCGACCACAGACAGACAGATTTGGGAACTTTGTTTTATATGTATAGAAGCTGTACCCGCTAGCCGTGTGGTATCCGGCTGAATAGAATAGTACCACCCTCATTTCTTACCGAGGTGTCGTAAAAGGCGACTAAGGTAAGTCGACCCGCCGTGTGGTATCCGGCTGAATAGAATAGTACCACCCTCATTTCTTACCGAGGTGTCGTAAAATACGACTGAGGTAAGTTGACGTCAGGCAGGCGGCTGGTCGTAAAAACGCAGCCAAATCATGTAACAGCATGTTCATAACATGCCGACCCCACTTAGAGTGGGATAAGGGCAGGAAGATGATGATGAGAAGCTGTACCCACGTCTAAGTTCGCGTCAAATTGGTGTAAATATACCCTTATCATGTACTGTTTTTTCTGTTCCCGACGTAAAAACAGAATTTTTAATCCTTTATTTTATTTTCGTATATTTTTATATTTATTCCTCCCAAGTCAAAAACGCCGTGTGGTATCCGGCTGAATAGAATAGTACCACCCTTATTTCTTACTGAGGTGTCGTAAAAGTCGACTAAGGTAAGTCCACCCGCCGTGTAGTATCCGGCTGAGTAGAATAGTACCATAATTAATGTATAGAAACCGGCTATACTCACGTGTTATTTTATCTCTTTACGCGGCGTAAGAGCTCATGAATAAGAGCCCCGTATGGGCTTGAAACTAGTCGGGCTCATCCGATAAAATAACACGTGAGTATAGCCGGTTTCTATACATTAATTAGAATAGTACCACTCTTATTTCTTACCGAGGTGTCGTAAAAGGCGACTGAGGGTGGTCTTTTCTACTCAGCCGTATACCACACGGTAGATGTCTCCGAAATATCCAAAATCACTATTTGTATAACATTTTTATTTATTACATATTTCCATAACACCCTACTTTTATAATATACGATCTCAGTTGACATATTTATTATGTGGCTAGGAGAGATAAATCGCGCGGTTTCATAGTGAAATTTAGACCTGCTATTTTTATATTATCACTAAATTATTTTAACGTTATATTTTTTATAAATAACGCTAATGGCGTAGTACTTTGCACCATTTAAAATATTGAAATAAATAAGTTATTACGTTTTTCGCTGGAATGTTCCAAAAATTATAATGCCGCCATCTTCTTCAAGTAATTCTTTAGTTTTTATTTTATCTTTATCCATCCATTCTGGTACATTGAACTGTCTTTATAATTATCTATTTGATTAGACTTAAATTCGAATTTCAAATTCAAAATATTATTCATTCAAGTAATCTTGAAAATGAGTGCGTTTGAATCGTCAATCGGAAAGCTGTTCTTACCGAGAAGAGCCAGAAAGAAACTCGGCGATGACTTTTCTTAAAACTAGTACAATTAGTCCTTACTATCTTGTACAGGGTCATAGAGTAGCTATATTCACGCATTTTCATCATCTAGGTAATCCTCAACAGTATAGTAGGTTTCTGTATCAGCCTCTCTTGTATACCTTATATATAAATACTGTAAGTATTTACAAACTGCTCTAATGGCAAAGCCAAAATTGATTGCAGAATTTTATTATAGAATCTTATACCCAAACGCACAAACGTCTTAAGGCGCAAAAAAGAAGCGCAAGCTGACTTCCTAGAAAATTTGTTTTTATACATATACTAGTGGCCCGCTCGGGCTTCGCACGGGTATAAAATATATAGCCTACCTATGTCACTCAGTGAAAAAAATGATTAAAATCTATCCAGTAGTTTTGTTTTATTAATTACTGCCCGTGGCCCGCACGCGTTAAATTTGGAGTAAAACAATCGCTTTTCCCTATACCATGAAGATTCCCTGCTATCTTTGGAATATCTAAATTCATATACTACATTTTTACTTATTTACTTTTACATTTTCCCTAAGTATTTTATTTTTACAAATTATCAACATAATTGTCAAATTTTTTACCATACTTCACCAAAGACAAAATTACGTTTAGCAGTCATCTATGTTTTGTATTCCACTGACATATGCTTTTTGTTATTCAATGTCATAGTCGTTTTTGCTATACCACGTTTAATAAAGACTTGACGGGATAAAATAAATGCGGTCGAGCGGGATAATAAGTATCCTATATCCGTCTCCTGGTTCTAAGCAACCTTTCCACCAATTTTCAGCCGAATTGGTTCATGCGTTCTTGAGTTATAAATAGTGTAACTAAGACCAACTTTCTTTTATATATAGATAAGCAAACAGTATGGAAAGTCAATAAAAGATAGATTTCAGGCCATAAATTCTTGTTATAACCAAAGTATTGCATATCACGACTGAAAAATCCGCCATTTTGTAAATAAAGTCATAATGTATCAAACATTTATATAAAGATGGAGAGGATGTGAGTAGGTAGAGCGGAAAAAATATTTCATATCCCGACAACATCCACAATAGTTCCGTATATTAGTTGGTAGAGGATTTAATCAAGTCGGAATGAAAAATGCCTGCGGACCCCTGCGGCGGTGAAACTGTGTACCGCAGACAATAAAAATATATGTTTTAAGTACATTTAAAAGTTTTTTGAATGCATACTTATTAGCAACTTTAGCCGTGTGGTATCCGGCTGAGTAGAATAGTACCACCCTCTTTTCTTACCGAGGTGTCGTAAAAGGCGACTAAGGTAAGTCGACCCGCCGTGTGGTATCCGGCTGAGTAGAATAGACCAACCTCATTTCTTACCGAGGTGTCGTAAAAGGCGACTAAGGTAAGATGACCCACCGTGTGGTATCCGGTTTAGTAGAATAGACCACCCTCTTTCTTACCGAGGTGTCGTGAAATACGACAGAGGTAAGTTGACGTCAGGCAGGCGGCCGGTCGTAAAAACGCAGCCAAATCATGTTACAACATGTTTATAACATGTTGTGCCGACCCCACTTAGAGTGGGATAAGGGCAGGAAGATGATGACTTATTAGCAACTTATTATCGAATAAGTCGCTATTCGCTTCTACAATAAAATTCCGCAATACTAGACCAGTCTACAGAAAGGTTTAAATTAAGTATAAGAGATATACTTATACGTAAAGCATATTACAAAATTGAAGATTATTTGAATGATAAAAATGTCTGGATTTGAAAATCCTTTCAGCTTCATACAAAACTGCGGTTTAATAATGTAAAATTGAAAATGTTAAGAAGATTGACCGCCGAGTTTCTTTCTGGTTCTTCTCGGTAAGAGCAACATTCCGAACCAGTTGTTGCTTCATCCATACAGCTTTTATATTACGTTTTATAATAAGTATAGATAGATATAAAAAATATCAATATTTTTACCCTAATAAATCTAAAAGCGATAAGTTGCGCTGGATATTATAATAAGAACTTTAGTGTGTTTGATGAAGTACATATATGCACGATTTATAGTCGGTAATTTTTTTTAAATATATAAAAAAAGAAAAAAGCGCCGGGTGACATGTGAGAATCGATTTCAGGTTTTGAACTTTTTTGGTTCGGTCGTTACCATTAGGCTAATACAGCTTGCATTTGACAGCTCAAATATCTATTGCCATAAACAGGGATCTTAAAACAGGGATGAAATGATATTTTTTTTTATTAAACATAAAATGGACGCCTTAAATACGAAAATTTAAATCGAGTTGTTTTATTTTATATCGTTTCAAGTATTTATTATAGTTATGCATAAATTAAGGCTATATTAATAATAAAAAAAGGCCAAGCTATTTTATTTGCTGACGTTCATGGGGTAGGATCGCAAAGGGTTGCAATAATGAGCAGAATGAAAAATGGGCGCGCGGGGAACGTATTAAACAGCGCCACCGCCGCCCGCCATATTGTTTACCTAATCGCTCTAGACTCTATGATCACTAACATTAGATACCTAGCTGATACTGATACGGATACATACCTAGTTACCACCACAGACAAAAAAAGCTGAAGTCAATGAACGAATAAAACATTTTTAGGATTCATCATCATCTTCCTGCCCTTATCATACACTAAGTGGGTTCGGCACAACGTGTTATAAATATGCTGTCACATGATTTGGCTGCGTTTTTACGACCGGCTGCCTGCCTGACGTGGACTTACCTCAATCGTATTTTGCGACACCTCGATATGATAGAGGGTGGTCTATTCTACTAAACCGGATACCACACGGTGAGTCAACTTACCTTAGTCGCCTTTTACACCTCGGTAAAAAATGAAGTTGGTCTATTCTACTTAGCCGGATACCACACGGCGGGTCGACTGACCTTGGTCGCCTTTCACGACACCTCGGTAAGAAATGAGGGTGGTACTATTCTATTCAGCCGGATACCACACGGCGTATTTTTAGGATTATTTATTTGATATATTTTAAATATTGAGAAATTACAATAAATGATGCTCTGCTTTTAATTATTAAACCATCCTATTTCCTACTATATAAATTCTAATATTATAAATTTGTGAGTATAGATCTGTTTGTTACTCTTTCACGGGGAATCTGCTGCACTAATATCGATTAAATTTGGCACAATTATTCCTTATACACCGGGTAAACATATAGGCTATAAAAATCCTATTACTTCTACAGGAATAGGATGACATTAAAAAAGTGCTATCAATAATTACTATTATCAAACTATCACGCAACAACAGCCCACGCAAACGAAGTTACAGGTAAAAGCTAGTTGTATATAAACAAACGTTGAGCGGCGCAACAGTCCCAAAAATTAAAACTACGAGTAATTAATACACAAAACAGAAACAGAATTACTACTACAATTTTGTACTAACGTAACGTAAAATATATTGTAGAGTAGGTAATGTATAAGTTTTTAATTTGTTTTGTTTCTCGTAGTGTGTAAATTTTTGGTAAGGAACGTTGTGTACTGAGTTGGTTCTAACAACTGCAACACAGTTTCTTAACTAATGAGGTTGTTATGGCCCAAATTGTTACATGTATCCTTTTTTTTCTTTCCTAATAAATATATGAACACTTGAAGTAAATAAGGCACTTTAAAAAAAAATTCTTTTAAAAGCCTTTTAGGCCTTTTAGGCTTTTTTTATATTATTATTATTACACATTACAAAGTTGAAAAAAAAGTTTAAACATTCTCTTTGAAATATATTGTTACAACATGTTTTTAATACAACCTCCTTCATAGAGTTGGCGATTAATATGAAAAAGCATTGTTGCTCTCATATTTTTATGTGTCATTCATTGAGTTGTAGAGAAACAGTAAATGGATTGACTCTGGGGAAACTGCTTTTTATTTATTGAATAAGAATAAAGGAGAAATATCGTCGCTTATTATAATATAAATTAACGAACAAAAGAATAAAACTCCGATCTGATTTGAGCTTGATTATGTTAAAACGATACAGACGTACAGTGTAGCTATAGTTACAATGTATATGTGTACCACCTTAAAATGGTAACAAACAGTACCCGGCAGCGGTAGGTATCTGTGCGTCATTGACTACGAATCAAACTTATCCAGTACAAGGACAGACTACGAGGAAAGTAAAATAATGGATGTGGCGTCGTTTTTCATTTTTATTTTATTTTCATTTTTAGAGGAATACAAACAAGATTTATAACAATAAATAATTATGAAGGACATTTACACACACGGCTGTCCGTCCCCAAAGAAAGTAACTTAGTACTTCTGCTATGGGTGACATACAACTGTAAATATATACAATTATAATTTTAAATGCATAGTTAAATACATCGAAACTCGACGAACCAATAAATTGTTTATACAAAACTAGCTTTTACCCGTAACTCCGTTTACGTGGACTGTTTTCGCATGATAGGTTGATATTAGATGGCGCTTTTCAATGTCATTCTATTCCTGTTGAATAAGGATTTCTATAGTCTTTATGTTAAACTGGTGTAAAAGGTATTCCGTTTACATTGTGCCAAATTTCATCGATATTGGTTCAGCGGATTCCCCGTGAAAGAGTAGTTAGCATACATCCATACTCACAAATTTGGCATTTGTAATATTAGTAATATCACGTTGGCTCTCGGTGGAATTGAACCCGCGACCCACGGAACCGAAAGTAGCTACCACCTGCGCCAACAGGTCAATCATGTATGCATGAGTTATGCAAAGATATTACATAAGAAAATCATAATTAAAATTAATTTGACCTGTTAAGATCAAAAGAGAGCCTTAGCCATGTGGTATCCGGCTGAGTAGAATGAACCTCATTTCTTGACCAGGTGTCGTAGGAGGCGACTAAGGTAAGTTGACCCACCTTGTGATATCCGGTTGAGTAAAAAACACCACCCTCTTGCTTACCGAGGTGTCGTAAAAGGCGACTAAGGTAAGTTGACCCGCCGGGGGTGCCAAAGTGGTCGGCCTCCTCGTGGCGCACCCTGGGCAAGCTTAGTCTTGGCGAACGGACCACTGAGGGGTGGCCAATCCAGTTGTCCCTCTGATTAGCAGAGGGCAATCTGGACGGGTCGGGGACTCCGGGGGGGTTTGGGGTGGAGTCCCTAATGAGCGACAGGTCCAGTTGGGCTTACTCTAAGTCTGGCTGGACATGGTTACGGCCACCGTCGGCGAAACCCGTAAGTCCAGCAATGGGAACGGGGACCTTCGGGTTGCGAGGAAGAAAACCTCTATAAAAAATTACCCGGTGGGGGCGAAAACGCCCACCAAGGCGTTGGGTCCTACTTGGGGCGCGGTCTCTCCCTGTCGACCGTGATCAGATAACACGGTGGGCAGCGATGGCCTCCCTTTGCTCTGCAGAGGGGGGCGGAGGGAGGCGGCGGAGCGGTTCCACGAACTGTTGTTCTGAATCGAATCTGCTGCTGGTGAGTCCAGGTGTTAGTGACTCGCCCAAGCCCATCGTCTGCCGCCCTAACTGGGGACCTTCGGGTGTTCCGAACGGGGTACATCGGACACCTGGCTTACAGGTCCCCGAGGCGGTCGGTGCATCAGGTGCTCCCGATGCACCGGTAAGCGGAGTGGGGCTTCTCTTTCGAGGGGCCCCTACCCGGAGGTGTTTGTTCTCTGGGATCAGAGCTGTCGGCGGGATGGGGGCAATATGTACAATGATACCCTGTCCTTGCCATCGGCAGCGTGGTGGAGCACACAGGTCGTTTTAGTCGGTGCGAGTCCGACATAACCGCCGCCTGTCCCCGTCGAGCGGCGGTACCCATAAGGGGTTTTTGCTGTATAAAAAAAAAAAAAAAGTTGACCCGCCGAGTGTTATACGGCTGAGTAGAATAGTATTCCTCATTCCTTACCGAGGTGTCGTAAAAGGCAACTAAGGTATGTCGATGGTAAGAGCAGCTGGTTGTAAAATACGAAGCCAAATCATGAGACAACATGTTTATAACATGTTGTGCTGACCCCACTTAGAGCGGGATAAAGATGAAGATCAGAAGAGAGCCTCAGAGTCTTATAACGTGTAAACACCGCATCCATATTGTATATGCAAATGATTTTTACAATCCCGTTTCCCCCCGACGAACTTTTTTGCATCGCGTGCGCTGTGACAGACAGACAGACGGACGGGCAATTTATAATATGTCCTTATCGTGCGATCTTAACACGCTATTTTACGACCAGTGTAACATGAGCCGCGATAAATGTGTGTAAATTTTTAGGCATGATAGACAAGCGTTCCGCCATAATCATGGCTGAGTAAGTGGGAAATTTTGTTGGTTCTATAATTTATAGGCTAATTTATAGAATTAATCGTTATTTTGCGGAGGTCCATAATACAAAAGTAATGAGAATATTATTTTGCTATAATCCGCGATAAAAGGAAATATATGTATGGAATGCTAAATGTAGAGTGTACTATTCGTTCTCATACCTGATATATGCAGAATTTGTAAGAACTCATGCACTACCCGACACCGATGGAACAACAATACACAAGCACTGCACACATTATTAATAAACCCAAAAAATTTGTTAAATATTGAAAAAAATTTTTTCATAAGAATTTTGGTTTCAGTTTTATAATCTTTGTATTTGTATTATAGTAAGTTTATGTTCACACCTATTTATGTATGAACAAATAAATAAATAAAATAAATAAAGTAGATAAAAGTAATAATAAAATTATTTTGCTATATGCTCATAGTAAAATATTTTTTTTAAGCTGTGGTGGCCTAGCGGTGCGACCGTGTGAATCTCTAGAGACGATCATAGGTTCAAACCCGGGCAGACACCAATGAGTTTTTCTATTAAAACTTATGTGTCTAATTGATAATTGCAATTCATCACCGAAAAGGTGACGGAAAACATCGTGAGGAAACCTGCATAACTCTAGAAAATTCTAGGGTTATGTGTAACCTACCAATCCGCATTGGAGCAGCGTGGTAGGTCTTAGCTCCAACCCTTCTCTCCAAAAATGGAGAGAGGAGGCCTATGCCCAGCGGTGGGATAGTAACAGGCCGTTACTTACTAAAATAATTTTAGTACTAGGTACTTTTGAACGTGAAGAATCAGAAAGTATATCAGACGAGTCTTGTTACATTGGTCCCAATAAAACCGAAACGCCAATTATGCAGTTGATTTTAAGCGATAGGTGGTATTTCGTGTAATTACAACGTGCAGTGGGGTGCGATTCCGTGTTCCGTATCGCTTTGATGGCGATCGGTGATTCACAGGTGCGAGCGAGTTTTAGTTTTTAAGTGAAAACGATGATAACGTCATCTTTCTCCTTTCCTTATTCCACTCTAAGTGGGGTCGGCACAACATGTTTTCGCTGCCATTCTCTCCTATCATTCGTCATCTCTGGTGCTACTCCTTTTATACGTATGTCATTCACATAATCCAACCATCTCTTTTAGGGCTCCCAAGTTTCAAGTCACATTTACATTCATATTTACCAATTTTTTGGTTACATTATAGGCATATACTAATGTCGTATTTGGATCAATTTTGACTCGACATTCATCATCATCCTCCTGCCCTTATGCCACTCTAAGTGGGGTCGGCACAACATGTTATAAACACGTTGTCACAAGATTTGGCTACGTATTTTTCTACCAGCCACCTGCCTGACATCAACATACTTTACTCGTATTTTAAGACACCTCGGTATGAAAGAGGCTGGTCTTTTCTACTCAACCGGATAATAAACGATGGGTCAACATACCTTAGTCGCCTTTTATTACACGTCTGTAAGAAATGAGAATGGTCTATTTGAATCAGCCGGTTACCACTCAGCGGGCCGACTTACCTTAGTCGCCTTTTACGACACCTTAGTAAGAAATGAACGTCGTCTATTCTACGCAGCCGGATACCACACGACGGGTCAACTTACCTTAGTCGCCATTTACAATACCTCGATAAGAACAGAGGGTACTCTTATCTACATAGCCGGATACCACACTGCGGGCAACTTAACTTACTCACTTACCACGACACCTCGGTAAGAAATGAGGGTGGTCATATCTACATAACCGGATACCACTCGACGCTTAAACTTACCTTAGTCGCCTTTTATGATACCTCGAAGAAAACAGATGGTACTCATATCTACATCGTCGTATACCACTCGACGAGTCAACTTGACTTAGTCGCTTTTCACGACACCTCGGTAAGAAATGTAGGTGGTCATATCTACATAACCGGATACCACTCGACGGGTCAACTTATTTAGTCGCTTTCGCGACACCTCGGTAAGAAATGAAGGTCGTCTATTCTACGCAGCCGGATACCACACGAGGAGTCAACTTAACTTAGTCACCTTTTACGATACCTCGATAAGAAACATGGTCTATTCTTCTCAGCCAGTTACCACACGGTGGGTCAACTTACCCTAGTTGCCTTTGACGACACCTCGGTAAGAAATGAGGCTTGTCTATTCTACTTAGCCGGATACCACTTTAATTTTACCTTTAACGTAATAAAACAATATTGTAACAAAGTCGACAGCAGCAAACAAGATGTGTACCTACGCGATGAATTATAACTAAGTGTATGCGTGTAGACGTGAGTACATTGTTTGGAGGGCAAACAGCTCCCAGCTATTGTCGAGTATTGTACGTTATTTAATTAATACTCTGTGTAAGCTGTGATAGCCCAGCGGTAACACCGTGCGACTCTTTCGAGGAGGTCACAGATTCAACCCGGGCAGACACCAATGAGTTTTTCTATTAAATCTTATGTGTCTTATTGATAATTGCAATTTACTGTACACATTGCCCCCATCCCCGCCAGCAGCAACTCTGAACCCCAGAGTGCGCCTCCTCTGGGTCGGGGCATCTCTAACAGTAGCCCCTCCCTCTGCTAGATAGGGCTCCCGATGCATTGTGCATCTGCGCGTGCGCGCGATGCGTCGTGTGGTATCCGGCAGAGTGGAATAGACCAACCTCATTTCTTACCGAGTTGTCGTAAAAGGCGACTAAGGTAAGTTAACTCACCGTGTGGCATCCGGTTTAGTAGAATAGACCACCCTCGTTCATACCGAGGTGTCATAAAATACGATTTAGGTATGTTGACGTCAGGCAGGCGGCCAGTCGTAAAAACGCAGCCAAATCATGTTACAGCATATTTATAACGTGTTGTGCCGACTCCACTTAGAGTGGGATAAGGGCAGGAGGATGATATCAATAATAAAATTCTAGTAATCGTACCTCGATTTACCTCTTTGTTTATTACACGGATTTATGAGACTATGTCATTGCCTCGTAACTTCTTTTTTCTTTGGTTTCAAGCGATGGACGTCCACTGATGTATATAGATATCTTTATGGGATCTCCACAACACAGGGTTTCGTGCCGCTGGAATCCACAGGCTGCCCGCTACCTTTGAGGTCGTCAGTCCATCTCATAGGGGGTCTATCGCGTTCCGATGCAGAGTCGCTATTTCATCACCTCGAGACCCCAAACACCCAACAGGCATATAGTGAGGACACTATGTGACCCACCCATTGCCATTTTAGCTTCGCGACACGCTGAGCTATATCGGTGACTCTGGTTCTACTACGGATCTCCTCATTTCTGATTTAATCACATAGAGATATATCTAGCATAACACGGTCCATTGACTGATGAGCGTCTCTGAGCCTTCTTATGAGGCTCATGCTTCGTAACAATCTGTTATTAAAAATAATAATACCTTGTATAAAAAACTACCGCCATAAAGGACCTTTTTCCCTTTCGCCCATTCCTTTTTATAACGAGAACAAAAAAATCCTTTGGTTCAGAATTTCTATTCTCTGTTATAAAAGCGATTTTTTTTGGTCGAACTTTGTCATCCCTTTTGAAATCACCTGAAGCTTCCTACTTATAGCTGTATTTATAAAAATTACTTTGATATAATCCACGATAAAAATTGCGATAAACTTCTTTTCAAAATTTGAAGAAAATTATCGAATAGGATTGTATAACCAACCAATCCTCGTTGGAACAACATGTTGGGTCCAAGCTCCAAACTATAAAAGACCGCTATTGTCTTTTACTACTAACATAGTATTAATTTAACAGTAATCCAGAAAAATATCAAAAGTAACTTTCTTCTTTTGTTTCATTCATGGACCAACTTTTAATCAATAACTCCCTAAAAGTCAAGATGTATCTTAGAAACTGAATATTAAATGTACCTTATACGGTTCTTCTTTTTTAAGAAATCTAAATCTTTTTGTATAGTAACCTTCCTTCTTCTATTTCCTTACTTATATGTAACCTAAAATGTTCGGTTACCTAAAGTAGAAATCACTTAGTAATATACATTATATACGATCACTTTAATGCAACAGAAGATAAGCAGCTAAGTATCCCACTGCATACTGATCTAAAATTAACCATTGCCCCGTTTAAAGTTTCATACCCAGGTGGTCTTTACAACTTAAATTTTTTTATCCGACCTCCTTTCTTTAGGCTGTTCGATCGAGTTTCCTTGCCACACACCGCGCCTCTTCCACCCGAATGACAGTTGACAGCTCCGCAAAATGGCGGAAGAGCGCGAAAACGGCAAGGGATATAAAAACAATAACGGGAAGGCTCGGCGATATGCAAAAATTTAGCGAAAATAAAATACAAAAATAAAAGGGAATAAATAAAATAATAAAAAAATATAAATCCTGTCTTTTTGTTTTCCGCTCCTCGGATGGGCTCTCGATGTAAAAAAGCGCCCGCTTCTAGACAGCCCGTCACCCGCTACGGGTAGAAAGATGGCGCTGAGATTTCTTCGATTTTTTTTTATTAATTTTGTATAAAGGGCAAATTCGTGCTAGCCTTTCTTCCCGAAAATCTCGTCATGTCTTAGTGAAATGCACTAATTGACTATATTGAAGCAAAAATCGAAGTGGATTTCGTAGAATCGAAATATTTTGCTTAAAACCGATTCAAAAATGTTCTTGTGTGAAATAACTATGTATTGTATATAAAATAACTCCAAATTATATGGTTTCCATTTTAAATAAGGGAACTATATATGTTAAATGCCTCTACCTTTACCATCCAGGTAGCGCTCAAAGAATTTAATCTTTTATATATAATTTAAATTTAAAGCAAAATTCCTTTCTTTCCTTGCGTGTGCCGAGTAAACGGCGATAGTTATTCAAAAATCATGTATTACAAATTGTTCTCCTCTAAAACTTCTAAATAAAAATCCGCGACAGCATATGTGTAGCTGTTACGGTTAACCCATTTTAACCATTTTTATGGTTATCAAAATACTGTAATATTGGCGGACCCGTTGGCGATTACTAGTCTTCTAATAAATATACCACCCAGGCTTGAATATACAGTGACATTGTAATACGCAGATTTATATTATGGTTTTCCCATCACATTATTAACATAATCATAGATTTTATGACCACAACATTATAAATTAATATTATTAAACATTTCAAATACAGGTTGATTGCATGTTTCAATATAAATTATATGTATTTAGCATAATACACACGTTATAAAGCACATTTTATAAAACTTGTTTTGCGTAATAGGAAACTTTGAATAACATTTAACGTATATAAATTTTAAAAGTTAATCGATATCAAAATGTTTGAAAAACAATTCCAATACTAATTTATACGTCAATTGACATTATTTTTGTAAAGTACCTATTTTTAATAATGAAATAAGGAAAACTCAAATTAAAAAATATTATTTATTCAAAAGTAATAATAAAAATATGTTGCTATAATCCGCGATAATATATGCTTTAAAGTGATAATTTGCGAATTATAGCAAAATAATTTTATTATTACTTTTGTATTATGGATCTCCGCAAAGTAACGCCTATTCTATAAATTATTTTTTATTCAAGTAAATTTGTAAACAAAAGCTTTTGAATCGTCAACTCTAACTGATTCTGAAAGCTGTTCCTAGCCGAAAAGAGCCAGCAAGAGATCTAGAGGTTGCTCTTTTCAAAATTTAATTCTTATTAGCACTTACATTTAGTCATTACTGTCTTTTATAGAGTCAAAATGGAGCTATTATATAGCATTTTTATCATCGAAGTAATCCCCATCAGTATAGTAGACTTTCTGTATCATCCTTTTTTTAACATTTTTTAAACTGCTGTAATGTCAAAGCTAAAATTTATTACCAACGAAATATCCCAGGGTTGCCCATAGTAGTCTACCATTATAATAACATATCTTTTTCAATATAAATAATATATATAACTGTAGACATTCGGATGTATTTGTTGTAACAATATTCTGTTTGAATTTTTAAATTTCCTTCATATAATATCAAAATAGCTTTGAAATGCACTTACTATAAAGCGCATCACAGGATTAAGAATGTTAAAATACTGAAGATTATATTTTAAATTTAATAAGTTCATATGTACATATGAAAATAATTATATTTTGTACAATTCGATATTTAAAAATGGAACCACGTGATTCATCATTTTATTAACCGAGCTATGTACAATTTCTAAAATAATTTAAATATAGAATTTCGAATAACATAATTGGAATCTCATCTAGCTACTACATTATAGTTTTCTTATGAAGAATTAAATGTATTTCAGGTAAGGAAGCGGTTATTTAAATCCACAACAAAAAACTCTCGTGAGTAATAAAAGCATTGCAATATTTTATGAATAATGTAATATTATATTTAAAAATAAATAGTTATACAGTTGCGTCCTTCTACCCGTCGGGCGCCATATTTCAAAGTGGGCAAAAGTACGTTCGCGCTATAACTACGTAGGCGCGCACAGCGCGGGACGCGGGCTTAAGGCCACGTCTCGAGCGTTGGAAGGAAGCTATAATATTTATAGCTCTTTTTAACAAACTGTTTTCTTTTTTCGAATATGACTAATGCTGTTAGCCCTAATGGCTTTGACAGCGTCACCGATAAGACGGGCGAGCGCGGAAGCATCGCCGAGAAGAGATGGTTAATACAAGCGGGTGCATTACAAGCACCCGCCCTACAGGGGGCGTCGCCTTAAGGGTGTTTCCTGCGAGACCGAACCTCGGCTTAAGGCGGCGCGTTTTTGGAGGGCTGCATCTAATAAATGACTTGGAAGAAGTCTGCGTCACGGCGGCCGCGGCAGAGGGCTGCGGCCGCTTGACACAAGCAAGCGGGGACCTCGTCTTCGCCGGCGAAGACGCTGTTTGTGTGCGTGTTGTGTGTATATCTTGTTGGATGCTGTTATAGCATCGTCGGGGTCGTTAAGGACGCTCTTCGGGCGCCTGTGAATCTTGTTGGGGTGCCTGAACGCCTTATAGTTGGACGCGGCCACTATAAGGGGGTTTGGGTGGATGGACGCTTTCTCGAAGTAAGTCGTCGAGAATCGTCTGAAAAGATCGGCTATCGTGGGTAGGTCGAGATCTCTATGGAGGTTCACGTTACGCACGAACCACGGACAGCCAGTGGCTGTACGCATGAATCGATTTTGAAGTGTCTGAACGGACACAGTCGTGATTTCGGAACGTGCGCGAACGCGACGCTCGCATAGGTCATAATGGGTCTGATGCAAGTTCTGTAAAGTGTCACTTTGTTGCGAAGTGACAGTTTACTTGTCTTGCACAGTATCGGATAGAGGCGTCCCATGGCGAACGCTGCCCGGTTACGGACAACGCGGATGTGTCGGATAAAGGATAGGGTCGGTTGGAGGATGACACCTAAGTATTTGACTTCCTTTTGCCAATCTATGTATTTGTTGTAAATAGAGACTCTAGGAGGCGTCCGGATGAAGTCCATGGCTCTCCTAGATCTCGCAAAGAACATTGCTGCGCTTTTATCGGGATTAATTTCGATTCTCCACCGGCGGAACCAGCTTCCGAGCTGGTTGGTTGCTCTTTGGAGCCTATCATTTATGGTTATGGGATCTCTACAGGTGGTATAGATTGTGGTATCGTCCGCGAACATGGCTAAGTGGGTGACTGCACTAGTTTTAGTGGAGAATCTTAGGATGGCACTCGTATAGAGCGATTAGAGGAACGGTGCGAGTACCGAACCTTGGGGGGTTAACAAACTGAACATATATCGATACTTTATAGTGGCACTGAGTGGGGCGGAAGGTCTGCTTTTATGCCTTGCCTAAAGTGTAGCTCCAACCATGCTGAGCAATTAAGTTACATTTTTTTATAAAGAATTACGAGTATCTCCCTTTAAGCGTAAATAAACACGATTAAGAGAGAAAGGTTATATTGAAAAATCGTTTAAGACATTATTTGCAAATATTTTTTAGTATTCAGGGTAACGTTAGCATCTGCATATTAAACAATTTTTAAAGAGGAATTAAATATTTCTTACAACTATTACACAGCAATTAACAAAAAAATATCTTATATTTTTGAGAGTTTTTAGTCACGCACCTAATACACCAATTCAACCAAAAGAAGGTGGCAGACTTCGTTATTAACAATTTATTTCCAATTCGGAGTAATGTGATTCTAGCCATGTGGCTAAGTATAATATACCACCCTCATTTCTTACCTAGGTGTCATAAAAGGCGACTATGGTAACTTGACGTCAGACAGGCGGCCGGTCGTAAAATACCTAGCCAAATCATATGAAGATATATATATGAATCATATGACAACATGTTTATAACATGTTGTGCGGACCTGACGTAGAGTAGGAAAAGAGCAGAGAAGTATGATGATGAGTAATGTAATTCGAAAAACAATCACTAA
Source organism: Morpho achilles (assembly GCA_947086495.1). Taxonomy (NCBI): domain Eukaryota; kingdom Metazoa; phylum Arthropoda; class Insecta; order Lepidoptera; family Nymphalidae; genus Morpho; species Morpho achilles. Next base: position 16,434,035 of record CAMTZB010000003.1, on the reverse strand, counting down.
AGGGTCTAGCGCTACGTTTTACCAACAGTAAAGTATTGACTCACCACGATTGAAATGTTTTCCCGTCAGACTGGTTTAGACGTGAAAATTTGGAAAGAGTATATCACACCAAGAATCAAGAAGAAGAAGAGATATTTTAACAACATATTTTTCAAAATTTCATGGAACCGGAACTTTATATAGAGCAGAGCAGCCGCCCGTCGCGTAAGACAAGGACGGAGAATAAGACGAAGGGTTGCTCAGAGACCAAGCAAGTACGTAGTTTATGGATGCCGCTCTCCCGCCAACGAAATACCATTCAACATAGACGTGCACGCCCATAAAGGACCGCATTTAAAATGCTCGCCAGAGAGATAAGGAATTTATAAAAGAACAGGTTATTTCTCAACATTCTCCGAATGGTACACTACAAATTTTATATTAAAAAAACGCATTTTTTTTGTTCTATATACTGGTATAAGCTTATCTCCAAACTATTCGTTATATTTCGAGTTGACAGCGTTCGAAATTTAAACCAGAGGTGGAATAATTCCGTGCCTCTAATACGGTACTTTATGAGAACTTCGTAACAATAGCAGCGAGGGGGGAGAGGCACGCCCATGTAGTACCGTATAACGTTGTTCGAGACGGTAGAGATAATAAACTAGTTCCTTTATAGACGCGTTGCCTAGAGAGGATATGCCAAGATAACAGTAAGTTTCGTACGGCCCTGTATAGTATAAGTACAGTTAAGTAGGTATATAGTTTTTTTAGCGTCTTGGACTAGGATTGACGTCAAAAAAGGAACGTTCGGAAACCTGTTCCATTTTCTTGTTTTTAGAACGATCGAACGTTGAATTAGAAATTCAAATTTCAAATTTAGAATAGAACGCCGAGCTTGAATTTTTAAAAATAATACGATTTTGCTATTTTTGGGCTTCCAATGTTTAACTTCGAATTATAAAATTAAGGATTGGAAATAGAAAGTATTATAGTTAGGTATATATGATTTAAAGTTACTGAATTGTTTTCCTTTATCTATTGAACTGTAAGTATTTTAGGAAATAAGAAATGTTTATGACATAAAATAAGTAGTCACTTGAAATGGGACGAGCCGTCAGCCGAATATTAAACCGTTTTTTGAGTTGTCTTTGTTTCTTTCGATTTTGAGTATTCTAAATTTTTTTTTTAAAAGAAATTTAAAATAAGAACATAAGGTTTTAATTTTATTATAAAAATTGGTGTATAATACCATATTAGGTAAGTTACTTAGGCGGATACACTTTACCATATATATTTTGAACTTTTACAAGTTTAGGCGTTAATTTAACTAAACGCAAAATATAAGGAGGATAGTTTAATAGAGACACAGCAACGTGTGACAAATTCAGCTAGTATATTATAAAAGTAAGTCTGGAATCACTACATATTATAAAACAAAGTCCATATTTCCGTATGTACGCATAAAACTTTAAAACTACGCAACCGATTTTGATGCGGTTTTTTTTAATAGATAGAGTGATTCCAGAGGAAGGTTTGTACGTATAATAACATTCAATACGGAGTAGAGAAATACTGTAATTTTTGAGGTTTCTGTAAATAATTACTTTTTTTCCGCTTACATTGCAAACGCAGGCTAAACCCTACGAGATTTATCAAAATGATGTACTAAGTATTTGTACACCTTAAAAAGGTCTACAGAAAAATCCGCGATGGTATATATCTATCTCTTATGGATAACCCACAATAGCAGTTTTTTTCATTTACTTTTTACGAAAAATGATGCCTTATGTTCAAAGCAATTTTTATACAATACAGCATTAATCATTATCCAATTGAGTACCTTAAATAAATTGTTGATTTAATATAGATCAATATTGCCGTTTACAGCATGTAATTTAAGTGAACATTTTCGGAGATATTACAGATTTAAAATCCCGCGAGGAGGCCGCGCTTAGACCTATAAGCACTTCGAATTTAGCAGCGACCGGAGGCGCAACTAAATGTCCTTCTTTCAAGTTTATATTGTCTAATGATAAGAAAGCTATGAATGTTGTATGTAAAGATATTGTCTAATCAATTGTAAAAATAAATAATATCACTACATAGTATAAAACAAAGTCGCATTCTCTGTCTGTCCCTATGTCCGTATATCCCTATGTATGCTTCAATCTTTAAAACTATGCAACAGATTTTGATGTGGTTTTTTTTTAATAGATAGAGTGATTTTAGAGGAAGGTTTACATGTCTAATAATATTCAATATGGAGTAGAGAAATACTGTAATTTTTGAGGTTTCTAATGTGATGTCGTAAATAATTACATTTTTTTCCGCTTACATTGCAAACGAAGGCTAAACCCTACGAGATTTACCACAATGATGTACTAAGTATTTGTACACCATGAAAATGTCTACAGAAAAGTCCGCGATAGTATATGTCTATCTCTTATGGATAACCCACAATAGCAGTTTTTGTCATTTACTTTTTACGAAAAATGATGCCTTATGTTCAAAGCAATTTTTATAGAATACAGCATTAATCATTATCCAATTAAGAACCTTAAATATATTGTTTATTAATATTGATCAATATGACCCTTTACAGCATGTAATTTAAATAAACAGTTTCGAAGATATTACAGATTTAAAATGCAGGGGCCGCGCCGCGAGCCTATAAATAGCGCGTCGGAGGTCGCGGTTGGCCTCTCGGCGATGCTTCCGCGCTCGCCCGTCTTATCGGTGACGCTGTCAAAGCCATTAGGGCTAACAGCATTAGTCAAACTCGAAAAAAAAACGCGGTTCGCCCTTTAACCATTTGAATTTAGCAGCGATCGGACGCATTTATGATCGAAGCTCTCTAGCCAGGAAAATAACAATCACTACATATTATAAAACAAAGTCCATATTTCCCTATGTATGCATAAAACTTTAAAACTACGCAACAGATTTTGATGCAGTTTTTTTAAATAGATAGAGTGATTCCAGAGGAAGGTTTGAACGTTTAATAACATTCAATACGGAGTAGAGAAATACTGTAATTTTTGAGGTTTCTGTAAATAATTACATTTTTTCCGCTTACATTGCAAACGCAGGCTAAGCCCTACGAGATTTATCAAAATAATGTACTAAGTATTTGTACATCTTGAAAAGGTCTACAGAAGAGTCCGCGATGGTATATGTCTATCTCTATAGCATTTTTTGTCATTTACTTTTTAAGAAAAATAATGCCATATTTTTGAAGCAATTTTTATACAATACAGCATAAATTCTTATCCAATTAAGTACCTTAAATAAATAGTTGATTTAATATAGATCAATATGGCCGTTTACGGCATGTAATTTAAGTGAACATTTTCGGAGATATCACAGATTTAAAATGCCGCGAGGACGCCGCGCTTCGCCCTATAACACTTCGACTTTAGCAGCGATCTCGCTCTTTCAAGAGTTTGTTTAAAGACATTTTGTAATTAATTGTAAAAATAAAATACATAGGGAAAAATGTTAAAATAAATACGCAAATATGTACTATATGAATTTAGATATTCAAAGATAGCAGGAAATCTTCTTGGAATAGGGAGAGGGAAATTGTTTTTCTCCAAATTTAACTCTTGCGGGCCACGGGCAGTAATGAATAAATCAAAACTACTGGATCGATTTTAATAATTTTTTTTTCATTGAGTGACATGGGCTATATATTTTATACCCGTGCGAAGCAGGGGCAGGCCGCTAGTTAAATAAAATATGTATAGAAAAGTCAAAAAGTTAATGCAATATTTTAAATTATTACTTTATTCGTTATTTCTCAGCTGTGATAGCCCAGTAGTGAGACCATGCGACTTTTTCAGCGGAGTGACTTGTTCAAGTCCCGGGTAGACAACAATGGGTTTTATTATTAAAACTTATGTGTCTAATTGAAAATTGTCATTTCATCACCCTCCTGCCCTTATCCCACTATAAGTGGGGTCGGTCCAACAAGTCATAAACATGTTGTCACATGATTTGGCTACGTATTTTACGACCGGGCGCCTTACTGACGTCAACTTATCTTATTATACTTATCGTATTTTACCACACTTTAGTATTAGGGTGGTCTTATTCCATTTAGCCGGATACCACATGACGGGTCGACTTACCTTAGTCGCCTTTTACGACACCTCGGTAAGAAATGAGGGTGATCTAATCTTCTCAGTCGGATACCACACGGTGATGAAAATTGCTATTTATGCGTATGTGGTAAGACTCCAGTGTTAAGAGTTGAGATTGTGGTGGTGAATGTGTGCAGTGCTTGTGTATTTTTGTGTTATTGGTGTCGGGTAGTGCATGAGTTTTTACAAATTCTGCATGTATCAGGTAAGGATAGTACACTATACACTTAGCATAGCATATATAAAATAATAAAATAAATATATGGGACATTCAAACACACGGCCGTCCGTCCCCTAAGTAAGTAACACAATACTTTTGTTATGGGTGACAGACAACTGGTGAATATATACTTATACATATATAGTTTTGAAATACATACTTAAATACAAATATACACCCAGGCTCAAAGACCAACAAATTCATTTATAGAATATCTTGGCCATCGGCGGGAATCGAAGCCGCGAACCGCGGAGCTGAAGGCAGGGTCACTACCCTCTGCACCAAAGGGTCAGTCAATATATATTCTTTTAACGTGGATTATAGCAAACTAATATTTTCATTACTTTTGTAAGAGTGCGGGATAACTTTAATACCCCCTCCCCTCTCCCCTTAATCTAAAACATTCGAACAAACCCGCGGCCTCCGAGGTGTATAATTTTAATTTACATACATCAGTCTAGAACGCATCGCGCGTGCGTTATACTGTAGCTGGATTATGTCGTTTTGAGCATTGTATTACTCCCAACCATTTATTTTCCTTTGATAGATAGATAGATAGATAAAAACTTTATTGTACACAAGATTACACAAAGAATTAACATGCATATGATCATCTTCCTGCCCTTATCCCACTTTAAGTGGGGTCGGCACAAAATGAAAAACATGTTGTTACATGATTCGGCTGCGTTTTTACGATCGGCCGCCTGCCTGACATCAACTTACTATTCTACTTCACCGAATATCACACGGTGGGTCAACTTACCTTCGTCGCCTTTTACGACACCTCCGTAAGAAATGAGGGTGGTCTATTCTACTCAGCCGGATACCACACGGCGGATCAACTTACCTTAGTCGTCTTTTACGACACCTCGGTAAGAAATGAGGGTCGCACTATTCTATTTAGCCGGATATCACACTGCGTATATAGTAGTAGTACAAAAGGCGTCACTAATGCGTACAAAGGGCGACCTTATTACTAAAAAGTAATCTCTTCCAGGCAACTCTTACAGAGAGATTCAGTAAAAAAGACACGGGCAGAAAAAACTGTCCAATCAGTTCATACATACTATACACTAAATATATCTATAATAATAATATATATACCTTAATAATACAATTGACATACACACGCTCATGAAATTCCGTCATTTTTACATTAAGAAGCACAATAAATATTTTCAATGCTTTATTGGCAAGCTGAAGAGTTTGTTTGTTTGTTTCTTCGATTGTTCGAACGCGCTAATCTCAGGAACTACTGGACCGATTAACAAATTCTTTGAGTGTAAGATAGTCTATTTATCGAGGATGACTATAGACTATATAACATCACGCTAAGACGAATAGGAGACGAGCAGCAATAAATAATATTGCGAAAACGGCAAAATTTAAAGCTCTCCTTGCGTGTGCTGAGTAAACGGTAATAGTTATTCAAATATCATGTACTACAAAATTGTTCCCCTCTAAAAGTTCTAAATAAAGGTCTGCGACAATATATGTCTAGATTTTAAGGTTAACCCACTTTAACCATTTATATGGTTATCAAAATACTATATTACGGTTTTAATCTTTCCACGCGGGCCGAGCCGCTGGCGATTCCTAATTAAAAATATAATGTGACTATGATCATATTTATTGAGCCGAGTTAAATTTAACCTTAGTTAATTTATATTTAACCACTATATCGTTGCGATTTATTAAAAATGGCCGTTGCTTTGTTGGAGAAGGATAATCTCTATGACTTATGAGGGTCTTATTATAAATATTAAACAATCTATTTTTTTAATTCGCCGTGTGGTATCCTTCTGAATAAACTAGACCACCCTCTTTACTTGCCGAGGTATCGTAAAAAGCGATTAAGGTAAGTTGATCTGCCGTGTGGTATCCGTAAGAAGCAACTAAAGAAAGTTGATATCAGGCAGACTGGTCATAAAATACCTAGCCGAATCATGTGACATGAGTTATTGAAAAGTAACAAAAAAAATTACAGTAAAAGAAAAGCTTTTCGACCTATCGCAGTATAATAAAATAGCCAATGTCCACTCTGTATATTCTTACTTAAATTGTCTTCTATTTACGCACACGATTATATCGCTTAACATTAGCAGTTTAAGGATAAAGATTGCGCGTATATATAAGAGAAATTGTATCAAATTTGTTCGACAATTGTAACTTTGCCATTACAATATAGATATCGTGATAAATAGCAGCAAACGGTTATGTACCTTATATAGAATTACATAAGGATAATATTAGTGTGAATACTTTTAGAAATTGAAACGAAAGTTGTTTTACTGGTTCAAGTAGTATCACATACTTTTCGTGGTACTAAAAGTACGGACTTCTTTGTAAAGGATGTTTCACATAAAATATATAAGTACGCAGTATTTTTATTAAAAGCTTTTATTCAACTTGCAAATTGCAATATATGTTTGACTGGCCTGTTGGCGCATTGGGTAGTGACCCTACCTTCAGCTCCTCGGGTCGCGGGTTCGATTCCCGCCGAGGGCCAACATTATCTATAAATGAATTTGTTGGTCTTCGAGTCTGTTCGAGTGTATATTTGTATTTAAGTATATATTTAAAATTGTTATAAAAACTAATAAATACCAAATAAGACCAAATTCACTTTTTTACACGGCTTAAGCTCGTTAAGGTCTTTCTAACGATCTAGGAATAATATTTCTATCTAGATTATTTTCAAGGATACAGAGTTGCATAAAGTCATATGAAACGAATTTTCTTATTTTCCAAGTATAAGGTTACGTTAAAAAATAAAATCAAATGACTGCCTAGTGCCTATCTGAAGCGACATTACTTGCATCACGTCACACACACACACAATAGTATCGCTGTGTGTGACACAAGATTAAATGCCCATATAAAATGTTCGTCGGACATGCGATGATGTCAACTGATATCCTTGTGTAAGTAGGTATGATACTGATACACTAAGTGATATATGGCGGTAGAAAATCTCGACCTCAGACGCATAAAGTCGAATGTCGACATAAGACCAAATTCACTTTTTTACACGGCTTAAGCTCGTTAAGTTCTTTCTAACGATCTCAGAATTATGTTTCTATCTAGATTATTTTCGTTGCATAAAGTCGTATGAGATGAATTTTCTCATTTTCAAAGTATAAGGTGACGTGACACGATCAATATTTAATTTTTATTTTTTCTTATCTTCGATACATATTATTTCTTGTCTTATATATGACTGAAGCTCTGATAGCTCAGCGGCATGTGAATCTCTAGAGACGATCACGGGTTCAAACCCGGGCAAAAAAAAAAGATTTAAATTTGTTTTTAAATTTGTTTGATTGTAAAAAGATACAAATGAGTTTTTCTATTAAAATGTGTCTAATTGATATTTGCAATTTATCACACGCTTTTCGGTGATGGAAAACATCGTGAGGAAAATTGCATATCTCTAGAGAATCCTAGGGATATATGAAACCTACCAATCCGCACTGGACTAGCGTGGTAGGTCTTAGCTCCAATCCTTCTATCCAAAAACGGAGAGAAGAGGCTTATGCCCAGCAGTGGGAGAGTAGCAGGCCGTTACTTATTGACTTACATGACTGTTTAAGAGGAAGTTGTGTATAGCTTCCGTTGAGTTCTTGCATCAGATTTGCCTCAGGCGAGCAGAGCTAAGGCGACTCGTCGATGTTTGTCGCATGCCGCCTTAACGGGGACTTCCGAGCGATTCGAGCGGGGTTTATCGGACGCTCGCTGGAGTTAGGTCCCCGAGGCGGTCGATGCATCTGGTGCTTCCGATGCATCGATTAGCAGAGAGAGGGGCCACTGTTTGGAGAGGCACCGACCCGGAGGTGGCGCTCTCTGGTGAACAGAGCTGCTGTTAGCGGAGAGGGGCTCTATTTGTACAATGTCACCCAGTCCCCGCTACCAGTAGCGTGATGGGGCACTGTTAGATTTAAAATACCTGTGTGTTTATCTTGTCGCATGTCCGCCCTTCTAACGTCGTAATGACTAATCAAAGTCATACGATCAGCCCTCAACTACACGTCGCCCTAAGCCGTGGTCCGGCCTCACAGGAGGCACCCTTAGGACGACGTTCCCGACGCTAGTAGAGCTTCTGCGCTCTACTCTCCGCATTTCGGCGATACTTCTGCGCTCGCCCGTCCCGCCCGGTGACGCTGTAAAAGCAGTTATGGCTTAGCATACAGTCAATTCGAAAAAAATACCTTGTCGCATGTCAAAAAAAGGTGTTTAAAGTAGACAGATTACTATACACAAGTAGTAGTAAGTAGTAATAACAGCCTTTTACTATCCCACTGCTGGGCATAGGCCTCTTCTCTCCGATTTTGGAGAGAAGGATTGGAGCTAAGACCTACCACGCTGCTCCAATGCGGATTGGTAGGTTACACATATCCCCAGAATTCTCTAAAGATATGCAGGTTTCCTCACGATGTTTTCCTTCACCGAAAAGCGTGTGATAAATTGCAATTATCAATTAGACACGTAAGTTTTACTATAAAACTCATTGGTGCCTGCCCCGGGTTTGAACCCTAGACCTCCTCGAAAGAGGCGCACGGTGTTACAGCTGGGCTACCACAGCTTATACTATACACAACATTAAATAATATTTAAATTTGATTGTTCCTTTTTTCTAATTATTCATAGCAATCATGGCATAATAAAATAGCTCAAATACAATTGATATTTTTAAGTAGAAAATAAATAAATAAGAGCAATATTAAGGGTAATGTAATGTGTTGTAATCTGGCTACTACAAACAACCTTTTTATGACATGTTTAATTTTCACCTTTAACGCCCTGTGGTATCCGGCTGAATAGAATAGTACCACCCTCATTTCTTACTGAGGTGTCGTAAAAGGCGACTAAGGTGAGTTGACCCGCCGTGTGATATCCGACTGAGTAGAATTGACCAACCTCATTTCTTACCGAGGTGTCGTAAAAGGCGACTAAGGTAAATTGACCCACCGTGTAGTATCCGTTTAAGTAAAATAGACCACCCTCTTTCTTACCGAGGGGTCGTAAAATACGACTTAGGTAAGTCGACGTCAGGCGGGCGGCCGGTCGTATAAACCCAGCGAAATCTTGTGACAGCATGTTTATAACATGTTGTGCCGACCCCACTTTGAGTGGGATAAGGGCAGGAGGATGATGAATTTTCACCTTTAGTGAAATACCTAAACGTAGAGTAAGTCCAACATTGGATGTCTATTGGTCAAAGCGGACGTTTCGATAATGTTCCCGGCAATTATGTTCGTAACAAATTAAATGTTAAGGTTATGAAAATATGTGAAAATCGTTAGGTTCTGCTGCAATTTGGAGAATCGCACGAATGCCTATTATAATAATTATCGTCACGGACAGACAGCGCCTGAGGCTGGACCAAATCGCGACGGATCGGGGACGCATTATCATTATGGTCAAGAGATTCCACCTTTTTGATATTGGATACAGTAAATTTATTCAAATAATTCTCCAACCCTTCTCTCTTACAGGGAGAGTGGGAGGTCGATTTCCAGAAGTAGGATACTAACAGGCCGTTACTTCAGCCTGTTAGCGTTATCGCACGCTCGCTAGAGTTAGGTCCCCGAGGCGGTCGATGCATCTGGTGCTCCCGATGTATCGTCTAGCGGAGGGAGGAGCCACTTTTAGAGAGGCCCCGACCCAGAAGTGGCGCACTCTGGGGTTCAGAGATGCTGCTGGGGGGGATGGAGGCAACGTGTCCAACGGTACCCTGTCCCCGCCACCAGCAGCGTAGTGTAGTCAGGTTTTTAGTCGGTGCGAGTCCGACATACCCGCCCTTTCCCATCGGGCGATGACAACCCATAATTGGTTTTACTGACATAAAAAAGGGTCTGTTAGCGTTATTATACAGCCACAAAATATTTTTAAGGTTATTTTTATTATTTCTAAATGAGGGCTGCATAGACAATATCCTAAGTAAAAACCCCCTGCAAGAATAATTTATGTGCGAGGTTCTAATGAATTTATATAATATTTATTAGGATTGAATGTGATTAAAATATCATCAATTTATATCATTGTTATGAAATACAATTTCCCCGATAAATAATTTGTTGAAAAAATTAAGAATATAATGAAGTCAAATTACCTTTGATACCTCGGTAAGAAAAGAAGGTGGTCTATTCTACTCGGCCGGATACCACGCGGTGAACTGTAAGATTAACGTAACAGCATTTAGTTAATGTGAATATTATTAGTAACTAATGCGTCGACCTTTATGAGAGTGGTGACGGATAAAAAATAGATTATAACCTTTTTTTCTCAGTTATTTATAACCACTTTGAGTTGTCGTAAATTTGACCTGAATTGCATAATTGGAGGTTGAGTGGTTAAACAAATTTTGATACGGTTTTGATTCTTATGACTTAGGTAATAGAGAAATATTTGGGTAAATAACCGTTTTTAGATTTTTAAATGTGTATTTCTATCTATTGTTTCAAATTATACACTTATGCGGGTTTAGTTTTTGTTTAATTGACTGATCGATATTGGAGTAGCTTTTTTTTCCCGCCGCGATAACGTCGTGTAAAGAGCTCATGAATAAGTGCCCCGGATGGGTTCGAAACTAGTCGGGCTAACCCGATAGAATAACACGTTAGTATAGCCGGTTCTATACATTAACTATTGGAGTACCTTTTTATTGGACTCGACTGGGCAGTTCGCGCAGTTGGTAGTGACCCTGGCTTCAGATCCGTGGGTCAAGGGAACAGTTTATATCGAGTACAATTTCTAAAAAAAAAAATTGCCGCCGTGTGGTATCCTTACCGAGGTATCGTAAAATACGACTAAGGTAAGTTGACGTCAGGCAGGCGGCCGGTCGTAAAAATGCAGCCAAATCATATTACAGCATGTTTGTAACATGTTGTACCGACCCCGAAAGTGGGATAAGGACAGGAAGATGATGATTTCTATAAAGATTGGTTTTCTGATTCACGGTATATATACGTTTTTTTCAGTATATAATAATAATTATACCATCCTCATGCCCTTATCCCACTCTAAGTGGGGTCGGTACAGCATGTTATAAACATATTGTAATATGATTCAGCTAGGTATTTTAGCCTTTTGACACCTCGGTAAGAAAGAGAGTGGTCTATACTCTATTCTGCTCAGCCACATACTACACGGCGGGTCAACTTACCTTAGTCATCTTTACGACACCTCGGTAAGAATGAGGGTGGTTTTTACTCAACCGGATACCACACGGCTTAGATTTATAATTATACATGTAGGTATATATATTTGCCAGATGTCACCCATGACACAAGTATTTAATTTACTAATGTTGGGTACGAACGGCTGTGTGTAATTGTCCAATATATTTATTTATTATATATTTATTGATTATTTTCTAACAGATTTTGTATTTAATAAGCAGAAGAGCTCCGGAATAAAAAATATATCTACAGTTATATAATAAAATAAATTGGAACTTTGATTTCCTTACGTCAATAACCTAAATAAATATCACGTCATTTAAATCATTGCGTAAATTACATATTTATGCCCAATTAACTGCTAAAAATGACGGAAATCATGGAATTAAATCTATAATTTCCTTTTATATTGACACATTAAAAATAATATATTATAATATAAATAACTATATATGCTGTAACGACATATGGTGTCGCGGACTTTTATTTAGAATTTTTAGAGAGAAACAATTTTGCAATACGTGATTTTTTAACTTTCACCGTTTACTCGGTGCACGCAAGGAAAGCTTTAAATTTTGCCGTTTTCGTACTGTTTTTTATTGCTGCTCCTCTCCTATTCATCTTAGCGTGATGTATAGCCTATAGCCTTCGATAAATGGAGTATTTTACATTAAAATAATTTTTCAAATCGGTCCAGTAACAATCAATCAATCAAACAAACAAACTCTTCAGCTTTTTATATTAGTATAGGTGTATGTATTGATTCAACTCGTATAAAGAACAGTAAAAAAACCTAACTCCTAACCCTTTCAAAGTAAAAGTAAAACCTAAAATGGCCACAACCGGCCTTTCTCAATATTGTCGCCCGCCAACTCAACCGGAACTCACACGCACCTGTATCCGGCGACACTTCCGTTGGAAGGCGGCGGTACGGTTGGCATAAACATTACAAATCAAAAAACAAATAGGCGACCATAGTTAAATACCTAGTTAGTATCTGAGTAATCTAACCATGCACGAGAATTGTTTAAAAAAATTAAAAAAATGATATAATAAAAAAAAGTAAAAACAGGGGCTTGATTCCAAATATTCTCACTTTTTTAGTCCGCCCGTTTACCGTTCACCATTGGGTTATTACAACTTTACCTATGATAGCTAATTTAATTTACTTTCTACTCAATATTTTAGCATTTTTTCAGTGCCCAAAAACAAGGAAAAGTGGGGTTTTTTTAATTAAACCTGGATCGATTTTTTCCCCTAAAACCCCATACATCTTCTCCTTTACATTATAAAGTTTAATTTTACACGCCTGGTGTGATTTTTATGCTATTTGCATTATTATATATCTTCTTGTCCTGCCCTTCTCCCACTTAAAATGGGGTGGGCACTATTTTTGTGTGTACAGTGAGTACACAAAGTTTGTGAGTAAGGATTTATTTTGCTACTCTTTCACGGCAAATCCGATGGACCTATATTGATGAAATTTGACACAATTATTCCTTATACACCTAGGTAACACATAGGCTATAGAAATTCTGTTAATTTAACAGTAAAAGAAAAACATTGAAAAGCGCCATATTATTAACCTATCAAGGTTTTGTTAAAAATTTGCAGGATTGGAGAGTGACAGATGCTACTGGTTTATTCTAAGACTGCAGTCCGCGCAAACGAAGTCGCTGCTAAAAGCAAGTACGTAATTTATAGTATTAGACGTTACTTTGCGGTCCATAATATAAAATGAATGAAATTATTATGTTGCTATAATCCTTTGCCACTTTAATGCTTTGCGATTTTGTCGTAGAGTCTATCTCTTGACGACGCTTCAGTTACGGGGCAAAACAATTATTGAGATTGTGGCGGTGAATGTGTGCAGTGCTTGTATATCGTTAACTTTATATATTAGTATAGATATATATTTTTCTAAACAAATAGGTAAGTCCTAAGTTGGCGCAAACTACCTTAATGTGCCCATAATCTTAATGGTGGTAAGACTCTGGAGTTAAGAGTTGAGATTGTGGTGGTGAATGTGTGCAGTGCTTGTGTATTGTTGTGTTATCGGTGGCGGGTAATGCATTAGTTTTAACAAATTCTGCATGTATCAGGTATGAGAACGAATAGTACACTCTACATATAGCACTACATATATTTTCTTTTATCGCGGATTATAACAAAATAATATTTTCAGCAGTTTTGAGCTAGTACGTAAATAAATGACAGTTCTGTTTCTGCAGACGCTACTACACAAGCAGCTGTGCAAACCAGAACTCAATAACCATATTTGGATTTCGCATACGTTTTTTATTTATTTAAAAAGCCCTTCAAATATGAATAAAAAAGCAGTTTAAATGCCTGAAGTTGATCTTCAGGTATTGCTTGTTCTCAAGAATGTTCCGAAACCCGGCTTACTATAAGCCTTATAGACTGGCCGTTGGCTCAGTGGGTAGTGACTCTGCCTTCAGCTCCGCGGGTTGGATTCCCGCCGAGGGCCAATATTTTCTATAAATGTATTTGTTGGTCTTTGAGCCTGGGTGTATATTTGTATTTAAGTATGTATTTAAAATATATACGTATATATTCACCAGTTGTCTGTCTACCATAACACAAGTATTAAGTTACTTACTTTGGGGACGGACGACCGTGTGTGTAAGTGTCCCATATATTTATTTATTATTCGTCCGCATGGAAATCAGCGTCACATATTTATTCCCGAATAGAAATTTTGAAATTAAAAGTAGCTATGGTGAGATTTTTGAATAAAATTCACCGTTTACTTAGCGCACGCTTTAAATTTTGCCGTTTTCGCAATACTTTTTATTGCTGCTCCTCTCCTATTCGTCTTAGCGTGATGTTATATAGCCTATAGTCTTCCTCGATAAATGGACTATTTATTAACCATTACAATCAAAGAATTATCAATCGGTTCAGTAGTTTCTGAGATAAGCGCGTTCAAACAAACTCTTCAGCTTTATATATTAGTATAGACACTCGTAAATGTATAATTTGGCCCAACTAGATGGTTTCTATCCATCACGTTCATCGAAAAACTTTTCAGAAATATCTATATTTTATGGGCGTATAAAGGCCTAACGATAATCTATCTCACCTATTTATATACAAATCAAGCTTAGTTGACATGTAAAATCAGAAATTAGGCGAACTTAAGAAACATAGTTAGCACATCTCAATTAATATTAAAAAGAGGAGGCACTCTTAGGACGCTGTTTTCAGACGCCAGTACAGCTTCTGGGCTCCACATATCGCAACCTTGACGATGCTTCTGCGATCGTCCATCACCCAGAGACGAGTAATAACCATTAGGGTTATGCATATCGTCAGTTCAAAAATAAAAATTTAACAAAAACGTGATGTTGCTATCGCACTATTTACAAGTAATATTTCACTGTCGGGCAAAGGATCTTTTGACAATAAGAGTTGGATTATAGGTAAACTCAAATATCATCTTCGAATAATATTGTATTTTAAAATTTACCTACCAATTTACACATCGTATAAATGGCGAAATACAATCGCGTTTCTTAGCAAGGTCGGACGTCGTAAAAAGGAAAAAGCACATTTTTTTTACCTTACAATCATGTTTTGATGTATATACAGCTATAAGTTGAAACTAATTACGTTTAAAACCTAATAAAATAATAAATTCTAAGGAAACTGTGCATAAAATATCTACATATAGTTAGACGTCAATATAAAAAAAACATATATATATTGCAAAATGGATACAGTGAAATTGGGTAACTTTGAATGACTTTTTCAGATTTTTCAAAATATAAAAAATAGGATGACCTTATTTAAGTTTTTGATGAATAATGAGTGTTCTTTTATACCGAGTTTTAGAATAACTAACTGTATTACTAAGTAACTAGATAGGAAATGGAAAAAAAATATGCTTTTGTGCGTGTTCAAAGTTACCTTGAGTTTTGGGTAACTTTGAACCGAATTATTTCGGAAACTAAAAATCCTTGAATTCACAGAATTTTCGTATCATGGGTAAAATTATACTTATGTTCTGAATGAATGAAAGATAGATCTGTCAAATAAAGTCAACTTGTCATACTTAACAGCCAACCGTTTACTTAAAATTGCCATTTACTAAATATTAGCAACATATGGGTAGATTTTTTTTTTGTAACGAATACATATTTATTTCTAATTGTCAATATTTATTAAAAATCAAACTTATTTAACAAATTCTATAATCAATTACCATTCAAATGAGATCAAAACATTAACGGTTAGCAAGAGAATTTGAAAAATAATTCACCCCATTCCATGAATGAGATGTCATCTTCAATGTACATTTTATCTTTATTTTTTGTTATTTGATGCTCTTTTAAGATGAAAACGATGTTTTCTTTTTTAATAATAGTAAATTCCTTTTTTGGAAACCATGACCGCGAGTAACGACCTGTTACTATCCCACTTCTGACCATAGGCCTCTTCTGTCCGTCTTTGGAGAGAAGGATTGGAGCTAAGACCTACCACGCTACTCCAATGCGGATTAGTAGGTTACACATATCCCCATAATTCTCTAGAGATACGTAGGTTTCCTCGCAATGTTTTCCTTCACCGAAAAACGTGTGATAAATTGTAATTCACAATTAGACACATAAGTTTTAATAGAAACTCATTGATTCCTGCCCTGGGTTTGAACCTGCGACCTCTTCGAAAGAGTCCGACGTTGTTACCGCTGGGCTATCACAGCTATACAGCTAAGCTTTCATGCTTGTTAAAGCATCGGATTGGATTTTATTACGATACGTGTGGTGACTCGTCCTGCATGTAGGTATAAGGTATGTGAATGTTTCCTGCTTTATACGTTTAGCAATACATAGATTCTTTTAATAAACGCGGATTATGGCAAAATAATTCTATTGTAATTACTGTATGTACTAAAATATGTACTTGAAAATATTTTTAGAAATCAATAACTCTTTGTCAATGTTACCCATAAACTAAAATAATGCAATTGGGTATCTTTGAACCGTTCAAAGTTACCCATATTTAACTAAAAATAGGGGTGGTCCACAAATTTCCCTGTCAATGGATATAAAACGATGCAAAATCATGAAATTATGTGAAAAAGTATAATTTCAACGTACAATTGATCATTAGAAACCGAAAATCATGTGTTTTACACACATTTTCTGTAATTTAATCGGAAATGTAACTCACATACTTTTCACTGCTAAAAGACAGCGAACAGAAAATTTTGAAAAAGTGTCAAAATTTGTTTCAGAACTATAAATTTTAAATGACATTTGACAACTAGAACATTTAGTATTTTCATTTCACTCAGTTATCAGTTTTAAATCAGGTTACAGATATTGAAAAAAAAATTAATAATTATTTTAGTCGTTTTATTCAATGTTACCCGTAAATTCAAAGTTACCCAATTTGACTGTATAATTTATAGTATTAAAAATAAAAAATATTTATTTTGAACAAATCTTTTTCTTTATGAATCACTAGAATCTTTTTATTTATATCTTATATTATTTTATAGATATCTTATTTATATCAAATAATTGTTTTACAATTTTAAATAATTATTAAGATTTCAATTAAGAATATAAAACGGTTTTTATCTTTTTATTTTATAAAAAAAATTATGTACATATGTACATACATATGTAAAGAAATTTTTAATTAATTTTGAATATAGTTTATCATCAGTGACTACTATTGCCATCTATTGTTGAATAGATTTTATAAGATAGTTTAACTATTCAATACTAGAAGTCGCTACTAGTTTACATTTTCCATCGTAAATATTTTAATACCATGTAGATGTCGCTTTTTTAAATAAAATAAATTATCTATTTTGGTATCGTTTACTATAAAATTACACCCAATCACACCATTGATGAATTAAATCCAAAACTTAAAAGGTTCCATCAGAGTTAACTATATATTATAATTAAACAGATGAAATAACTTAGCTTAATTTTTCATTCGTTATATTAGCACGATAAATGATAAATGAGACAACTATCGGAATTCAAAAACATTTTAGTATTTTAAAATTTATATAAGGTTTCTGTAAAAAAAAACTTGCTCTAATTTTGTTTGCACTTTGCTTAATCGATCGTCTTGTTTTTAATTGTTCCTTACCTAATACTTTATTTATGAACTCGCTACGTATAGTGACGATACCTTTTAATATTTTAAGATACATTTCAATTCAATATTTTCTTTAAGCTAATTGTTTATTTAGGTTCGTAGATCTTCAACAATTTTCTAATTCATTATTCTAAATTTATTCATTTTTCATTACTTAACTTTAACTGATTTTAGATCGATCAATGGACACTATGTAAAATACACTTAATTTTTTCTTCTCTTTTATTAATCCATTAAGACTGGGATTAGGATTAGGAAAAGGCGATACACTTAATTTATTAAAAAACGTACGACTTATATAGTTAACAATTTTAACATTTGTTTCATAAAACAATAATTATTGTATTGAGTTTATTAAGAAGTTTAAATATTAGCATTAGCCTGAATAATGAATTTAATATTATTATATATTAATTATATATTCATAATATCGGTACAATAAAGACTTATATACCGAGTTAAGGTAGTAAGGAAAACTCATTTTTTTCGGGTATAGCAAAAAACACTAATATTGACTGGCCCGTTGGCTTAGTGGGTAGTGACCCTGCCTTCAGCTCCGCGGGTCGCGGGTTCGATTACCGCCGAGGGCCAACATTTTCTATAAATGAATTTGTTGGCCTTTGAGCCTGGGTATATATTTGTATTTAAGTATATATTTAAAAATATATAAGTATATATTCACAAGTTGTCTGTCTACCATAACACAAGTATTAAGATACTTACTTTGGGGACGGACGACCGTGTGTGTCCCATATATATATTTATATTTATATTAATAGTAATATCAACTTGAGTTGATATTAAAAAAATATAAGAACGAATTCATTTCGGGGGCACTACGATGTGTCGAAAAATAATAGCTTTTAAAGTAATTAATTAAGCGTAATAAAGTGCTATACGAAATATTTTGATATATTATTGGAAACCTTTAAGTATTTTAATATTTTTTAAAGGCGGGATAGACTTAGAAATTACTCAGTGTTATCCTGTTTTTTTTTTATTAAAAGGAAAGGATTAAAAAAACACATTTTATATCATATGAAGATATTATATTTTCAAAGAACATGTCCCATATATTATCAGCATAGTTTCGGTCAATATAACGTGTGAAACAGCAATCCACGGCTTAATAATAATAATAACAAGTAACTAATATAATTTTAATACCATTATTCATTATTGTGACCATACAATTCTCTACACACTTGATTCAATACAAAAAAATGAAACTGCAACGTTGAGTTGACAACAGATTAAATTTACGATTATATATTCGAACACATTCGAAATTCGAATTCAACGGAACGTTGCAGTTTGTCTATGCCCAACCTACCATAAATACATACTAAGTTCAGCGACATGTATCGAGTATAAAAAGCCAGTTTACCAACTCCATTTTATTTTTAATCTGTACGATTTTCCAGCAAATGTCGAAGAATTGACAGCTTAACTGCTAAAAGGACCATGACCATTTTGGACCCGTAAACTGATAACAAAATATATAATTTTCATAATTCAACTAATATTATATCGTCTTTTCAAAGCAATTATTATAAGTACATATATGTTACTACTATTAACTATAAAATTTAACTTAACAAATTATGACAAAAATAAAATAATATATAAATATTGTGTTTCTAATGAAAGTGGCCATAGTCCTTATTTAAATAGTAAAACAGCAAAAATTGAGATCTTTCGATGTTTTTATGATAATTCGGCTTCAATAAAATCCAATTTATGATTAGGAAGAATGGCGTCCTTTAAAATATTTGGCTAATACCGCAATAATTAAAATATGAAATAGTAATATTATTAAGGATTATATTATTCTAAAATTATAACCACAGACTATGTATTAACAGGATAACAAATTCACACAACAGGTTCATATAAAATGAAACAACGGTTTTATAAATTATACTATGATACTTAGAAGTAATAATTGTTCACAAATTGGATTTCAACACGCCGACATTATATCACAAATGAGTAGGGTTGCCACCCGTACTATATTATATAGTATCGTACTATATTTTAGTCAATTGTACTATATATTATAGAAAAACAATATAGGACGAAAAATACTACATTTTTATCGCTAATTCAATTGTCGCGCTTTTTTTGAATCAACTGTGAATGGAACGCACCCGCAGCACTGCATAGGGTATGTTTGAACGAAACTCATTCATGTATTTACGGGGCTTAGTTAGTTAGTAACTCTAACTCCTTTGTCATTGTCCAGCGAAAAGTAATGATAAATAATCATGGAAAAATAAATAATGATTATAAATAGATGTGTACTAATTTATTCCTGAATTTTCTAAAAGTACTATATTTTTTTTATTTAAAAAGAAAAATACTACTTTTCGTCAAAAAAAAGGTGGCAACCCTACAAATGAGATACATTTGTAAAGATATATAAAAAGCTCATAATACATATTTCATATAAACTATTGTATTTAGCTGCCGAAACGGATGTGGCTTTGATTTTCGAGTTCACTTCAACGCGATCGTTCAACATGAACGGACGTCCAATCATTCGTCTGCTTAAATTTAAAGACAAAATCAATTTCCTTATAATAAGGCAGTGCTTTTGTTGAGTAAAGGCGTTGTTTACACACGATAGCGTCATAATTTCATAGACATATACAATGGGTGTAGGCCGTGATGGATATAGCAGATCATTATTACCATAGTTTAAATCTGTTAAGTTTTGTCTATACATGCTTTCTAATTATGTTAAAAATTTGACTGAAAATGTTATAGCTATTAAATTTTTTGATTTGATGAACGAAAGTGTTTATTAAATCAGTGATATCACTTTGTGGCTTAATTGTGGTGATAAAACGCTTTTACAGACATTTTTGAAAAGAAAAGACGTATTGCAAATTTTTTTTAGAAAGTTTAAATGTGGATCCACATAAATGGTAATGGTCAAAATGCAATACTTTAATAGATAAATAATTAAGAGAATAGCAGTACATACTGTTAATTGACGATTATCATCCAATACTGGTAACAATAACCGGAGCTAACATCTTAACGTGTTTTCAAGTACACATGAAGGTAAATGGGCAAAATAATATGAAATAAAATCTACAAATATCAGTCATCTATATAGTTACTAAGATAAATTATCTGGATATTACCAGGTAACAACAGTATTCAGTTATTCTGCCATCAAAGTAAACGGATTATACTAAATTACTGAGATGGTGGAATGGCTGAACCACCTGAAACTGCTAATAGCAGGATACGATGTATGGTCAATATTTAGCTATGAATTCTGTGGAAAAGGTGATCCACTGTTATATTACCCGCCGTCTTAAATTAGCTTAAATTTTATTTTTAGATGAAAACGATGATCTGCTTTATTGTCCACATTGAATACATGAGCTTTATAATAGATATAGCAAAAATAAGATTACAAGAAAACAAATTACTGTTGTTTTAAAATCACTAGAAAACTTCAAAGTTCACTTCTTGGCTTGGAAGTCAGGTTATTAAACTTCAGACTTCAACTTTACTTTAAACTTTTTTCATGATTTTCCATTCAATCGTATTGAAGTTGTTATTAATTGATTTTGGAAAAAAAAGTGTTACAATAAAAAATATTTTTGTTAAATTCAGTTTGCAAATTTCGACATTATCATTCATAAATTTTGTTAATATTTGTTCGAATGAGATCTTTATTTGTTTTAATAACAGAAAAATGTTTAAGTATATATAAAATATTATTAAGTTATTGATAAAATGTGTAGTGAAAAAATTGTTTATGGCAAGACTGAATTTATGGTGTGCTTTAGTGCTTCCTTTGTTAACCATGCACTATTTGAAGAATTGAAGCTCAAGATCCATTGCGTTATTTATTTTTTGTGTTAAATCATTCTATACGTCTATGATATTTATTAAGTTAATGATATGCCAACTGTTCGCTTCGGAGGCTTTACTTTGTGCTTGATATGTAAATGTATTACAAAAATCTACCATTAAAGTACATTAGTAATTTGCAGTTCAGTATAATACTAAACAAAACACGTGTTTATCTAAACAAACTAGCTAAGCTTTGCATTTGCTAAAATAATTGTGTTAGTTCTTTAGTACGCACCTAAATTGATATAGACAACAATATTATAAATTGGATAGAACATGAGTTCAGGTTATACCATAACCCAATAAAACAATAACTTATATACTTATTTTAAAACAATTTAACATGTTTAGAGGTAAATTATATGAAGCGGTAAAATATCTCGTTGAGGTAACTATTATTAGGATAAAAATAGACACTGAGTGTAATTTTTTTTTCTAGATGATTAAATTATTGCTCTATATAGGTATACATTATTTTAATTAACAATTGGTTATCTATAAATAAAATATTAGACTTGGTTCCATATCAATCGAATCGGTTAGTCTTTGAGACCCTTAAATAAAAAGAAACGTAATTAAATAAAATAAAATTCTTTATTTACATAATAAAAGTATAAATTGTCTTTGGTCGTACGGCGTCGTTTTTGAACGCGTCCAGAAATTGCAAGCGGGAGTTTTTTTTTATTGTTGGTGATAAAGGCTATGTGATAAGCAATGGTAAGGTAGCGAGTGATGTGAGATGATGATGATGCCACAACAAAGTTACATTTAGACTTAGCTTTGTGACGTCACAGAACGGTTGCGGGGATGTCCTCTCCCTGAAAAGATATTTCGAGAACTTATTTATAGTTTACAATGTAATTTAGTGGGAAAATTTACGCAGACCAATTTCCAATTGACAGAAATTCAAATATTTTAGCACATAAACATTTATACGCGTAACCTATAGGTTTAAGAATATTGAAAACATGTTCTCTATGGTTTAGAATGAGCATTACTCCCGACTGTTAGTTTATACTTCCACTACAACCAACTTACAGTCATTGACAATTTTCAAATTTCGAAACATAAACAGTTCTTTCGTTTTCATACGCGAATAACTTTGTAAATTAAGCATTCGGTTGTATTTCTTATGATCCCCCTTCTTGTGGGTTTCCTCAATACTCAGGGTCGATGGATCGCTTTGCTGTGGATTATTTTTCGAAAACTGTTTCTAATTTTACCAGCGTGAATGGCCTTGTAACCTAACTTTCAAGAGTAGTACAATAAACCAACCAGCAGCGATTTTTGATTTCTTCCTCATGGTCTCTTTATTGGATTGGATCATCCCTATGAACTTTTGTTTTATTGTCATTACTTAACGGCAATGTCTAAAAATACTCCAGAATTCGAAGGCAGTTAAAAGCTTAGTTAGAAATGGTAGCTCATAGGCTATCGATAGATATAATGTTTGGTTTTTCCAAGGATATACTTAAAAAGGTAGAATTACTTACTCTACCGCATCAAAAATTTATATAAGTAATACTATACTACTAGCTGTTCCAACAGTTTCGCCCGCGTCGACATTAGTGTATCAGAAAGTTTTTATTCTGTAAATACCTCCATTTTATTCTGAGTTAGAAATATAAATTAAACTAAAATAGAACTTAAGAAAGAAAAGTACTTAACAATATCTAGACACAAAAGAATGCATATAACATTGAGTTCAGCAAGGCGATGGGCGCATTACGTCCACTCGGTACCAAAGTTCGATTACGGCGGCATGTCGTGGACAGAACGCTGGCTGTTATTATTACACTAATAATTTCTCTTACTTTAGGAAAAATTATAAAAGGAAAGGAAAAAATTCTATAATTCAAGTGACCTCTTTCACAGTCTTATTGTTAAAATATGACCATTCAGTTTCAATCTAACTAAAACTATTACTATATGGATTAAAAAATTAATTATTTCATGTTACATATTTTGGCACTTTAACAAGTCTTTATCTAAAGGTCGAATGGAAGAACTATTATCAATTTAGTGCTAAAATTGATCGTCGCTATAACTATCTGTTTGTCTAAACGTTATTTATTAATCTAAGGCTCCGTTCCGAGATGAACGATGTGTTATACTTTCAGCCATACTGCTGCAAGCAAATTCACTCAACAAATAATAGAAGACCAGAATGAAATCTTTGAAATCTAATCAGTAACGAACAAATCTACGGAATAATCAACGTCACCTACTAACAGCTCTAACAGCTAGCAAGACTAAGGTAACAAATTGGGTGTGTCGTAAGGGTACTAAAATGACAAACCCATACAATTAGACGCAGTAATTGTAAGCCTCCCATTAGCTTCTAAAATTTTAATGATCCCAAAAATTGGTAGATTAAATAAAGTCTTAAGAAAAACACCTAGAAATTAAAGAGATCCTTAAGTAGACCTTATAATTCGGAAATCGATGGAGGCGAAAGCGTTCACTAATTTTATTCCGTTTGTTGCCATAACAGACATTTGAATTTAATAAGAAAGTAAAACATGAACAAAAAATTGCTGCTATTTAATCAAATTAAATTTTTTTTTTCAAGGACATTTCTCGGATCCTCGCGATTATCTGTATTTTTGCTGCAATTAGAACTGGAAGTTTAATTTAACTTTTTTTGTTAGAATTGGAACTTTATTTTTGGTATTTATATGAATAATTTCGTCCAGGGCGAATGTTTTTACCCTTTTGAAAACCAAAGTACAATTATACGGCAATAGTGGATATCAAAAATTAATATACCCGATATAAACCTTTCTAAAATAGCTTTATCAAAATGGTTTCTTTGTTTTAATATTAACAGTGCTGATAACAGAAAATAAATGAATGAGCTAGTGCAAAAGTTAGAGATTAATTAAAGAATGAATAATGATGTGAAAATACAACCTTTAGTGCCTTTTATATTAATAACACAACTCCACGCCCATTCTCAATAGGTTCTTTATAGTTACGATACCCAGACAATTACATTTTCGTCGCAGGCCGCTATCAGGTTGTCGGCGAGCGTCAGTACAGGTAAAGAACCTTGATCCTCTTGTTCTGGCTCGCTGATATCTCGTTCAAACTCCACGATTTGTTCATTCTGTAATTAGCAGTAAAAACAAAAATAAGCATTAGGTTAAAACAATTATAATCTTGTGTTGTTTGAAAGTCTGAACTGTCTCTAAAACACCGACGAGTTTTGTAGGTACTATGGTACGCTTTATTCTAATTTGTCACTTAACAACTTTTAGAATTCGGCCACTTTAATACTAAGCGATATGTCTCTAAAAAGACACATATCCAAATTTTGGAAGAAATCAACCCAAAAGATTTAAAGATTCTTATGGAACGGAACATATAGATTTTACAAAAAATAACATCAAATGAGATTAAAAAATTTTTTTTTATTTTATTTACAGCAAAAATGTACAAGTTATATCTATCTTAAATTACTTACACGCTAGGACTATACAGATCATGCCCACGTGGAATTAAAATAAAAGATTAAAATAGATTTTAAATTAATAAATAAAAAAAACAATATAATATATACTCAAAATGGACGGTATTTTTTTAAATTTTGACTTAATAGTACATGAAACATAGACATTAATACTAGACTACGGCAGACCTGTTAGCGATAGTAACGCAATAAATAATGAGATGGAAGATGAAACTCATATTTTTGTCCAATCACAAACATAAAAGAGACACAGCAAACTCATTTGCTTTATTGCTTTATATTGTATTGCGTCTCTACTATAGTATTTTAACTAAATGAAAAACGTTGACTCATTTTCAAAATGGCATCGAAATGTTTTATTTTCAACTGCTGACTATAGACACTTCATTTATGTAACAGATTTTAGTATTATATTTAGTATTAGCCTTACCTCAACCTTAAGTCTATTGAGCAGTTTATCCTTTTCGCTCTTAAGCGTATCGCATATCTTAGTGTCTTTCTCATCCAGCACTCCTTTAACTTCTAACTCAGCTATTTGTGAGTCCTTTTCACTGATAGCACCTTCTAGCATGTCGTGTCTATAATTTTTAAATAATTTTTAGCAGAGTTCATTTAAGTTAACAAAGAAATCTCCATTGTCTTTAATAGTTTGTAAGTGAGAAGAAGGTGGCTTATAAAATAAGCAGAAAATCGACGTTCAATAATTATATATTATAGTGTATGTACAATATTTGTATTTAAGTATGTATTTAAAAAATATATAAGTATATATTCACCAGTTGTCTGTCTACCATAACACAAGTATTAAGTTACTTACTTTGGGGACGGACGATCGTGTGTGTAAGTGTCCCATATATTTATTTATTTATTTATAATACGAAATAAAAACGGAAGAGAACCTCAAGATTATTATTTTGAACTGACCTTTGTTAAAATTAGTCTTAGATACAAAAGATTAAATCAAATATAAGGATTAATATACATATAATCTAAAGGGTTAAACTTTCCATAATTTGGATTTAAAATCAGATTCTAATTGAACTAATTGCCACAAATCCATACTAAACCCTTTTCTGAACTTTCCAATTTCGCTGACGTTTAATACAAAAGTTGAGACTTCCCAATGAGAAGGTAGAAATGTCTCAACCGCGACACATTTCTTCACATAAAACTTGTCTTAATATATGCTAGTAATATTGAGCATCCATGATACTAAATTAAGGAATCATCTAATATCTGATAAAACTTAAGAGTATAGCACCTTCTGAAGCAATATAGTACAACTCAACTCACAAAACGTGCGATAGATGCTGCAATACCACATGTCGTGACGTCCGACAACGCTGTAGCGACTCTTCTAGACGTTTCAACCGTTTCAATACCGACGAACAAGTCTCACAGTTCATTATTGAAGCATTTTGCAGCGATAATATACGTTGCTTCATTTTCTTCATCTGTAAACATTTAATTGGACTTTTAAATTTCAATAAACCTTATCATGAATTTATTTAATTTGACTTGAAAGGTAGATTTTAGTGAATTTTCTAAATCTATTTTCTCAAATTTATTACATAATTTTCAGAAACTTCCAGTTCAATATAATTCTATGTTACCTTTTGTAATGTTTGAATTCGCTTCTGTTCCTCTTCGTAAAATACCTTTTCCCTTTCAGCTGCTATTAAAAAGGATTCCTTTAAAGCTTCTTCCAATTCGAGTATTCTTTTATCACTATGCGTAGGAGTTATTATATTTGGATTTTTATTTAAAACTTGTTCTAGCTCATTGATTCTCACGTCTTTGCTTCTGACTACGGCCAGTAGCTGCTCAAATTCTGCTATATTATTATTCTCTCTTAGAGCATCCTCTAAAATAGATATACATCTTTGTTGTTCTATAATTTTAGAATTCTTTATTTCAATTTCTTTTGTTAGGTTTGCTACTTTCCTCATCAATTTATGTATGTTGGATTGAATATTATTATCTCTGTGTAAATTTATTAAGTCATTGTAACTTTTGCTAAATCTGCATTTATCAAGCCTATCCACTACCTTACCACTCTTCTGGAGTTCGAAAACGCTTTTACTTTTCTTTATGCTATTGAGTTCTTGACTGTCTGATATTTTGAGTATTTCGGATAGTATAAGCGAGGACTCGTTTAGTTCTATTTCTAAATCAATAACTTTCATTCTATTTTGTTCTAATTTTGTTTTAAGTCTGTCTCTTTCTTTCAAAGTGTTTGTTAAATCACTGATAGCCGCAATCTCTGTTTGTCTCGCTCGCGTTAGATCCTATATTGCAAGGGGTTGTAAGTTGAAATAAAATAAATAAGAAATAATAAAAAACGAGCAGTTTAATAACAAAATTTCAACAATATAAACTCAAAAATAACTCGAGTAAGGTCAACATAGATTTCCTTTTATTCATAGTCAATTGATACTTCGCATAACAAGAATGAAAGCTGATTAACATCGACTAGTGGACAACTTACTGTTCTACCTAGATACATGAATACTTAACAGTTTTACAATATTGTTTTATCAATACTTAAAAAATAAGTCCCGCTGAACACGATTATTTAATATTTTAAACATCACTTAAAAGTTATCGCTAAACTAATAATTACCTTAGTTGTGTGCTGGTTACAATAAACTGAAGTTTAAAAACCGGTATATATAGTTATTTTTCGGTTTATCAACAAGAGATGATACTTTATTATTATCTGAACACTTCATTATAATATTCAATACAAATTT
Organism: Morpho achilles; assembly: GCA_947086495.1. NCBI lineage: Eukaryota > Metazoa > Arthropoda > Insecta > Lepidoptera > Nymphalidae > Morpho > Morpho achilles. The sequence goes on along the minus strand of CAMTZB010000003.1, from coordinate 16,406,268 downwards.
TCAATAACATTACTTAATACGAATTGCGATTGTAAAGCTTATGTGATATAATTCCTTTAACAAAAGACGTGGAGTCCGGAGAAGTCGCTCACGAAATAGTACGCGCGACAGTTAAAGAAAAAACTTTAACGAAAAGAGAAAATAAATAAATGACAGTCTTGGTGAGAAGAACTAACTTAGAAAAAGCTTTTGAGGAAGCCAGCGGGCCCGGCCTGGAATGCAGCATGGAAAAGATAGATTAGTACAGTTAATAATGCATTTATAATATTAGTTAGTAAGTGTTATTATAAACATTAATTATATATATAATGGATTGACCATATAAACAATACTATGAACAACATCTTCTTTAAATTGCATTTCGTTAGTAGAAACGAAAATTCTTTAAAGTGGTATTAATTGTGCATGCTTCAGAACTACATGAATGAAATTGAATATAATTTTATTCATCTTTTATATATAGTATACTATTTTCAGTAATAGAGGACTGTATTTTATTTCGGAATAGCATTAATAAATATAGAGCCAATGAACATTTAAAGAATGGCAAGACCAAAAATGCAACTATTGTAGAGTAGAGTCCTTGCTAGACTGGACTCCTCCAAAAGGTCACAAAGTCATAGAGCAATTAGATCCAAGCAGTACAAAAAGAATGGAAATCTTTTAAATAGATCTAAATTTCAGAACCTCCATCGTTAGAAAAAATATGGTATTTCTTGCCATTAACGAATATCCAATGTACATATATCGTTCTTATCTTACAATGATTTGTCTAGATATTTTTCTGTAATCATGAATCGAATAAATAGTAAGTATAATAGAAATTACCTCTTCTCTTTGTGCTTGTGCTTGTTGCTGACTTTTCAGTTTGGCTTGGAGGTTTCGTATAGACCTGGAATAATTTTTTTTTATAATTTATAGTAAGGACAAAGCTAATACGCAGTCAATTTTAACTTATGTATCTGACACTTGATCAGTGATTATAGACCGCATAAGTGCTAAACGAGCGATAGTGCGGATTTTATTTGTCATATCTCTACGTAAGAAAATCTAAAATGGGATTAGTAGAATCCATAATTGGGAAAAAATAAAGTTAAGTCGAAGATAGTAGCTGAATCAAAGTTTCACAAGACCATGTAGTGCGTAAATACTTTGAAGTTATTGAACAGCAAGTATTGGACATCCAGTTAAAAAAAAGCAATAAAAGATACATACTCGTACCACATAATTGTTTTGAATCTTCATAAATCTATTTAGCAGTAAGTCTCTTTCTAAATATACATTTATTTGTGACAGTTGCTCTTTTAAGCGATGATTCCATTATGATTAGAGTTAAAAAAACTTTGGAGCTATAAACGCAAATTTTTATTCGGAAATCTTTACTCCATTCAATTTAATATAAAACCCAACTTATAATTTCATTTAAGTAGAAATACATACATACATACATTTAAGTAATTATATTTCGTGTATAAATATTTTTCTTTTAGACGATTAGATTAATATGATTGATATCAGTTTTGGACGCTTTGCTCATTTGAAAATGAAGCTAATGGTAATAATTACAGTATTAATTTTACTTACTGTTGCAAATCCATAATTTGTTTTTCTTTTTGCGCTTGTTCCTCTTGCGACATTTGAACTAGTTGCAACAGCCTTTCCGTCTCAGTTGTGAGCCGTTTGGACTCCTCCTCACTTGTTTTTAACTGCTGTTTCAACTGGTCAGCTTCCTTCTGCGTGTCACCCAATTTGCGATTCAGATCTGTAACCGCCGCTGCGCTGCCGCCAGCCTACATAGTCAAGAATAATATATAAAACTTCAGTGTATAATATGAAATGTTGATCACAATTAACGAGGTTTCCCATTATTTACATACGTTAGTACCCAAATAATTTATAGAGGGAGCAAAAATCAACATTTTCCTTTTACGTGGCAAAAAAAATTGAGTAGTTTAGTAGTAAAGATTATATTTATTGTCCAAAAGATTGCCTTGTAGCGAATGCTATGGAGAAAAAAAATAAATCCCTTTTTATGATTTTCTGGCAGTATAATTATTTTTAACTATTTAAAACACTTTTTCTTCGTGATTTATATAAATGCATAATCATTGATGTTGAATATCTATAGATAGCGATAGAAAGAATATCGTGTCGTATAAAATTATTTAATTAAGTTTTTCACTTGACCCTTACCCGCTACAAACATTTATAATCAATTTATATCTGCCAACTATCTGCCAAAATATTAAAGAACTTCCATTCATGGTGTTCTAGGCTCCGAAGAGATAAAAGTTATCTGGAATGTTATATGTAGTAAACTCAAATATTTAGTTTTTTCTTTCAATCATATTTTACCTTCCTCAAAGATGCCTCCATTTGGTCCATTTGCTCTTTTCGCTTCTTTAACTGTCGATCTACTTCAGTCAGTGATTTCTCCTTTTCCTCCACGTCTTTTCGCTTATTTTCAACCATTCTTCTATTTTCTTCGAATTGTTTTCTCGCGTCTTCTAATTTCTTGAATTCTTCTTGTAGTTGTTTCCTAGCTTGAGCGGTATCTTCCCCAGCTTTGGCGCTCTGACTGCCAGCTGCTTGGAGTTTCTTGTTCGCTTCTCGGAGATCGAGCTGTTATTAAAAAGGTATGTCTATGTCAAATACATTACACGGCGTCATCTGTTAAATCTTTTAATACACCGAGGGCAATAGAATAAAATACAAAATAGCAGCATCAAATGATTTGTAAGCTCTTGTTTGCAAATAGTCTCAGTATTTAATAGTTTGTAAGCTCAATATTACAGAAGCGAAAGTTTTTTTACATAACATTTGGCAAAGTATAATCACAGCAGCAAATTCAATGACAAAAAGAAGTTTTTAAACATCTTTAATAGACATGATCGTGAATATTGCAAGTACGAAGTCGAATAGCAGATACAGCTGAAAGAGATAAGAATATAACAACAACGTAATTCATTAAAGCTTTTATGCATTATTGGCACCGAACATTTTACACAACACATAAGGATTATATTGGACGAGTGCGCGTGTGATTTGAAATGTCTGGTGCACTTCGATTTATATGATATTGTACATTCTCATGATTCTGACGTCCACATACGTTGCGATGATGGAACTAATAAAATAAATACGAATAATTATAATGAGGGGTTGGAGGATGCCCTGCGGGCTGTGGGAGGCATGCCACTATACAACAGTTATGTACATAACAACCGGCAAAGATGATCCCAAATAAAAACTAAACGTATGAACATCGAAATCATAACATCTACTCCATAACACCGGTGCAATGATTTAAGCAGACAACGCACGCGACTCGGTGACAGTTCAATCGAGTTTTGGAGCGTTGCAATTTATTTAATACATCATACTCAACACGGATTTACACGCAATCTAATTGACAAACTCGATTCAACCACGCATTGCCGTCCCGACAACCGCTCGTGCTCGGGCTATCCTCCAACTGACCTGGCTCTTCTCCAATTCCTGAACGAGCATCTCCAGCTGCGACTGGCAACGCTCCCTTTCAACGGCAAGAGACCTCGCCTCCGCTTGAGCCGCTTCAAGTTGTTTCTGAACTTCCCTTACGTCAGAAGGTCCACGTGCTTGAAGTTGCTGCAATTGATGTTGTTGAGCCTGGAACTGTTTTTCCAAAGACTGTAACCGTTGCTGGCACTCCGAGTATGCCTTTTCAGCTGCAATGGCTTTTGTTTTTTCTGATTCAACAGCTGTTCTCCATTTTTCAATCTCTCCAGCTTTCTGAGCATCTTTTTCAGCCTTTTCTGCTCTTTGCCTTAATGAATCTTTTTCTTTAGCCACAGATTGCATTTGTTGTTGAAGTTTGGCAATTTCTCTATCACGAGTTTCTATAACCGATTTTGCACCACGCTCTGAATCTTGCGCAATTTTTCTTTGTTCCTCCTTTAATCTACGAACTTCCTCACGTTGCTTTTGCAGTTCTGTCTCCGACGCATTTAATTCTCTCTGGAAGTTGACAAGCATATCCTGTGACTTCTCCAATTGTGCTACCAACTGATCACGTTCAATTGTTAACTGTTTTGTATCTGCCTCAAGTTTAACTATCTGCTTTTCTATGGCATCTGCCTGTTTATCTCTTTGTTCTAGTATTGAGGCCATCTTTTCTCGATCTCGGACCGACTGAGCAAGTTCTTGTTGCAATTTCACTAACGTTTCTTGCGTTCGATGATCTAAAGTGCGTTGTTGCTGTTCTACATTACGCCTTGTATTCTGAATTTCAACTCTTAATGCATCTCGTTCTTGTTCAATCTGCCGCATTTCTAGAATCGTTCGTTCTAGCCTCTCATGCATTCTTCCTAATTCATTAGTCATTCTGTCATACTCTACGCGTGTAGTCTCATTAGTCTCCTGGTATTTAGCGAGATGCATTTGTGACTTTTCAAGCTCTTTAGCCAGACGGCCAGCTTCCATTTCAGTTGCGTCTCGGGCTTGAATTGCTTTTTCTAATTTGTCACGGAGTCGTTCAATTTCAAGCCTGTCCTCGGTTCTGGCCTTATCACCAGCAACAGCCTGTAATTTCATCCTTTCAATTTGTTGTAATTCACCTTTAAGCCTTTCGTTATCTTTGTCAAGCTGTTCTGAACGCAATTTTAATTTTTCACAACGATCCCTAAACTTTTCACACTCAATATGAGCCCTTTCGAGGTCCGTACGTTGTTTTTCCATCGCTGCAGTGAGCTTCGTGACTTCAGTCTTAGAAAGTTCAAGTTGTATATTGAGTTCATGAAATTTAGTTTCTGCTTGCTCCTTTTCACCTTGAAGACGTTGTATTTCAGTCTGCGATGCCTCGTAGCGTTCGCGGTGTTTATCCAGCTCTGCCTGTAGTCTATTTAATTCTGTACTCCATTTATCCTGTTCGAATTGGTATTTACCTCGGAGGCCATCCACGCGTTCAAGCTCCGAGCGCAGACGGGTTACTTCCTCCTCGGCCTTCCGCGCCCGCTCCAATTCTAGATTAGTCTTCTCTAGCCGTGTCCGCAGCCGTTCCACCTCCAACTTAGTTCTTTCATGTTCTTCTTTTGTATCATGGTACTTTCCGTAGCGTGCTGCATATCTTTCTGCTTCCTCCCTAGCGCCACTGGCATCTGCTTTTACTTTGTCTAATTCTGCTTGAACCCTTCTTAACTCAGCAGACACTTTATCATGCTTATCATACATCTTCTCGAGTTCAATCTGCACCCTTGCCATTTCTTCTTGAGTTTTTTCATTCGATGCTTGTGCTTTACCACATTGAGTCATAGCTCGATCATACTCAAATTGCTGACGTTCATTGTCAGCGACCAACTTTTCCTTTTCGGCTTGCAATCTTCGTAATTCAATTTGACTCTTTTCGTAACGATCACGAACCATTTCAATATCAACACTTAACCTATCCATATCCTCTTTAGCTTTTTCCTCCTGTTCCTTAGTCCGACCTAATTGCAAAGATGCCCTGTCATACATTTCTTGCAATCTAGCAAATTCATCTTGCAATTTTCTTTGATCCTCTCTAGACTTCGTTGCTAAATGAACATTTTTCTCTAATTCCAACTCAAGGCGATCTTTGTCAGCTTCAAGTATATCAATCTTATTTTGCAGCCGGTAAATTTCGTTCTGTGACCTGTAAAAGAATATTTTTTGATAAAAGACAATTTATCAAAACAGATAACTACGGACTAATATAAGCCAATAACACAAGACAACATATAAAATAATGTACCTATCATACTTTTCAAGCATTTTTTCGTATTCTTTGTGCGCTGTTTCTTTTTCTTCAATAGTCTTTTGAGTTGAGTAAAGAGCTTTATCTAATTTCTCCTTCAAAATTTCTAACTCTGTTAGGGCATCATCCCTTTCCATCTAAAACAAAAATAAACATTATAAATATAGTTTTATTTACTGGATTGTTAATTCATAACTGAGATTTACTATTAATTTATGATCATGTAAGAACTGTATGTGAAACAGAAAATGTGTGTCAAACAAACCGTCAATTTTTGATGCTGTTGGTGCGCTTTCTCCCATCTCTCTCTAAGCACATCTAGCTCAGTAGCTGCGCTATCTCTATCTCTTGCAGCTCTGTTAGCTGCTGCAGCGGCTGCTTCGGCTCTTTCGCGACAGCTAGCAGCTTCCGCTAATGCTGCATCACGTTCCTTCTGGACTCGGGCTACGAGTGCCTGTAAAAAACGAAATATTTTCTTCCTTGACTGTATTTGAATTAGTTTTCATAAAATCTACAAGATTTATGCTTGACAAGTATGGGACTTTTTTAATATCGAATTCAATGTAGGTTTTCTTGATTTAAGTGAACTAAATGAAATTATTAGTATCCCATAGCTGGACAAAGGTTTCCTCCCTCCTTAGAGAGGAATTGAAACATTGAAATCCAATACCATCGAACTCAAGGTGCTAGAATGGCAACCTCGCACCGCAAAACGCAGTGTAGGCAGAAGTAGACTAAAGGGACAAACGAGGTTAAGAAAGTCGTGGGAAGCCTAGACAAAAAGCGGCACAAAATCGTGTGGTAATGAAGACCTCTGAAGAAACTAATGTCCAATAGTGGACATCTATTTGTAGATGAAGACATACTGACGAACTATTCTAATGCGGATTGGCAGTTCTACCTTAAACCATTGATAATTTCAATTTACCACACGCTTATCGGTGAAGGAAAACATCGTTAGGAAACCTGCATAACTCTAGAGATCTCTATAGGGTATATGTGTAACCTACCAATCTGCATTGAAGCCGCGTGGTAGGTTTTAGCTCCAACCCTCTCCAGCAAAGGAGGGAGGCATATGCCCAGCAGTGGGATTGTAACAACAATAGAAAATGTATATAATGTTAAATGAAGAGTGGTTTATAGAGTGTTCATACCCGATACACGCAGGATTCTTCAAAACACATGCACAAACCTCCAACACAGCCACCACAATACACAAGCACTGCACGACAAAATCACAAAGCTTTTTGAGTTTGTGGCGTTTATCTCCTTATGATACTTCCGTTGCGAGGCGAAACGATTATTGTGTATGTGATAGTGAACGTGTGCTTTGTATTGCATATTGTGTGACGGTAGAGGTTTGTACGTGTGTTTTTACGAATTCTGCATGTATCAGGTATGCAAATAGATATTCCACTCTTTATTCAGTATTATATATATTTTCTATATACTCAATTGAAAATTATAGCTAAACAATTTCATTATTATTTTGTATCACAAAGATCCAACCATCGTTGGTATACGACAGAAGCGTGTTTCAACTTGTCGATAAATCAAGCTCTATCAACTCCGAGCGATCTTCAGTCATTGCTATTGATACGATTGTCCCATGAATTTTATTTACATACCATAAAGTTGTTTTGAGAGTCTATCTGTTTAGCATAACAAGACCTAAATTACAAATTATATTGTAAATGCAAAAGTTAGCCGTGTGGTATCCGGCTGAGTAGAATAGTACCAACCTCATTTCTTACCGAGGTGTCGTAAAAGGCGACTAAGGTAAGATGACCCACCGTGTGGTATCCGGTTTAGTAGAATAGACCACCCTCTTTTTTACCGAGGTGTTGTGAAATACGACAGAGGTAAGTTGACGTCAGGCAGGCGGCCGGTCGTAAAAACGCAGCCAAATCATGTTACAGCATGTTTATAACATGTTGTGCCGACCCCACTTAGAGTGGGATAAGGGCAGGAAGATGATGATTGTAAATGCAAAAGTCTGTCTTTTACTATCACGACTAATCAGCTGGAATAATATTGACAAAATGCAGAAAAAAATTTATATACCTGGGTAACATATAAGGAAAATCCCGAGGGAATAAGGAAAAAAACAAATACTTATTGCGGGTAGTGTAACGCTTAAGTTGGTGGTAAAGAAATCTAGTACCTCTAGTTAGTATTAATTTTTTTATTTACTATAGAAATTGATTTTTTACTAAACGCTTTAAGTTTCATACCTGTATGAACATATAAGTTACGTATTTATCTACTCTGATACTATAATACAAAGATTATAAAACTGAAACCAAAATTCTTATGACAAACATTACAGGCCAAAAAGAATAAAATTAAAAAGTTTTATTACGATACAGGTCTTGTTTAGACACCTGTATCATAATATAACTTTTTAATCATAACGATACACCTATACAACCTCCAGCTGGACCAAGGAGGTTGAACCTCTACCTTAAAAAAAGGTTTCAATGAACGAGTCCGCGGCGACGCAACACGCATGCGCAATCGATGTTTGGGCCTTGGCGCTAACATTTGACATTTAAAAAATCTTTTCAATCTTAATAAAACAAGGTTTGGTTTTGATAAATATTGTTTTACGTATTATAGTATGAGAGTAGATAAATTAGTGTATGGCTATACATAACTTGGTCTTATAACACTCGTGTGATACTATAAAAAAACTCGCTTGCGGCTGCGGCTTGTTTTTTTTAAACACACTCATGTTATAAGAACCTTTATTATGCAACAGTATCATAATCTACTTCAATATTTCTATCAATTTAATATTGTGCATAAAAATATACAAAATTATAAAAAAATTGGCGATGTATATAATAGACAAAGTAGGAACCGACATAGCTTACGGCTCCTGCTTTGCGGCTTGCAAAATACGTAACTCGTTTGTGGGTTTGGTATGGTATATTATTGGTTTGGTAAGATTTTATAATAAATACCAAAATTAATATTAGATTTTCCATTACAGTAGTTTTAAAAACACTGTTAAAAATAAACTGATACAGAAAACCTATCATACTGTTGAGGATTACTTAGATAAGAATGCGGGCATATATGTAGCTATTCCTCGACCCTGTACAAGATAATTTATGACTAAATGTAACTAGTTATAAGAATATTAATTCTGAAAGGAGCAACCGCTGAGTTTCTTGCTGGTTCTTCTTGGTAGGAATAGCTTTCCGAATCAGTACAGTTGACGGTTCGAACTATAGGTGATATATATAATAGACAAAGTAGGAACCGACGTAAGCTTGCGGCTCCTGCTTTGCGCCTTACAAAGGTACATAAGTCGTTTGTGGGTTTGGGTATAAGATTCTATAATAAAAAGTATTATGTTGAACAGAGCAACCACCGAGTTTCTTGCTGGCTCTTCTCGGTAGGAACAGCTTTCCGAACCAGCAGTAGTATAGACGATTCAAAAGCACAAGTTTATTTGAATTTGAATTTCTTTATAAGTTTACTTGAATAAAGAATATTTTGAATTTGAATAAAGAGAAAAAAACTTTAAAAGCTTCCAGAGTTACGTAAGTGGCGACATAGCACTAGAAAATATAAAAACGTTATATCAGAATGAACTATGGGCGGCCACGAACGCTTTCGTGCCATAGTTTATGTTTCATGAAATATCGACTGGGGTTTTTTTGCAGTTTTATTTATATTTACGTATGACCTGAGTCTACTTACGTGATTTATGGATACTATAAATGTACTAAATGTACTATAAAGGACTGTGGTTTATACTTTTTTATATTATAAGTGGGTCTGTTGTTTTTTACATTGTTATTAACGCTTGGATTAAATCTATACTTTCCATGCACAATTATATACATTTTATAAATATAAAACACTGTCTGTCTATTATAATCACGGCTAATCCACTATACCAATATTGATGAAATTTGGTAGAATTACAGCTTTATGAAGACTTACTTTTATGAGAACTCATTTGCTTTTCTTTTTTTTTACTTTGGATACATTTTAGGCTGGTTTCCTTACTCTATTATGGCCCATAGGCGCAGTGGTTAGTGATCCTGCCTTCAGCCACCGAGGACCAACATTTTCTATAAACAATTTGTTGGTTCTCCGAGTATGGGTGCATATTTTTATTTATGTATGTATTTAAAATTATAAAACTATATATTCACCAGTTGTATCTCAACCATAACACAAGTATTAAGTTACTTACTTTGGGGACGGACAACCACGTTTGTAAGTGTTCCGTATATTTATTTACTTAAGATTGAGTTATTTATACTTAAGTAAGAAAGTCAGGCTAAAATGTGCCCTATTACAAGAAAAAGAGATAAGGAAAGCAAAAGAGGTTGTATCTATGTCTCTCTTTTTTATCTGTGATTAGACAAAGATACGAGTCTCATTATTGCGACATCGGCTCCCCTACTCTAGCTTACTATATGATAATAACTCTATGGTAGTTAATATATGTTCTGTCAATGCAGGCGTCTAAAAAGGAGGCGCCCTGTCGTCTAGACGCGGTGGCCTTCTTGGTTAAGATGTTTGGAATTATGACGTCATTTCTCCTCACAGTAAGTAATTTACGATAGTTTTCATGCCAAGCTCACGTCCGGTTTATGGTCTTAGATAATGTGAAGCTATAAATGGCGAATAAATAAAAAAGTAGCCAAGATGACGGCAATTAACGGAAGGTCGAAATTTTTATGGGAAAATTTCTGAAGTAAGAAAAACGGATATGGTTTAAAAAAGAGCAATTATTAAGCGATATGTAATATTTAATAGTTTTGATCAAACTAATAAAAATATTTTTTCCAATATTAATTTTTCTAGTGTACGCGGGTTTAAAGCAGGCATCTATGTACTTTCGACATATTTAATAGTATTAACTATTTATCAAACGTTTTACTTTAAAAAAAAATATCGCGATATAATACAGGATGTCAAGGGACATCCCTAGAAACTTCCTGTATTATATGTATTATATGCTAATCCTAAATCGAGCAGCGTGGAAGTACTTATACATATAGATATAGATATAGTCCATAGTCCTTGCGGACTCGTAAATTGAACTTTCTTTTTAAGGTAGAGGTTCAACCTCCTTGGTCCAACTGGAGTTTGTATAGGTGTATCATTATGATTAAAAAGTTATATTAAGATACAGGTGTCCATACAAGACGTGTATCATAATAAATTTTTTTAAGATTTTATTTTTGGTTTGTACGTAATGTTTGTCCTAAGAATTTTGGTTTCAGTTATATAATCTTTGTATTATATCATATTATTTATTATAAATACATATATATTATATATTATGTTTATCAGAGATGATAAAAATATATAAACACACCTTTCGAAAACCACGCAGGGTTTATATGAAGGTGTGGAATTCGCATTATTTCTCTAAATCTATGTCTAATAAGTTTTTTAATTTTATCTTTTCAATGGCTCTTAAAACTTATTAAGTTAATATTAAAGCTGATTATATTAAACTCTTGTATTTTGACTTTAAATTTATACACTCAAACAATATGGTTTATATAATTAGTTTTAAGCAAATATTTTTTAAACATTTTTATAAATATATTATTTTTATGGATTTATGTTGTAACGGTATTGGACATTCATTTAAGATTTTTGCATGGCAGATGTAGTGGAAAGTCAGAAACATTCTTATAAATGATAAAAAGCCGATTGCGTTAGACAACGAATAATAAATAACAATCCTTTTGGAGCTTAACCAGTTCCTGAATATTTACATTGAATCTGTGTAGCTGCTTAACTGATTGGCCTTACTTGCTAAACCTTACGGACTTGTCGATGACGTATCTGTTAAATTATGATTAGTAATGTTTTGCGCTATTGGAAAATACAAATCTTACCTGTGCTTTGTCATGCTTGTCTCTAAATCGATCAGCATCAAGTTGGGCAGTGTCTCTTTCTTTTTGTAATCTCGCTGCTTGTCCCAGAGCCTTATCCAATTGTGATTGCAGCGATTCAAAATCGTATGCCGACTTCTCACGATCTACTTGCAACTGTTAGAAACATATGCGATTAATATCTTAGTTATCTTTAATTTTAAATTAAGCTAATCGTGTATATAATATATAAGAACCAGGGTGGCCGGGCCTTGCTCAGTTTTTTTTTCAAAGATATAAAAAAAATTAAAAAGAGTTGAGGAATAAACCACCCGTTCCCCAAATGAGCTGTCATGACTTGACATATGATAGCGAAAATTATCTTTGAAATTAAACATAAATTTAAGCAAACAGGGATAAAACAAGATTTTTAAAATAAAATCTAGCTAGATCAATTTTTCTCCCCCAAAACCTCCTGCGTACTGAATTTCAGGAAAATCGTTGGAGCCGTTTCCGAATATACATATACATACAATATTAACTCATTTGAATATTAAAGATGGTATATAACAGGAATTTCGGAAACGCCACTAACGATTTTCATGAGATTCAGTATGTAGGAGTTCCAGGGGCGATAAATCAATATACCTAGGTTTTACTAAAAAAAAATCGTTTTATCCCTGTTTTTGGGCATTAAAAAATACTAAAATGTATATTGAATATAACACACAATTTTTTCCGTCTGTCAAGTCAGCGTTGCTTATTCGGGTGACGGGCAGTGTCGAGAAATGTAAATATCGGATCGACCTCCAACTACCCAATTATTTTTTCTTTTTTTTTAAGTTAACCAGGTATTCTTATTTAAATATCTCACCTTCCTAACTTCAACCGCTGATTTATCCAATTTCTCTTGCAATTTATCAATCTCTGAGTGTGCTGAATCCAACGACGCCTGAAGCTTGTCTTGTTGTAATTGCGCCTTGCCCAGAGTGGCTTGTGTTCTTTCCAATTCCTCACGTGCTTTATCCAGTTCTGCAGTGGCCTTATCGCGTTCAGAATGCAGACGGCTGATAGAGGATTGCAAACTATGGGACAGAATAATTAAATTGATTACTTCATCTTGATACGTGTTTAGTACTTGGACTATTTGGTCAATTGAATTAGTGTATGTGATCAGGTAAGGTCCTAGAACAACTGGAACTTCATCTCTTAGACCAGTGTTTTCCAACCTTTTTTGGTCCATGGCCCACGTTAAAAACTATTTTGCCCCCCTAAGTAACATACATACATTTTAATATTTTAATAAAAAAAAATGAATTGTCCACTTAAAGAACATAAATGGCACCGAAATCTAGCATTGCACTTAAAGCGCCAGAGCGAAAGGTTTACATTCGTATCGAGTTGCCTCCTCCCTCAACCCTCAAATTAATGTGGGTCTTAGACCATCTATCCATGTATCAGGGAAAGGGTTCAAAATATTTTGTGAAACATGATGGGAAATTTTTGAGATTCATTTGACGGCACCAACTTAAATTAGAGTAAAACATAAAAGCACGACTGATTTGGCCGCCGACCAAAATGTTTAAAAAACCTATATATAGCCCTAATTATTAATTAATCTATTAAATATACACATTATATGTTATTATCAAGATACAATCTTTTCGTGAACCTAGCTACCATAAATATAAATAATATAGAATAATACTATTAATACTATTTCGTAACTTAACTTCAAGAGGAACCCAAAACTCTGGTATACAATATACACCTTTACCTTGATCTAAATAATAGATTTCAATAATTTCTTTGCAAAATTGATCATGCGTAGAAGAAATGAGGAGTTTAATTGCAAATTATAATTACCATTATAATCACTTCTCCTTTAAATTGTTTCTTACCAAAGTATTAATATTTAACAAATAACACAGAAACTATTCAAACGCGTCAAAAGAGTTTTTTTTAATTATTGCTAGCTTTAGTCGTTTTTTGTCGTTCCAATTTAATCGTTTCGCTGAAGCATTAAAATTCCAATTACTGAAATTGCACAATGAACTGAAATTAACAAAATTACTTACTTATTATGTTTATCTTTTATAATCATAAAAATTAACGTTAAATTTTAAGTATGACATTTAAAACAAATTAAACTCGTCTAACTCCAAGTAGAAAGCAACTCTACCTCGATAAAATTTATTTTATTCTTAAAGTTAAAATGATTTCCTAGGTAGCAATTATAACTTCGTTCTCAAGAATCTCCCAGCATTATTCAATTTAACTTGTTACGTTCCAGTTCCACAATTATATTATAATTATTGTCAGATTCTAAGACATTTTAAATTCTTTTGTTAATACTAAAATGATGATATCTGTGAGAATTAAATTTATTAGGCAACTAATAAAAAAGTGATAATTACCGATCATATTCCTCTTTCAGACTGTCCTGTTCGGTTTGTGCATTTTCAAGTTTAGCTTTCAGACGATAGACTTCGCCTTGTGACTTTTCTAATTTATCCTGAAGAGCACTGGCCTCAGATCTAGCTCTTTCAGCATCCGCTTGCGTGACTCTCAATTCTGCAAGAGTCCGTCTCAATTCAGCAGAAGTTTTATCAGCTTTTTCTTGAACACGATCTAATTCCTGAGACGTAGTTAATGTACTTCTACCGAATGTTGTCTGGGATCTCTCGAGCTCGTGTTTTAATCGCTCATTTTCGAGTTCAAGTCTGGCTAGTCTTTGTTTAGCTGCTTCCCAATCTGCGCCTGATCTGCCAACTTCACTTGCCGCTTTATCTAACTCGGCTTTTGACTTTCCTAATTCGGATTGCGAACTTTCCAATTTAGCTTCAAGACGGTCCTTTTCCGCTTGTGCTCTTTCTAATCTGGCACCAAGTTTTTCTACTTCACTTTCAAGAGCGTGGAGCTTCATTTTGTAATCTGCTATTTCTCTTTCATGTAATTCTCTTTCCTCATTTTTCTCGTGTTCAGCTCTATCTCGTTGTTCTCTAAGTTGTTGTATTTGCTTTTCTTTATCACCAATAACTTCTTCAAGGGAGGAAAGCGCACCTTCAGAGGAGCAATGATGCGCTTGCATTGCATTAAGTCTTGCTCTCGCCATGTCTACCTGATTGTCTTTTTCTTTTAAGAGGTCTTCAAGATTTTCGATCTAAAACGGAGATTAAATCTAAAGTTTCTGATCATATAAATCAAATCTAAATAATACAAAAAATACTTATAGTATTTTTTGTATTATTATGTAATAAATAAAAGAAATAATAAAATATAAGTAAAAAAAAAATAACATACCTTTGTACACAAAACAACACATTCTAATACAGTAATAGCAAAATAAATGATAATAATAATACACTAGCACTGTAAAACAATAATTTAGAACGCAACACAAAATATACTTATAACTTATAATATTTAAGCAATAATGAAAGCGGCAATGATTTTTTCACCAGTCGTATACTCATATCACTAAATAAAATAAGATTATTAAACGCAATAGGTTTGGCCACCACAACTTTCTTGTGTTTTTAATATGAGGGTGGCATATATGCAATAGTAATGGAAGTATCATTACATATAGTTCATATTTATTTTATAGCAATAATAGACCTTGATAGTATTTCACAATCAGATTGATAATCATTGGTTTTTAGCCTATCCAATAATCCACTATACGAATAATTTGATTTGACGTCATATTATGAATGGATGTCTTGAACTTCTTATAAAAACAGAAAAACAAAGGAAATAAAAAAAATATACATACAGAATATTTGTATGTCAGCAAACAGTGAATATTAATGTATTTCTCTTTATATTTAATGCTCATAACATAAGAAAATAATGGGTACATATAAAAAAAACGAAACAATTATTCTTAAGTTAAAAGTCATTGGCAATTTGCTTAGCTACTGGAAAACAATTGACGATTTCGCGAACAATTTTAACTAGTTAACTTTTCCGATGGCGATTCTCGATGGAGAAAGTTTAAAAATACTCTTAAAGTTTTTACGTTTTGGGTTAAGTATATACAATAATAGCTTTAATAATTTTTGCAAACCATTAATATATTTATAATATTAGTATTTAAATTCTTAACAATTATATTTACACTTATAAATGCATTATATTATGGCACAATTCATATTACTACGTTTTATCAGATAATTATAGAATTCAGTCATGTATTTAATATAGTTTCTTTGGAATATACAATATTGAATGCAATTTCCCTAGCTTAACTTACGTTACGGTTTGCTATATATAAATACTATATTGGTAAGAAGTTCTATAACTCAAACAGCATATTATAAATAACTAGCAGAATTTAACTCAAGTACTAGAATCATTACACGCATTTTGATAACTGCCACACCATCTACAAAGATTGCAGCGTCCATTTTTTACCTTTCGCTGCAACACGTTGATTTTTCGATCCTTGATTTCTGAGTGATCTCTCAACTCAGCCAATTCATGGGCAGCTGCAAGTGCCGCTGCTGTTTTCTTTTCTACCATTCTGCTCTTTTCATCGAGACGAGCTTTTAGTTCTTCTACCTATTTAGAAAGAGTACTTCGTAATTACATATAACTTTTTTATTTAACGCTGAAAATAAAAGTCACCTACATATTATTGTCAATTTAGCTCTTGTTGATCAAGTATTTAAAGTTTTTGATGGGATTAGAACAGTCAGTGAGATAAACCACAAAATATGTGATACCAAAATTATAAACCAACAGCTAACAGAAGAAATTTATTCACATAAAACTAACAAATTTGAAGTTAGAAATGTAATTAGACTAAGCTAGGCTTTGATAGTTAATACATAACAAAAGGGATCGGGACCATCACGATGCTCAGCAGTGAGCACACGACTGTAGGAGGAAGGAGGAGGATTTGATAAAAACAGAGAACAAATTAGATGACATTCATAGCCACAACGATGTAGCCATAAAAAAACAAGTATAAAATAATAGGTTGGTGAAATTCCTATAAAAATGATTAATTTTGTTAAATATCAATTTAATGCACAATAGAGGTGGTGCGCTTATTAGTTGATTATATTTTATAATTAAAATTTTGACAATATGTAAAGATACCAAAGTCAACATTTCAATAACTAAGTTATGACCTAAAACTTAGAACTTATTTAGTTTAGTTTGTGATAGTCGGAAAACCGGAAAAATGTAAATTTTGTGTTCATTCACAATTTTTTTCTTGGTTATTTGCGGTTTTAGTTTTTTGACTAAACTTTCGATATTATACATATCTGTCAACATTTAATGCCAATTTCAAGGCTTTCGAGTTATGAAGTGTATATCTGTAAACAATGTCGATGCTAATCGCTGGATTAGGTACTTGACATATTAATTGATTTCATTTTGAGCAAACAAGACTATATTTGTTCCATTTCGTACGTACATATAATTACCAGAATAAAATTTATGTTAACTGAGTTACAGTACAGTAAAGTAGAGATCATCACAAAGTGAACACAGAAAAGGATCAGTTTAGTAAATCTACTATCTACTTGACAGTGATTTAGTAGAAGAAGAATAAGTTTGTTGCACAAATAAAATTTTAAAGAGAAAATATATAAAGAGACTTAAATAATAGATACAGTTAAATGTGCAAAGGGCGGTCTTATCTCACTGTTGTGATCTCTTCCAGACAACACTTTGAAAAAGAGGGATCTTTTATATAATTATCCACGGGTTAGCATATGACACGTAGATAAGTATGCAAAAGAACAAATACTACAAGGAGATAAATAAATCACAACTAAAATGAATAAATAATAACAATGACAGTGTGAATCATCAGACAGCGATAAATAAAAATCCTTCACACGAACCTTATATGTGGTTAATTAGTTGTGATATATAAAATATTTCGTTGTAATATCGGGGAATATTTTTAGGACTTACATCGGTTTGAAGCATGCTATAATGTTCTTCTTTAGCGCAAAGCGATTCTTTAAGTACGGCGATATGTCGCTGATAGTCTTGATGCTGCTCTTCCAAGGCTTTCATCTTTGCCGCCATTGCCAAGATCTCCTGATCTCGTCTCTGAATCTCCAGACGAAACTCATCCAACTGCTCAATCACCATCCACCCGAAAGGTTGTATATAATTAAATGAATCCAAGTAAAACATTAGTTTTATTCATACAATTGAAAAATGTCAGACCAAAAAATATAAAAATCTATCTACAGGCAAATAGTGATGGCAAGTATGATTTTGATGTTAATATAAATCTACATTCAAATACGATTATAACCATCAAAGAGAAGGATCGAGTTGATGTTAGTATCGATGATGAAGCAACGCAAGCCTTATTAGTACTTATTTATATCGAAGTAATGTTTCCAGCATCTAACAATATATGACATTAGTGCCATGGAAGACATGTTTTATCTTAATTGTTTTTACATGCATATCACGTTTATCAACACTCAGACAAATCCAAAAACAGTATTGTTAACTGAATAGAATATAGAAAAACGAACATAAATCGCTGGAAAACTTTCCTTTTGAACTAGCGCTACGACAATATGAAAATTTTAAGCTTAATGAGCATTTACAGAAAGTTTTCCAGTGTTGAATTTCTAATAGAGTCAAATGCCGACGATACACGGGCGCCTATGTTGTGATACATTTATCTACCGATACTGTGACAGAGACTGATGATGGCTACATGAAGAGGCCGGGTCGTGTGAGCTAGACTAGTGATGGGTGACGCGGGACCAAGCTGTATACTGGACGATGAGTTGCGATCGACACCGAAAGCGAAACATGAACAGGAATTCGAGAAAAATGCACCCGAACAACTCGCTCGATACATACGACCTCAACAGTCTTTATTTAACAGTCTCTAAATAATTAAATTGGTGTCAACGTAATCAATCTCACACGTTTCGATAACCATAAAGTTCATATCTAAAATATCGCACCTAAGATTCTACATAACAAAAATATTCGACCGTTCAAGAATATAATCTCTTATATTGATTAAAAATAGCTCTAACAGTGAACAAGTTTACACAAAAATATTTCGAGTCTTCAACTCGGCTAAGTTCGGTCTTAAAGCGAAAAATTGACACGGGATCGTCGGCGGGAGCGCGGCGGCCGGGAGCTCGCGCGATCACAGCGTGGTGGCGCTACAGTAGGGCCGGAGGGCGCGCGCGGCTCGCGGCGAGTGGCGCGGCCGCGGCGGCGCGGTCATGCGCCCGTCCTTGGTGATGCGCACGTCGTTCAGCAGAAAACTTACTTGTCGCTTGAAGGGAGGGTCGGCCTTATCGTATAGCGAGGCGTGCGAGGGCGCGAGCGAGGGCGGCGGCGGCGAGCCGAGCGCGGCCAGCTCGCTCTCGAGCAGCGCGACCTGCCGCTCCAGCGTGGCGATGCGCGCCTCCTTGGTCTCCAGCACGGCGGTGAGCGTGGCGCCCGCCGAGCCGCCCGGCAGCCCGGCCGCCGCCAGCGCGCGCTCCAGCTGCGCCTGCAGCGCCCGCAGCGTGTCCGCCGTCGCCTTGAGCTCCTGCCACACGCACGTCGGTCAGCCGCGCCCCGCCCCCGGCCGACCGCCCGCTACACGCCACCCGACTACTCGCCTCTCGCCTCGCGCCTCGCTGGAGCTGCGCCGACCCGAACCGAACGACGCCGCGAGCCGGCGCAGCCCCAGGACGAGGCGGCACACAAAATTTAATGACTGCTCAAACTGAACCAATGAAATTTACACGAGACGGTCTTCGCTAGGGTTCATGTGACGGGGACGTAATGAGCTAAACATGCAATGTCGTGAGTCGGTATTCGTGTCGGTCGTTGTTGTTTAACAAAAAATTGTGTTCGGGCCGAATCGGAGGGTTCAGAGTTGAGAATATTTGTTGTATAATAGGTTGACGTGTGGGTGGAAGGATCGATAAGAGAATGAAAAAAGGTGCTCGGGGTTTAAGCTCGAAGTGTTACAGAGACCGTGAAGAGTAAGCCAGAGTCATTTGGAACTGAGTGAAGCCAGAGTGTAAGATAAAGAGGTCGATTGTACACATACAAGCGACGCGACAGACATTCGGCCTGAGACAAATGAATGAAATGAAACTATCAGTAGCAGCTCTAAGAGAAACAGTGACTTTGATAAAGGTATCACAAAATAAAACGCCCATGTGACCAAAATACTTATAGATATCAGAAAGCAAAGTGACGTGCAAAACATACGACTACAACACGGTGCAGGATATACTACTAAAGTACAGAACAGACTTTTTTTCATACATTATATTCAAAAAAAGTGTATTCCGACTTAGCATGCTATAAACATTCAACACCAAAACAATAGTTACCTGTTTTTGTGCCATCGCTTGCATTTGTTGGAACATCTGCCTCTCTTCTTCTTTACCTGAAACAGGTCTAAGTTACGTATCTTCTTCTTTAACCTAAAATCAATCGTCTAATATTATTTCACATTTCGTCATGAACAATGTCACATACCCATTCCTTTATTTTGTAACATTTCCAGTAATTTCTTGATACTTTCATCACGTGCTTGTAAAGTTTGCTTCTGAGTTTCAATCCTTAGTTCCAGTTCCTAACAAAACATTATTTCTATTTAGAATAAGGCTATTCATAAAAAATTAATGTACAAATAAATCAAAAAGTAACGTACAGTTAAAAAATTGGAATTTAGTTTTATAAATTTGATTTTATAGTATTGCGCTTTCTTTGGTAATGACTACGTCTGAAATCTTAAATAAAGAACGCAATGGCCGCTGATGGCTTGAGCTAGTCGCCGTTGTCACTAAAACTTATATTTTTCCCAGCCCCCATGACTCGGAAAATAGCAGTCATACTTAGCATCATGAACTGTGTAAATATTTACACCTAGCTTATATATCCAAAATGCTGTATCCTATTGACTCATATAGTAAGTAGGTCTTTTAAAATCCATAAATTACAAAAGCGCATATTGATATGAAATTTTTATAACGTTGTAAAATAAAAAGAGATTAGAAAATGACATCGTTTCGCTTTTGCTATCATGAATAGAATTACTGCTTAATTAATCATAATTGAGCTTTTAAAAATCAATTAGGTTTGATAAACTTTTGTAAGAAGAGGAAAAATTTAATTTAGTAGATGGTAAAATTTAGTTAACACCTAAACGTTTTATCAGTTTTAAATGTATTTAAAAGAGATGAATTTTTTGTAGTATTATTGATAAAAAGGCTTTTTATGCTTAAGATATTTTAAAGGTATACGCTTATAGCGTGGCTCACCTTTATCGTGTCCCTTAATATAGCAATTTCTCTCTGTAGATGTTCATTCTCAGAATATAGCGCCTCAAGTTGTTGCTGTAACTCCGGAGCGGGTTGCCTTAGACGCAAACGCAGTTCTTCTTCCAGTTGCCTTACTAACATTGCTTGTTTCTGTAAAGAACAAAATAATATTATTAAACATAAGATATTAGGCTTCATTACTGTTATAAATTTGATGATGGCAAATAATATTCCAGTAAAATCACAATAAATATTTTTACGTCTTAGTAGCAGACAAGTCTTTTGCCTGCTCCTTACTATCGGCGATGATCGTTGATCCGACCGAATAAATTTCCGCAATATACTAAATGCAAATTTAAATCTTATCAGTAGGTATACAAAATTAAATAAACGAATTAAATAAAGTATCCAATAAATATATAATATCTGGATGACCGAGCTTCACTGGGTAATTTTTTACAAAAAAAAAACAATTATTTAGTTGGGGATCGATCCTTGGCATTCACATTTCTCAAGTCTGCCCGTCACCTGAATAAGCTACGTCGACTTGACAACTAATTGCGAAAATTCAATTCAATATAAATGTTAGTGTTTTTTAATGCCCAAAAACAGGGATAAAATAATTTTTTTTTGTTACATAAAACCTAGCAAGATCAATTTTTCTCCCCCAAAACCTCCTACATGTTGAATTTCAGGAAAATCGTTGGAGCCGTTTCCGAGATTCGGAAAATATATATATATATATACAAGATTGACTCATTTAAATATAAAGATATATATATGTATGTATATATATATATATATATATATATATATATATATATATATATATATATATATATATATATATATATATTCGGAATTTTTTTTTTTACATCATTTTAAAAATATCACATCATCAAATATTAATAGTCACCCATATATTGTGTACAAATTATGGTTCGTATTATTAATCTAACCCGCAATTAATTCAGTCGTACAATGATGGTTGAGAAACTATAGTAGTGTTCTTAACAACGTCTTAACATTGTTATCATTAGTAAGTAGTAAGTAAGTACCGGCCTGTTACTATCCCACTGCTGGGCATAGGCCTCCTCTCTCCGTTTTTGGAGAGAAGGGTTGGAGCTAAGACCTACCACGCTGCTCCAATGCGGGTTGGTAGGTTACACATATCCCTAGGATTCTCTAGAGATATGCAGGTTTCCTCACGATGTTTTCCTTCACCGAAAAGCGTGTGATGAATTGCAATTAACAATTATACACATAAGTTTTAATAAAAAAACTCATTGGTGTCTGCCCGGGTTTGAACCCATGATCGTCTCTAGAGATTCACACGGTCGCACCGCTAGGCCATCACAGCTTCTATTCAGTTCAGTTATCATTGCAAGATTGCAAATAGCTCGATATCATATAACAATGATATCATATTTGTCTCAGACAGGTCAGAGTGGGTGGAAAATAGTCATTTAACACATTTGAACGCCCACTTTAAATTTACTGTGTATTTAAATAAATAAAGTAACACGTTATCAACATATTGCCATATGATTTGGCCACGTTTTTTACGGCCGGCCGCCTGCCTGACGTAATCTTACCTTAGTTGTATTTAAGAGTAGTGGAAAGTATTATAGACTATTAGAAATTATTTTTCACTTTGTTATCGAGGTTTCGTAAAATACTTTCTTATGTATAAGATATTATAATAAAATTCCGCAATCAATTTTAGCTTTGCTATTACATCAGTTTAAAAACACTGTTAAAAAGAGGCTGATCCAGAAAGCCTACTGTACTGTTGAGGATTACTTAGCAGATAGAGCTGAACAAGACAGTCATGACTAAATGTAACTAGTCATAAGAATTATATTTTTAAAAGAGCAACCGCCGAGTTTATTGCCGACTCTTCTCGGTATGAACGGCTTTCCGAACCAGCAGTAGAGTTGACAATTCAAAAGCACTTGTTTACAAGTTTATTTAAATAAAGAATATTTTGAATTTGAATTTATGAAAGAGGGTGGTCTATTCTATTCCACCGGATACCACACGGTGGGTCAACTTACCTTAATGAGGCCTTGGTAAGAAATGAGGGTGGTATATTCTACTCAGCCGGATACCATACGGTGGGATGATTTACCTTAGTCGCCTTTTACGATACCTCGGTAAGAAACCAGGGTGGTCTATTGTACTCGGCCGGATAAGTTTACGATATGGAAAATCATTAACTTCACGTCTTAATTTGTTAATAATAGATTGGTTATAATATGATCAATATCTGGGTGAGCGAACTTCGCTCGGTAATTTTTTACAACAAAAAAAACTTAAAAAAAAACAATTATTTAGTTGGGATCGATCCTTGGCATTCACATTTCTCGAGGCTGCCCATTACCCGAATAAACTACGTCGACTTGACAGTTAAATCGTTTACGCACTAGCGGCTAACCGCGGGGGCGGCTAACCGCGCGGCTAGCCGCTTTTCCAGTTTAATATGCAACCGCTTATGATCGTACGCACTAAACCGCCACAAAATTTCAACCGCGGCGGTTGAATGGAGGGCCGCGGCCCGCTTCGCGGCTAGCCGCCATCTTGTGTATACGCACTGGCGGTTAGTTTGCGGCGAGCCGCCGGTGAAGTATGCACGTGTTTTGAGTTGCGCAGCCATGAACTTCGACACAGAGAAATTCATTGTTGAAATTCAACAACGAGAAGCTATTTGGAATTGTGAAGGAGCAGTTTATAAGAATAGAGATTTAAAACGGAAACAGTGGGAAGAATTAGTAGATATTTTTGGAAAAGAAGAGATGACAACAGAGGCAAAAAAAAGTCTTGGTAAGTATTTATTATTATTGTTACATATTTTTAAACGAAACTAAACATACTTTAAACATCTTAGAACATAATAAATAGGTCTATTTTCAGTTAAATCATATTTCTTTGCCATTCTAATTTCCCATCAGTCATAAAATATTCGGCAAACAATTCTCTGTATCTCAACGCAGTTTTATTGTTCCTTCTTAACCCTTCCTGTGTTACATTTTCTGGCAAAGGGCAACTGAGTGAGTCGTCGAAACAATAGCCATCTCGATCTCTTACAAAATTATGTAAGACACAAGTAGCTTTTATGATATCTTTTGCTAGAGTGAATTGAACATTTAGAGGTCTATGAAATATACGCCACTTGTTTGCATAAATTCCAAAACTGCATTCTACATATCTTCTTGCTCTAGAAAGCCTGTAATTGAACGTTCTTTTGGTTTCATCCAAATCTTTTTTTGCGTATGGGCGCATTAAATTCGTAGATAACGCAAATGCCTCGTCGCCTACAAATACGTATGGGATACATGTCTCGCTGCTTTGTGAAATCGGTTGTGGCTCTGGAATATCCAATTGGTTTTTTTGCATTTTTTCATAGAAAACCGAATTTTGAAATATTGACGAGTCACTGAATTTACCAAAAGCTCCAATATCAACCATAACAAATTTATAATTACTGTCGCATATTGCTAATAAAACCAAAGAGAAAAAACTTTTATAATTAAAACACATCGAGCCACTGTTATTAGGTGCAATGCATCGTATGTGCTTGCCGTCAACAGCACCTAAGCAGTTAGGAAAATTTGCTCTTTGAAAAAAATCATTGGCAATTTTTTTCCAAGCGTCTTTGTTTGGTTCAGGCAAACAAATATCTTTCAGACAAAACCAAATTGCAAAACAAACTTCTCGTACGATTTCTGCTACAGTGCTTACTCCAATTTTGAATGTATAATGTAGTTCCGTGAATGTACAACCTGTTGCAAAATATCTGAAACAAACATTTTATTATTATTACATGTTTTATTGAATTCAATGACCTATGTATATTCTTTATTGCACATGTCACACGAATTACAACAAATCTATTACTTTATGACTAAATCATTAACTTGTTTGTTGTATTGTTCTAGGAAAAGAATTACAAAAGAAATGGAAGAACATTAGGGATAATTTCGTGAAAGCTCTAAAGGACAATGTTACCAGGAGTGGGTCAGCGGCTAAGAAAAAGACTCAATACATATTTTACAATAATTTAATGTTTTTGAAGGACACAGTATCTATCAATGAAACTGATTCAAGCATGCAAAGGCAAGAAAATGAAAGAAATGAAACAGAAAACGTAGCTGACCCAGTCGTAGTACCACCGCCAAAACGAAAAAAAAAGAAAAATAAAGAAGATGATATAGGAGTTGAATTGATTAACGTCTTAAATAAGAATGTAGAGTTGAAAAAGGCGGAAGAAGATGAAGATAGACTTTTCTTTTTGTCGTTGGTTAGTGAAATAAAAAAAGTGCCTGAACATATACGCCTACGTACAAAATCTCAAATAATGCAAGTCATTACTGAAGCCCAAACGTCTGGATACAACTACTGTAACTCTACTTGGGATTACGTACGACCATTTAACTACAACCAAGGGCCATCCCAAGGATATCAGACACCATCATTTGCTAGAAATAATAACCCACCACCACCGCCCTCAGTTCCACCTACACACCGTGGAACATGTAATCAAGAACAATCTGTAATGTCTCCTGAATCAACATATTCACAGATATCTCAAGAATCTGATTATCTAGATCTTTTTAATGATAATAATTCTCAGTAATAGTTATAGTTTACTACTTTTTTTATTCAATTATAAACCCACATTGCGATTAAAATTAAAACATAATAACTACTAAAACTTTTTTTATTTTTATCATACTTACCTTAATGTTATTACTAATTTCTCTTCGGGTTGGATACAATCACGAAATTTAGTATCTTGTCCTTTGATGGTGTCATATAAAACTGTTTGTAGTTCTTCAAATGACGAAACACTCATTCTAACATAGCCGAAAAATTTATCTTGGTGCTTCTTCAGTTCTTGAAAACAACTTGCGAACTGGCCGAATTCGTTGCGTGTTTCTAGTAAAGGATGAATCCAGTATCTTTTTTTATATTTCTTTCGTTGTTTTCGGGAGTAAAAATAAATAACACAAGCTATCTCGACGGCGTCCATTTTATTTATGGGCCACGCGCCTTCGAGCGGTCCAACCGCTTAACGCGGTTTCATCGCGGCTGACCGCTATGGCGGCCAACCGCGAAGAAACCGCGTTAAGCGGTTGGACCGCTCGAGTCTACCGCCTAGCGGCCAACCGCTAGTGCGTAAGGGCCCTTAATGGCGAAAATTCAATTCAATATAAATATATATAATTGTTAGTGTTTTTTAATGCCCAAAAATAGGGATAAAACATTTTTTTTTACATAAAACCTAGCTAGATCAATTTTTCTCCCCCAAAACCTCCTACATGCTGAATTTCAGAAAAATCGTTGAAGGCGTTTCCGAGATTCGGAAAATATATATATATACAAGATTAACTCATTTAAATATTAAAGATATTAAAACCATGTACCAGAGGAATATTTGAAGTAGATTATTTGATATCAAACACGTTTTACATTATTGGAATCATGTGCGTGTAAATACCAGTCCCGCCACAATCACAAATATTTGTATGGAGCGGAATTTGTAATATAGCGGATACATCCTATGAGCGGGAGCGATTTAATTATAAGGAATTCATTACTTTCATTTTTCTTATAGAGCTATGTTTGTTTTTCCTCCTGCCCCTATCCCACTCTAAGTGGGTTGGGCACAACATGTTATAAACATGCTGGCACATGATTTGGCTACGTATTTTACGACGGGTCGCCTGCCTGACGTCAACTTACTTTAGTTGTATTTTACGACACCTCGATAAGGTAGAAGGTGGTCTATTTTACTCAGCCGGATACCACACGGCTTTTCTTTAAGTCTTATGTATTTTTAAATAAGTGTAATCGTTGAACAGAATGCAGACGTAAAGTAAAATTAACCTGCTTTAAAACTTAGCACAGGGGTCAGTAATCTGCGGCAACTAAGGTAAGCCGACCTGTGAAGAATTATAAATTCAAATAAAACGTCATTAGTAACTATAATTTGACGGTAAGTAAACAGCTAACGGATATTTTTGCAATTTTAAGTTTTTTACATGTTGATGACTACAAACACGGTTCACTACGAACAATATTCAAAAAATAATCAAACCTTTTATGAATATTCAGTAGTTTCGTAAAAAGAATAGTTGCCTGTCTTGAAATTAAATTCAATTGTTTGCTTGTTTCTAAATACAGACCTTTCTATGGCTCCTTACTCTAGTAATAACTCTATGAGGATATATATATCCTTTGATTTTAAATCCACATTTTTTAATGCCCATAAACAGGGATAAAACATACTTTTTAAAAATAATTTTTAAATAAAACCTAGCTAGATCGATAAATTTCATGAAAATCGTTGGTGCCGTTTCGGAGATTCGGAATATATATTGTAGTCAGCGACATTTTTAATCAGTGTTGTAATTTATTGTTGCTAGCAACACTTCATAATTACCTCTCATCTAGAGTATAAAAATAGTCAGGTCAAGAACAGAGGTCTCTTTTACGATCGGTACTTGCGTGCGAAAGCTTTGTTAGTTAATCTGTTCACGTCAGCCATTTTGTTTATTTGGTTACAAATGAATTAATTTTGTTCTGTTTTTATAAATCCTACTTATATATATATATATATATATATATATATATATATATAATTAACATTTAAATATTAATCATAAATATCATTATTGCCTGAAGTCTAACCCGTTTCCCACAAATCGTAAACTATATAAATCATTGTTTCAAAATTCTACGTAGACAAATATAAAAGTTGCTCGATACTCGCGCCGTAGATTGTGGCATCGTATTTTCGGAACGTCGTAAAATCGATAAGTGACATCGAGACAGATACTGGCTAGGGGTGGGGGGTGGGGGGTGATAATCAGCTGCTTTGGGTCATTAGTTATTAGGGTAAGGAACTTGATAGCCGCGCAATTAACGCGTTTATGTTTGTGATCAATCTTGTATATTTTATGGCTAAATTGGCTACGTAATTATGTAAGTACTTATTTGTCTCTGACCTAGGCTATTACCTTGATTTATTCATCAGTACCAGTAATTTTTTACAAAATAAAAAAAAAGAAACAAAAAAATATTGGGTAAGTGGGGCTCGATCCTAGGTATTTTCGGCAAAAAATTTATATTAAATTTAAATGTTAAAAATTTTTATATGCCCAAAATCAGGGATATAACGATGCTTATTAAAATAATGAATTTCAATTCATTCCGAATATACATATATATATATATATATATATATATATATATATATATATATATATATATATATATATATATGATATTGACTAGCTCGTTGGCGCAGTGGGCAGTGACCCTGCCTTCGGCTCGCGGGTTCGATTCTCGCCGAGGGCCAATATTTTCTATAAATGAATTTGTTGGTCTTTGAGCCTGGGTGTATATTAGTGTAGGGTG
This sequence comes from Morpho achilles, assembly GCA_947086495.1. Classification (NCBI taxonomy): domain Eukaryota; kingdom Metazoa; phylum Arthropoda; class Insecta; order Lepidoptera; family Nymphalidae; genus Morpho; species Morpho achilles. The sequence continues at coordinate 16,377,964 of CAMTZB010000003.1, read as the reverse complement.
TATATTTAAGTATGTATTTAAAAAATATATAAGTATATATTCATCCGTTGTCTGTCTCTCATAACACAAGTATAAAGTTAGTTACTTTGGGGACGGACGACCGTGTGTGTAAGTGTCCCATATATTTATATATTTATTTATATATACACATAAGATAAGCTCATTTAAACAATAAATATATAAGTATCAATTACAAATTCAACCCTTGTTCATGCTACTAAATAAAATATACCGTTACACATAAAGGACCCTAGTTTAAATATCGCATTACTCGAAACAAAAGTATAAGAAATGGAAACAGAATTAGGTCAGGTTTAAAAGCAATCCCGCTTACTTTAAACAGAATGGAATAATCTCGGAAACAAAGGCGTTCTCTCGGCGCTAATATTCTTCCACGGTACGAAAGTAAGATATAAGAGTAATTTAAAGAAATGTTTTATTTGTTTCTTGCTGATTGTTTAACCTCCTATCTTAAATGTAGTTACTTATAAGTAAGATTCATCTTCTTGCCTTATCTCACTCTAAGTGGGGTCGGCACAACATATTATAAACATTGTCACATGATTTGGCTGTGTATTTAAGGACCTGCTTGTCAACTTACCTTAGTCGCCTTTTACGACACCTCAGTAAGAAATGAGCGTGGTATATTCTACTCAGCCGGATACCACAAGGCGGATCGACTTACCTTAGTCGCCTTTTACGACGCCCACTTTAAATTTACTGTGTATTTAAATAAATAAAGTAACATGTTATAAACATTTTGTCATATGATTTGGCTACGTATTTTACGACCGTCAACTTATCTTAGTCGTATTTTACGACACCTCGAACTTATAAGTAAGATTGTCTAGTAATTTTTATACAACTGGATGTGCCAGAGGTTTTGTCCGCGTGGAAATTAGGTTTTATTTAGAAAGAATCATTTTATCTCTGTTTTTGGGCATTAAAAAATACTAAAATTTACGTTGTTAAAATTTACATAAGTAAGTAGCGGCCTGTTACTATCCCACTGCTGAGAGTAGGCCTCTTCTCTCCGGTTTTAGAGAGAAGGTTTGGAGCTTAGACCTACCACGCTGCGCCAATGCGGATTGGTAGGTTACAAATATCTCCAGAATTCTCTAGAGATATATTCAGGTTTCCTCACGATGTTTTCCTTAACCAAAAAGCGTGTGATAAATTGCAATTATCAATTAGACACATAAGTTTTAACAGAAAAACTCATTGGTGTCTGCCCGGGTTTGAACCCGTGACCTCCTCGAAAGAGTCGCACGGTGTTACCGCTGGGCTACCACAGCCCAAAATTTACATACACCTACCCAAATATTTTTTTCTTTGTTTATTTAAGTTTCTTTTTTTTTGTAAAATAATTACCCAGCAAAGGCTCAAGTACTTGATACTTATTATAGAATACTTAGCCGTGTGGTATCCGGTTGACTAGAATAGACCACCTAATAGGCCAGTCGTAAAATACATAGCCAAATCATGTGACAACACGTTGGAAAATAATGACTTTGTAGAATATTGTAGAATAATCTCAACCGTTTTTCATCATTTGAAATTGAATTTAGACATTTATGTACCCTATATATCTAATGATATGGCAATGTATATAATAGACAAAGTGGTAACCGACATAAGCTTGCGGCTCCTGCTTTGCGCCTTCCAAAAGTACGTAAGACATTTGTGGGTTTTGGTATAAGATTCTTAAATAAAATTCCCCAATCAATTTTAGCTTTGCCAAAACGAATAATGAAATAATAATCCGCGATTCGGTAAATAGAAAATATATATAATGCTGAATATACATATACATATTTTCATACCTTATACATGCGGAATACGAAAAAACACATTCACAAACGTCCACCACCGCCACCACAATCCACAAGCACTACACAAGTTTACACACTCATCATCCTCCTGCCCTAATCCCACTCTAAGTGGGGTCGCCACAAAATGTTATTAACATGATTTGGCTACGTATTAGACGACCGGCCGCCTGCCTGACGACAACTTACTTATTCGTATTTTACGACACCTCGGTAAGAAATAAGGGTGGTCTATTCAACTCAGCCGGATACTACACGGCTATACACATGCTTACACACTACACACAATAATACCTTTTTTAAAAAAAATCTCATTTAAAAGTAAAAGAAATATTTAAGTATATCTTTCGCAATGAGTTACTAGAATTTTTTAATTAATTTCGTTATGATTTTGCGAACGAATGCTTAGTTATCTTCAACGATAATTGTACAAAATGAAGCTTTCGCTCTATTTAAAAGTCCTACCCATTAATTAAAAATACTAAATAGAAATATAGCCAGGTACGATAAATTGAAATAAAAATCTTACTATAATTTTATATAGTACTAGCAATCGCCAGCGGATCCGCCTGCGTGGAAACATTAAAACCGTAATATAGTATTTTGATAACCATAAAAATGGTTAAATTTGGTTAATTAATAGGCTTAAAAGCTAGATATATGCTGTCACAGACTTTAATTAGGACTTCTAGGGGGGAATTTTGTAATATATGTTTTTTAATAACTTTCACCGTTCCCTTAGGCCACGCATGGAAAGCTTTAAATTTTGATGTTTTCGTAATATTTTTTATTGCTGCTTCTCTCCTATTCATCGTAGCGTGATGTTATATTGCTTATAGCCTTGGTAATGGACTATCTTACAATCAAATAATTTTTCATATCGGTCCAGTAGTTCCTGAGATTAGCGCGTTGAAACAAGCAAACAAACTCTTCAGCTTTATATATTAGTAAAGATTTTTCGAAAACTGAAAAAATAAAATGTTTTCTATGGAATCGCTATAAGTCTTTTATGTAAAAAATCTCGTTTAACCTCATATAAAACTAAACGATATTTCCCAATGCCAACGACTATAAAAAAAATAAAATATTGTCTATTTCGTCTAAAATTTGCTATACCAAGTAGCCGTATTTTGTATAAAAATCTCGTGTGCTATATAAAACCTAACGATATTTCCCAATGATGTGAAAACGGAAAATTTATAATCGTGAAAATTTATTGTATCTACGCGTCGAGTCTTGTTAAAGAGTTGTTGGAACGTGAATGGGGTGTTATAAGAAGGAACGGAGAAAACATGGCCGCCAGGGTAAATGTCGTTGACCTCGTCAGTGTTTTGCCGCGAAATAGGTTTTATGCGTATGGAAACTGGGTTGCAATATACGGATATAATATAACAAAGTAAACTAATATTTTTAATATTTAAATGAGTTGATCTTGTATGTATAGGTATATATATATTTTCGGAATCTCGGAAACGGCTCTAACGATTTTCCTAAAATTCAGTAGAGGGTTTTGGGGGAGAAAAATCGATCTAGCTAGGTTTTATGAAAAAAAATCGTTTTATCCCTGTTTTTGGGCCTTAAAAAATAATAAAATTTATATTAATACACTATTTTTGCCATAAACTGTCAAGTCAGTGTAGCTTATTCAGTGAACGGGCACTCTCGAAATGTGAATACCGATCCCCAACTACCATATAATTTTTTCTTTTTTTTTTATCTGTTTATTTTTTTATTTTGTTAAATTTACCGAGCAAGGCTCTGTCAACCAGGAACCAATTAATTTATATTCGTAATATAACGCAGTTCGCGGAGAAGAAAGAATCAGTATCAGAAATCTAGGGAAAATTTCTAGTTTTTGTACCATTCCTGTGATAACTGGCTTTTCCTCAACCTATAATAAATATAGGTATTTATGTGCGTTGTTATTCGATCCATCTATTTTTTTTAATTATATTTTTTAAAGGAGTCTATTTAATTTCCCATACTACTATAAACATCATAGAGTATAGAAGCCAGTCTAAAATGTTCCATATGAAGATAAAGACAAAGCAAATGAGAGTATATCTGTCTCTCTTTCTTATATGAGATTAGACAGAGATGAAATACATAAGTTTCATATTCCCTCTTATTATTTATTGTGTCACTATCACTTACTAACTCATGGCTGCTTACTCTAGTAATAACTCTATGGTTAACTGTGTATTGAAAATTTCTATTTCCTACCCTTATGCCATCCTAAGTGATGGACACATGTTTAAAACATGTTGTTAAATGATTTTGCTAGGTATTTTATTACCAGCCGCCTGCCTGACGTCAACTTACCTTAATCGCTTTTTATGACACTTCGGTAAGAAAAGGGGGTGGTTTATTCTACTCATTCATTGTGTATTTAAATGCCGTATGGTATCCGGCTGAATAGAATAGTACCACCCTCATTTCTTACCGAGGTGTCGTAAAAGGCGACTAAGTGGTACCCGGCTGATTAGAATTGACCAACCTCATTTCTTACCGAGGTGTCGTAAAGGGCGACTTAGGTAAGTCGACCCACCGAGTGGTATCCAGTTTAGTAAAATAGACCACCCTTTTTCTTACCGAGGTGTCGTAAAATACGACTAAGGTAAGTTGACGTCAGGCAGGCGCCTGGTCGTAAAAACGCAGCCAAATCACATGTGACAGCACATGTTTATAATATGTTGTGCCAACCCCACTTAGAGTGGGATAAGGGCATGAGGATGACATTATGTACCTATTTAAAGAAATTTTTAATTTTTCAGATTGTTTCAGCGTTTGTTTATTCATCGAGGGTCTAATAAAAAGGCACATTAAATAATAGGCGCCATGGAAAAGGGCCTATGAAAGCTTTCGATAACGGCATACAAAGTATGTTTATATTACACAGCCGGAAGCAATTTATGTGTTATATGTATTTAAGTTCGTTATTTGCTTAATTGGGGAATTATAATCTGGAATTAAAATGTTAATGTTTAAATCTCAGAGTTAACGAAAGACAAAATCGCTAGAATAGAGTAAAGCATTAGTAATAATAAAATTATTTTGTTTAAGGTAATCCACGATAAATAAATAGAATACATATATAATGCTAAATGTAGAGTGGAAAAACCCTTTAAAAGATTTAAGTTAAGTGCAAAAAATATGCTTTTACGTAAGGTATATTACACAATTGAAGATTATATAGATGACTAAAATGCTTGTATTTGAAAATCCTTTCAGGTTCATACAGGAGTGCTATAATAAGCAAATTAAAAATGTTTAAAAGATAAGAAAAAAAGACCGCCGAGTTTCTTGCTGATTCTTCTCGATAAGAGCAACATTCCAAGTTGTAGCTTCATCCATATCGTACCTAAGGGATTCAGATGTGATTGTAAAAGCAATTAGAAATATAATTATTCATAAAGTTTATTATGCTATGTTAATGATAAGTAAGCTTGGATTTAAATCGCGACCAGGCACGCACTAGATAATATTGTAATTTTGATTTGTGTACAATTACAAAAACATTTTTGTAATTTTTATTTTTTAAAAGAGTGACCGCCGAGTTTCTTGCTGGTTCTTCTCGGTAAAAGCACCTTTCCGAAGTAGTAGCTTCATTGTAATTTGACGATTCAAAAGTGCTTATAAAATTCATTTTGAATAAAGAATTATTTGAAAAAAGCTTACAGTCAAATTGGGTAACTATGAATTTACGGGTAACATTGAATAAAACGACTAAAATAATTATTAATTTTTTTTTCAATATCTGTAACCTGATTTAAAACTGATAACTGAGTGAAATGAAAACACTAAATGTTCTAGTTGTCAAATGTCATTTAAAATTTATAGTTTTGAAACAAACTTTGACACTTTTTCAAAATTTTCTGTTCGCTGTCTTTTAGCACTGAAAAGTATGTGAGTTACATTTCCGATTTAATTACATAAAAGGTGTGTGAAACACATGATTTTCGGTTTCTAATGATCAATTGTACGTTGAAATTATACTTTTTCACATAATTTCATGATTTTGCATCGTTTTATATCCATTGACAGGGAAATTTGTGGACCACCCCTATTTTTAGTTAAATATGGGTAACTTTGAACGGTTCCCAACCTACTAATCCGCATTGGAGCAGCGAGGTAGGTCTTAGCTCCAATCCTTGTCTCCAAAGACGGAGAGAGGAGGCCTAAGGTCAGAAGTGGGATAGTAACAGGTCGTTACTCGCGGTCATGGTTTCCAAAAAAGGAATTTACTATTATTAAAAAAGAAAACATCGTTTTCATCTTAAAAGAGCATCAAATAACAAAAAATAAAGATAACACGTACATTGAAGATGACATCTCATTCTGAATTATTTTTCAAATTCTCTTGCCAACCATTAATGTTTTGATCTCATTTGAATGGTAATTGATTATAGAATTTGTTATTTAGGTTTGATTTTTAATAAATATTTACAAATACAAATAAATATGTATTCGTTACAAAAAAAAATCTACCCATATGTTGCTAATATTTAGTAATTGGCAATTTTAAGTAAACGGTTGGCTGTTAAGTATGACAAGTGGACTTTATTTGACAGATCTATCTTTCATTAATTCAAAACATAAGCATAATTTTACCCATGATACCAAAATTCTGTGAAATCAAGGATTTTTAGTTTTCGAAATAATTCGGTTCAAAGTTACCCAAAAGTCAAGGTAACTTTGAACACGCATAAAAGCATATTTTTTTCCCATTTCCTTTCTAGTTACTTAGTAATACAGTTAGTTATTCTAAAAATCGGTATAAGAGAACACTCATTATTCATCAAAACCTTAAATAAGGTCATCCTATTTTTTTATATTTTGAAACATCTGAAAAAGTCATTCAAAGTTACCCAATTTGACTGTACCTGAATCTATATATTCAATTGATTGATTAAATACTTCATTTTTAAGCCTATATACATACTCCTACTTCCTTTTTTTGATCTGTGTGGATGGTAACTATTTCGGAAACCTATCTCTTTAAAAAAAAAAGTAAGTAGCGGCCTGTTACTATCCCACTGCTGAGAATAGCCTTCTTCTCTCCGTTTTTTAGAGAAGGTTTGGAGCTAAGACCTTCCACGCTGCCCCAGTGCGGATTAATAAGGTACACATATCTCCAGAATTCTCTAGAGATATGCAGGTTTCCTCACGATGTTTTCCTTCACCGAAAAGCGTGTGATAAATTGCAATTATCAATTAGACACATAAGTTTAACAGAAAAACACATTGGCGTCTGCCCGGGTTTGAACCCGTGACCTCCTCGAAAGAGTCGCACGGTGTTACCGCTGGGCTACCACAGCTTCATCTCTATCTCTTTACGCTGTATTGACTTATCCGCCCTCCGCTAGATGGCGTCGCGGTCTCGCTTCATTGATCGCTGCCCGCCCACCGAAAATAGTACGACCAATTACGCAACGACGCACGCCATTCAACAATGCCTTTTATTTCTGGTGCGAATGTTAATTTGGGGGAAAACGTGAGTTTTAAACTTTTATACTTCTGTACTTATTATAAAACCATGTCTTCAAAGCTTTATGTGATTGATTTTCTCAAAATCTACTGAACCGATTTTTGTACGTTGATTACGTTGTTACGTGATTTGGCTAGTTTTTACGACCGGCCGCCTGCCTGACGTCAACTTACCTCAGTCGCCTTTTACGACACCTCGGTAAGAAATGAGTGTTGTCTATTGTACTAAGCCGGATACCACATGGCGGATATATAAAATATTTAGATAATAATATTTAAACACACGACTAACATATATAAAACCCGACTCAAAGAACCAACAAATTTGTTTTTTAGTAAATATTGGCCGTCGGCGGAAATTGAACCCGCGACCCACGTAGCTGAAAGCTGGGTTACTACCACCTAACACGAACGAGCCAGTTAAAGTATTTATACATTATTATTATTTATCAAATTAGATTTAGTACGATAAATTTAGTAACGCATTATACATAATAAAAACACACTTAACTATTTATTTATTTATTTATAAAATTTATTGTACAATACTTACAATAATAACAAATAAATATATGGGACACTTACACACACGTCCGTCCCCAAAGTAAGTAACTTAATACTTGTGTTATGGTAGACAGACAACTGGTGAATATATACTTATATATTTTTAAATACATACTTAAATACAAATATACACCCAGATTCGAAGGCCCACAAATTCATTTATAGAAAATGTTGGCCTTCGACGGGAATCGAACGCGCGACCCGCGGAGCCGAAAGCAGGGTCACTTCCCACTGCGCCAACGGGCCAGTCAACAATATATGTATATACAAATATTTGTATAAAAGGCGGACTTTATGCTTTAAGCATTATCGCCATCCAACCTATTTATTAGTTCACTAACATTTAATAGCAACACCATAAAAAATAATTAAGCACAGATTGATATATTCACGGCCTAAATATAAAATATGTGTCGTCCGCCATAACTTTTAATTATCTGTGTGGACATTTAATAGCTGCTATAAAATTATTTTTAATCTACGAACAAATTAACATTTATTGACTATAAATATTTATTATCGAATATAACCGTAATAAATGGTTACACGGTGCATATGCACTTAACATATGACCTTTTATTAATAGTATGGTAGTACAAGTTTAGCGCCTGCTATTCTTTCTTAAAATAGAGTGATTAAACGTAGCCGTGTGGTATCCGGCTGAGTAGAATAGACCACCCTCATTTCTTACCGAGTAGTTTAAAAAGGTGACTAAGGTAAGTTGACCCGCCGTGTGGTGTGGTATACGGCGAAGTTGAATAGATCACCCTCTTTCTTACCGAGGTGTCTAAATGTCTAAGTAAACTAAACTAAAGTAAAGTGGAGTATTGAGCAAGCTAAACTAACTGTCTAAACTAAATTAAAATGACGTCGTTGAAGAGGCAGGCGGCCGGTCGTGTAATACCAGCCAAGTCATGTGACAACATGTTTATAACATGCCATGCCATTATGGGTTGTGCCAACCCCACTTAGAGTGGGATAAGGGCAGGAGAACATTACATATTACTCTGTGGTATAAATTTTATTTAATTATTTCTACAACAATGAAAGCCGTGTGGTATCCGGCTAAGTAGAATAGTACCACCCTCATTTCTTACCGAGGTGTGGTGAAAGGCGACTAAGGTAAGTCGACCCGCCGTGTGGTATCCAGCTGAGTAGAATAGACCAACCTCATTTCTTACCGAGGTGTCGTAAAAGGCGACTAAGGTAAGTTGACCCACCGTGTGGTATCCGGTTTAGTAGAATAGACCACCCTCATTCTTACCGAGGTGTCGTAAAATACGACAGAGGTAAGTTGACGTCAGGCAGGCGGCCGGTCGTAAAAACGCAGCCAAATCATGTAACAGCGTGTTTATAACATGTTGTGCCGACCCCACTTAGAGTGGGATAAGGGCAGGAGGATGTATGTATTTCTACAACAATGAATGCAAGCATATTATTCGAAAGCCTTCGCGGCTTTTCGAGAAACTGCTTTCCGAAAACTATTTTCCGTGTTTAAAATTCAAAATCAGTTTCATATGTATACGAGATCTAAAACGATAAAACAAAATGCATTTTGTATATCAATATTATTCTAGTTCTATCTCCACGTATCCAATATTTGTTAAGCTGATTGCATCATTCACATAACCTCTTCTCTGTCAAAGCAGATAAAATAAAAAATAGAAATGGAAAATAACTAGTGAGAGACATTCGAGCTTAGTTTTGTGCCTGGTGATGTCTCGACACTTGTAGCAAATAACATCGATTAATTTAAAAAATAATTATTTAAATCATCTTCCTGCCCTTATCCCACTCTAAGTGGGGTTGGCACAACATATTATAAACATGCTGTCAAATGATTTGACTGCGATTTTACGACCAGCCGCCTGCCTGATGTCAACTTACCTCAGACGTATTTTACACTTCGTTAAGAAAGGAGGGTGGTACTATTCTATTCAGCCGGTTACCACACGGCTTAAAAAAGGAAAAAAAAATTAGGTAAGTAATTATTCAAAACGATAAATAAAAAAAAATACAATCGAATCCAGTGCGTAGCTGAAATGCTCTGAGCATGCGTAGATAGCTTTAAGTTAGGAATTTGTTTTAAATTGTTTACGTATACAGGTTACGTTAAGTAATAAGTTAGCGAACTTATAAAACATAGAGATGTAATTGGGAGTGTTACAAAAATAACTTAATAATCGATTTTCTTCTTTCAAAATGAATGTATTTGTAAAAAATAACTCCATTATTAATAATTGATTTTTGAAGACTATTTGAAATGCTTTTTATTATAAATTAATTAGAATAAACCCTAATAAAAGTAGACTAGTTCGAATATAATAGACGTGCTATTTGCGAAATTAGATTAAAACGTATTGATTGGTTTGACCCAACAACACGTATCTTATCTTAAAATACAAGAAAAAAGAGAGCAAAAGAAAAAAAAAGAAGGTAATTACGATTATTATAATAAAATAATCGATTAATATAAAAGTCGATTATTTTTTCACATCCCTCAGCTTTAGTGATTGATATCTTTTCTCCCTCTTATAAGTTACTTATCGCTTTTATTTTGTCACATAAATATTTAATATAAAGTACTAAGTACCCAGCCTCGCTCGGTAGTTATTGTAAAAGATGTTGAATTGATTGAAAATTGAAAAAAAAAAGAATAATAGTTGGAAAGGTGGGGCTCGAACCTAGGCATTTTTACCTCTCTAGACCTAAGACCTCTAAATAAGCTACCTGACCTTTCGTTTGACAGCGTAAATTGTCTTTTGAATTTAACGTAAATTTTAGCATTTTCCCGAAAATAGGGATACATTTTTTTAAACTATATCGAATTTTTCCCCCCCAAAACCCTCTACATGCCGTATTTCATGACAATCGTTACAGCCGTTTCGTAGATTCGGAAAATATATTTATATATATATAAATACATACAAGATTAACTCATTTAAATATTAAAGATATTTCCAGCGCTTTAAATATAGCCTCCAGACATGTGCGATCAGCTGTGGAGGAAATGTTAGCGTGAACGGCTATGTCTGGCCTGATAAATCTAATTTTAACCGAATCGCTTTTATCTGAGTCACGAGTTTATTTTTATTGTTACGATGTATAAGTCACCATTTTGATAAAAAAAAATGATAAAAAAAACAACGTACACAAAAATAAACAATCGGGAACAATTTTTTCATCATCTTCCTGCCCTTATCCCACTCTAAGTGGGGTCGGCACAACATGTTACTAAACACGTTGTCACCTGTCGCCTGCCTGACGTCAACTTATCTTAGTCGTATTTTACGACACCTCGATAAGAGGGTGGTCTATTCTACTTAACCGGATACCACGCTTTGAGTCAACTTACCTTAGTCTCCTTTTACGACACCTCGGTAAGACAAGAGGGTGGTCTATTCTACTCAGCCGGATACCACACTGCGGGTCGACTTACCTTAGTCGCCTTTTATGACACCTCGGTAAGACACGAGGGTGGTCTATTCTACTCAGCCGGATACCACACGTTGGGTCGACTTACCTTAGTCGCCTTTTACGACACCTCGGTAAGACACGAGGGTGGTCTATTCTACTTATCCGGATACCACACGGCAGGTCGACTTGCCTTAGTCACCTTTTACGACACCTTGGTAAGTCACGAGGGTGGTCTATTCTACTCAGCCGGATACCACACGGCGGGTCGACTTACCTTAGTCGCCTTTTACGACACCTCGGTAAGACACGAGGGTGGTCTATTCTACTTATCCGAATACCACACGGCAGGTCGACTTGCCTTAGTCACCTTTTACGACACCTTGGTAAGTCACGAGGGTGGTCTATTCTACTCAGCCGGATACCACACGGCGGGTCGACTTACCTTAGTCGCCTTTTACGACACCTCGGTAAGACACGAGGGTGGTCTATTCTACTTATCCGAATACCACACGGCAGGTCGACTTGCCTTAGTCACCTTTTACGACACCTTGGTAAGTCACGAGGGTGGTCTATTCTACTCAGCCGGATACCACACGGCGGGTCGACTTACCTTAGTCGCCTTTTACGACACCTCGCTAAGAAAGGAGGGTGGTACTATTCTATTCAGCCGGATACCACACGGCGGAATCGGGAACAATTTTTTAAAAGCTTTTATTGCTGTAATTTGACCCACTTCCCGATGTTCAATAGAGCTGAAATTTTACATACTCCTCCATGATAATGCATGTTTAAGATAAAAATGACCTGATGCTGCTATCAGGATTTAATCCAGATGAGGGAACTCCTAAACGGTTGTCAGTATAAATTTGAGGTTTTTTTATAACATTCTTATTAGCTTTTTATCTTAAAATAATGAGGTAGAATAGACCAACCTCATTTCTTGCCGAGGTGTAGTAAACGGCGACTAAGGTAAGTTGACCCAACGTGTGGTAACCGGTTCAATAAATAGGCCACCCTCTTTCTTACCGAGGTGTCGTAAAATACGGCTAAGGTTAGTTGACGGCCGGTCGTAAATACGCCAAATCATTTGACAACATGTTTGTTACATGTTGTGCCGACCCCACTTAGATATGGGATAAGGGCAGGAAGATGATGATGACCTGATACTGCTACCAGGACTGAATCCAGAGAGAATAATACATGACGGGTTTATGTAAATAAGCTGTGGTAGCCCAGCGGTAACACCGTGCGACTCTTTCGAGGTGGTCACGGGTTCAAACCCGGGCAGACACCAATGAGTTTTTCTGTTAAAACTTATGTGTCTAATTGATAATTGCAATTTATCACACGCTTTTCGGTGAAGAAACATCGTGAGGAAACCTTGCATATCTCTAGAGAATTCTGGAGATATGTGTAACCTATCATTTCGCATTGGAGCAGCGTGGTAGGTGTTAGTTCCAAACCTTCTCTCCAAAAACGGACAGAAGAGGCCTATTCTCAACAGTGGGATAGTAACAGGCTGCTACTTACTATACTGAACGGATTTTAGTACGGTATTTACTAAAAGATAGCGGAATTTTTGAGACAGGTTTAAGTTAATAGTACATGACGAGTTTATGTAAATAGGAATAGAAAAACTATGTGACACAATTTTAAGCAGGCGAAACCGTAGGCACAGCTTGTTTCATCATAAATATAAGATCAAGGTCGGATAAATGTTTTCCTCGTAAACCAAACATCTGGACCATCGAACAAGAGCAGACGCGGGTTTATTTATTTTGTTATCCTTATTTATTTTTACAAAATGAAGGAATTTTAGGTTCGTTGCGTTCTTAAGATTGTTAAATATTTTTGGTTTAGGTCAACCTATGTATTTTCTTTTTATAATAATTATATAATATTTTTTATAATATATATATTTTCAATCTTGATATGAGGTTTTTTGTTATACTTTTTAAGGCTAGCGCCTGGCTACGATCTCGCCTGACGGAAAGATGCAGTCGAAGGTGGACCGCGCTTGCCAATGAAGTGCCTATTCACTCTTTTTTTGAAGGTATTCAAATCGTAGGAATCGGGGAAGATCGATGCAGGAAGGGAATTCCACACCTTGGCTGTACGCATGAGGAGGAGGAGCTGAACCGACTTGTGCGAATTTTTGGAATGTTTATTGCATAGCGGTGCAGCCCATCGCGGCGTCTGCTCGTCCGGTCGTAAAATGGTGAGGAAGGGATCAGTTCAAATAGATCTGTGGCACACTCTCCGAAATATATCCTGTAAAAAACAGAAAGCGGTGCGACCGCACGTCTATGCTCTAGGGAAGTGAGCCTTCTTCGGGTCGAGGTTAAATTAGAATGACGATTGTATTATGCGTAATTTATATTTGTTCTATTCTTATTTTAAATTTAAAAATATGCTGTCAGTGTAGAGAGAATGATAATGTTCTGGACCCGACGGGGGCATTGTATCTTATTAGATCGATAACAGGCATTGTATTTGATCAGTTGGAAAATATAAACGAGTTACAAAGGAATGAGTATTATTTTATTAAGATGTATTGTAAAAATTGTGCCTGTTGACGCCATTGACTTCCGCTTTGTATTTTATAGCAACACAGTCATGAAACAAGAGTATCACGCACTTTTTGATTAAAATGGTACCAACACTGTGACGTGTTGCTACCGGTTTAGTCTTCTTATTGATAAAACGTTTCAGTGACAGTCAGTCTTTGTTCGTCATTCAAGAGAAGGGCATCTCGGAACGGGAATTGTGGTATTCCTATTATATCGTGTTATTGTATATAGTGTGCGCTAACATACCTTATTTGTTGATAGTCGCAACTTCGTTCACCTCAACTTAAGAGTTTAATACCTTTATAAGTGGTTTGTTCTCTGTTTCGTAAAAAGCCCTTTGGTATACGGCTGAGTAGAAAAGATCATCCTCATTCCTTACCGAGGCGTCGTAAAAGGCGACTAAGGTAAGTTGACCCGCCGTGTGATATCCGGCTGAGTAGAACAGACCACCCTCATGTCTTACCGAGGTGTCGTAAAAGGCGACTAAGGTAAGTTGACCTGCCGTGTGGTATCCGGCAGAATAGAATATACCACCCTCTTTCTTACTGAGGTGTCGTAAAAAGCGACTAAGGTAAGTCGACCCGTCATGTGGTATCCGGTTGAGTAAAATAGACCACCCTCTTTCTTACCGAGGTGTCGTAAAAGACAACTAAGGTAAGTTAACGTCAGGCGTCTTCCCGCCCGGTGACGCTGTAAAAGCCTAATAGCATATAGTCAATTCGAAAAAAAAAAGTCAGGCGTCCGTTTGTAGATTAGGTACGCAGCCAAGTTATGTGACATGTTTAAAACATGTGCCGACACCACTTAGAGTGGGATAAGGGCAGGAGGATGATGATGAACTATTTATAACAACGATTTTTTCCTTCATTTTCTTTCCTTATCCTTTCCCTTTATTCAATAAATAAAAAGCAATTTCATTAAAAGTCTTTTTCACCAACTCAATGACACATAATGACGGTCATAATGTTTTTTTTTAATATTATTGATTCAACCATTTGATTGTTGTATTTTAAACATGTTGTATGTTAAAGTAGGTATGCCATCTAAAAGCTCTCAAAGCTTGACCATTAAAAATAACTGTTTAATGTCGCCAAACAATTCTGTTCCACATTCAATTAGTGTAAAGTCATCGAAATTGAATTAAACGAAGAGCTTTCTGTGTACGTGCTCGTTTTTGAAAAGCTCCAACATGTTCGTTCATTACTCGGGAAATATTGAGGCGTTCACTGGGCACAAATGATTCGGATAAACGCTGAGTTTTTCTTATCCTCTGTCTAGCTATAACTTATTAATTAAAAGTAAAAAGTAAAAGTAAAGTAACGGCCTGTTACTATCCCATTGTCAGGCATACAGAGGCATACAGTTTTAGAGGGGAACAATTTTGTAATACATGATATTTGAATAACTTTCACCGTTTACTCAGCGCACGCAAGTCAAGCATGAAATTTTGTCGTATTCGTAATATTTTTTATTGCTCCTCTCCTATTCATCTTAGCGTAATGTTACATAGCCTATAGCCTTCCTCGATAAATGAACTATCTTACGCTCGCCGAATTTTTCAAATCGGTTCAGTAGTTATTGAGATTACCGCGTTCAAACAATCGACAAACAAAAAAACTAATCAGCTTTATATTTTAGTCATCATCTTCCTGCCCTTATCCCACTCTAAGTGGGGTCGGCACAACATGTTATAAACATGCTGTAACATGATTTGGCTGCGTTTTTACGACCGGCCGCCTGCCTGACGTCAACTTACCTCTGTCGTATTTCAAGACACCTCGGTAAGAAAGAGGGTGGTCTATTCTACTAAACCGGATACCACACGGTGGGTCATCTTACCTTAGTCGCCTTTTACGACACCTCGGTAAGAAATGAGGTTGGTCTATTCTACTCAGCCGGATACCACACGGCGGGTCGACTTACCTTAGTCGCCTTTTACGACACCTCGGTAAGAAAGGAGGGTGGTACTATTCTACTCAGCCGGATACCACACGGCTACAGCTTTATATTTTAGTATAGATATCAAATCATAGCATGTACTTTTATACTAAAAACTTTGCATTTATGCTGAATCCATACTAAACATGCTTTATTACGAAATGTCGATATTGCCGTAATGTTGTACCTAACTGAATTCCTTTTACCTGGTATTTATGGGTCTAAACGTGGCGTGTTGATATTTTTAGGGTAATTATTTCGTTTATTTCAATAGTCGCGACACAATTTTATTTGAATACTGCTAATACTCATAATTTTTTATAATGGCAACATTTATTGGTTTTTATCGAGTGATTAGCATAGCTATTGTACTTGGGTAGGGGAGACCGCCTAAAATGTGCCATATTACAATAAAAAAAAAGCGAATAACGGTGTATTTGTCTCTCTTTCTTCTTTCTCCCGCCCTTATCTCTAGCCTTATGCTCTTTCAGGCACTTCTGAATCGTCAAGGATCAATATGATAAATGAAGCTATAACTGGATTGGAATGTTGCTCTTACCGAAAAGAACCAGCAGGAAACTCGGCGGTCAATATATACCACATTTTTACTTATTTACTTTTACATTTTACCTAGGTATGTATTTTACTTTTACAATTAATTACAAAATGTCTTTATATACAACATTCACAGTTTTCTTGTCATTACACAATACATACATGTTTTCTTTAGAGGTTAGTCTTGAAAGAGAGTTGGCCATGTGAAAAACAAACGCGTCCGATCGAAAGATGATAGCATAGCAGGGAATCTTCATGGTATTGGGAAACGGGAATTGTTTTACTCCAAATTTAACGCGTGCGGGCCACGGGCAGTAATGAATAAAACAAAACCACTGGATAGATTTTAATTTTTCACTGAGTGATATAGGCTATATATTTTAAACCCGAGCGAAGCCGGAGCGGGCCACTAGTATTATATGCAAACAAAAGTTATATGTCTGATCTAGTATGTATTGCGGAATTTTATTGTAGAAGCGAGCTCATGTCTTAAAGCAAGCGAAACATGTCAACTAGATTTTAGGGAACTTCCGAAAATCGCACAAAACAGTTTATGTTACGTTGTATGAGATAAAGTCACCTGGGCATTCTCGTCTCAGTCCCTTGTGCGGAAATACAATTGAAATGGGAGGAGACCCAATTTATTTTGTGTGTATATCGGGTACTGCCTTGGGAAAACAAGAAGCGTTGAAGTGAGGCTTGTTTTAAAAAATGACTAAAACGAACCAACTTTATTGTATTAACAGAATATTTTAAAGGATATATATAACTGTTGACTGTTTTTTTTTATAAGTTTATATTTTTCTTTTTAAATTTAAAGGGACTAGCCCGTTAGCGCAGTGAGTAGTGACACTGCCTTCAGCTCCGTAGATCGCGGGTTTTTGAACAAATTTGTCGAATGGGTGTGCATTTGTATTTATGTATGTATTTACTAATTATATAACTATATTTTCACCAGTTGTCTGTCACCCATAACACAAGTATTAGATTACTTACTTTGGAGACGGGCGACCGTGTCTGTAAGTGTCCCATATATTTATTTATTTAAAAAAAAATTAAAAACCAACCAATATAAATAATATAATAATATTTTGTTCAAAGTTGCGTCTAATGAGAATGTGAAATTCTCAATTCAAACAAAACAAAATCTATACTAATATATAAAGATGAAGAGTTTGTTTGTTCATTTGAGCGCGCTAATCTCGGGAACTACTGAACCGATTTGCAAAATTCTTCAAGTGTAAGAGTCCATTTATTGAGAAAGGCTATAGGCTATATAACATCACGCTAAGATGAATAGGAGAGGAGCAGCAATAAAAAATAATACGAAAACGGCAAAATTTCATGCTTTCCTTGCGTGCACTAAGTAAACGGTGAAAGTTATTCAAAAATTATGTATTAAAAAATTGTTCCCCCCTAAAAGTTCTAATAAAAGTCCGGAACAGTATAAGTCTAGCTTTTGAGGTTAGCTCACTTTTACCATTTTTATGGTTATCAAAATATTATATTAAGGTTTTAAAATTTCTATGCGGGCGGAGCCGCTGGCAATTGCTAGTAAGATAAAACAAAACTAAAATAATTTTCAATGTCAGTACATCTTCTTATCGAATTTATTCAGATTTAATGAATTTTTAAGTCTTCTAAGTCGTTTTTCAAAGAATGTAGCAATGCATACAAAACATTATTTCGCATTCAAAGAAGCAGATTAGAAACGCAACAGGTGTTACGTTTGCTTTTTGAACGCTACCCTATCTGTCACGAACTGGCTTCGCGCCAACTCTGACAGCGGTAATGACGTATAACCACAGATTATAAAACGTCCAGTTGTATTGTAGCTATATTGGGATCGGAAATAAAGAGAGAAGTATGTATATTAATAAAAAAAGGTTTCACCTATATCAATATATCACTTAAATTGTAAGAAATTCTAGTACTAAGTGCTACCACACGTCAACAGGTGTTATAAATTGCTGACCGCTACCCCGAATGAGTTGGAAAAGCGCCAAAACTCACGGTAGAGATGGTAGATAGCCACAGATTAAAAATCACCGAATTGTTCAAATGTTCAAGAGACTGTTTTAATACTAACTACGATTACTAAATTTAGGTTTATTTTGAATAAACTGAAAACTAATTAGATATACAGACTTTTAAATTCAAAATATTTTTAATACATGTTGGCTTACAAGTTACAAGTCTTTTAACATCTTTAAGTTATAATAAAGCTACCCTTAGTCACTGCTTGCGATGAATCAATAGAAACTAGGTCACTCTTATAAAAAAATTATATGTGACTATAAGCTTATTTAATCTAATGCATAGTTGCAATTCGAAACTACCTTCGTACTATTCATATAACATTAAATAGTATAAAAGACTTTGTTAATGCCTATACTTCGACTTTAGCTTACTTTTAAAAGGTTTTTATACGATATAGCACCAGGATAGTAAATTACTTTAACAGTATTGTAGTAAGCATACCTACAATGTGAAAGTTTTTTTAAAAATTTCGTTGAAAAACTGTCATAAAAACATCAGAATTCAATACACCAAGGTTGCATAGAAAAAAGCTTGATAAATGATGTTATCTGGATGCTTATGATAAAGTACCATTTAAATAATCATTATGCAAAATTGATCGATATACTAAAAGAAACTTACTATGAAAAATATAAACTAAATTAAATACATTAAGAGGTAATGTTATTTTTATTAAAATATTTCGAAAACGGTAATATTATTTTACTAATGACATATGTGGCATTATAAAAATCGCTTAGATAAGTTTTGTACCATTTCTTTTTAATATTAGTGATGGCAACACAACGCATCATAACCGTCTGGCTCAAGTGTTCAATATTACATAAAAACTGAACTGAAGGAAGACCTATAACAGCGGTGACCGAATGATTGTGAAATAGTTGGTATTAAATAATTCTGACTTGACAACAGCGCTGGATTCTTTACATTCCCACGAGGTGTGTTAGGTTTACTATTTAGTGAAAGTACACACTATTAAATTAAAATAAAAAATGTAATTAAAATTCACATCGTTTAATTTGGGCTTTATCATGGTTACATTTTTGTTTTCGTTAATATAATGTACTTAGAAAGGTTTTGAAAACAATTTTTATTTACTTTTATCTGTTGTATGTAACATATGTTTAAATGTAACATTTATTTATTTTATATTGTCCGGTAGTTAAGTTATATAATAACATAATTATTTGATAGCTTTGTTTTCTTTCAGTATATTTCTATACTAGTAATTCACAATTGTAGTAATTTTTTGCAATAAGAATGTACCTTCTCATAAAACAAAGTCCCTAAAAGCTCAAAGTACAAAAATTCCGTTCGGTAGATTTTGGGAAAATCTATCACATACAGACCGCTTTGTGAGACTTTGTTTTATAATATTACTATTATCAGATAAAGATAAGTGTGACTTGGCTTTTCTTCTCTTATTATTTTTTAGACACTCGCACTTACTATGTCTATGGCACCTTACTCTATTTATATTAAGTCTTTGGAGACATCGAAACGTACTTATTATGGACGTAATTAATAATCTTTCCAATCAAATAGTCATGTGGTATCCGGCTGAGTACAATAGACCACCCTCATTTCTTACCGAAGTGTCGTAACAAGCGACTAAGGTAAGTTGACCCGCCATGTGGTATTCGGCTGAGTAGAATAGACCATTCTTACCAAGGTGTCGTAAAATACAAGTAAGTTAACTTGATGTCAGGCAGGCGGCGGTCGCAAAATACGTAGCCAAATCATGTGACAACATGTTTATAAAATATTGTGCCGACCCCACTTAGAGTGGGATAAGGGCAGGAAGATGATGGAGACATAGAAACGTATTCATGGACGTAATAATCATTGCAATCAAAGTGAACTTTCCCCAGTCTGTTTTCAGTCCGATAATAACACTCGGCAAGTTCCAGTAATGATCTCTTTCCGCTTCGCACTTACAAAGCGAAGGCGGCCGTCGTGATAATGGGAAGCCTAAATTGAAATTTTCATTGTACTGTTGGATAATATTGTGGAGCGAAAATATATTTATGCGCTCTATTGTTTATAGTGATTTGTAACAAACAAAATTTTATGTATATCATAGAATCAATACCAATAGTAATATATAAGTTTGTTTTATTAAAAACAAAAGTTATAATAAAATTATTTTGCTATAATCCGCGAAGAAGTAAAATAGAAAATTTATAGTCTGTGATAGTGAACGTATATATAGACTGGCCCGTTGGAGCAGTGGGTAGTGACCCTGCCTTCAACTCCACGGGTCGCGGGTTCGATTCCCGCCGAGGGCCAACATTTTCTATAAATGAATTTGTTGGTCTTTGAGCCTGGGTGTATATTTGTATTTAAGTATGTATTTAAAAAATATATAAGTATATATTCACCAGCTGTCTGTCACCCATATCACAAGAATTAAGTTACTTACTTTGGGGACAGACGACCGTGTGTGTAAGTGTCCCATATATTTATTTATTTATTTATATAGTGCTTGTGTATTGTGGTGGCGGTGGTGGAGGTTTGTGCATGTGTATTTACGAATCCTGTATGTATCAGGTATGATAACCGATTGTCCACTCTACATTTAGCATTATATATATTTTCTATTTTACTTCTTCGCGGATTATAGCAAAATAATTTTATTATTACTTTTGTATTATGGATCTCCGCAAAGTAACGCCTAATTCTATAAATTATGTTTGTTTTATTGTTTGAACGTGCTAATATTAGAAACTACTCAACCTATTTGAAATATCCTTTGAGTCTAAGATAGTCCATTTATCAAGGAAGGCTATAATATATGACGTCACGCTAAGATGAATAGGAGAGGAGCAGCAATAAAAAGCATTACGTAAACGGCAAAATTTAAAAGTTCACTAGACTGATAACAATATTTCTTTCCTCCTGCCCTTATTCCACTCTAAGTGGGGTCGGCACAATATGTTATAAACATGTTGTGGCTACGTATTTTACGGCTGCCTGCTTACATCAACTTGCCTTAGTCTATTTTACGAAAGCTCGATAAGAAAAAGGTTGGTCTATTCTACTGAACCGGATACCACACGGTGGGTCAACTTACCTTAGTCGCCGTTTACGATCCCTTGGTATGAAATGAGGGTGGTCTATTCTACTCAGCCGGTTACCACACGGTGGGTCAACTTACCTTAGTCGCCGTTTACGATCCCTTGGTATGAAATGAGGGTGGTCTATTCTACTCAGCCAGATACCACACGGCGTAAATCACTTTAAACAATAGAGCGCATAAATATATTTTCGCTCCACAACATTATGCAACAGTACTTCTAAGTTATATGAATCATTTAAATGTCTTATTTCCACTTAGTTTTCACAGATAGTCTTATTCAACTAGAACCAGTAGAAACTAGAAATGACAGTAGTTAAACAATTAATATAACAATAAATCTAATTGAAGCCCTCGTGAAGAGGATAACAAGCGAAAATTGTTTAATATATACAAAAGAATCGTTGAACTCAACTGAAAACCCTGTAGTCAGCTTTCCTGTCTGTGCAACGACAATGAAATCCAGCGAGATTCGCTAATGGTTTCTTTCCGTTAAGTAATGGAAAACCTGAATTTGCATTGTTCCGTTGATACTATGGTAAAAAAATAAACCATTACCTATTGTTTGAATAATATTTTTAGTTATAAAAATCGAATCCAGACATAATAATATACGCACTGTAGTTATTTATTTTATCTATTTCAATCTTCTTCTTCAAAGATATTTGTTATTCAATCTTTAATATTTAAATGAGTTAATCTTGTATGTATAATTTTTTTTTCGGAATCGCGGAAACGGCTCTAACGATTTTCCTAAAATTAAGCATAAAGGGGGTTTTAGGGAAGAAAAATCGATCTAGCTTCTAGGTTTTATGTAAAAAATTCGTTTTATCCCTGTTTTCGGGCATCAAAAAATACTAAAATGTATATTGAATTGAGTTTTTGCCACAAACTGTCAAGTCAGCGTTGCTTATTAGGAGAACGGGCAGTCTCGAGAAATGTAAATTTCTAGGATCGATTCCCAATTAAATATTTTTTTTTTTTATTCTTTTCTTATAAAAAAAAATACCCAGATATTTATTATAAAGAGCCTTGCACGTAATCTTAGTATATAGGTGAGCGAAGAGCGTATAAACAATAAAATACGAAGGTATAAATGTTACATACTGCAGCTTACCTAGTTTTCTGTAAATTATCTAATTGTTAATGATAATAATGATAATAATGATAATAATTGTTAATGATAAATATGTTGTCGTATATTTGTCTTGCCTAAAATTTCCAACCATATAATGTCGCACCCGAAACACAAAATGTAAACTGTTTGTACGGTATTATAAACTCATTTTGGTAGTGGTTTTACGCTAAAATGTCGCATGAGAATAGTGGTTGCGATGCACTTTATTAATCTGCTCTAATTACCCAGTACAAATTGTATCGGATGATGCATTAGCTTTTGTCTGTAAATATATAGATAGTTAAGTAGTATCAGATGCGATGCCGAGGAATGCCACTGCTAATTTATATACCATAAAAGAACCTAAAACAAAATGAATAAAACAACTTTGGAGCGTGTTAATACTTCACTCTCAACAATATCTTAATATTTAAATGAGTTAATCTTGTATATATATATATATATATTTTCCGAATCTCGGAAACGGCTCCAACGATTTTCCTGAAATTCAGCATGTAGGAGGTTTTGGGGGAGAAAAATTAATCTTGCTAGGTTTTATGTAAATAAAATATTGTTTTATCCCTATTTTTGGGCATTAAAAAACACTAACATTTATATTGAATTGAATTTTCGCCATTAACTGTCAAGTTGACGTAGCTTATTCGGTAGGCGGGTAGCCTGGAGAAATGTGAGTGCCAAGGATCGATCCCAACTAAATAATTGTTTTTTTTTTTTAAGTTTTTTTTTCGTAAAAAATTACCGAGCGAAGCTCGTTCACCCAGATATTGATTCTTAATTGTGTTAAAAATTCATTGGATAAACTATAGTCATGGATAAGTTTAATGGAAAAAAAATAATGATATGCAACCATATTTACATATGTATGCTATAAGGTAAAGATAGTTTCGAAAAAACTCTACCATTGATATTTTCTGTACAAACTTGGCCCACAACGATTGTATACAATTCACTCTACAAAAACCGCTATATGAATAGAATTAAAAACAAAAGTACCGATTACTTAAAGGCAAACAGAACGGTTTAATTAAGAAATCTGTCTTCACTTCTCAAAGTGAAGTTATTAATAATCGAACCTTAATCGTCAAAGAAGAGAAGAAAACGGTTAAGATAAAAAAATTTAAAGACGTAAGAAATAACAAAACTATGTACTATGTTACCTTCTATCAATGTTCCAACCGATTTACCGATTACGAACTATCGTTCCAAGTCAGGACACGGTATCCCTGCTAACGGCACCGTGACCCAGAAATCTCTTTTGAGCCTAGACAGAAAATTGGCAAACACATTATTTAAGATCGTTTCCAGGCTCCGTTATTATTTAGCCTAGCCTTATTGGACCTCCGCCAAAACGAATCTTGGCAAGAGGAGACTTATTGTTCAATGGAGGATGCTGAGGCAAACATGGCGTCACTACCCAAAAATGGGCGAAACATTCGTCAAAAGTAAAGCTACTAAAGGCAATTTAGGCATTTTAGGACAATACTTTTGTTTATTAATGTTTGCACACAATCACATCGCATGGTGATTGCGCTAAAGGTTTTATACGTAAATTATTGTGGTAAAGTTTAATTCTTAATATTTTATACCATTTAATGGTACATTTGCGTTTTGATGTCGTGTGGATATGCCACTAGGGACTACTTTACTGGAACCAGATTTAATATTTATAAATTATAGTTTATTTTATTTAGGTGTACGCGATTATTACTTTGATAAAATGTTAAGTACTTAATTGTCACAGTCGTTTTGTTTGGTCAATGCGTTTATAGTATTAATTGATAGAAGATTCCTTTTTTGGAAATCTTTTTAAACAAACTGTGTTATAAAAGACAATTCTCTGAATCTAACTTTACCTATTTATGAGATGAAGAAATTTAACGGATTGATAAAATAAATTATAATACTAACTTGAACTATTCGAGTAGGAAAGATATCGACATATTTTTTTCAATATTTTCGATTTAAGAAGCACCTATTTAAATAATATGAACGCAGCTGATTACGCTTGAACTGATATTATCGGTGTTTTGAGGAGATTAATGGGAGAGACATGGGAATCCATTTCAAACTGTCAAAGATCAACATTATTTATTATTTAGGTTAGTAAATTATATAATAACAACTGTAAATAATCATTATCTCTGAATACGATGCTCCAATTCTCATACATAAGGAGACGGCGAAGAGTTGACTTAGACCAAGTTTGGATGCTTTTTAGATCTAAAAGGAAAGAAAGATGGAATGTTCCGTTCTAAAAACCAAAAAAATTTCGGCTTACGTTTAGTATGTTTGAAGTACACATGCGACACTAGTTTTTCTTTACGGATACAAGAAACTAAGCCGATCGCCATTATAAGTGAATCTGCAATAAGAATTTGGGCCTATTGTTTGACTTTATTTTACTTTATAAAGCTCGTTACCTCTCATTCTAACACGCACGCACACATTTAAAAAGCTTTACTTGCGTCATTTTATTTGGAGGGTATCCCCATACCCCCGAAAACAGCAACAACATCTAGCTGGCCCCAACTGTCAGCCTCACCTGCACGTGATGCCCCCTGCTAGACAACGGATTAGGCTCTGGTTACCGATCTATGGCGGTATAACCATTTGTATCCTGAAACTCCGGTTGAAGTGGATGAAGCAGGCAGCGGCCTTGAGGAATAAGTAACCTCAAAAATGTCTGGTGCAGAAGGCAACGGGAGACCACTGCACTATATGTTCCCTAGTCGTCGGCGATGTAATAATATGGAAAGGTAACAAAAAACGAAGGCCCCGAGTTCCTGGCGTCCCTTATTCATTTTATAATCTACTTTATATAAAGTCTTGAGTAAACTATTTGTAACTATTTGTATTTCAATGAATAAAATACAGTTTCCACCTCATTTCCTGTTTATCGTAGATAAGTCTCATTAGTTCCTTTAGTTTGTAACTGTTCACATTTAGTCTGAACATATATAATATTACTTTTCCGGGAAAATATACTATATAATATGTATTCTCCTGTATATCTATTACTCGTACAGACTAACATTATATTACTTCATTTCTCAATTGTAAAAATCCAATATAACGCACGCAAATGTTATGGTAGCGACGGCATCTATTTAGCTCGACAAGATTTGTCATCATACCAAAGCACATGATCCAGATATATAGGTATATACAGTTAATAGAGTATATATATATATAATAGGTATATACAGTAATAGTAGAGTGCTACTATTTATACTACTGCCCTTATTCTACTTTAAGTGGGGTCGGTATACTTTGTTTCCACTTCCATATCATTCGTCAACTCTTGCACTTCTCCTTTTACAGGCATGCCATACTTCACACAATCCATTCTTCTCCTTTTCGATCTTCCTTTAACGACATATTTATCATTATGGAAGATAAAATATATTGACTTTATCATTATTGCTAATTACATCAGTTATGCTCGAAAATTTATAACTGAAAAAACTTCGTGTATGTAAGATTTAATAAAAATTTAATATCCCTAATGTTAACCGTTGAGGATCGTCTGGAGCCAATCCTGGCAGCAGCATTAGGTCAAGCCCATCATTAACGAGATATTCGTCCACATTTATATATAACACTCGTTTATCATTATAGAAGATAAAATTTATTGACTTTATCATTATTGCTAATTATAGGTATGCTTTAAAATTTATAACTTAATAGAATCTTCATGTATGCAGTTGTGACTTAGCATCATTTTTCTCCTCAGTGCTGCGGGACGTGACCTTTTCCACGGACCACTTTTTCGCATATAACTGATCTCCAGGTTTTTGCGATGTTTTGCTGCTTGTGAGGCGAACTTGGATGGAGCGACTTGGTGATCTGATCGGACCATCGAGTTGGACTGCGGCCTCTTGCCCTTTTTCCTTCTTAGCTTCTTTTAGCTTTTAGCTTCTGCTAATGATCACTGGTTCGGTGGACAGTTTGGTTTGGACTGGAGACCAGATTGTCTCCAATCTTTCTAGCAATATGTCTGAAGAACTCGAGGACTCTACGGAGACATACTTGAGAGAGAGTTATCACTTTTCTACAGTATGACATTACTAAAGTGTTTGCTGAGTTCATGAATACCGTTTGTATAAGACTTTCTATTAGCCTATATCATGAAAGGCAGCATATGTTATCTTTAAAATAAATTCAAAGAGATTTCAATGCAGCAATTTCAATTGATTGAACATGCTATGTATAAAGTTATTTGTATACAAGTTTTATTTGCCGAGTTACTATTGATTTTGTTGTTTAGCTGGTTTTTGATATTCTCTCCGACTAGCTTCATAGATTTGAAGTTCTCTGCGAATGTAGGTTTATAAATTTCGAGATTCTCTCCAAATATAGACGCCGTGTGGTATCGGCTGAATAGAATAGTACCACCCTCATTTCTTACCGAGGTGTCGTAAAAGGCGACTAAGGTAAGTCGACCCGCCGTGTGGTATCCGGCTGAGTAGAATAGACCAACCTCATTTCTTACCGAGGTGTCGTAAAAGGCGACTAAGGTAAGTTGACCCACCGTGTGGTATCCGGTTGAGTAAAATAGACCACCCTCTTTCTTACCGAGGAGTCGTAAAATATGACTAAGGTAAGTTGACGTCAGGCAGGCGGCCGGTCGTAAAAACGCAGCCAAATCATGTGACAGCATGTTTATAACATGTTGTGCCGACCCCACTTAGAGTGGGATAAGGGCAGGAAGATGATGATTCTTTAATGTCCGCTATGTATACTTAATAAGTCGTGCCAACCGAACTGTGAGACTACTTATTCCTTATCAGGTCACCAGTTCAAACCGTTTTTTTTAGGCTTATGTGCTCAATTATTAATATCTTTAACTATCTGTGCCTGAGGCTTTGAACATATAAGAAGTTATTGTGAGTTAACCATAAATAGAGATAGAGACATGCTGTCTTTTCTTAGATCTATAACTTTCTGGTATTTGACTTTTGGTATATCTTAGCCATGTGGTATCGGGCTGAGTATAATTTAATAATAAATTAAAAAAATTAATATTGAAAATCTCCTTTTTTTCTTTCTGGTTCTTCTCGGTAAGAGCAACATTCCCAACCAGTTGTAGCTCCATTAATCATATTGATCCTTGACGATTCAAAAGTGCTTGAAAGAGCTTATTTGAATAAAGATTATTTTGATTTGATTTGATTTGAATATTGGATACACTTTTCGGGACATGCTCTCGTCTGATTTCTTGGGTCTCTATGATATTTCTCTGCATATCCGTTTGCATTTGGTCCCCGAGGCGCCAGTAACAGACATATTAAAAAACATCAGAAACGATAAAGTAAAAAGAACGCCCGATGTGGTTGGTTAGGTTTTTACAATGGTATCGGTTGCATTAATGAATGCAGAAACGCTTCAATGACTTTATTCGAGTTTGTTTCTATAACAATTGAAACTTAAAGGCAAATTACAATATAAGTTTTATTAGATCCTTATAAGTCTACATCTTTAATCCTATCCTACTTCGTACTAATATTATAAATGCGAAAGTTTGTAAGTATGGATGTATGTTTGTTACACTTTCACCACTTTTTACTGATAATGAAATTTGGCTCATTTATTCCTTATACACCGGGGTAACATATAGGCTATAGAAATCCTGTTAATTCTACAGAAATAGGATGACATGCTAGAGCGCCATCTATTATCAACCTATCACGACAACAGTCCACGCAAACGAAGTTGCGGGTAAAAGCTAGAGACACATAAAAGCCAATGGCTCCGCCTTTGTGGAATGATTTAAACCCTAATATAGTATTTTGCTAAACATAAAAATGGTTAAAGTGGGTTAACCTTAAAAGCTAGACCTATGCTGTCGCAGACTTTTATTTAGAACTTTTAGATTGAAACAATTTTGTAATATATGATTTTTGAATAATAAGTGATGTTATAGCACATAGCCTTCCTCAATAAATATACTATCTTAAATTAAAAGAATTTTTTAAATCGGTCGTTAGTAGTTCCTGAGATTATCGCGTTAACAATCAAACAAATTCTTCAGCTTTATAATATTAGTATAGATTGACACATTTTTGTGCCCGAACAAGTATGTAGAAAGGAGACGTCGACCGCCACTGCTACCTTGCAGGCGGACCAACTGCTTGCTCGAGAAGGCGCCCTTCGCACCCTTAATCTTAGACGAGATAGATATCTTTTGTTGCTCTCTGGGTGAATTCACAAAGATAGCAAGTTAGACTATTTTTTATAGCAAGGTTGATCGATCCATTATAGATTTTAAGATAAAATAAGTTTTTGTACTCCATTATCGCATTGGCTAGCTGTTAAGGTAATGGATCATCATTTTCCTGCCCTTATCCCACTCTGTAAGTGGGGTCGGCACAATATTTTATAAACATTTGGCGGCGTTTTTACGACCGGCCGCCTGCCTGACGTCAACTTACTTCTATCGTATTTTACACCTCGTTAAGAAATGAGGTTGGTCTATTCTACTCAGCCGGATACCACACGGCGGGTCGACTTACCTTAGTCGCCTTTTACGACACCTCGGTAAGAAATGAGGGTGGTATCATTTAATTCCGCCGGATACCACACGGCGTATTATAGAAAAAACAATATAGGACGAAAAATACTATTATTTTATCGCTAATTCAACTTTCGCACTTTTTTTAATTAACTGTGAATGGAACGCACCCGCAGCGCTGTATAGGAAATGTTTGAACGAAACTCATTCATGTACGTACGGGGCTTAGTTGGTAACACTTAGCAACTCCTTTGTCATTGTCACATGTCATCTTCAGCATCACATTGTCAATTAATGCTACCCGAAGGAACATTGAGGTTTTAACTATTTATTATCGGACTAAAATTACAACAAAAACATGGAGAGTGATGATGCTTCTTGCACGCCTCCCAAAAAGAAAGAAAGAAAAGAAAAAAGGCTTCAAAAAACTCATGGAAAAATAAATAATGATTGAATATAGATGTGTACTATTTTTTTCCTGAATTTCTCAAAAGTACTATATATTTTTGATTTAATAAAGAAAAATACTATTTTTCGTCAAAAAAAAGTGGCAACACTAATATTAGTATAGATGGACATATTTTAGGCTCACTCACTCTAGTTAAAAACTCTGTAACGATATATTCGTACGAAGATAATTGCTAGTTGAAGCGGTAATTAAAATGTTTTAATGAGTTACTAAGTGGTGATTTTAATTAAAAACTACCTGCGCTGTGCGGCTGTGCAAATTTTAGGGGAAAATGAGACTTCATATACAAATAGGTACGTAGGACGATGGAAAATGTATATAATTTTGTATCTTCACGAACCATGGATTGAAAAGTTAGGTGCCCATATTTTATTACAACTAGTGAGAAGTGACTGAAATACTACTAAGAAGTAAGTAAAAGTAACTAGCGGCCTGTTACCACCAACACCTGTGACCACCTACATTTCTTACCGAGGTGTAAAAAAAGGCTACTAAGGTAAGTTGAACCGCTGTGTTGTATCCACCTAAGTAAAAAAGACCAGTTGACGTCAGGGAGGCAGCCGGTTTTATGTGACATATTTATAACGTGTTGTGCCGACTCCACTTAGAATGGGATAATACTTTCTTTTATTTCAAAAAATTCGTTTGTCACGTTTGTTAATATCTTATATATCTCGTAGTATTATCTAATCTATTGATTTTTTTTAAAAGTCAGTTTTTTATGTCGAAGTAGTTAAATCATAGATCAATTCAGTTGAATTAAAGATTAACTATATTCATGATACGTTTAAAAACATCAAACAAAAACTATGCTTCTTGCTTACATAACTATGCTCAACTAAAATTTGATTAAACTCAATTGAGGAGACTAAGTAATGTGTATTTTATATAGAATAAATGTAATCTAGTTCAATTAAAGTGATACATCACTACTACAATACCTAACGCAAAATATTTTGGTATTTCTTAAAATTCATGATAAATATAATTGTAAAATGTAACCATTGATTATAGCGAACTATTAATATTTTAATAACATAAAAATATTAATTGATTGACTTTCCTGGTAATAATACCTATCGCAATTTGTTTTGGTAGGTATTTCTTAAAATTGATTATAAATATAACTGTAAAATGTTACTGATGATTATAATTAGCTAAATATTAATATTTTTAATAACAAAAAAAATCATTGCCTTTCCTGACTTATTATCTATGAACTATAAATAGTTATAATAATTATTCAATCTCTATTCACATACGGAATTCTTTTAATTATGATATAAAATTTCTTATTTTAAGCAAAACATATGAGTAATCTGTACGTGCCTTTACGCATTTATGAAAAATAATTGAAGAATTGCTATTTACTCTGTATATATTGGTGATGGTGTTGCTATGTTCAAAAAAGTATATTATAATATAAAGTGTATTATAAAATTTGCTTTATTTAAAGTTCAGTATCTAGGTGACCTAGCCTTGCTCGGTAATTTTTTTAAAGATAAAAATATGCAATAAAAAAGAAAGAAAGAAAGGGCTCGTGATATATAGGACATGGGTTTTGCACTTCTTTAGTCCACCCGTTCCCAACTGAGCGATTACAACTTTACAAATAGCAGTAAATTAACTTTTGTATTATATTTATGTTTTAGCAGTTTCTAAGTACCTGAAAACAGGGATATAAAGATATTTTCTTTTCAATAAAACCTATCTAGATCGATTTATCACCCCCGAAACCCCTACATACTTACTGACTTGCATTGAAATCGTTGAATCTGTTTCCGAAATTATATATAAGTATATAGAACGTTAGCTCATTTAAATAATATAAAAGACCATATTTTTTTTTTAAATGGCATATAAATAGAACACCATAAAAATCCCCCATTGACCTATGAGTGACATCAATGAACTAAATCCCAAGCATGCGTATGACGCAGCGCAGATGACAGGCGTAAGGAACCAGGAATACTATGCAACTGTAACTCGCGTAAGAATAAAGACAATTATAGACCAGTAGTAGCCTATTGATAAATGAAACTATGAAAAATTAATAAAACAAAGGTTTCTAATAGAATTTACATTGAGTCTTGTAACAGAATTAACACATAATTCCAGCAAATATAATTTAACGAGAATAATGAATTGGTTAAAATCGGTAAGCGGAAGAAAGAAACGTATTGATGCGTTAGCCTCGTCCCATATCAGGGAAACAGCGACAAGACCTGAAGCTGCGGCGGAAATGGCCGAATCCGACAAACGGCGGAAGTATGCATCTCTAATCGAGAGTTATATATTTGTGCTGTTTGCTGTTGAGACCCTAGGACCATGGAGGCAAAGTGCGAAATATTTTTATCCGTTTAAACACCCCGTTTAATTGCTTCTTCAGGTGACAAGAGGGTTGGTTTTTCGCACAAAGAATCAGCTTAGCAATTCAGCGTGGAAACGCTGCCAGCATTCTTGAGACCATTCGACGGCATGATTTGTATAGTCCTAGCATGTAAGTAATTTAAGATAGATATAACTTCTACATTTTTGTTCTGAATTTAAATAAGAATTCCTCATATATTGAAACTGTTAAGTTAGTTGAAAATATTAAGGAACTGACCTGATTTTCTTGGTTGAGCAGTTTGAGTTGGTCATTGATAAGGCTGTACTTAGCGCTCTCCTCCTTCCTCAACGCCCGCTCCTTCTTCAGCTCTGGGCTCCAGAATGTCTTTATACTGTGCATACTGGAGCCCAGTTTCTGATTCGTCAGTTCCAGCTCCTTCTTGAGGTTGCCCAGTTCCCGTTGGAGGTCGGAATTCTGGGACTGCAGCTCCCCGAGGAAGAGGGGGGGCGGCTCGCGGCGGTAGTAGTCATCCTCGGGGGGCGGCGGCGGCGCGTAGGAGCGGTCGTAGTCGCGCTCGAGGGACTGGTAGCGCAGGGGCCTCGGGCGCGCGCGGTGGTGGGCCCCGGCGGAGGCGGAGCGGCCGCGCTCGTCGGGCGCCGGAGAGGGCTCGTCATCGCGCGCGAGGTACGGGCTGCGGCGGGACGGGCTGCGGTCCACCTGCGGCAGGCGGCTCCGCGTGCCCGACCACTCCTGCCGGCGCCAGTCCTCCCGGCACGGCGGCCGCTCCTCCTCGCCGGCGTACTCGCGGAGATACAGTTTGCCGTGTTTCCCGCCTCAATGCGAACGCATTGTGCACTGGCCTGGGTGACGGGCGCGCGATCACTGAACGGGACGCTCGGAGCATCGATCGTCATCCCGGAACGCATGCGCGAAGTACTAACAATTCAGCGCTTTCAGCGCTCGTTAATACCGTCCTACGCTAGACGTTGGAGGTGTGATCTATAAATGTATGTACAATTAAGTGGAGCAGAGGTGTGTCTGATCGTAGATATTATAATCGGTTTTCTGAATCTTGAATTTCATCAATGAAATTGTAGACCGTTTAGTATTTTTATTTACTAGTAACATAGAGTTAGTTATATTAGAACCGACTCTTTTACCTACTAATTAAATTTAAATTAAAATATTACTTTTTTCCCTTATATTTTTCACTTTTTCTACTCGTATTATAACAACGTCTATACTTACCGTATTTGTAAATATTTTTTTACAAAATTTTTACAATTTGTATAAATGATAATAATAAAAAAATCTTGACGATAAAATAATTGCATTCGAAAATCATAATTTTTTCTATATACATATATACATACAGAACTAGGCGATATTTCAAAACTAAAAAAACGAACGTTTCCTAAAAAGAACTTTGAAAAACATAGGTAAGAATCTGACATTATTGCTTTAAAAAAAAAACAATTAGAAATAATCGATATAAAATCGTTTTAAAACGCTAAAAGATATTACCAAAAACATCAATTATGTCATACCTCGGAGGTTATTTATAGCTCACTGTTTTCAGCCTCCCGATATTATGAAATCAAGCAGTGCAGCGCTTTACATCTAGACCGTTGCTTGAAGTTCCTCTTATCCCATGACCCACTTAAACGTTCCTTCCCTTTCTAGCTTGGATATAGTATGTATTTGCATCCTTGTCTTGAGGTCGTCGTATATCGGTCAGGCTAGTTGCAATCGGGAATAGTGATGTTGGTTCGTTTAAAATCACTTACAGAATTATATAAATAAAATCTTTCATATTTAAATTAGTAAATGAATAGAGATAGATAATATGGCATATTATTGAAAGCAATTCAAATTCAAATTCAAAATATTCTTTATTCAAATAAACTTGTAAACAAGTGCTTTTGAATCGTCAACTCTACTGCTGGTTCGGAAAGCTGTTCCTACCGAGAAGAGCCAGCAAGAAACTCGGCGGTAAATGCAATTAATAATACTATTATAAAGGGGATTAGAATCTAAAGAAAGAAGTTTGTTCTAGACCAAGGAGCCTGATTTTGAAACCATAGAACGTCATATCGAGGATTTTAATCTTGAGGAAAATGCGAATTTGGAAACATCGCGTTTACTTTTCTGAATATTGCTGAACTATACTTATAAAATATTTACCACTACAAAATGATACTATTCCTATATAAAATTCAATATATAAATACAAATAGTTTTTCATAATCGATTACGCAAGTTTTCTTTCATCTTAATCATCTTTCACCTTAAAATAAGTTAATCTTTTATATAGAGTCTAACTTCAAACGGCTCCAACTATTTTCATGAAACATAGTAATAAGGGGGTTTCGGGGGCGAAAAATTGATCTAGCTAGGTTTAATTAAAAATGTCATGTTATACCTGTTTGCAGGCAATGAAAAACTACAACAATATTATTAGAAAACAAAGGCTAATTACGCTGTCACTTGCAAAGTTATAACAGCACTGTAACGATATACTTAAAAAGAGAAAATTCCCCGAAACAAGTCCCAGATATGACAATCCCTTTTTTATCATATTGCATCTTTTTTAATATCTTCTAAAACACCGAGAAAAGCTCCGTCAACCAGGTATTAAATTAAGTATTCAAATTACTGTATAAATGAACATCTCTACCTTTCTAAAACTGCATACTTCCCGTTTATAAAACGGGACGCTCAGGATTCATTAACGTTACAACGTAACCCCTGAATACTGGAGGACTTAAGAGGAATTATTAATGCCGAAAACGTTAGGAAAGGTAACGCGGGTTTATAATTTCAGTAGTGTTTAGTATCAAAACTTGAATTATTAGCTGACCTTGCGCGAATTCTTAATTTCCTATTATTCTAAACACTCCTCAAAAATTTAACTATCTTTTAGTAAAAACTCGTCAAAAATCCGTTTAGTAGATTTTGAAAAAATTCTTTCATAGACAAATAGGCTTTTGGGGACTGTTTTGTGATATACACAGATTGCAGAGGATATAAAAATGATGCACAAAACCTATTTTATAGTTTTATTTAAAACTAGTAAGAAATTAATAGTAAAGGTTTCGATCAGAAAATCGGAAAGATTATCTATGGTGAAGATGTTATCTGAATTAATCAATGTCCGATACATTTAGGTGTCTTTGAACTTTATTCGTAAAAGGTTTATCCATTAATCTACCCTTCTACGTGACCCTTGGTAGACGCGTAGATACTGAGTCATAATATCTTTAAGAATAAATAAACTGTTCGTTAACAGTAAGCGGTAATTATGTCATACAATGGGCGTCCAATCCCAATATTTAGACATAAGAAATCATAATGAATTTAATTAAAAATGGGGACATCCTTAAAGAAAATTTAATTCACCTCATTGAATTACGAAAGTGAATGTGGCATGCCACATAATCTGTAGGAACGAAGGATATTGAGGTTCAAAGGTGTTGGAAATTCCATCAGAATACACAATATGCCACAAAGTTGAAATGATGAAAAAAAGTAGGACATTATTGGATTAACCGACGGTAAATTTAGTATCACCACTTCTTAATATTTTTGGGTAGAAAACTTTGGACGAACCTCCTATTTACACCCTACCTATATTGTATTAGCTATTGTCTATACATATATAGTTGTACTACTCGCAGTGGAGTTACGGCAGTCCCCAAGCCCAAATATTTTTAGTAAATTGCCAGTGAAATTATGCTATAGTATATTACATTGATAAATTTGAATTATAATCAGAGAAAGGAAAACCAATAAATGTGAGGAAAAGTAGTCTAAAAGGGATGTGGAAGTGATTTTACTTTATGAGGAAATATTTCCCGGAAGCGGAGTCTCTTGTTAAAATATAAGGATTTCCTGCATGGAAGTGTTCTATGGTTATTTCTTAATAATAAAATATATAAACTAATTTAATGTTAACATAAGAAATAACATTTTATATTGTTATCCGAGCGTTACTCTCTATAGGATCGTATAAATACCTAGGTTATAATGTGGATGAAATTAAAAACAAATTAACAATTCAATGGTTGCGTATAAAATCCATGTTTTCATTATTTTATATAAAT
Source organism: Morpho achilles (assembly GCA_947086495.1). Taxonomy (NCBI): domain Eukaryota; kingdom Metazoa; phylum Arthropoda; class Insecta; order Lepidoptera; family Nymphalidae; genus Morpho; species Morpho achilles. Next base: position 16,341,935 of record CAMTZB010000003.1, on the reverse strand, counting down.
TTGAAACGGTAGTTTTTAAACTACACATATCTTTAATTTATTTAATCAGATGAGTATTCTCCGTGATACTATGAGGTTACAGTCTGTGGTATTTATAATTTCGTAAATAATTTATGTTCGGATTATTTGTCTGTTGTTGCTGTCAGTTTTTTAGGTTACTACTAAGTTTCATAATAAATAGTAGGCAAATATTTTATATAAAAATAATGCCATTACCTCCAGCTAGCGGCACTGGTCAGTACTTTATTCGTGCGGCAAAATCTATCCGTCTTATTCGCCATGGCTGTACAAACAGACCGTTTTACCATATATCAGTAATTCATGTAAGTAAAATGGATTTTTGAATTAAATTGGTCCATTAATAAGTCTAAGAATAAGAGCATAGTACTAAACTCTATTTGGCCCTAATTTAAAAACAAATATCGTAAATGTCACGGTTATTAAATATTTTCAGTGTCTGTATTAACTTTATAAAAAAAGCCCTAAATTGAAACACAAGCATTAATCCAGCAGGTTTTTTATTATCAAACTAAATATCTTTCTTGACCTTCTAGGAGAAGAAAACCATAAAAATGACAATCTGCCTAGCTTCACAATTTTTTCCCTTACCAGTGTTGTTTTGAATTTGCGAGTTTCTTATGTGTGAAGTGTGAATGCAAATATACTTCTTTCCAATAATTTTTTATTCTTATCATTTTTGAAATGTCAAACCTTATCACAAGTAGCTTCTTGTAGGAATTGCAGTAGGTATTCCACTTGAATAAAGAATATTTTGAATTTGTAGTAGTAGTGGCCTGTTACAATATCCCACTGCTGGGTTTAGGCCTGTTCTCTCTGTTTATGGAGAGAAGGATTGGAACTAAGACCTACCACGCTGCTCCAATGTAAATTGGTAGGTTACACATGTTCCCAGATTTCTCTAGACATATGCAGGTTTCCTCACGATGTTTTCCTTCACCGAAAAGCATGTGATAAATTGCAATTATCAGTTAGACCAGTGATTCTCAACCTTTTTTTTTTGTGGCACATATTTAACGATTTCAAAATTTGGCAACACACAAAGAAAAAGATAAAATTTTAAATATAGAAAATAAACTAATATATACTGCAAGAATAACTAAACTTTTATTAAGGGATTAATTACAAGCTAGTGATAAAAATATATTTTTCTTTTGAAATGATATAATTTAATAATATTAATATTATTATATATTTGCAAAATTTGGCGGCACACAAAAGTGCCATAGCACAGTGGTTGAGAATCACTGGTCTATTATATTATATATTATTTATTTTATTATATATATTTTTCTATAGTTTCTTATGTGTGAAGTGTGAGCAAAAATATATTTTATTCCAATATTTTTTATTCTTAGCATCTTTGTTAAACCTTGTCACAAGTAGCTTCTGAAGCTAATAAATAAAGTTGAAACATTTAACTTTTATATAATTTCAGAGACGCAGGCCAAATAGTCAACCCGTCATTGAACAACTGGGCTCCTACGACCCAGTGCCTAATATCAGTAATGAAAAATTAGTAGCATTGAATCTGGAGAGAATAAAATACTGGCTCGGCCAAGGAGCTCATGTCACAAACCCTGTAGCCGAACTCCTAGGTTAATTATTTTTTATCCATAGTAAGAAAAAACATAACACAAATCAAAAAATAAGGTGAAATTGTAGATTTTAAACTTTCGCGATTCATACTGATTATTAAATAAACATACGGGTCACATCGCGTTATAATCGATTACCTTTGTATAAGTCATTACTGATATTAGTGAAGTCAGCGATCGCAGACCATCTGCTTAATTCGGGGAGCAATCACTGGATTGAGCTTCATGATCCCAAAGTCCTGTCAACTGATGCCCACTATTATGCAAGAGTGGCGCGTGAAGCTGTTGAGATCAAAAAGCATCGCACATTCAACAGAGAAGAGGGCTTCAGATTGTCAACGACTTGGGATCCAGTGATCAATAAATATAACTCGCGAAAGAAATCGTTGCAAGCTATATCGCGTGCGGATAATATCAGTGTGGTGTGCAACAGACTTTATATGGATTGTGCGGTTCAAGTGCGGGTAGATGAACAAAATAATGACTGTAGTACTCGGGAACGAAGACGCCGCGGCGCTCCAGTCAGTTCGTGACCACGGTGGATGCAACTCTGCCGAATCGTAGAACCTTATACAAAGGTAATCGATTATAACGTGATGTGACCCGTATGTTTATTTAATAATAAGGTGAAATTGTCATCAAAGGTAATAATTTTTACCTTTGTTTGCACTACTGTTTACAATATCGGCCTAGCATTTGTCAAAAGTTTTAACTATGGTTGTGATAATGTTGGAATACCATTTGACTCAGCCCTAACCATTTTGAAGGATGTTTTATCTCATAAACGCATCAGGTGTCATCAGCACCAAATTCGCTCAATTTTTAGGACAAAAGCATAGCCCAGCCTCTTTTGCCAAAAATTTGACTAATGCTGCCTGCCTGCCTTTTGCCTGATTTGATTTGATGGGACTTGTGGCTATTCAGCAAGCCTAAAAGGCCAATGCGGCGACACCATTTTGCTACCATCGGAGAACATAGAAACCAAAGCGAAGAAGGTTGAATAGGGGCTATACTGGAACAAAACTATTTAGACTTTTTAGAAGACTGGAAAAAGTAATTTATAGAATTATGCGTTACTTTGCGGAAATCCATAACACAAAAGTAATAATAAACTTATTTTACTATGTCACCACAGAGTATGGCAAAATAATTTTATTATTACATTTGTATTATGGACCTCCACAAAGTAACGCCTAATTCTATATCATCTCGGATTATAGCAAAATAATTTTATTCTTAATTTTGTATTATGGACCTCCACAAAGTAACACCTAATTCTATATCATCTCGGATTATAGCAAAATATTTATTTTATTACTTTTGTGTTATGGATCTCCTCAAAGAAACACCTAATTCTTTATCATCGCTAAATAATTTAATTATTTCTTTTGACTGGAAAAAGCATTGGCAAAAGTGTGTTTTATCTGGCTGGTATTACTTTAAAAGTATTTAAATTCATTTAGAATTAAAATTTTATAAACAAATTCACCTTACTTTTTGATCACAGTATATTAGTTTTAACATTTTTATACTAACTTAACTTCCTTTTAATTTTAATAAATAAATGTGTTTTGGGTCCCAAAGTTGAGGTGGCAAGACCCACTGTTTGTTATTCTCCCAATAAGTGAATAGTCCATTGGGAAAAAATTCTATGGCATGAAAATAAAAGAAATACAGCAGTGCATCATCAGATAAGAAATATTGCATCTTATCATTTTAATTATTTTCACATCTTTCTCTAAATATTTTTCCCTAATATTGTTTAATTGTGTACCGACACTGATAACATAATTGACTAACGATGCAAATTCATTAGGAAAAAAATTTCATCTTATATTATTTTTCCTTATATGAAATAATTTTGTGACAATAAAGTTGAGGTTACATCTTGAGGTATCAGTAAAAATGTACTTTTAAATTAATAAAAATAAAATAAATATATGGGTCACTTATAAACACGGTAGTCTGTCCCCAAAGTAACTTAATACTTGTGTTATGGTTAACAGACAACTGGTAAATATATACATATATAATTTTAAATACATACTTTTATAAATATATACACCCAGGCTCGAAGAACCAACAATTTTTTGTTAGTAAAGTCTTCGGTGGGAATTGAACCCACGACCCGCGGAGCTGAAGGCACGGTGACTACCAACTGCGCCAACGGGCCAGTCAATGTTATTAACAATGTTAAAAAATGTTATTTACAGTCTATTTTTCTGCAGGTTTAGCGGGATTCTTTCCCATACACCCACGTTGTTACATGACAGCATGGAGAAATAGAAAAGCTGAGAAGGTAAATCAAGCTCAGGCCGAAAAATCTATTGAAACTAATACTAACTAAAACTAAAAGTATAGTTTGATATTGCCCTAACCGAAGAATAAAGTTACATTTCCAATGTTGGGACAAGTTTTCTTTTTCGGATGGGGCGATATATTCTTTTAGGAAATATATAATTTTAGGTGTTGAAGTATATTTTATTTAGTCTTCATTCCCTGACACATAAAACAATATAATGATTTCCATAACTTATAGCAATCCCCATAATCTTGGTTTATTTTCTGGTTAATTCAATTTAAACCCATTCTATTCTTGAACCGTTTGTTATGAAATGATATAAGAGTTTTGTTTTAATATTATTTTTGCTAGCAAATGACTTGTCTAGTAATCTATGTATAGGATGACAGGTATTAAAGAATAGACCACCCTCTTTCGTACCGTTGTGTCGAAAAATAAGACTAAGGTAAGTTGACATCAGGCAGGCGGCCGGGCGTAAAATACATAGCCAAATCAAGTGACATGTTTATAACATGTTGTGCCGACCCCACTTAGAGTGGCATAACGACAGGAGGATGATGATGACATGTGAATACCATGAAATGCATAAAAAATACAGACAAAGGGTCTTTGTTTTGGTCTAAATAACAATGACCTACACACGAGTTAGCAAGAGGTTTAAAAAAAATACACTATGCAATGAATTCCTTTTATTATGTGAAAAAAAAACACAGCATTAACAATATATTGAATGAATACATCAATATAGCCAAATATCTGAAGGCACACTAACATTAATTTAATACCAGCAAAATGTATAAAATACATGATTAGAAATATTTACTTTCAAACTTTGACTACATATCTGTCGATAGCGTCACTTAAAACGAAAATAACGTTATCCTGAAATAAATATAATTAAACTATTTTTTTTTTAATCTGGCAATATTTCCTATTTAATTAATATTTCAAATAGAGAAATATTTTTATTATTTTTGATACATGTGTGGAAAGTACTAGGTAACATGGGTTACTTTTATTCTGTACATAAGATATTTTACTTTACGCTGTAGTATTTAAAATGATAAATTATTATTGGTACATCATTTCCATGCATATCCCAGTCGTACATAGGACATGGCGAAAATTTCACCGTTAACTAGAATTAGTATTTAAGGCGATTGACATATTACATCGTATACCTAGGTTACGCCAAAATACCTTTAACTTTAAAATATTTAAAGATTAAAATATAAACAACTAATAAAAAATATGATAAAACAAGTTTATTACTACTGTTCTAGAATTAATAATTATTATTGCTCATTAATAATTAATAGATTAGAATATAAACAACCAACATCATTCATATTTACTAAATACAATAATTAATATAAACGCAAAATTATTTAATGTGCAAAAGAAAGACAATTTACATCATTAGGGTTTTATCTGCGACGCTATGAAAGTTATGTATTCATTTTTGAAAACTATGCTATTTAGTTAGCTATAAATAAGAAAATCAGTGCATTTTATAAAATTACAAACCTACAAAATGGTGGGGCTATAATTTAAATGTAAATCAATTACAATTAAAATCACTATTTTGTTTCATAAAAAAACTTCTTTGTCTTGAAATTTGTAAAATGAGTCTTTAACCAAACGCATTGACCTATATTAACTGAATTATTGCGATTTAGGCTAGTTATTATGGCAGAAAATTCAGGCAGACTTATGAAGGCGTTATATATTATAGTTTATATACGAAATGCTAAGTGACATGCTAAGAGTATAGAAAAGCTATAGGTTTACAATTAAGATAAAATACCCTATGACCCTCCAGTTATAAGGCGAAATGCTAAGGAACACAAGTTATAGGATAAATACTCGGTCATAAATGAATTATGAATTGGTTAAAAACATGGTATAAAGTGAAATACTGGTTATAACGAGGAATGCGCGATTAAAGGATGGAAGGATTTGGGGCATTGGCTCGCGTCGACAAGAGCAATTTACTAGCACCCTGCACGAATCTTCTGGGTGGTACTAAATGAGCGGAAACGCCGAGCATCAGGCGGCGGATGTAATAACCCGAACCCTGATTTGGTTAGATGCTGTGGGGGCCTGAAGAAGTCAAATAGCCTAAGAATAAGACAAGACAAGCGTAGAAGACAAGAGAATTTGTATATCGGACGTCTGGCTTACAGGTCCCCGAGGCGGTGCATCTGGCGATGCACCGATTAGCGGAGGGGGGCTTCTCTTTCGAGGGGTCCCTACCCAGAGGTGTTCTCTGGAATCAGAGCTGTCGGCGGGTATGGGGGCAATGTGTACAACGATACCCTTTCCTTGCCATTGGCAGCGTGGTGGAGCACACAGATCGTTTTAGTCAGTGCTAGTCCGACATAACCACCGCCTGTCCCCGTCGGGCGGTGGTACCCACCCATAAAAGGGTTTTTTCCTGTTTAAAAAAAAAGAAGACAAGAGGAACCTGCGGCTGTTCTCCCATGAGAATATCCCCAATTGAGATTGTCATGATGTTCTGCAGTGAGCACTCGATTTAAGAAGACCCGGTTAAAAAGGAGTTATAACGGTTAACGAGTAAACAACACGTTCAAAAACCAGACTTACTTCCATTAATATGACTGGAAAGTGCCAATATACGAAATTGCATATAACATTTGATCCCGAGAATATTGTCTTATTAACTGAAATTCTATTTTTATTAACAATTTGCAACTTTTTCTATATTATCTGCCAACTAATAGTGTCGTATAAAAATCTACAAACATTTAAAATTGGTCTTAAAAAACAAACAACAACTGAAAAAATACTAACATTCCTTGAGCAAATACGAATAAATTTTTAAAAAGAAATCCATCGCTCCATATATAACTTAAAAATACAGGAAAAAAAAGAACACTTACCTAATCCAAAAAAATGTTCAGTTCAGAGCAGAAGGTAGAATTAAACTACAATTTACAACCTAAACGCTTGAAAAATATCTTCACGATAATACAAAAATACTTATTTAAAATAAAAGGATAATTTCATAAATAAAAAACCTCATACTGTTATTTTAAAAATTGTTCGATCAATATAATATAATAAAGACTATCCAACTCTAATCAAGCTAGATGTATAAAAAATATCATAATGTCTATGGATTTTCTTTTTTTTTTCGTTGGCATTCATTGAGTGGTCTCAAGCGGTACAAAAGCGGGTGCAATGATGTTTGTACTTTTCACTCTTCATTGTTAGGAAAATTGCATCGAGGATTTAATTGGTCTTCCTAACTGCATCCGCTACTAAGCGAGAGGCTGAAAAAAAACGATTAGGTTATTCAATGTGTGCGCCATAGACTAAAATTAAAAAAACACCTATGATGACAGAATTCCTTTTGTCTATGTAACACTATGTGCGATAGCATTTTTATAGGATAATAGACATTTGTCTATTAAAATAATTTTTGTATCAAAATTATAAGTTATAACAGGAAAAGGGCTAATGGATCCATACTAATATTAATACAAAAGTTTGGGTTTGTCTGTTACGCTTTCAACTTAGGACTAATCTGATTGTCAATATTGATGAAACTTTATAGAATTGAAGCTTATATAGCATATAGGAATGAATTTTTATTATTGTTTCTTGTTTGTTAAATTGCATGGCGTTGCATAAAATATACGTTTTTAGTCCAATAAAAGCATTAAGCATTTCAACGAAACATCGAAGTATATATTAGTACCAGGCATGAATATCTTAACAAGTCCAAAACGCCCACTTTTCAAGGCAGCAATAAATAGGTTTACGTTTAGTATACGTTTGAGAGAGTTATTTTAATATTCCCAAATTTGTATGTGCGATATAAAAGACTTATCCGACACTGAAACATTCACTATATAAAAAAGGCAATCCTTATGCCTGTTATGAATATAAAAGATCGTAAGTCGACTTATCAACGTATTTACGCCTGCTGCGTATATAATAAACGTATATACATGTATAGCACATTTATTTTTCCCATACTCCTAACTTGTTATAGTAAATTTCAGTTTATTATACAAGTGTAAAAAATACACAATTTATATTGCGTGCTATTGTCATTATGAAAAGCATTATAATCGTCGCTATTTTGTGCTAAGACGCACCCGAAAGAGCGTGTCTTTGAGTGTTTCTCGAAGTATTTTACATCCTACGTATATTCTAATTAAAACGAGTATTTGAAAATACAGGTACTGTAAAAGCATCCCAAATGATCCTGACATTCAGCATCCAAAGATGAACACACGCTTGTAATTCATTAATCATATTGACCCTTGACGATTCAAAAGTGCTTGAAAGAGCTTATTTGAATAAAGGTTATTACGATTGATTGAAACATCTTCGCTGGCTGGTTCGATTTTTTAGTGTCAGTCGTGGCTTCTCGCCATACTCAAAACTCGTGATGACTACTTAGCAATATCACCCAGCATTTCGCAAATAACCCCTAAGCTATGGTCTAGCCTCATTGGAAGATTCGAGTCGTTTATACGGCTACTGCGTCCAACAGTCTCTCGTGTTTACGCTGTTACAGCTAAAAGACTGTCAGTTCCAAAAAAAATCCGCAAAGTCCTAAACGAGTCTATTACCGTAAATAATCATTTTAAACACCCACAAAACTGAAATCAAGTACGAGTAGAGTCAAATCAAGACTCTAAAATAGAATAAAAATATTTTTTTAATAAGCAATTGAATCGATTTTGACAGCATTCAAATGTTTTATGTCAAAATAATATTCTCGGCAAACAATAGTCGTATTACCATATAGTATTTGTGTCTTGGTGATCTAACATTTCAGGCGTATAGAAACAAAGATGGAAAAGTCCACAAAATTTCAAAATTTAGATTTAAATGCCAACACAATCTTTTCCGCGTCTTTATTTACCTAAATAAATCATTTATTATCAATTCTGATATAGTCCAACTTTAATTTCAAATTGAAAATTGACTTCAGAAACAAACCTAGTAAAGTCCCAAGGTAATTGAGTTCCAAACCGCGTAAAGTCCATTTCGACCAATAGGAAGGCTCCATTTGACTGACAACGGACATTTTTTTGTTGTATGCACGTTGTCGTATTTTATCATATTTAAATATGAAAAACTATTGTTCTGCGCAATTATTGTGATATTTTGAAGAGATGGACAGCCACCCGTCCAGGGTCAACAAAAATGAAGCCAGGAAACGGACTGCATAACCACTTAATTGGAAGAAAAACATCGCAAAGGAAATCAGGTATATTCCAGGGCCGGACTTAAGTTCGTGCCTATTTATTGAATATTTATAGCGTAATTAATTATAATACCAATTAAGCTGTTCTCATCATGCAATGCAATCTTGTCACATCAAAAATGTTGCGAATGTTTCATGAAGCTTTCTACTAAATTCTAATAAAATTCAGCAAGACGGACTTATATTGAAATGCTGTACAGCTGTTCCTTTTTAAAAGGAAAAAGCCTCGTAATGCTACGAAATCATCTAAAGAATTCACAACAAAGTTCCACATTATAGCTGATCGCAAAAAGATACCTATATATCAAAACGCATTTTTAAATATGCTTAATATTAAAAAAGGACAAGTACTTGCACTGGTCGCTAAATCGTGGATTTTGGATGATCAAGCTGACGTGAACAATCTTGAACCTGAAGAGAAAATATGCGAGCCACAGCAGGAGGAACAATTATTAGTTATATAATCATCATCTTCCTGCCCTTCCCAATGAGAATTGTGTGGATGTAAATAAATAAATAAAAATATTGTTGTCTGTAATATTGTTTTCTAAAATTCCTGAATCCGTCCCCTATTGAGAGTTGGAAACAAAAATAGGAAAGTCCTAAACATTCGGTAACAAACTTAGTTAAGTCCAAGACTTAGAAACAAAGCTGGAAAAGTCCATCTTAAATTTAAGTTTTTACTCAAAAGTATTGAATTGGGCGTGGAAAACAGCTTATAATTCCCTAATATATTGTATTCTGCGTACATAAAATAATGCTTGATATTAGTATAGTTACTAATAATGGAAAAAATCTTTTTTATCGTTTTCTAAAAAAATTTGCATCGTGGACGTAACCATCTTTGATTCTATACGCCTGATTTGATCTCTGAGTTGCGTCACGTGGGTTTATCTTATTACAGTTAACTTTTAGATTAAATTGCCTTTTAAAATTAAGGATTCTCTATATACATATAGATATTAACCTAGAGAATGATATGCAATGTTATTTTGAAAGTGATCAAATTTTGTTAGGTACATTTTTATGATGTATTAAAAAGCGTTTATTTACCAATATTCATATAATACAAATAATGCATTCGTTATTAATTCATTCTCAAGGGAAGCACTAATAAGCAGTACACGTAAAGCGTTACCAGTCCATCTGGCTTTACTTACATATTGGTCTATGTGATTGCAGCTTTATTCTTGTTTACCTAAAATCGTACATATCTATTAAGACGTACACAGAAGAAAGAGATGCAAAATATTTGACATGGACAAAAAACATACATGGTGTGACTTGGTGAAATAAAAAAGTGTATTAAAAAAATTAACAATATTAAATAAATATAGAGTCTCAATTTTCAGAATACTACGGAATCTCGATATAAAATCAACGACCGTTTACCTTAGACCTAGATACCGATATAATTATGGCTAATGTGAATTTGGACAACTTTGCAGTTGATCATAGAGTATTTAATCAAAGTAGCAATTTTGAACGCCATGGATAAAGAACCCAATTCTTGGTTAACGCCATACACTCTAACCGTAAAGATGTCGAATGTTTGTGGAAATTTACCATTAATAGCGGCCTGTTAATATATAACAGACTTGAGCAGGCAATTTGGAAAATATACACTACGAATCGAACCTGGAACTTTTAGTGAGATATAAGCAGACGAAACATTGCGCCAATGTATCACGGTCTATAGAAAGAAGTAAAAAAAATACAATACGCGTATTTATACTAAATCACTACTAAAACAAATCAAGTAAATAATACCAATTATTTACAAACTGCCTTCTACGCTTATAATTTTCAATAAGTTTCTGACGCCATTTTCTTCGGCAAAGCAAGCAAATAAATTTTATTCTATGTAAAAACAGTTTATATAACCAACCATATCTAAGCATACAGCATATAGCATCTATAGCATTTGTGAAAATTTGTAATCATCAAAACAATCTATGCAATATACTAAATCTAAATGCTAACTCAAAAAAACTATGAATCGCGATAGCAAAAAAAAGATAAAACATACATCGCAATTGAATAAAGTTCAATCTTTTAATTTTTTCATTGAGCTATTAATCTTCCTGCTTGCACTTTGCACCAACTCATGGATATTTGTAACTGTTAATTTGAAAATACCAATTACCTATTTTTATGTATCGAAGCTTTACACAGACAAGTAAGATAGTAAGCATACTACTTTACTTGTCCGTGATAATGTCATTATGATCAGATATAGGACCCGAGACAAACAACACAAATCAAATATTCGTTTAAAAAATAAGCGAGCCATATATCATATCACAGTTAAACAAAAGTAAGGCTTGGTTTTTTTATTATTGTTATCCTAAGGAAATAGGTATTCTAACATTGGCTACACAATACATTTTTAGGAATTTAATTTTCGTGCATAAGAATATACATAATTATAAAAAAAAATGGCGATGTACATTATAGACATTAACGTTACGCTTTGTAAAAGAACGAAAGTCGTTTGTGGGTTTGGGTATAAGATTCTATAATAAAATTCCGCAATCAATTTCAGCTTTGCCATTACAGCAGCAATAGCAAAAGCAGTTTAATAACACTGTTAAAAGAGGCTAATACAGAAAGCCTACTACTACTGGCTAATACTGTTGAGTATTACTTAGATGATAAGAATGACAGGCCATAGCTACTCTTCGACCCTGTACAAGATATTAAGTAATAAGAAAATATAATTAATTATATTTTGAAAAGAGCAACCGCCGAGTTTCTTGCTGGCTCTTCGCGGTAGGAACAGCTTTCCGAACCAGTAGTAAAGTTGGCGATAAAGCACTTGTTTATAAGTTTACTTTAATAAAGAATATTTTAATTTAGAAACAAAGGCCGATCTTCCTCATCTTATAGAAATAACAAAACCGGATTTTGAGCATTAAGTCCGTATATATATAATTGGTAAAAGTAGAGATGCCTTGAGAACTTATTGTTATATATATTTTTATAAATAAAAATTTATATAATAAGTTTATTTTATAAATAATATAATTTTCATGCCTGTAAAATGGTTATTCTTTTATCCAGTCATTATTGTCAGTTTTAGAATTAAGAACCTTTAAGCATTTGCTAGGAAAAAGAGAAAGTTCCATTTGAAGCTAGAATCAGCGAGGAACAGTAACTATGTAACTATGATATCTAGTTTAGACCAATACATACCGCTCTTACTAAAATTGGGAAGGAATTTGTCAGAAGAGAGATAAGATAGTAGTGTTTATGTAAAGCTGCATATAATATTTGATTCAGTCACTTAGTGATATTTGAGAGCTGAGATTACATATAGAAAATTGAATTTATAGTACTGCAGTGTCTAGAACGTCAAATACCCATTAGTTTATGTACAAATAATATAAAATTGAAAACCAGGTATAAATTGTATATATCAGAAACGAACCCGTAAGCATAGTACATATATTTTTAACCCAAACACCTACCTGATTACATTACGCCTAATCTTTGTGGAATTCAGACATTAACTTTTTGTTTAACGCACTGAAAGTATTGTTAACTGCTCCAATACATCTAAAAATATATCAAAAATGCCCTGAATCATAACGACACTGTATTGATCTCCGGCAATAAATTTTATTAGGAACTATGCTAGAAAAAGGTAAAAATTAAAGTCAACAAGACTAGTCATTCCAAGTAAAAATATTCGTTTATATAAGGACGTTGATTGCGAAGGGATATTAGACTTTGTTTAATGTCAAATAATAACTATGTGATTCTTCTAAAAGGATTAACACATTCATGACAAGGCAGAACTATACAAAGTAAGAATAGATTGATCGACCAAAAATAAAATCAAATGCAGAAACATACTACATAAATTGCGACTATTTATAGTATAGACTAACCCATTTTAAAATTGAAATAAATCCTAGTATAGAAGTTCCGATTGGTTCTTAGTGGCCTAATGGTAGGCTAAATATTGTAGACTTATTTTGACTAGTCTAAGAAACGGTCATAAAATAATTAAATCACTATTCTCGAGAAAGATTAGAATCCTATCTGATATTGGAATGGATAAAAAAACAACGGAAGTACATAACTTAGTCAGGCCTAATAAGGTACCAATTTGTAATCACAATATCGTGTTAATCATGACTGTATATATGTGCCAGAAAAGAACACGAATGCTTGGATGAAATGGAGGCAATTGACCTTTCTTGGACTGAAACCCGTAAAAAACAATCGAAACATGCTTTAGAGTCTTAAAGTCTATTGTATGAAAAACGAACTATAACAAATAGCACTATTATGATTTTAACAGAAGATACGAAGTAACAAATACTGCGTGCGAATCTATTATTTTTCGAACTTTTAAGTTCTACAATGAAATCAGCAGCAAAATATCTAACCCTTGAATTATGAATTTAGAAGATTAGGACACTCGTACATCCATAAAACAACTAGTATTAACGAAAGCAGAAGTTTTATCGGGTTTCTGAGTTAATTATATGCATGAATTAAGAGCGTAGTTAAAGTGACATTTTGATTCGAATCTGCCTTTGCTATCGTTCCTAAGAAATATCAACTATGCTCCAGAGATAGGATATAAATTTATTGTTCAAGTCAAAAAATCCCTTTTAATATACTGGTTTATTGCTTTACATAATAAATAATTCGATGAAAAAAAACCATGAAAGTCCACAAACTTTTAGTATTGTTAGATACATTTAATTTTTCTTTACACAATATATAAACAAAAAAATATCAGACATATAGTAAGTGTAACTAGCATGGTAATTCCCTCAAAATATTTACTCCGTATGTAAGATTGACTTGTTAATTCTTAAATTGACATTTTGGGAGTAGTGGACTAACTTAAGTTAACATGGATATGTAGATAGAGGGAGGCCGAAAAGAGATGATTATGTGAAGTATGATATGCATATAAAGGAAACAACGCACGAGCTGACGAAGGACAAAAAGAATGGAAAAGAAAAACATGTTGTGCCCTCCCCACTTAGAGTGGGCTAAGGACAAGAGAATGGAGTAAAATAGGCAAATTTGCAATAACTGAGTGTTACTGTACTTATAATTTAATTTGCTATAATATTTATAGAATAATTAGTAAGGTCTAAGTTTTATCGGCCTGCTTTTACAGTTAAGTGTAAATTACGTTATCTACGCTTCAGGTTTTTATTTTTAAAATTTAACAATGTGATTAACAACACATATGATTAAACACATAACAATTTTTTTTTTCTTAATATGTAATAAATGCTTATTTAGTTTTATTGTTTTAATTTTTACTATGATGGTGAATTAATAATAATTCTGTAACATACAACCACTGTTTGAGTTAAGTTACATTATAGGTTAATATTTACAACAAAAAAAATACTACGCTAAAGATTGGTTGGTAACGTACTAAATATGCTGCGATAAAATTTCGACATTTATAACTTTTGGAGACATTTAACAATCGGCTTGAAAATTAAGTAAATAAAAATTATTTTTGAGATTTTTAAAATGGAAATTTAACTGCAATTTTATTATTGAAGTTTGTATTTTACCTGTGTGGCAAAAAAGAATTTGGGAGTAGATTTTAACATATTTTACCTGAGTTGGCGATATCATCGATGCGGTTGTGGTGTTTCTGGTAGTAGGGACGGATAATGCGGTTGTAGATGATAAGGGAGCCATTGTAGTCGGTCGGGAGGTAGCACCAGATGATGAAGATGCACTGGAAAAGAAATCAACAGAATATAAACATATCCATCTTCTTCTGGCAAAAGCTTAGCTTAGCATTCGTGTTAGCGGCTATGAACGGCCTCAAGGCTTCACTTTGCTATCACTCCAACCGTTTGCTCTACTGTGATCGCCACTGCTTATAGTTAGATCAATGCAGGTCTTTTAAGAATTTCAAGGATATTTTGGCTGCGACATCTTTCATGAGCGTGAGTAAAATACTTTATTAGTGCCCATATAGGACACTATTTCGCTTTCTTTTATACAAGAGTATAACGGCTGTCATGACATTCGGTCACTTGCGAAAAAAATCTTGTTGTATGTAGGGCTCGGACTGTTACAAACTTCTGCGTATGATGTGATCTTCTTCAGATAGTCCATTCACCTGTTGGAGGGTTTCACGATTTGTTTTCACCAAAATGTAATAAGTAAAATAATAGACATGTGTCTAAAAAATATAAACAATTGAAAATAGAACTCAACTTTATCACTGAAAGATAAGGCAATAAAGAAAATTATCAATAACTACAAAGTATACAAGTATTAACTCTCTGCTAATGACGTTCTTGTTTAAAACTTTGATAATAAATACTATGGATATGTAAACAATTGTACATATTTATTGTTTGTAATGATAAAAGTGTTGAGATGTTATATTATAAATAATACATACAAATTATATTTAGTTTAGTGATCTTCGCCACAAGCTATATTATTTTTGCGGTGATGAAATCAAAGCTAAGGTATCAAATAGCAAAATAAAAAAGCGCACGATTTCAGAACTTGCTTTTGCTTTGTTTTATCGCGATTAAAAATTACTATCTGATAAACAATTTTATTAAAAAAATATAAAAATGCAATTTAAAAAATAAAAATAAATGGAAAAAAGCCATTAAAAAAAGAAAGAAAGAGCCGGGGTGACACGTGGGATTTGAACAAGGGTTTTTTCTCATATGTAGACCGCTTGTTTACCATTACGCTGTTACAATTTTACAAAAGACAGCAAAAATTGTGTAGTATATTTACTGTCAATTTAAACAATTTTGCAAAGCTTCATTTCAGCTTTGCCATTACATCAGTTTAAAAACACTGTTAAAAAGAGGCTGATACAGAAAGCCTACTATACTCTTGAAGATTATTGGAAGACAAGAATTTGTGGATATAGCTCTCTTTGAACCTGTACAAGACAGTAACGACTTAATGTAAATAGTATTAAGAATTATATTTTTAAAAGAGCAACCGCCGAGTTTCTTGCTGGCTCTTCTCGGTAGGAACAGCTTTCCGAATCAGCAGTAGAGTTGACGATTCAAAAGCACTTGTTTACAAGTTTATTTGAATAAAGAATATTTTGAATTTGAATTTGAAAAGCCTGAAAACAGAGACAAAACAATTTATTTTTTTAAACAAAACCTGCCTGGATCGATATTCGATTTCGATATAGTATATATATTTATATGAAAAAATAAATTACATGACAAAACATAGTTTGTCTGGTCAACTAGTATATGTATATATTTACCAGTTGTCTGTCACCCCTAACACAAGTATTAAGTTACTTTGGGGACAGACAGCCGCCAATTTTCAGAGAAATGAAGAAACAATGCCTTTCAATTCCGAATCTGACTGAAACCTTGTGAAATATGTGTACATAATCTTTGTTCTAGTTATCTAACGAGAGTAAAAATTGTGAGACGAATATCTTAGCTAATCTATACTAATATATAAAGCTGAAGAGTTTGGTTGTTTGAATGCGCTAATCTCAGGAACTACTGGACTGGTAAAGTCCATTTATCGAGGAAGGGCTATATAACATCACGCTAAGATGAATGGGAGAGAAGCAGCAACAAAAACTAATACAAAAACGGAAAAAGTTTAATTCTTTCCTTGCGTGCGCTAAGTAAACGATGAAAGTTATTCAAAAATCATGTATTACAAAATTGTTCCCCTCTAAAAGTTCTAAATAAAAGTCCGCGACAGCATATGTGTAGCTTTTAAGTTTAACCCACTTTAACCATTTTTATGGTTATCATATACAACGGTTTTAATCTTTCCACGCGGGCGAAGCCGCTGGCGATTGCTGGTTACTAATAAAGATAATTTTAACAAAGCTAACATTGATAGGGTTTGCAATCAACATCGTACTTAGAACGCTACTCTAGTTGCGAATGCATCACGCAATCAATTAGCTCTTCCTAGTAAAACGTCCTTGTGCTGAAATTCAACAGACAATGAACGGTTTTCAATTATGCATTTTATGTGGGAATTAAAGAATATACTGGAGCGAACATTAATACTAATAACTAAATTGAGTCTTTTTTAAATTTAAGTCAGTTTAATATTGAGCGTGATAGATCTTTAATATTTAAATGAGTTAATCATGTATGTAATAAATATATTTTCCGAATCTCAGAAGCGGCTACAACGATATTCATGAAATTTTTTGGGGGAAAAATTCTATCTAGGTTCTATTGAAAAAAAGACGTTCCGAGATTCCGAAAACACATAATAGATTAACACATACAATTCCACACAATAGTCACACTCAATCACCCACCTCGCGCACTATCATTTTATAATATTTATTTAATAGTAGTACTAGTATTTTCTTTTAATTATTTTAAATATATATACATAATTTTTTTAAATTAATTAATTTAATAATAATAATTTAATAATTCTTTTTATAATTTAGACTGTAAGGACGGCATATGCACACAGTTTTATACTATCGCAATGCCATCCTTGCAAATTATTTATTTATTTATTTTATTTATTTATTTATTTATTTATATATACATATAAGTATGTATATATAAATAAATAAATAAATAAATAAATAAAATAAATAAATAAATAAAATAAATAAATAAATAACACATTTAAATATTAAAGATAACTTAAAATAATTTGAGCTTCCCTTGGATTTTAACATATACGGGTTCAACTGTATTAGAATGTATTGAATGTGCAATTATAGCGTATTATTATATTATAATAATTTTATTAATAAAAATGTCAAGTCTGTCTTATATTAAGCTGCACGTTTTTTTCCATCTAATAATGTTTGTGGGCAAAGGAAAATATTTGTTCATAAAGCAATATAGATAATATATTTTATCATTGGTTTCTTTCACATCTTATCTACAAACGGCCTTGACATATCATGGATGAACAGGTTTAGTATTGCGTCTCTATCTATATCTGAGCGATGTACTGTTGTCTTTATGGGTGCTTTTGTCGCTTCTTTCTCCTGCCCTTATCTCACTCTAAGGTGGGTTGTCACAACATGTTTTCTCTTTCATTCTCTACCATCATTCATCAAAATTTCAAAATTTTGAATGGTCCCGCCTACGAACAATAAAAACTTTGCAACGTGTAGAAAAAAATGCCCTTATTTTAAATTGTGTCTGATACTACACGGCTTTTTCTAAGAACCTATCTATCGTATTATATGAGGGTTTCCTGTACTTAAAAGTTATCATTTCATCATTATATAATATGCATATAAAATTTCATAAAAATCGGTCAAGCTGTTTCGGAGGAATATAGTCACTAACACCAACTAACACTGTGAATAGAGAATTGTAATATAAAATTGTTTTTAAATGATTGTAAAAATATTTAGTATTTTTTTCATTGCAGAATATTTAAAAATATTTTAGTATTATTATTTTTGTATACTAATACTGTATACACACATTTGATAATATGCTATTGTATTTAAATTGCACAGCTAAATTTAAATCTTTAGTATAGTGGCCCGCCAAAGATTTTTGTATTGTTCGTTTGGCCCAAACATTTAAATGGTTGAGCACCCTTGCCACTAGGGCTTCAACATATTTCAAATATTATCTGTGCTCATTTACATAAAGGCACCGAGTTTATCATAAACTTTTAATTACCATATGCATTTTTACAGTTAATATTAATGCTGATCCATTCAGAAATTTAAACTTCGCTCATAAGTCAATGCACTATTACAGGTATCGGCAACCTTTGGAGACTAAAAAGCCATAAGTGACAATTGAAAGTAATCAAGGTTTAAAAGAGTCTATATATATTTTTAATGATATAATAGTACATAACTATATTATATATTAGATTTCCTAATTAGGACAAATAAATTTAAGAAATAAAAGTTATTTCTAATAAAAATATCTTTATATCAGATGTAATCGTGTGATATCTGGCTGAATAGAATAGTACCACCCTCATTTCTTACCGAGGTGTCGTAAAAGGCGACTAAGGTAAGTTGACCCATCGTATGGTATTCGGGTGAGTAAAAAAGACCACCCTCTTTCTTTCCGAGGTGTCGTAATACGATTAAGGTACGTTGACGTCAGGTTGACGTCAGGCTGGCGGCCGGTCGTAATACGTAGCAAAATCATGTGACAACATGTTTATAACATGTTGTGCCGACCCCACTTAGAGTGGGACAGGAGGACGATTTTTTATCAGAAATCATATTCCAAGGTTCTTACATCAATGGCACCATTGGTGTAATTTATTTTAATATTATTTGGTTATAAAAGTCTGTGACTTACGACTTTTACAAAACAGCCGCATGTTGCCGATCCCTGCATTACAGCGACCTATAAAAGGTGTCAAGCGTGCAATAAGTAAACAAGATTACGTTGCTATAATTCGTTATAATAATAGATACCACGTTTACAAAAATAAAACGAGAAATATTGTTTTTCGAAAAATCCATTATGGATGTATTAACGAGACTAAAACAGTGATACCACACGGTGGTAATAGTATTTTAAACCAATTAAAAAGAACCAACCAAACCAACTCAAAAGAAAGCAATAATAGCCCTACAACACGGTGCTATTATAACGCGATTTCAGACCCTTGAATATAACACGTGTTTTCCATCCTATAACGCGGGATATTTCCACGTTCCACGTGTTATAAAATTAAATTATTTTATTAAATTTGTGTCTAATTTTTGAGTCGTAAGAACATTGGTTATGAATATATCGCCCTACTCGAAGAATAAAGTCACATTTCCTACGCTTATATGCATATGAAAGATGTGACTTTGTTCTTTGGATAGGGCGATATGTACTAAAAGGTGTAGAAAATTGATCTATACTAATATATAAAGCTGAGAATTTGTTTTTTTGATTATTTTGAACGCGCTAATCTCAGGAACTACTGGACCAAATTGAATAATTCTTTTGAGTGTAAGATTGTCCATTTATCGAGGAAGGCTATAGGCTATATCATCACGCTGAATAAGGTCAGATGAATAGGAGAAAAGCAGCAATAAAAAATATTACGAAAACGACAAAATTTAATGCTTTCATTTCATATTTTATAGTAATTAAAATACTATATTACAGTTTTATTGTTTCCACTCGGGCGGAGCCGTTGGCAATTACTAGTTATAAATTATTTATTATTTCACAGCCATGTAATTTATAGAATTAGGCGTTACTTTGCGGAGATCCATAATACAAAAGTAATAATAGAATTATTTTGCTAATAACTTCATCGCGGATTATAGCAAAATAATTTTATTATTACTTTTGTCACAGCCATGTCTTAAATAAAATGCACTTATTTAGTTCATAACATATTTTAATCTGAATATTAGATTTAATCGCCCTTCAACGAGAAAAGTTAAGTGAAACATTTGTACATAACGCGTTATATTTGGTCAGACGAACACGGTATACGAGAATGCTTTTACAACATATTTTCCTATAACGCGGAAATCTACCGCGTTATAGAGGGGATCACACGTCACCATTTAAACCAATATGGACAAGGGTCAAAGTTTCTCGAACGATCGATACGTCCATGACTCATATGTTGTCAAAACCGCCCCTCTCACTGCGTCATAAGCAGCAAAATTGAATTTAAAACAGACTAAACGAGTACGTGACGATATAATTACCATTACTTAAAAAAATAATTGTTTTATCTTTTTATGTATAATATATAAAAGAAAAATGTAAAGTAAGTAAGTTCCTTATAGACTCCGAAATGACTGGACAGATTTTAATTAAATTTTCAGACAATCTTTAGATTGACACATAGGATAATCCCGTACACTTTGGTGGCGATCGTAGCATTAGTTCATTTGTAAACTACAATTTTTTACTACAGCTACTAAAGAGTATGAGAATGAACCATTTAATAACGAAATATTTTTATTGAATACTAACATTCCGGGAAATCTCGAAAAAACGTTAAAAAAAAAATTTCGATTGCGACCAAACTAAACAGGATTATCAAGAACTAAAAAATATAAAAATTTAATTAAAATCGTCACGCCGTTTTGGAGTCTATAACGGACATACAGACAAACATTTTTATATATTAAGACTAGTTTTTACCCGCGGCTATTTTTGCGTGTATTATAGTAAAAAAAATATAGGAGGAAGTCTCAGCTCTTCAACTATTTCTAGTCAAAAATGACGTGAAATAAACTCACTTTCGCTTTAATAATTGTATGGATAGTTTAACATTGAATGATGTTGACTTTGCGATAGATCGCTGTTTTGTAAACTTTCCATAACAATTTAAACCACCAAGTTTCTTGCTGGCTCTTCTCGGTAAGAACAGCATTCCGAACAAGCAGTAGAGCTGACGATTCAAAAGCACTTGTTTATTTGAATAAAGAATATTTTGATTTTGACTTTCCAAATCAATATAAATTTTCCTTTAAAAATAGTTCTAATATTGAATCTAGTCGCTTTATTTGTTAACCAAATAGTATAACTCTTCTAACCCAAACATCATTAATTTAAATTTAAATAAATTTTCAATTGAATTCATAAACATCTTAAATTTACAAACATAAAAAAAAATAATGGACTTCGACATGTATTAATTAAAAGTTAGTCTTTTTTATATCTTAAGCCATTAAAACTTTATAACTAAGCAAACGTTATTTATCTTATCGACAAGTTATTTAAAAATCATTAGTGATTCATACGTACTTGACCTACGACAGAAGTACTTGCAATGGAAAAAAATACAAGTCACTACAATATACAGAGTTATACACGTATCATCTATTAACAATAACGTATTATCTAAAAAGAAAAAAAAGAAATCTGGTGGTTTCTCTAATCACTACATAGTATAAAACAAAGTCGCTTTCCCTGTCCGTCCCTATGTCCCTATATCTCTATGTATGCTTAAAAAAAACAGATTTTGATGCGGTTTTTTTAATAGATACAGTGATTGAAGAGGAAGATTTATATGTATAATAACATTCAATATGAAGTAGAGAAATACTGTAATTTTTGAGGTTTTTAATGTGATGTCGTAATTAATTACATTTTTTTCCGCTTACATCGCAAACTTAGGCTGCACCCTAGGAGATCAGTCAAACTAATGTACTAAGTATTTGTACACCTTGAAAAGGTCTATAGAAAACTCCGCGATGGTATATGGATAACCCATAATAGCATTTTTTGTCATTTACTTTTTACGAAATATAATTCCTTATTTTCAATCAATACAGCATTAATCCTTATCCAATTAAGTACCTTAAATAAATAGTTGATTTAATATAGATCAATACGGCCGTTTACAGCATGTAATTTAAGTGAACATTTTAGAAGATATGATGCCGTCAGGCAGGCGGCCAGTCGTAAAATACATGTAATGCCGACCCCAGATAGAGTGGGACACGGACAGGAAATTGATGATGAGAGTAAGATGGTCTGACGTGAATATGAAACTTTAATGCCCAACTGAGGTTAAAATCTTGTTGCCAGGAGGATCCTGGAATTTGTAGAGAATTGTTAGAAGTGGCGATCACAAAGGATCAGCAATGTTCAAAGTTATACTGGGCCTCAAGGCATGACGTTACTCCCGAAAGATTAAGAACAGCGGCCAATATTTTAATCTTTTTAATTTACATAATTAGTCAGCAGTCCTGTATGAATTACATTTAACTATGTAATCATCATCTTCCTGCCCTTATCCCACTCTAAGTAGGGTCAGTACAACATGTTATAAACATGCTGTCACATGATGTGGCTGCGTTTTTACGATCGGCCGCCTCCCTGACATCAACTTACCTCAGTCGTATTTTACGACACCTCAGTAAGAAAGAAGGTGGTCTATTCTACTAAACCGGATACCACACGGTGGGTCAACTTACCTTAGTAGCCTTTTACGACACCTCGGTAAAAATGAGGTTGGTCTATTCTACTCAGCCGGATACCACACGGCGGGTCGACTTACCTTAGTCGCATTTTACGACACCTAGGTAAGAAATGAGGGTGGTACTATTCTATTCAGCCGGATACCACACGGCGAAACATTTAACTATGTAATAAGACCATGAAAATAATATATAATTAACATGCTAACCTTTCACTATTATGAGCATGCTCGAGAGCTGATTACGGAATTGAAGATTATATAAATGGTAAAATTATGTCAATTAGAACTAATCTCATAAATAAAGTAGATAACAATGTTGCCATCAAAAATTGTTACAAATTCTACTCTTCTTTATTTATATCTTTTACAGTTACTTTTGAATAATTCAATTTAATGAAAGTGTGGTTTAGGACGTTGCCAGATTGTGATGTATAAAACTAATAATACTATAAAGGCATAAGTTAAAAAATAGTCTGTCACAGAAGCTGACCACATGACCTGTGCCAACAAGTATTTCCAAATCTAAATAGATATCTGGCATATATCCGACTGAGTAGAATAGACCAAATTAATTTCTTACCAGAAACCATAAAAGGCGACTAAGGTAAGTTGACCCACCATGTGGTATCCAGTTTAGTGGAATAGACCACCCTGTTTTTACTGAGGTGTTGTAAAATACGACTAGAGTAAGTTGGCGTCAGGCAGGCGACCAGTCGTAACTAAGCGAAAAAAAGGAAAATCATGTTTATAATATGTTGTGCCAACCCCACTTAGAGTGGAATAAGGGCTGGAGGATAAAGTGTGTGTATGTATTTGAATTCTGCTACGTCTCTAACGTTCTAATGGCTTAGTTGACTTACACAAATTTTTATTCAAATTTCAATTATGGTCTTTAATTAGATACTTTGAGGTATCAATCTCACTTCTTAAGTAACCTGTGCACAGCAGGGTGTAGGTAGTCAATATAACTCTTTAAATTTCGAGGTTTAACAGAGATAAGCCATTTTTCACCACAATACCATTTCTTGCACAATATATTTTAGTTGTAATCTCTGAGTAGATAACAGATTTGTTAGAAATGTGTGACATATCACTTTTTAATTTTATCTATTGAACCATGGCCAGTATTTTTTTTAAAGAAATTTTGGAAAGGAAATTGTTTATTATTACATTTCATAATTGTAATCTCCACAATAAAATAAGTTACGTGGAATCAAAGTCCTACATCTGTTATTAATATAAAGTAAAATTTTTGTGATATTTTTGTAATTTCAAGAAAGAACAGAGTAAGGGCTAATGATAGTATTTAACAGTAAAATATTTAAGGTATTTAATTTATTTGTATAGCTTTCAATAGTAGAAAAGTCTTTAAATTAATGTAACCTAAAAAAAATTACAAGAGTCAAACATAAAAATAAATTAAAATATCATCATCTTCCTGTTCTTACCCCACTCTAAGTGGGGTCCACACAATTTTTACGACCGGCCGCCTGCCTGACGTCAACTTACCTTAGTCGTATTTTACGACACCTCGGTAAGAAAGAGGGTGATCTATTATACTTAACCGGATACCACACGGTGGATCAACTTACCCTAGTAGCCTTTTACGAAAAGTCGGTAGGAAATGATGGTTGTTCTATCCTACTCAGCCGGATACTAAATAAAATATATGGTAAAAATAAATTAAAATATACTTAATTAAATTGTAAGAATATATGTCAAGCACCACGATACTTTTATATAGTAACATATGTTGTACTAACCTTGATCAACCAGTAGAGCGGAAACCAGCCGACAATGAAATCCGAGAAGTATTCCACGATGGAAAAACAGGCATAAACTACCCAATAAGTCAGCCACTTGGTATCGTCATCCTTTACAGGCGATTCTAAAGCCTTCATAGACATGTATGCCGGATACACGAAACCTATACTGTTGCATATTAACTCCGCGCCGAAACCGAACACTAAATATAAACCCGTGAACGCCACCAACCCTGCGACAAAATTATAAAGCATCAAAACCACCGGCTAAGGATATAAATAAACGCAATAGGTAGAAAAAAAAACTCACCGACAAATATGTACACCCTACTAACGCCGGTGCTTAATTCGGCTTTTTCAAAATATTTCGTCCATGGTTTGCTTTTGTCCGTTAAATTACGTTCTAAAGTGTCTTTGTACTCTTGTAATTTTGAAGTCATTTTGGCTTTTTTTTTGTTTGGCTGAGGTGTATAGAATCGGAATTGGCACTTAAGCAAGTCTGCGGCCACGACTCAATGACAATCTACGATGACACCGAAAGTCGAAACGACATAATGACAATAGCGGATCGGGTATTCATGACGAAGCAGTGTTGTTAGTTTATAAATAAAAAATACTACTAATCTTTATATAATATTTAATACATTAAAATATATGAAATCTAATGTATAAAACTTCATTATTGCTGTAATCATATAGAATAGAATATAATTTCGTTATTTCTTTTCTACACACAATACAGAGCTAAAACAATAGAAAATTAAAAATAGAAATTAACATAAAAAAGGAATTAACAAAAATATATATATATTATGTTGTGTGGCGGTGTGAAGAAAAAGAAATAGGATATGGATAACCACTCAGACTAATAACGACGGTGAGCCCTACGCTGATTTTCAGTGGCCTCCCAAGGGGTAACGTCGACAGATATAAATATTATTTACTTGCTTTTTAAGATTAGATACGCATTGTTGG
Source organism: Morpho achilles (assembly GCA_947086495.1). Classification (NCBI taxonomy): domain Eukaryota; kingdom Metazoa; phylum Arthropoda; class Insecta; order Lepidoptera; family Nymphalidae; genus Morpho; species Morpho achilles. The sequence continues at coordinate 16,316,162 of CAMTZB010000003.1, read as the reverse complement.
ATGACAAAGTAGCGAAACTACAGATTTTAATTTTAGCAGCGCATTTGTTATTATTTCTTGGTTGTCCATAATAATTAGTCTTTATTGTAATTAATTATAATAATAAAAAGGCATTTATAAAAAGTCAGAAAAACGATTTTTTAAAAATCGATTTTTTTTCTAATCTTGTTCTTGTACTTAAAAATACTCTTGTACTAAAAATATTAATATAATAACACGACAGTCTTATAAGTAATTTTTTTAAGCAAATAAAACTATGGGTTTAGTGTATGTAATAAAACTTTATTTTTTAAAAATTGAAAAGCTTTAACATTGATCATCACTTTGTCTCTTAAAAATAACTTATAATAATGGAAGATAAATATATTTTTGATAACTAAAGCATTGGTAAAAGTCATAGGTAAACTAGAAAACTTAAGTTTAAATAACTGTTAGTAACATCAGTTGTTATTGAAAGAAATAATTGCTGTACACATATAGTATAGTTTGTCCAGCCTATATCCTATATAAATAAAAAAAAGTGTGTGGGATTTTGATGATGCAGATTCTCCTTAAAACGTATTTTGTTATTTATCAAAGATAAGTGTTTATTTAGAAATCGAATAAATAATTATTATTTAAAAATATCTATGAATGAATTCTTTGGAAGACTAACGAATAATTACTTAATAATCTGGCAAAACATAATTTAAAAAATAAATTTATATAATTTTAATATATTATTTTAAAAGTGTGCATAATGTGCGTTTAAATAGAAATAGTGCTAAAATGTGCAATTACGCAAAGTAACTGTAAAAATTACGACAGGAACAGATTTAATCAAAATATGACTAGAATTTGATAACAGCCTATTAACTATTAATGATATTTATGAAATATTTATATATCTGAAAAGATGGTTAAAATAAATTTTCACTTTGCAGTTTTTTTAAGATGATTTTAACAAAAATAAATTCTTATATGTATTTAGTTCTATTACAGGTATGCTATATGGAAACGGATATTTATTTCACGAATTCATCACATTTGTTGGATAATAAATAAGCGGACTATATTTTTATTAATTTATAAAGCTTAAAATACTAATAAAGTTATATATCTACCTGTGAAGATCGAAATATGCTCATTATATGATGATTGACTATTCGGTATCATATCTAATTATTTAATGAGATTGGTCTCAGTCTTATACTATTGCAGTTTATCTAATGGCACCTATTGCAATATAATTTTTAGAATATATCAACATGGATAAAAATATAATACTTCTTATAAAACAATGGTACACATTTACATTTTTATCTACGATATAAACATTGGATTTTTATATTCTTGGATTAATATATGCAATTATTTATCGTAATATATAAAAAAATATCTCAATAATCAAATTTACTTAAGTTTGGATGTTGTATCCGAGGTTTGGATAATTAATAATTGTTTTTTATTGCTAATATTACGTTCAAGGTATTTATTATATTATTTTAAAATGACAGCTATGTTTTACTGAACAAAATTATGTAATGTTAATTGCATTGCTTAGGTACAGAATAATTCGAACGTATTCATAAAATTGGTTTTCTAATCATAATTTTATTTAGATAAACTCGCTTCTTTTATATACAAAAACTGGATTAAAATTAAAAAAATCACAGCTGATACCACGCAATTTTTATATTAAAACAAGCAAGTATATGAATGTATCATATTATATAAGGGACCCCAAAATTATATTTCCTTCAAAAATATTTTGCTAAAACTCGATCGTTATTTAGACACGTAATGTTAAATAAATGTCAAACATCTACTCTATATAAGTATTTCGAAGTTAATATCACAATTCTATCGATTTTCCGAAGAATATAATTTAATTGAATTATTTATAAATTGCGCTTATTCGATTCACAAATGGATTTCACTTCACAAATCACTTTTGTGTATGAATAAATTAAATTATTTAATATATCGCACGCCACATATGATAATAAAATATCTAATGGACGTTAAAAACAGATAACGACTATATTAAACACTAACTATTTATATTAATTCTTTGTGTGAATGTACGTTATCTTGAACAACATTATTACTTATTTATTACATACTATATTTTACATTATGAGTAAAAAAGGAATATAAAATCTACTAAATTGGAAACTGTTACTAGCTACTGCAGCACCAATGTTTGGCGCAAACCATTTATATTATAAAGTGATCATAAATAAAATAATCAACACATACATACAGTATTAGATAATTCTTTGAATTAAATTTTAAATATTTTTTAATTATAATTAAATGCACGGTCTCATTGAGAAAAAAGGTACTTTAAAACAGTATCATTTCATCCTCTGACCAATAATATTAGTTATAATATGGTGGTTTCAAAGTCTTTTCATAAAAAACTTTTGTGTTTTGTAGTACAGAAAATGTTGACTCTTTAATAAATACTTAGATTGAAATATAGATAACCTAATAAATACAGTTCCAGGAATTGTACATTTTTAAGCTTAATAGAATTGTGATAATTTGAAAATGTCTATCTAGTGTGACAAAATATTTTTGTAATCAGTAAAAAGAATTCCAATCATCAAAATTATAAACCATTCAAGCTTTATTTACTATATTTACAAGTTAAAATTACTAATTCTTTAATCGCAGAATTAATGAAAGCCATTCATGCTATAAAATGAATTGAAAGATGATCACTTGTCTATGATAAGCGCTTTTGGTGCTATTTTGAATGATTTTAAACACAGTAATAGAATGTATTTTGTATCTATAAATAAGAAGGTGATATTGAATTTTAAATATTAAAATAAACAAAAACACTTTAGTCGCTAGATTGCTTTTGAGTTAACACTTTTAAATTTCATCTTTAAATATTAATCGCATATTGTGTACAATAAATTACGCAATACGAATTTAAATGATAGAACGCATATATCGATATTTCGTCATATCGATAAGTCATTATTATATTGTATTAAGCAGCGTATTAAGTTTGAATTTAGAGCATTTAAGCAATAATAATGGTGCTGTTGCAAAAATTCTCAATCCCACTTCATATATTTCTTAGACTCGTTAATTTCTACAAATATGTTTAATTACCTTAATTCTGCATTGGAATTGAATATTAGGTGATTTTTTATGCTTCTTGTAGATCTTCTAGTTTTTAAAAAAAAAAATCTATCAGAATATTTGAAAATATTAAAAGCAATGACAAATTGGTTATTTCAGCATTTGCTCGATCCAACATTTCAAAATGACCCGTACTGAGTCTAGTCTATACCTAGAACGGTAGTTATATAACGGTCTTACATCTAGATTTATCTCTCTGAAGAGTACCCGCTCTTATATAAAGCCGATGCCGGAGATTTTTTTTCATAAATTTGTAAAGGAGAGCGAGGCCCCTATTTTTGGGGCCTCAGGCCCCCTAGACGTAGTATAGGTTTTTAGTAATGCTGCAGATTATTTGCAGATAATCGAAATATTAATTTTGTAAGAAAGAACTGGGCCCCCTGTTTTGGGGGCCTTAGGCCCCTTGTTTTTCGGGGCCTCAGGGCCTCAAGACCTAATTAATACATAATTAAAATAAATACATGTAAATGTAAAACTCGACAAATTGTACTTTTTTGGCAAATTTATATCGTCTGTCAGTTAATTATCAGTTAATAACCTTGACTATTCAAAAGTGCTTGAAAGAGCTTATTTGAATAAAGATATAGGTATTTGATTTAATTTGATTCGAATGAATAATTTTTTTAATATATAGTACGTTCAAATCAAGAACGTTATATTTAGTAAAACAGAAAATCATTGAAATTTGGTAGCATAAGAGGCGATGTTGGAATCCGTAGAAGAAATCATATTCATCAGTGTGACATTAATGAGCTGAGGAGACGGATTTTGTTATTAATATTCTAATCAATAATCCGGCATCGGATGGAACGTATTTATAGATAAATGCTTATTCACTTATACATGTCAAACTATTAATTGCGGGTTACGAAGCTTTGTGTTTCTTTCTTGCGTCTCGCCGGTGCTCGTTCGGTGCGTGCGGCTTTAATTCTCGAATATCCAACTGTAACATTAAGAAAAATAACAACAATAAATAAAAAAGGGCTTCTTCTTTATAAATAAAAAATGGTTTCACTTTGTAAACAATGTACACTTAAACAGCTGTTATAGATACAGTAATTAAGTAAACAACAAAATAGTTATATTATGAAGTATATTTAACTTCAATATTTTGATATATCAATTTACCCCGCCGTGTGGTATCTGGATGAGTAGAATAGACCTCCATATATTTCTTACCGAGGTGTCGTAAAAGGCGACTAAGGTAAGTTGACCCACCGTATGGTATCCGGTTGAGTAAAATAGACCGCCCTCTTTCTTACCGAGATTGTAATGAGCATTATTACTAATGACTATAGTATTTTGTCTATAAATCTTTCGTTTCAACCAGTAAGTCGAAATGGTTTAAGCCCAACAATGCATGCATAATGTTTGGGGCTTCACAATGCTTGGAGCCCCACAATGCTTGGGCCGCACAATTCTTGGGCCCCCGCAATTCTTGGGCCCCCACAATGCTCGGGCCCCCACAATGGTGGGCCTTCACAATGCTTGGGGCCCCTCAATGTTTGGACCCCCTCAATGCTTGGGGCCCCAGAATGTTTGGGGGCCCCGCGATATGGTGACAGAAATTGTAAATTTAAATGCGTTTGATATTACATATTTACTATTTTCCTACTTACTAAGGTTTCATCGTCCGGTACTCTTGATAGCAGGTCGAGAACCTCATTGTTTGGTATTGTATGTGGACGCAGGATTTTCCTAGTAAATTTGTTAATACCTGTAAAAAAAAAACATAATTTTTTTAAATTATTTAATTCCTAATACATAAATTATTAATAATAATGCGGTTTAATAATGAAAAATTGAAAATGTTTAAAAGATTGATCGCCGAGTTTCTTTATGGTTTATCTCGGTAAGAGCAACATTCCGAACCAGTTGTTCATTAATCATATTGATACTTGACGATTCAAAATTGCTTCAAAGAGCTTATTTGAATAAAGATTAATTTCATTTGATTTGATTACATATTTCATATCCTGATACATAATAAAACATTGATATGTTATTAAATCTTATAGGACAGTGTTTGTAAAAAAATATCACACCACTAAACTATTAGCGTGTGGTATCCGGCTGAGTAGAATAGACCACCCTCATGTCTTACCGAGGTGTCGTAAAGGCGACTAAGGTAAGTCGACCCGCTGTGTGGTATCCGGCTGAGTAGAATAGACCACCCCAATTTCTTACCGAGGTGTCGTGGAAGGCGACTAAGGTGAGTCAACCCGCCGTGTTGTATCCAGCTCAGTAGAATAGATCAACCTCATTTCTTACCGAGTTGTCGTAAAATACAACTACGTTAAGTTGACGTCAGGCCAGCGGCCAGTCGTTGAATACGTAGCCAAATCATGTGACATGTTTATTACATGTTGTGCCGACCCCACTTGGAGTGGGATAAGGTCAGGGAATATATAACACACAACTAAACTATATAACTCACCCCAAGCCATGAGAAGATATCTCAAAGGTATTAGGTACAGTACGAACATCGCTCCAAAAAGCATTATAATTGCTATGTAACTAAGATATGGCACCGTAAAGTTCATAAGGCTGAAACAAAAAAATATATCCTTCTATATTACTTATTATATAGTCTGTCTGTCTGTTTATACAAAGAGGACGGAATGAGACTACAAGGACAGTACATCGCAAATTTGGATACGACGAGAGTTTGGAATTGACGGACAGTTATTTATATGCTAATATCAAAGTACCTCTTGGATGTATTTCAGAGCTTTCGTACAACGGTCAACAATTTTCGACATAAATATTCTAAAAATACTATCAGGACAAAGATGGAATGTTAAATCTTACAGAATTGATATATGTTTTTTTCATGTTGCCCTCACATTCCATGGCACAACTTACGGTATAATGTACCGACCATGACAAGGGATATGTTACGTTCTCACGACCAATCGCCTGAACCAATATCGATGACCAATATCAATATGACCGGGGTAACATATAAAATTCCTGTTCATTCAAAAGGAATGGAATGACATTCGAAAACCCCACTTATTTCGAACCAATGAGTTTTTTTTTGCACAATGTGTCAAAGTCAAGTCGAATCTGTAATTTAATATCACGTTGGCTTACGTCAATATTTTTGTTTCTGTTTACTGGATAAATTTACCTGAGATAATACAATGTATAATTAATATTACGGGTTATCTAAAATAAATAAACAACTAATATTATAAAAAGTCTGTTTATTACGTCGTCATGGCCAATCGCTGAACCAATATAGATGAAGTTTTGCACAATTAATTTTTATATACCGGGGTAGCATATTAAAATCGCCGAAAAAAGTTATTCAAAAGGAAAATTAAATTTGTGGGTTATTTAGATTTGTTTTGTCTATATCAGAAGTGTTAATGTCATGTTAGTAATAAAGATAGAGATAAAAATATATTTAAAATAATTTATTCTCGAACTTACTTTTTAACGGCTTCTCCCAAAGACGCGACGTAGCCTATAGCGTTTTGAACTGTCTGCGTCACTTCTTGTATCGCTTGCAATCTTTCTTTCAGAGATTTCTTCTCTTCCTAAAATTATGCAATATTAAAAATTACAGTAAAACTATCATTAAACTCTCTGGTGTAAATTGATTAGGGGCGTTCGTCAACGATTATCAAAAAAAAATGGAATACATTGATTGAATATAAAGTCGCGTTTTTAATAATATGGTTGGCAACATTTTTTTTTATTGAATGCAGTACATGGCAGAACAACAGGAACAACAGAAGGAAGGCACTACCGCCCAAGACCTCTCGCAGAGTGAGTGTGTTGCTTTCCTTCAATGAGGTGGAAAATACGCTTTTTGAAGGTATTTATATCGTACCGATCCGGGAATGCCGCCAAAGGGAGATGGTTCCATAAAATGGTGGTGCCCGGAATGAAATTATTTGAAAACTGTACTGTGGTGGATCGCCACGCATCCAGATGATTAGGATGATATTTTAACCTGTGATGAAAGGTTATGGAATTTAGCAGCAGGAATTAGGTCAGGTAGTTCAATGGAACAACACTCTCAGTGAAAAGAGATTAACATAAATGTGTGTAAATCATATACCATGGGGATATCATAGACCATGCACTGCATGGTGAAACTATTATAAAATATATAAATTCCACTCTAAATTCCTTTCTTAAAAGCCTAGATGCTCCTGCCGTTCAAAGACAAAAAACTCAAAATATGTCACAGATAATAATTGGTTTCCAAGTTGCGATACTCACCTTATCAACTTCTTCTTCATCGTCCTCTTCTGCTAGTAAATCGTCATCATCCACGGGCAATAGTAAAGGATTGCCTCCTGAAATCATGGCGAACGGAGAAAATTAAAAAAAAACTTATTATATACTCGTATCGTTAGTTACCAACAGTATGAAATCATAATTCCCAAGTGTTCTCTTTTATTTATTTACATATTTATCTAATATACTTTTAATAATATTAAGGAACGCTAAAAACAATTCTTTTAATGATAAATAAAATATAGATAGATAGATAATCGATAGAACTCTGTAATATCTGCTCCTTAATATCTCCGTAATTACTTTGTTCCAAATGGCATCGTTTGAATAATCGGAATCGAGTTAAATTTTGGTAAAAAATCGACATAAAACGGTCAATTGATATATGTAAAATAACACGATATCATATGGTCATCGATGATTTGAATAACAATTGAGGAATTTCACCCCGATATGGGTATCAACTAGAATCAAACCGGTTTGAAAATTTCTTTATGCCATAAGAGCTCTGGTAGTCTTTTCCGTAATGGTTCTCTTAATCCATCATCGACATTCCTGCTCTGCTCAAGCCTTCGGGGATATGAGAGATGGGCCCTAATGTGGTAGGCAACATCCGGCAAACGGCGTAAGTATGCATCTCTCATCGAGAGTTATACATTTGTACCGTTTGCAGTTGAGACCCTAGCTAGGGCCATGGAGTCAAAGTGCAAAAAAAAATATGCGTTTTAACACCTTGGTTAATTGCCCCTTCAAGTGACAAGAGGGCTGGCTCCTTTTTACACAAAGAATCAGCCTAGCGAATCAGCGCGGAAACGCTGCCAGCATTCTTGGGACCATTCCACGTGGGCATGATTTGTATAGTCCTAGCGTGTAAGTAATTTAAAATAGATATAACTTGTAAATTTTTAAAAATTCTAAATAGAATTGATTCACAATTTAATGTATATTAATAATAGTAGGCACTTTTTCAAATTCTTTAGCAGTTAATGTTTTCTTGCATTGCGGTTATAAGAAACAATCATGCAATAAAAAAAATGCAAAGCGCATACAACATCTATACACACTTACTACTCAGCCAATAAGGATGTTTTATAAACGCCCAATGTTTGCTTCTGAAGGTTTTAAGTGTGGCTATAAATGCAAAAGAAAATAATGAAATTGTTATCATTCTAGAATAATAGTAGACGTTATTTTACAGAATTCGAAAAGTTTAAACTATTCAGCTATAATCTTCGATCAAAAAAATCGATGTAATGTAAGCGTTTCTTTTCAGATGAATCTTGAAATATTGCAGTGATAAGTTGAGAGTTACTTATTGTTGCTGGTGGTGTTTTTGTATGATTAATTTTTAATAAAACGTAGGAGTCTGAGAAGTAGACCCTACATTTGATACGATACTTTTTCTATCGCGTATAATGGGTATTTTTTAAAATTGGTGTTAGGATCAATAAGCTACATGTTTCAATTAACTATAACTTACTAATCTACTGTATTTTACTATGGTAGAAAAATTAAAAGTTCGTTTTTATCACACAATATGGTAAACAACTCCTTTTTCTCTTTAGTTGTGGTAGTGAGTAGTCGAATGATTCTTGTCATTTTATTATACCCTGAGATTGTCACAGACTAATAATATAGATTAGGAAAACTTTCTGTATTTTATACTATATCAAACATTATAATGTCAATCTCATAAGAGTTCTAGAGCCCTATTGCAGCAATTATCTTTCAAGAAAGAAGAAAGGAGTTAATTTGATAAACGATAACTTAATACAAAATAATAAAATAATTTTAGTATTATGGATCTCTATAAAGTAAGGTCTTATTCAATAAATTATTTAAAGACGATAAAATGAAAAAGAAAAAAGCAAAATAATAATTGTTTTATACTCAAAATTTACTATGAAAAATTGCAATCAAAACAATTGCAATGTCTGGATTGATCAAAGCAGAACAAGATAGAATAACTTGGAAATCTTGGAATGGACTTACAACTATTAATAAAACGAAAATGGTAAACAACTCACCAGTTAACCTGTATATCAACCAGTTCCTCGTAAAGAAGACTAGCAAGAGAAAGGGTAGCATCCACATCTGGTAGTAATAGCAAAACGCTAACCACGCGAGAAGTCCAATAAAAGACCTCAGTCTAGACTCCCATTCGAAACAGTCTCTGAAAAAAATAATATACTAAATAGACACTATATGTTATGCCTGCACTTATCGGCGATGATTATCGATCGTGAGATCGTCTATAATCCAAAGTCTAGGCATGGACATAATCACCAATCACTTAGTGATCATGATATGAAAACTTTTTCATATAGAATCATCTGCTATTGAGTTTTAGAGTAACTGTTACTGCTATACAAAATTATGTATATTCTATGAAAAAGCAAAACTATATATTAATACAAAGAAATTTAACCCTTAAATTGTATGCAATACCGTCAATATATCGATGTGATGTAGCACTTATACGCCATTCCAAGTGAAAGTTTAACTTAGTGATTGGTAATACAAACAAATGTAATCCTTATATCTTATACGTATGCATAAAACTTTAGGTTTACATTCGTTTGTATTAACAATAGCAGTAGCAGCAGCGCATTGACACCATAATTGATAATATCATGGAATGAATATTATCCTTAAATACCAATTCATACCAAAGCTTAATCGAAACGAACATGGAACAAAGTGCACAGGATCACTGTTATTGATAAATGACATGATTGGTTAACGTGAGACAGAGATGCTAATATTATAAATAGGAAAGTCTATCTGTTTGTAACGCTTTCATATTTGAACAAAATTGATTAAATTTAGTACTACTAAAGTTAAGCAATATATTTATAAGTTTTGCTTACAAGATAAGCAAATTTCCGTTTTTCCTTCGGGAACTCGAAAACAACAAAATTGAGGGTATTTTAAAATGAATGATTACACGAACAAATACACGATTACAATTGGTATTTACAAGCATTTAATATCTTTATAATAATGATAGTATTACTATTTGAACTTACTGTAAAATTTTACCGACTTCAATGAACCACATTATGATGGCTTTAAGTCTCATAACATTACGTATGAACAACTGCCTTTTGAATTTGGCTTCTTGGTGCATGTATTTAGGCTCTTTTGGATTCACCGCTCGTATTGCTGCTTTGAGCTAAAACAGTATATTAACATTTAAAAACGTAACGGCCCGTACCACTGCTGGGCATAGGCCTCCTCTCTCCGTTTTTGGACAGAAGGACTGGAGCTAAGATATACAACGCTGCTCCAATGTAGATTGGTGGGTTACACATGCCCCTAGAGTTCTCTCGAGATATGCAGGTTTTCTCACTATGTTTTCCTTCAGCGAAAATGGTGTGATAAATTAGACACATGTCTTAATTTGTCACACAATAAATTGGACACATTTGAGAAGAACTGGCAAGAAACTCAGTGGTCGCTCTTATCACGAATAGCGATTATTTGAGGTTAGATTCTAATAACAGGAAATACAAACAAACACTTCTACCTCCTCCTTTAATGGCCGCAAGCCAAAAGGGAACGAATGACGTCATCCATTGTCTTATATAGGCTGTCACAGCTTAGAGATCTGGGTTCCTAACAATAGATTAAAAAAAGTTTTTCTATCGAGAACTGTGAAGAAAACCATATTTATTGAGGTTAAGTAGGCGCGAATGAAGTGCTATTTGTCATCCAATAGTAAACAGTGTATTAATCTCACCGGATTCCATATAACACTCAATTCCATCAATATTTGTGGATAATTTCCTTTCGCCCTCGCCCTCATTTTCTTGTCTTTCAGAGCGAACCAGCGTTTCTCTCCATTCCTTATATTCAGTAGAGGTATTGCCAATTTTCCGAGAAACTCAACTTTGTGATCATGGTCTTCGTCATATACAGTCACTTCTAGGATCGAGCTTATATCTTTAACTGTGCTGAAACGTAGAAATATTGTACGTCAACAATAAAGTATCTAGGTATTATAAAATAATTATATAATAGCCGTGTGGTATCCGGCTGAATAGAATAGTACCACCCTCATTTCTTACTGAGGTGTCGTAATAGGCGACTAAGGTAAGTCGACCCGCCGTGTGGTATCCGGCTGAGTAGAATAGACCATATCTTACCGAGGTGTCGTAAAAGGCGACTAAGTTAAGTTGACCCGCCGTGTGGTATCCGGTTAAGTAGAATAGACTACCCTCTTTCTTATCGAGGTGTCGTAAAAGGCGACTAAGGTAAGTTGACCCGCCGTGTGGTATCCGGTTAAGTAGAATTGACCACCCTCCTTCTTACCGAGGTTTCGTAAAATACGACTAAGGTAAGTCGACGTCAGGCAGGCGGCAGGTTGTAAAATACGTAGCCAAATCATGTGACGTGATGTTTACACCATGAGTGGAATAAGAGCAGGTGCATGATGATACTTTTGGATCAAAATGCCACTGGATCTTCTTAATGAGATCTATATCTCTATCTATTTAAAAACGAAAAAGTTTATAAGTTTTTAAGTTTCGAATCGTTGAGAATTACGTAAAAAAATAAAAAATACATCATAATATTTAACTGCTTTTAAAATGCAAAAACCTCGACGCTCAGGAACCGGTCAATCTCTGACCTTCATAGTGGGTTGGGTTATAAATAATTAACAGTCTAGACGCGGTATATTATCGCGAGATATCAGCCTTAAAACTATGTTCCAAGAATTCGGGCTTGATTAAAAAAAAACAATATATATGCAACGGTTTGCTAACTACATAATTCTCCTGCACATATCCCACTCTAAGTGGAGTCGGCACAACATGCTATAAATACGTTGTAACATGATTTGGCTACGTATTTTACGACCTGCCTGCCTTAGTCGTCTTATTGCGACACTTCGATAAGAAATGAGAATCGTCTATTCTATTCAGCCGAATACCACACGACGAGTCGGCTTACCTTAGTCGCCTTTTACGACCTTTGTGTAAGAAATGACGGTGATCTATTCTACTAATTTTTTCCATTTCTAAAAATGTTATTTTTCAAACAATTATTTTTTATTACTTTATTGTCCTATTTTTGGAAGGTTAATACTCGCGTTAAAGGGCGACATAGTGATAGATGATGATGATAGATAATTTAATTAATTAAAATTAAGCAGAATTATTTGTATTTGAATGTAATGAAATAAACTATTTAATTTATAATTAATTAATTAATTTAAATAGAACCGTAATATAGTCTTTTGATAACCATAAAAATGGTTAAAGTTTTCGTACTATTTTTTATTGCTGCTCCTCTTCTATTCATCTTAATGTGATGTTATATAGCCTATAGGCTTCCTCGATAAATAGACTATCTTAAACTCAAAAAAAATTTCAAATCGGTCCAGTAATTCCTGAGATAAGCGTGTTCAAACAATCAAACAAACATTTATATATTAGTATAAATTACAATCATACTAACAATGTAAATATTTTCATCCAATTCGGCGTTAAAGTTTTATATTCCGTGTGTGTTTGTAATCTCGCGTTTCCCAACTCCAGAACGCAGAATGGATCCGACTTGCCGCCCAGATCTGCTGCCGCTAAGCCTTTTGCACCATACACTTTGACGCAGAGCCAGCCCACACCGCTGGATGTTTCATTTAGCCGATACCAAGTCTGCAACATACATTACTTAGAATCAGGGAAAAAAACATTATCGCAAGAAAACGTCACTACACGTTACATTCATGCAACTGTGTGCTTAGTGTGAGGTTTCGTATGGCGAAAGAACAGCGGTCAATAGATATCGCTGTTGCAGCATCATAAAAATTGGCGATACGCTAAGACGATCAATAAGGATAAAATAACCTCGAACTACACACTCTGGTCCTCGTGACTTCTTTCACGTTGGCTTTAGTTTTGAAATAGCCTCTATCCTATTCTATCCTATTATTCCTACTAATATTATAAGTGGCAAAAATTGTGAGTATGGATGTATGTTTGTTACTGTTTCACGGCGAATCCGCTGAACTAATATCGATGACATTTTGCACAACTGGTTTTTTAATTCCCTAAGGAAAACAGAAATGACGGAAGGAACCGGAAAAAAGTCAATTCGCTGTTAGCCCGTTATATAATTATATAAGATGATATTCTTTTAAATCTAATCGTGGATTAGCCGTTAAAGTGTGACAGCAGGGAAAAAATAAGCAGACATACAGACAGTTGAAAGTCTGTCTACTTAACTGGGATTTAGGGTCTAGTTTATTTGGTTAAAACAAAGCAATTGGCTATGTAATAGAAATGCCCTGTCTCTACAATATTATCAACTATGCCATTGCTGTATGGTTTGGAAAGCAGTCGCGAATTGGAAGGTATCATTGTTCAAAAAACCGCTATGCCTAATGCGAGTGTTGGAATAACGCCAAATTGAAATATACCTACACCTGGCAACTAAAATCTAAGGTTGTATTGAAGAAACAATGTTTTAAAAGAACAGCTGAGGTGGAGATATACCTATACACGAGAAAATTGCCTCTAATAGAATAGAAGATGAAAACATATTGCGCCGAGCCCACTCAATGTGGGCACAGGTCACTTGTCATTCTCCTACCCATATGGGTAGGAGAATGATAAGTGACAAATTATATAATAATTTATTTATTATATATTTATTATATTATATTTATTTATTAAATAATGTAGAATACATTATCGTATTCATACCTCATAAGTGAAGAATTAGTAAACCGCACTAACCACAATCGATCGTTTCTCCTTAACCGAAGTGTGAACGAGTGATCAGTTCATTATTTGTATAAAGGTAATTTTGATTTCATTTAATTTACCCTTTGGTGAACTTTATAAATAACTGAATTATGAAGATTTCGGTGTATAAGGAATAACTGTGCCAAATTTCATCGTTATTGGTTGAGCGAATTCGCCCTAAAAAAGTAATAAACATACATCCATACGTACTCACAAACTTTCGCATTTATAATATTAGTACGATTACTAACCTAACCCAATTGATACCAAAAACTGGGTCAAATAAATCGGTTGAATACACATTTAAAGAATTAAATAAAAGCATTGAACTTTCTCATGATAAACGTATATTTATATTGTACTTACATATCTCCTTTCAATAATCTCAACATCTCTTGGGTTCTCTCTATAACTGGCCAGATCTGTGATTGTTTCCGATTGGGTCGTGCCACTGATCGTGAGGAGGAGAAATATCTGTCCGTTTCCATCTTCCAACTCTTGCCAAATGCTGTGCGTCTTCTCCCTTTCCAACCTTGATAAGTCTATTGCACACCTGAAATTATCTAAATCAGTTTTTTTGCTATTCTATATTCTATGCATATAACAGAATATAGTAATGTGTATTCATTCATAAATGTTATTGCAAAAATAGTTTCTAACACTTTAGACATAGAGTTTCCCTTTATGTCTTTTTTGTGGAACTTTTGTTTGTTTACAAATTGTGTTCCGTATCCCCGTAACAATGATAACAGATTATTGGAAAAATAGAACTTTCTGGATCGATTAGTTTAGAGGATGTTTTAAGTGTTCGCGGATTCAGTCTTTGAATAGCGACTACGAAACAACTCAGTAGCGAAACAAGTGACTTCGGCTAAGTTACTGCTCTGTGATTGTAAGTACTGAAATTTGTACTGAAAAAGTAAAATATAATTTGAGAACGAGTTGCCATGTATTTTCCTTCAAATCCACGAACCGTGTATGTAACAATATATAAGCCCCAATGATCAAATGACTAGCCAAAAAGCGAGTACAAATACAAAACAAAATTAAATACTGGGCAGGTAATTATGTTTTCCATTAAAATTTTTCCTTAAAGGTGCAGGAATATATTCTAATGAATCCTGCGTATCCCTATTGAACCGGCCTATAATATTATATAACCTGCATTGTTAAGCATAGCGTATCAAAGCTATTGTTGTTTGTCCTTGCGAAGACCGGATTACAAAAAAAAAACAGATTAAACCACAGCGCGCGTAGCCAAGTTTAGCTAAATTGTATATTTGTTTATATTTTAGACTTTCGTACAATCGTTCTCATATAGCTATATTCTGTCTTGATAGTGATTCCATACTAACCTTCCTAAAAAGTCATCTTTGGTCTGTTTGTCTTTATCCCAAACTGTTACTTCTAGTATTTGCTCCTGGTCGTCGTAAAGATGGAAGTCAAACTGCTCCAGCCACGAAGGATGAAGAGTCTTCCAAACAACCTTGCTTTTATATTTTTCGTTACCTAACCTGAATACAAAGTGCCAAAATGTAGACGCCTGAACGTAAAATTTTATTATCTACAAGGGTTTTACGCGGAGAGAACTACGTTATTCGTAATTTTGTTGAGAACTTCTACAATTAGATTCCTAAAGTGGCCTTGAGGTTATATATGCGGGCACAAAGACTGCTGCTTAGAAGTTCAAGTAATTAACATTAAGTTTCACCTAGAATCTGTGTACAATATGTGTACACAGAATAATATATTAATTAATATATTACATTCGTTTGATCTTCAACTTAACTTGGAACTCATCAATAATCACGGCGTTGTCAAAATTTCGATAGATTAGTTTAGTTTACAATCTACCGATTTGAGTACTTTATATTTATTAACACGTTGATTAATGTTTTAACAAGAATGAAAAGAAGAAATAGGCAAAAACATTTTAAATATGTGCCACTTTACAAGATCTCTCTCTAAGCTTACTTACAAATATTTCTGCAGGTCGTCAATTAATACTAGCCCTAACACATTTAAAAGCGACATTAAGGTAATCATTTTATAAATTTATATTATAAGCGTGACATTAAATGCTACCAAAGCCATTATTGACAGAGATTAAAGCTAATTTATAAAAAAAATGACTATCAGGTACATTGTTATATTTCGCCACAAATTCACCTAAATTTACAATAAGGATCGCTGGTTCTGGTGTCGACATCCATCGCTGGCAGATTCTTGGCTTCCACCAGCACTATTGTCACCACTGAACTCCATATTTGCGCTTTTAGCTTCTTATTAACGTCGCTCAACCTCGTATTCTTCAAGAGATACTGGAAAGAATAAAATTCAAAATGACATTCCTCGTTTATAGCTGACAAATGTACGCCATACGATGAACGAATATTAGACACATTGCAACAATTTTTTAAGCACACTGGTCTTAAACGTTGCCTTTACCCAAGAGTTTGTTAGGGAATCCCCCTTTTTTACCCGCTTTTCTAAATCATACATGCAGGGTTCGCAATCAGTATGTACTGTAACAATTACCACACAACATGAAAACCAGCTTCACCCCGCAACCAAAGCAACCAGAAGTTGGATGAAACGACAAAATCGAAAGCAATTTTAGTCACAAACAGTTATATACGGCATGCATCCACCACCTAAAATACTTTATACCCTATGTATTTTGTCGCCATTGCTTTTAAGTCGAGGGAAACGATTTCCAATTTTTTCAAGAAGGTCGGTACATGGGCTGACTGCTGTTGGAATATCGAGGTTTTGTCCTGGCGGGAGACTTCCTGCTCTTGGTCGTATTCGTGTTCTGCGAGAACGGTGATAAATTGAATCATAAATAATAGTTGCTTTTATTACAATATACACACCACAGAGTTAGAACTGATTAAGTTTGATTATAAGTTTCTAGAGCATAAAGTATCTGTTATTTCGTTCGTCCATGGTAAACTGCTTGCAATAAAATTACAATCTCGAACCGCTAGCAAGAAAAATGCGAAACAAATATAAAAACATCCTTAGTTCGTACACAAAGAAGTGTGTGCTTTATGATAAGCTTTGTATTATCGCCTTTACAATTAGAACAATGATAAGAATATTGGCAAAATATGTTTGACTTATCTAGGTACACAATACGAACAAAGCTCTCCTGGGTGCTTTATTTACCAAGTTGTGACGCTATTGTTACTGATTGACGAATAATTTAAAATGTTTCTGCACATAACAAATACAAATAATAATCATTTTTTACATTACGATTTTGTTATACTTAACGCTAATTGGAACTGTAAATATTTTTTTTTAAATGAGTACTCGCAGTTCATACCTACGTAGCTATCTTAATAAATTATGCTGATTGTAATTATATTTGTAAGCGATTTGTTTCAATCAAATTAGGATGCATTTTTGTTTATTACAATAACAATAGTCGCAAATCCCGCCTTAATTCTATTACAAAATTCTTTTCTAAGCTTGAGCCAAGCGGGCTAAAGTCTTTTTTATTAGAGGCTATTTATCTCCGTATAAGAAAAAAACTACAGTAGAGATTTGTATGTAAGGCATGCAGTAACATAAACATTTGTTGGCCCCCTACGTCTTGACAGACGATTTGTCTTGACTCATTATCTGGGAGACAGTTTCTCTGGTAAGCGTGAAACGAGACTTATTACAAGAAAAACAGATGTCTACGGACGCGGAAATGGAATCAGCACCTATTGGTCCGAAATATTTTTTTTAAATTGTTACCTCGAAAAAAATAGTTACAATTAAAAAATAATGTTACATACCTTTCATCACTAGACGAGAGACAAGAAAAACAAGAATCACTGGAACTGTACAAACTGCAATCGTCATTGAGGACAAGGTTTGACGTTGACAAACATCTCCGATAAAGAACGCCATGTTTTTCAATTGTAAGGAAATCCTTGCAAAGCTGCTTTGGATCAAAATTTACATTGGGCTCCTCAATTATTACAGCGGGAATTGACGTACGATCTGTTGAACCGGAGGATGATTTATCGTCTGTTGTCTCCCTTTCAACTGAATCTTCACAAGAACTTTTTTCATCGGAAAGATGTGATACTAGCCTAGATAGTTTTGTTTCTATCTTAGTTTGAACTTGATCGTGGAGATCTTCTACGCGATCGTGAATTTTGTCACGCAATTTAATAAGGCCATGTTTGAGCTTTTCTATTTTCTTTTCTTTATCAGACATTTTGGCTTCGGTGTAAACAACGTCGTGAAAGTTATTAATGCCTTAGCTGCTTTTATTTGCAAAGTTGAGGATCAATTGTTGACTTTAAGCCGTGAATCAAATCTTAAACCTTCATTCTATTTATTTTAGTTTATATTCCCTATATTCATATAATAAATCAATAGTTTATCTGTTGCATAGTATTTTTCTTTCATATTTCTACTTTAACAGAAATTTATTTATTAGCCTAGTAGATGTTCATAAATGAAACCGAAGGAAGCCATATCAAATAACTATAGAGGAGGAACTAAAATAACAAGGATCATCCGGTACAGCTTAGACTATGTCCATTTGTATCCATATAAGACAAAGAAGGTCGTGACAGAGAGATTATGGGAAATTTATGGTGAGTGCATTAAAAATGTTCAACTTATAAGGAAGCACCATTAAAGTAAAACAAGTCGTTGAATATTCAAAGTATGCCAATATTGTGTTTTAAATTATAATTGTCAAATTTAAAGTAATGAACTTATAGTAAACATGATATGACACTCAAAATGACTAAATATTTCTTTGATGCTCTACAGAAGGGATCGATATTTTGACTTCTTATCAATATATTGTCATAAATATGCCTTTTGAATCGAAAATATATCGATGTAACATCTTTATATAATACTAATTTTTACCCTATTTTTAGCCTATATGTTACCCCAGTGTATAAGGAATAATTGTGCCTAATTTTATTAATATTAGTTCAGCGGATTCTCCGTGAAAGAATAACAGACATATATCCATACTCACAAACTTTCGCATTTATAATATTAGTAGAAAGTATGATTCAGACTAGCATACATAAGCTTCTGTTTCGTACAAATAAACTTAAATCTTTTATACAGTTTGTTTACGTGTCTATAACACAATTTAAAAAATGATTTTAACTCGCCAATATAACAGTTTTAAATAACCATGATAAGGATCCTATTGATAAGTCAAACTTAATCAAACGTCCTGTTTAATTAATTCTGTTTTAAACTGTTGCAAAACAATGAAACCATTTGGTCGAGCGCAAATATAATTTAATTAAATATAATTCCCGCAACTCGAACCAATCTAACTTTGTTTTTCATTGAAGAATATAGAACGGATTTATTCCCAAGAATAGCCAGTAGTAAATCTTTTAACGCCTAAGAGATCTTTCCCTGTCTGTTACATTTTATTGTTCAAGCTAATGCGGGGAATTAGTACGAAACCTGCCGTTTCTCAGGATTGTTCTTAATTATAAATAAACATTGATGTTCCGTAGATTAATAGCTACGAATATTTAGAACAGACAGATGCTCCGGACTTCGTTCGATATTTGGATAGAAATAATAAACGTATCGAAAGAATAATGTATAATAATAAGGTACTTGGTTGACCGAGCCTTGCTCGGTAATTTTTACAAAAAAAAATAGACACCTACAAAGAGAAAAATAATAGAGTGGGTGGGGCTCGATTCATTTACGGGAAAAATAGAGTTTTATATATTCAATAAATTAAAAGTAAATTTTAGTATTTTTTTATGCTCAAAAACAGGGATAAAACGATTTAAAAAAAATAAAACCTAGCTAGGTCGATTTGTCTCCCCCAAAACATCCTGCACGCTAAATATCAGGAAAACCATTGGAGCCATTTCCGAAATTCCAAAAATGTATATACATACAAGATAAACTCATTTAAATATTAAAGATAATTACCTAAGGAACAGTAAAATAGATAAATAAGATTTATCCAGTAACGAAAATTGAAAAGTGGGATTTTATTTAACCGATGGAAGTCAGTTCCATTCTGCAGTTGGATTCAATGAGACTATTAGACGCTTTAGCGTTTGGGCCTTTGGTTAAGTTAATGATTATACAAAAAGGCGCTTTGAGAATAGTGTTATTAGAAATATCATTATCGTTTTTTTAATGTCTTCTAGTTTACATAACCTCAACTTGAGGAAGATGTAAAAAACTATAATAATAAATATATTTTTTTGCATATCATGCTAGTAATAACGTCGTCGCTGTCATTAGGTGAAGTGTATCACACTCGATTTGACCTACGGTTAGGTGAGTAGGTATTTACGTCTTTATTACTTCGTAATGAGCTTACGTCATCTGTCTGACGGGTTTACAGCGCAGGACAAGATAAAACATTCTTGGATTGCACGAAGTAAACAAGTTAGGCGAAAAGAAGCAAAAATGCCATTAAATAATTGCTGGGCTTTATGGAATAAAGTTTGTTAGTTAGTTTTCAAAGTTAGTTTTTAGAACTCAAAGTTAGATTATTTATAGAAGCAGGCGTTTTGCAGAATTCAATAGTACAGAAGTTCCAATAAAATTATTTTGCTGTATTCCGCGTTTGTTAAGAGACTATATGTAATGCTAAGTATATTATGCAGGCAATATTCACATATCTTATACATGCAGGACAACTGACCACACGTATCACAAAAAAAAAGATTAAAACCGTAATATAGTATTTTGATAACCATAAAAATGGTTAATGTGGGTTAACCTTAAGAGTTACACATATGCTGTCGCGAACTTTTATTTAGAACTTTTAGAAGGGAACAATTTTGTAATACATGATTTTATAATAACCTTTACCGTTAACTTAGCACACGCAAGGAAAGCTTTCAATTTTGCCGTTTACGCAATATTTTTTATTGCTGCTCCTCTCCTATCCTAGCGTGATGTTATTTAGCCTTTAGCCTTCCTCAGTGAATGGACTATCTTACACTCAAAGAATTTTTCTTATCGTTCTAGTAGTTCCTGAGATTATCGCTTTCAAACAATCAAACAAACTCTTCAGCTTTATATATTATATTATGAATCGAAAAAAAGAGCGTTATTTAAGACTGATTGTATTATATAAATTCAATACTAAACGCGTTAAGATGACTTAATATTTACTTTTATGTGTCTTTTATCTTAACAATGTTTTCTACGGTGTTCCAACAATCGTTTTAATCCTTTTTTAGTTACAGATCTATATTTGACCACTTTTTATCGCTTATCAGATAAGAATGATTTATATAGTAGTTTATATCAATTGATTTAAGTCAGTCAGAAATAAGTCAAAATTATGGAAGAGTATAAGATGATTGATTGTTTTAATTTAGGTATTTGAAGCATATTTGATACATATATCTTTAATATTTAAATGAGTTAATCCTTTATATATATGTGTATTTTACGAATATCATTTTCGTGAAATTCGACATATAAGGGGTTTTGAGGAGGAAAAATACTAAAATAATAATAGATTGTAAAGCTTAAATTTACTGTAAAGTTGTAATAGCGCAATGGTAAACGGGCGGACTAAATATGAGAAAACAACGGGTCTCACGAGTTCTTTCTTTCTGTTTTATTTTTTTACTTGCATTATTTATATACTTTTAAGCTCAGTAATCTGATAACTTTTTATTTAAATAATACAAATTACAACGCAAGATTTTGATAAAAGAGCGTCTAATAGTAGTATTAAGTCAACGTTCGGAGTGAGACTCGTGTTCTTAACAAAACCACCCGCACATTTAAAAACAAGTACTTAAGAATGCTTCATTGTACTCTTTGGAGAGATTTTTTTTGTCTGGGAAGCTGACATTTAAAAATAGTAAAGTGCATCATAGAATAGCGAACAATTTCGAGTCCTCTTCAGCCATTCATAAAAGGTTGTTCAGACTTTATATAATACAGCCGTGATTGCCTCGTCCGATAAAAGCGAGCATTTACTCTCTGCTCAGAACCAAAAGTTTATATATAACTAGCAATTGTCAACGGTACCGCTCGCGTGGATGGATTAAAACCGTAATATAGTATTTTGAGAACCATAAAAATGGTTAAAGTGGCTTACCGTAAAAAGCTAGACATACGCTGTCGCGGACTTTTATTTAGAACTTTTAGCGCGGAACAATTTTGTAATACATAATTTTTGAATAACTTTTACCGTTTACTTAACGCACGCCAGGAAAGCTTTAAATTTTCGCCGTTTCCTCAATATTTTTGTATAAATAAAAGGAGGAGATGAATAGGGGAAGAGCATAAGCTACTTCCCTATTCATCTAAGCGTGATGATATATAGCCTATAGCTTTTCTCGATAAATGGACTATCTCACACTCAAATAATTTTTCAAATCGGTTAGATCATTATACAAACTCTAATTGTGACAAATTTCATTAATATCGCTCCAGTAGACAAGAAGTGACAGGCAACACAGATTTTTGCATTTATAACAAAAGTATGAAATTATTTGAACATTAAATTGAGAAAGTTTTATTAATTAAGACTAGGTGCTCATAGTATAAATTGTTGAACTTTCAGATGTAAAACAGGGCTGATAAAAAAAAACCCTTTCTCATTATAAATAAATATATGGGACACTTACACATATGGTCGTTCGTTCCCAAAGTAAGTAAGTTAAGTAACTTAATACTTGTGTTATGGTAGACAGACAACTGGTGAATATATACTTATACATTTTTTAAACACATACTTAAATACAAATAATATACACCCAGGCTCAAAGACCAACAAATTCATTTATAGAAATGTTGGCCCTCGGCGGGCATCGAACCCGCGATCCGCGGAGCTGAAGTCAGGGTCACTACCTATGGCGCCAACGAGCCAGTCAAACGAACCATTTAATGTAAAAGTTTTGACGACAGTCAATAAATACAAGAAAAAAATTTCGCAATGAAGATTTCAGAATATGGAGTTCTAAGCTGTATAGCACTATTTGCACAAACGCCAGAGATAACTATAGTGCAAATTACATGGCGATTTGTTAATAGTTACTAACACCTAGAGAACTATGACATAAGGTACGGCATACGGCGGGTTGTTAAATATTTACTTACATCTATGCCTTAATTATCTAAAGGAGTTAGTAATAAAAAAACCCAGTGTCTGTTTACACTTTTTAATTCAGCGTCACTCCATAAAGCCGAGGTGGCTTACAGCACGAGTCCTTTAGAGTTTGGTGGTTCAAAACCATGGCAAAAATTACCGTAATCTTTACAAAGAAAATATATTGATAAAACTTGCATATCTCTGAGAATTCCTAGCATAGCCTTGTGTGCCTTCCAACCCGTTTTAGAGTAACTTCGCTTTGTTTCGATTAGCTTCAATCCTTATGTCTAAGGCGCTACTATTTTTTATATTCCAACGCCATAATTATAATTATACAAAAGAGTTAATCAAATCTTATCAAAATAATTTTTATTTAAATAAGCTTTTTTTCACTTTTGATTCGTACAGAAACATTATGATGACAGCACCAACGATTTTCATGATATTCAGTATTTATGGGGTTTCGGAGGCGATAAATATATCTAGCTAGGTTTTATTAAAAAAAATGTATTTTATCCCCGTTTTCAGGTATTAAAAAACTGCTTAAACATAAATAGAATACAAAGGTTAATTTTGCTGTCATTTGTATAGTACCATTCTCCATCTATCCGCAAATGTCTTACCCAAGTTACAGACTAGAAAATATTTATCTTAAGTAATTATATATTCGTAGTATCTTTTCATCTATTTATTTTACCAAAATTATCAATATATTATAACTGTGTCTAATTGATAATTGCAATTTATCACACGCTTTTCGGTGAAGGAAAACATCGTGAGGAAACCTGCATATCTCTAGAGAATCCTGGAGATATGTGTAACCTACCAATCCGCATTGGAGCAGCGTGGTAGGTCTTAGCTCCAATCCTTCTCTCTTATAACGGAGAGAAGAGGCCTATTCCCAGCAGTGGAATAATAACAGGCCGCTACTTTTATTAATATATTAAATAGTTAAATTTATATAAACTTTTTCTTTTTCTCTATATGACCCGTACTTTCTTTCTTCTTCAATTCTTGTCCTTTTCCTTCTATTACTCAAAGGTTAACTGGAAGAGATCCCTTTGAGGGATAAGTCCGCCTTTATACATGTGCTTTTTTTATTTTTCTTTCTCTTTTCTAAATATATGTATAAAATAAATAAATAAAGTTCTAATAGCTCAATTGGGAACGGGCGGATAAACAGATATCACCAGCTTCTTTTTTTATATTTATAATGTATTTTTTTGTAACTTTGAAAAAATTACCAAGCACCAAAGTTTATTACCATTAATTGAATTGACACGTCTAAGTGACCGAAAAGCATATACTTACTTCGTATATCTATAAATAAATCCTGTCTAGCTTAAACACGCATTATTTACTTGTTTTACTATTAATAGTTAACCTATTGTTAATCAGACATGTATGCTACACCTGTTAGTCATAATTATTGATGTGTGAATTTAATTAGTACGACTTTGACTATTGGCTGCACACGTTATTGAACAATTTGAGCTTAGCTTGTTAAAATCGTTTAGATTTGTAAATTTGTGTATACATATCTGGCGAATATAATTACAATAAGATGGAAAAGGTTACACGTGTTTGTTAATAAAAAAAAAATGTAGTAGCACTAAGGGGCTAATTTCCGATATTCTTTCGGGAACAGTAAATAATTTATTTAATATATAAGTTGGCGTAAACGAAGTCGCGGTATTGAAGCTAGCTTGTACTGAATATGAGCAATTAGTATAGTATATAAAAAGTCGTGTGGTTTTTGGCTGAATAGATTTGACCACCTTCATTTCTTACCGAGGTGTCGTAATAGGCGACTAGGGTAAGTTGATGTCAGGCAGGCGGCCAGTCGTAAAAACGCAGCCAAATCATGTGACACCATGTTTATAACATGTTGTGCCGACCCCACTTAGAGTGGGATAAAGGCAGGAAGATGATGTGTCGTAACAGGCGACTAAGGTAAGTCGACCCGCTGTGTGGAATTCGGCTGAGTAGAATAGACCATTCCCTTTCTTCTAAGGTAAGTTGAAGGTAAGATAAGTTGACTAAAGTAAGTTGATGTCAGGCAGGCGCCGGTAAAATACGTAGCCAAAACATGTGACAACATGTGCAGACCCCACTAAGAGTGTGATAAGGGCAGGATGATGAGTATAGTATATAAAATCCATCTTTTAAAATATGTACTTGCAAATCTATACTAATTAATGTTTATTTATTTAACGTTGAGTCGCGAGCGAAATTGCGGGTATAGCTTGTTCAATAATATTGATTGAACATAGTTAAGAAAAACACATTGTTCGTTAAACTATTGCAGCTAATAAATATTACGCTATTTTTGTATTAACATCTTTGCTAATAGTGTTGTATTTTGAAATACTTAGCTGTTTGTTTATCCTACTCCACCCAATGGTATCCGGCTGAGTAAAATAGGCCACCGTCATTTCTTACAGAAGTGTCGTAAAAGGCGACTAAGGTAGGTCGAACCGCTGTGTGATATTCGGTTGAGTAGAATAGACCACCTTCTTTCTTACCGAAGTGTCGTAATATATACAACTAAGGTAAGCTGATGACAAGCAGGCGGGCGGTCGTAAAATACGCGGCCAAATCATGTGAAAACATGTTTATAACATGTTGTGCCGACCCCACTTAGGGATAAGGGCAGGAAGATGATGTATGTTTATCCTCTAACGTCCGAACGGAGTAACTTATCGATGTGTTATTTTTGTCATTATTCATACAAATATATAAAATCTAAACATACATGTATAAGATTGATCTAAATATTATAAAAAATATGTATTCCACTATACTCTTAATGCACATCCCTGGTGCGCAGGGTGCGGGCCAGTGATAATAGCATTCTGAAGGTATTTGTCGGCAGGCTTGATTGTCAGTACCTGAACCACTGTCACATGGTTCACGTGCTGACTAATCGGGCCCATCATAGATAAGCTTTTAGAATAAGGCTAGGCTAAGTTTACTAACATTAGAATTAAGTATGTGTGTATTTATAACTAACAAAATATGACCAGAAATAATGTTGGTCGAAATAAATGTATTTTATTTTATTTTTATTTTATTTAATATAAGAAAAAATAGGTATAGACGTATAAACTCTATAAAATCATCGTTAGCATTAATTATTGAACAAATTAACATTATTTAATTGGATGGTTAGTATTAGGGAAATAAATAAGGCATTCACTTTTAGAACATAGCCGACAGTATATAAAATACACATAAAACAAGGAAAATGGGGACTACAGTCAAAACAAGCAAACCTGAACTAACAAACATTCTACTAATATAATACCTAAATGTGAAAGTTTGTGAGTTTGGATGTATGTTTGTTACTCTTTCAAGGCAAATCAGCTGAACTAATATCAATGAAATTTAACAGCGTAACATATAGGCTATGGAAATCCTGTTCATTTTACAGGAATAGGATGACAAAAGCGCCATCTATTATCAACCTATCACGTGACAACAGTCCACGCGAATGAAGTTGCTGGTAAAAGCTAGTATAGTAAAATTATGTTTAAGAGGGAAAATGCGAATCAGTCATCGCTCATTTATCTGAGTATCATCGTCAATTATCACCAATAACAAAACGTAACAAAGATATGAAAAGAAAGAATGAAAAAGGCTAAATTAAAAATTGTGCGGTAATTCTTATTTATTAAAGGTGCGTTAGTCCTTTAAGCGTTCAAAAGTAATAATAAAATTATTTTGCTACAATCCGCGATGAAGTAAAATGGAAAATATATATACCTAATGCTAAATGTAGAGTAGACAATCCGTTTTCATACGTGAAACATGCAGGATTCGTAAAAAAAATACTTTGCGATTTCGTCATGAAGTGTATCTCCTGATGATGCTTCGGTTGCGGGGCGAAACGATTGTTGAGTTTGTGATAGTGAACGTGTGTAGTGCTTGTGTCTTGTGGTGGTGGTGGAGGTTTGTGCATGTGTTTTTACGAGCTTGTATAAGGTATTTGTACCTGCATGTATCAAGTATGAACACAGATTGTCTACTCTACATTACATATATATTTTCTATATTACTTCATTGCGGACTATAGCAAAATAATTATATTAATACTTTTGTATTATGGATCTCCGTAAAGTAACGCCTAATTCTATGTACCTTAAAGAGGTAATTTTTAAGCAAGTTCTGGTACTGGGCTTTATAACACGCTCCGTCGCTTGCTGAGAGACTTAGGTTTGACGGAATAAAAAATGGACTTTTTCATAATACAAGATTTAGTTTTAATATTACTAGGTTAACGAATATTGTTTACAAAATATTCAATACAAAAAATATATTTTATCTCCATCAGACGACCTTCCTAAAGGTCTAATATTCGTATAAAAATTTTAAGTTGAATATTCCTTAATAATTATTCTATAAAATTTATATTCGTCGCTGTCCGAATCATTTCGATGCGCATAATATAAACAAATCGAACTCCCGAACGTCCATTTTAAACAATTACGTTAAAAATAACGCAAATCACTGGTAACTGTTGCGATATTGTAATTACAAAACCCTTTTTAATTCTCACTGTAGTAAATCAAACACAGAACTTTTAAATCTAAAAGTGGTGTACACTGAATTGAAAAGTTCAAATTCCTTGATACATTCTCATAAATACTCTGTATATCGTAATATTTTTAACTCTCGGCTTATTTATTTTCTTTACGCGTCCGAGGTTAGAGTATTTCGCGAGGCAAAACGAGTACATGCTCAGAAAGCCGAACACTTACTGCCTTTCTGGTGATTGTATGATCGCTTTGTTGCTATAATGTACAGAGTAGTGTGTACACAGAACCTAATTTTATTTATTTATTTGCCATCAAAAATATAAACATCATACATAGCTAAAATAGACAATATACAATGATTATTAAATTAATTGCTATATTAATTATAGATGGCAACAGCATGCGCAGATTGACAACAGCTATCAAGAACTATACCAAAGATTACAATGTACATAATGAAAACCTATTAAGATAAAATGACAATGAACATAAACAACAAACATAATATATTTGAGAAAAAGGAAATAACTAAATATACATACAATGAAGTGGCAAAAGAAGATCTGAGTGAATATTATAAGACCTATGAGTATAATTTTAAAAAAAATCATGATCTCTTTCTTCTCCTTGTCTAGGAGAAAATACTACATAAGTTAGTTCTAAAATTGGACTCTGAATCACACATAATATATGTAGACAGATTATTAGATAATCCGTTGTAACGCACAACCTTGTTAAGAAGAGAGTTATGCCCTAGATTCGCCATAGCACTAATTCCTAATAACGGTAATAATTGTTATTTTATAGTTTAATCTCACTTGATTGTATAGCTAATAAAACTTGTGAAAATAGTTGTTTAATCGACTAGCTCATCATGGTCCTGGCATTTATCAATCAAATAAAAATTCGCCTTTATATTATAGCTCTAAATAGTATATATTAAAAAAATATATATTGAAAAATTGGCTTATTGTATTTAATGATATGATAAATATATATTTAAAATCATTTGTTTATTATAAATAAAATATATGTACAATAAAAAAAAAGAAGTTAATAAACGTAATAAGCAACAGTAAAATTAAAATAATGATAGGAATTCTACATATGTCGCTAGCAAATAGCACTTAAACAAAGGTAACTTTGATGTTGGAAGATGACGTCACTTATTGAACGATTTAGTTATCGCTAAAAACTTGCTTAATACGCTATTTGTGTGACGACTAACGATGCACTGGAAAACTCAACGTTGGTAGACCCCCTTACAAGGCATGCTAATAACCCCAAAAACCTCGCAGGTAGCTAGATCCGAGCGGGACAAGATCGTGTTTTGTGGAGATGTTGTGAAGATAGCTATATCCAACAGTACATGCTATGTAATTAATTTTCTTTTTAAATTGCACCTTGGATAATTGGTATAAGTTCAATTTACTATAAGTCTTAATGTCAGTCATCTGTGCCAAGTAATCTAACCAGCTCTGTGCTTAGCTTTTATAATTTTGGTTTTCCTACTTTCAGTGGGTGGGGGAGTCGCGGCATTAACGTAGTTGTGACTTTTGTTTTGTGCGTGGAGTTCACAAGTTATTAAAAAAGAATAAACTGGCTTTTAAGACAATCGCATCTTACTTATTGAATAAATATAAAGAAAAAAATATTGTTGTAAAACTAATATGTAATATATTTTCGATATTATTAGATGTATGTTGCTTTTTTCTGTCTCTACATATTAAGTATTCTATACATCACTACATATTATAAAACAAAGTCCATATTTCCGTATGTACGCATAAAACTTTAAAACTACGGAACCGATTTTGATGCGGTTTTTTTTAATAGATAGAGTGATTCCAGAGGAAGGTTTGTACGTATAATAACATTCAATACGAAGTAGAGAAATACTGTTATTTTTGAGGTTTCTGTAAATAATTTCATTTTTTTCCGCTTACATTGCAAACGCAGGCTAAACCCTACGAGATTTATCAAAATGATGTACTAAGTATTTGTACACCTTAAAAAGGTCTACAGAAAAGTCCGCGATGGTATATATCTATCTCTTATGGATAACCCACAATAGCAGTTTTTTTCATTTACTTTTTACGAAAAATGATGCCTTATGTTCAAAGCAATTTTTATACAATACAGCATTAATCCTTATCCAATTGAGTACCTTAAATAAATTGTTGATTTAATATAGATCAATATGGCCGTTTACAGCATGCAATTTAAGAGAACATTTTCGGAGATATTACAGATTTAAAATGCCGTGAGGACGCCGCGCTTCATAGCACTTCGAATCTTTTAGAGTTTGTTTAAAGACATTCTGTAATTAAGTGTAAAAATAAAATACATAGGTAAAATGTAAAAGTAAATAAGTAAAAATGTACTATATGAGTTTAGATATTCCAAAGATAGCAGGAAATCGTCTTGGTATAGGGAGAGGAAATTGTTTTTCTCCAAATTTAACGCTTGCGGGCCACGGGCAGTAATGAATAAATCAAAACTACTGGATCGATTTTAATCATTTTTTTTTACACTGACTGACATGGGATATATATTTTATACCCGTGCGAAGCAAGGGCAGGCCGCTAGTATTGAAATAAAATTGCATCCAGTTATGTTGTATTTATGGGTAATACGTTGTGCTTGTATCAAGGGACCATAGACCTTGATGCAAAACGAATTTGTGCCACATTGTTTTAAAACATTAAATTTATCTTGTTTTATGTTAATAAGTATCTAATAATAAGTTAATATTCTTGAAGTATTGCTAAGAAGAAGTATATCGTGCGTTATTTTTCTAACTATAATTCTGTCTTTTACGCTTTCACGGTTAATTTGATGGACTAATATTGATGATATTTTGGCACAACTTTATATACCGGGGTAACAAATAAGATTTTCTCTCAGGAACAGATACAAAAACACATTGTATTGAGGGTACTTAAACGCACAGTTGACGCAAAGGATGTTGTGAGTACAGCTAGTTGGTAATATTTGAACATTAAAAATTTCAAGCTGTGATAGCCCAGCGGTAACACCGTGTGATTCTTTCGGTCACGGGTTCAAACCTGGGCAGACACCGATGAGTTTTTCTGTTAAAACTTATGTGTCTAATTGATAATTCCAATTTATCACACGCTTTTCGGTGAAGGAAAAAATCGCGAGGAAACCTGCATATCTCTAGAGAACTATGGAGATATGTGTACCAATCCGCATTGGAGCAGCGTTGTAAGACCTACCACGCTGCTCCAATGTTCCAATGTCCAATGCTCGGTAAGAAATGAGGGTGTTACTATTCTACTTAGCCGGATACCATAAACTGAGCGATATTAATCTGTAGACTACTAATTAGTAGAGGGTAGCGCAATTATTGTCGAAGCTAGTCTTGGAACCAGTCGAGCAACAAATTCATGTATTGTTTTTGTTTGACAGCCGTTCACGCACTCATGCGTTGCGAATCTTGGTGGCGCTTTGTAAATACTCTGAATTTTGGGGGCGGGGCGCGCCATGTTATCGTAGTTCATCTAAACATGTAATAGACTTGAGAACTGATCAGAAGGAAACCTATGTAAGTAAGATTGTTATGGTATGTTCCGAATTCTTGCGCGCAAGATATTCTTCCGAATTATTCTATGACGCTGCTCCAATCCTTCTCTCCAAACAGAGAGAAGAGGCCTATTCCCAGCAATGGGAGAGTAACAGGCCGCTACTTACTTTTTACTTACTTAAAAAAATCAAATTAAAATAATACAAATAAAATCGCATGGCAATGTGAGTTGGTAAAAACTGAAGTCAATAGCGTTTTCCCTGACCGCTGCCACACCCAGCTTTAATATAAAATTCTCTGACTGATGTAAATCACCACACCCTGCCAAGCCCTTTACTAAATGACAATGGTTACATGATTGAATATAACGACAGAATTTATATAAAATTTGCTTAGGGTAAAATTGCAAAAATATGGGTGGGCTTTTAGCACTGTGTATGACGGGTATGTCAGACTCACATCGACTAAAAACCGTGGACATTGAAAAATTTTCCGTATACCGGATATATCCGGCTCCCGCCGACTAAAAACCTGAAAGTACTCCACCACGCTGCTAGTGGTAGGGTTAGGTTAACTTTATAGAAATTGCCCCTGTCCCCGCCAGCAGAAACTCCCAGAGAATGCCTCATCCTTGGTCGGGGCCTCTCTATTATGGGGTAAATTCGCGGATATTGAAATTTTTTTGTATTACACAAAAGAGCCATACGTGGTATTTATAATTTAAGTCCGCTTAACACATTTAAGGGTTTCTTTTAATATACTACCTGCATGAACCTACCTACTATCTGCATGAAAATAATTGTCAAAATAATTGTAAAGGCCGAGCCGAAATCATAAAGAAAAACCAGTCTGACAAGATTAAATATAACTTACCGCTTCTTTATCCTCTTGAGATTTCGGATACAGGGTCACGTTGAGCACAATATCGCCTAAGTCCTGCCCAACTTTATTAGGGTCTCGTAAGCATAAAAGTAAGTCTTGAGAGCGGCCTAGCTCGAGCGCCGTGAGGTCCAACTGGCAGGAACCCATGAAGTCATCTTGCAACCCCCAGTCGTAGTCGAACACCTGATCAAGAGGGTAGTTAATAAAAACGATCGGAAAGCAGACATCGTCTCATTCAGCAGGAAAAGGACATCAGCAGGAATTCGCAGGCATAACAGGCATCAAGTGTGGTCGACCCAACATGTTGTTACAACAGGTTTCTAATACATATAGTTCATATAGTTGGTCGATAATATGAAAAACATTGTGCCTGTCATTATGTGTCATTGAGTTGTTGAAGGAGTAAATGAGTTGACTTTGGGAAAATTGCTTGTTTACTATTGCATAAGTATAAAGGAAAAATATCGTCGTTTTTTATAATGTTATAAAAATGTTGTCACATGATTTAGTTTCGTATTTTAAGAACGGCCGCCTGCCTGACGGAAACTAACCTTAGTTGTATCTTACGACACTTCTGTAAGAAAGAGCATGGTCTATTCTAGTCAATCGGATACCACACTTCTTTAACTTCACAACGACACTATTTTATGTGGAAATAGGTCTGGAAAGGGATGTACGCTAAATTTTGTATTGATATTTTAGACACAACACACATAGTCCGTTGCTCTTAATACTAAATGCAGAATAAAATAATTGTATTGTCCATTTAAAACCAAAAAGTTCTAACTTTCGTTGAAAAATAATTAATAAAATGTAACTTGCCACTTTCACTTTACGAGAAGACATTTCAATTTGGCAAAACAAAGTTTTCGCCTTGTTGTTCTTCATCGCAGACAATTTAATTTCAAGTTTTGTTCCGTAAAACATTTCAAATGTCCTGACATTTCAATATCTGTACCATAATGACTATGTTGTAACGGTTTCACAATATTCCTACTGTCTTGTGCTTCATTGTTTGTATCTTGTATTTATTTGTATGACTTTATCTCTTATCCCACTCTAAGTGGGGTCGGCACAACATATTGTAAACATGCTGTCAGATGATTTGGCTGCGTTTTTACGACCGACTGCCTGACGTCAACTTACCTTAGTCGTATTTTACGACACCTCTGTAAGAAATGAGGTTGGCCAATTCTACTCAGCCGGATACCACACGGCGGGTCGATTTACCTTAGTCGCCTTTTACGACACCTCAGTAAGAAATGAGGGTGTTGCTATTCTATTCAGCCGGATACTACACGGCGTAATAGTATCTTTACACAATACTAACTAATAGTATTACAATGACGAATGTAATTTAAATAGCTTTTAGTTTCTTATTTTCTAAAATCTAATTTGCTTATGTTGGTCAGATTAAAAAAACGTCACGGACACTTTATAATAATATGAAATAAGAAAGAAAGAAAGAAAGAAAGAAAAAACATTTATTTCAACTCCCTGTGCTACACAGCACACTTATACAGTAACTTATACAAACATAATATATATATATATATATATATATATATATATAATACCTTATAACTATAATAATACCTAAATAAAATACCTAAACCTAATATATGTATATATATATATATATATATATATATATATATATATATATATATATATATATATATATATATATATACACATACATAAACACAAATACTGGATAGCACAGAAAGAGGAAAATGGCAAACAGCTCAGTATGAATTGAGTGACAAAATTTTGTCACACAACACTGATTTTCAGCTGTAGCCAGGATGGATTGCGTCACGTCACAAATTTGTGGCGCCTTCTCTTATTTAAAGAGCAATTTTGCAAAAACAAATCTTTAATATTTAAATGAGTTAATCTTGTATGTATATATATAAATATACATTCCGAATGTCGTTTTGGGGGGGAAAATTGGAACTAGCTAGGTTTCATTAAAAATTATGATAATTAAAAATATATTTTTATCCCAGTTTTCGGGAAAATGCTCAAATTTACGTTGAATTTTAAAGACATTTTTCGCTGTCAAAGGTAAACTCATGGTAAGCTCATTTAGGGAACGGGCTCTCTAGAGAGGTGAAAATACCTAAGTTCGAACCCCAAATGCCTAACAATTTTTTTTTTAATTTTCACTTTTTTAGATTTTTTTTAAATTAGCGAGCAAGGCTCGATCACCCAGGTACTATAATTTAAAAAATCTAAACGCGTTTTCATACGACTACGTTGCACAGTTACGTAAGGGGATCTCCGTAAAAGTTTACAGCGGCTTTATTTTAAACGAATAAATTTACAGACTGTTATGAACAAATACAAAAAGTTTTAAAATAATAAAACAATATAAGGCAATGTCAGTATCACTCAAATCTCTCTTAAAGTTCGCTCGTTAAGTTTACGACCGGCCTGACTGACGTCAACTTACCTTAGTCGTCTTTTACGACACCTCGGTATGAAAGAGGGTGATCTTTTCTACTCAGCCGGATTATATACGGTGGGTCAATTTACCTTAGTCGTCTTTTACGACACCTCGGTAAGAAATGAGGGTGGTTTATTCTACTCAGCCAGATACCACAATAGTACTCATTATATCAATTAGTATACTGTCATAGCTTGTAAAGGACGTAAAACTGCCTTAAAACAAAACAGTGATAGAGTCACTATCGATTCTTTCATAATTAACTTCCGTCCTAATTCTAGTTGTTCATTATTACATCGTCGGATAAAAACATTCCCGTCTAATTAAGTTCCGGTCCGTTGTTCTAAAGGGCCCTCATGTAATGAGGAAGCTAAGAATTTCCTCGTGCTCCTAATTAAATCCATAAAAGGTTTATGCCGTTGTTTTATCTCGACTTACTTCTGTGTGTTCCTTGATGATTTTTGAATTGAAGTAATATACTTGTTAGCACTTGTTTGACCGAGCTTATATAATAAAATTATGTCAGCTGATGATAACATGTACTCTTAGTACATATATCAGCATCAATAAAAACTGAGCAGTAAGTAACGACCTAACTCGCCATCTCGCTCGCCCCGTATATTTACTTCGCGCTCTTTCCTACCGCTACTTGTTATGCTTGTCTGGCAGGGGTTGGAACTATCAAAAATGTCTAGCTGATGAGGAAACATCATTTTATTAAGACCCAAGTAATATATATGAAAACCTGCTATTATACTATGACGTAAATAGAATTCAAATTTCATGAACTTTATGGGTGTCTGCCAGGGGGTTTCCACTATGCTAAGTGTCTGGCATAGACTGACGTGATTTTTAATATTATACTGAAGGTAAAGCCAAAGCCACTATGATCCAAATTTCATAATGTACCATCGTTCTTACCTATGTTGGGAGCAAGAACTGACAAACTTTCAGCTTTTATAAAATGACGAAGGTCTGGGGTTTACAGTCTTTCGCTCTAAAAACAGGCAACCTTATTCTAAAATCTAGTTTCAAGGCGAAAGTTAGTTTTAAAGCGAAGTTTGTATTGTTCATAATAAGTTTATTGGAACGAAGAAAGTTTGTTACTCCTACATAGAAGCGAATGAAGTATAAGTCTACGTCAATATGTTACGCAATGTCGTCTAAATACTGCATTGTGTAATGAAAAAGGGATAACATTGAACTCTGTGGATGGGACTCTATGTATTTATAAATCCACTTAAGCTAAGAAAGATATTACAAAGGTTCACGTTATTGTTTTTCTTTTGAAATCTTGCTCGTTGGAAAGTGAAATTGTAACGTCAGTTAAAGTGCTTGCGTAAATTATCAATTTAAACTATCTAGATTTAGAAAATCATGTGAAGTCCTGCGTTTGCCTAAAACGGCAGGCAGGCGGCCGGTCGTAAAATGCGTAGCCAAATCATGTGACAATATGTTTAAAATATGTTGTGACAACCCCACTTAGAGTGGTATATGGGAAGGAGGATGATGATAGCGACCCCATTTAGGTCGCCACAACAAATTTTTTCTCTTACTTTCTCTCTTATCATTTTTCAAATCTGGCGATTGCTTTCGGTCAGTCAGTCTCCCTCAATCACATATAGTATGTATTTAAAAAATATATAAGTATATATTCACCAGTTGTCTGTCTACCATAACACAAGTATTAAATTACTTACTTTGGGGACGGACGACCGTGTGTGTAAGTGTCCCATATATTTATTTATATATTATTTGTAAAAGGTTTAAAGAGAAAAATAAACATACCTTCAACTGCACAGTCTGGAAAGGATCCTCAATAGGCACCGTGAAACATTCGTCCCAAACCGGATTCAGGTCTCTGTACACGATTCTTGATTTGTGCAGCAACCTGCCTCCCGCTTTAAACTTCACGTAAGGATCGCTAGTGCCTGACAACAAACCTGGTTTTGGGACCCCACAAAGGTTAGAATTAGAAAAGTAAGAAGCGTTAAAAAAAATAGAAGTAATAAGCTGACTATCAATAAGGGACTAAGTTCTACAATCACTCAATAACAAACACTAATAACTTTTGTTATGACTTATTTGGTCTATGGTATTTCCCGCGCATTTTCATCCAATCATCCAATGTCTGAATGATGGCTATAATTTCGACACAATACTTCAAAATCGCTGGCGAGTCGACGGTAACCAAAGTCGCAACATGGGAATCCGACAAAAGATCTACAATCACTCAATAACAAACATTAATGACTGTTTTCATGAGTTGTTTGGTCTATGATATTTCCCGCGCAGTTTTATCCAATCATACAATGTTTGAACGATCGTTAAAACGTGCACACAAGTACTAAAAATCACTGAAAAGTCGATGGTGATTAAAGTCACAGCGTGGGCATCCGGCATAAGTTCTACAATCACTCAATAAATAACAAACACTAATGATTGTTTTCATGAGTTGTTAGGTCTATGATTTTTCCCGAGCAGTTTTATCGGTTCATCCAATGTTTTAACGATCGCTATAATGTGGACACAAAAGCTAAAAATCGCTAGCGAGTCGACGGTGATCAAAGTCGCAGCGTGGGGACGATGCATAAGTTCTACAATCACTCAATAACAAATACTAATGACTCTTATAATGAGTTATATGTCATGGTTTTTTCGAGTAGTTTCATCCAATCATCCAATGTTTGCCCCAACATATGTCTAGCTCTAGAAGATATATTACAATTTGCTAAATAAATTACAAATAAGTATTATTAGCTTATAATATAAATCCAGCGTTCTAAATTTAAAAGTATTCGTAAACCACAAATAGCGTTAAATTTTAATACTGTAACGCTACGCCGATTAGACGCTATAAACCAATTAGTTTAAATTATTTTCTTTTCCTTTCATAAAAGAAAAATATTGGAAAACGTTCTTTTTTTATTAAATAAATAAACAAAGTTTATAAATCTGTCTTGAAAATAATTAATGCCTCAAATAGAAGTATTAATCTTAAAACAAATATACACAGTCTCTACAGAGCGCTGCCGTCATGGATTACATCAATAATTCATGTAAGGCCTTCTTATTATTTATGAAATAGTCCTTTATTCGGAAACAAGACTTATACAGAACGAAGGATCCAGAAGGGTTTGTTTTAGGTTAGATATTATATAGTTACTATTGCGCTTAACTATTATCTTCTTCTTGAAATGAATGTGGACGGATATGTGACTAGAGGGCGACCGAAAAAGAGATGGTTGGATTTTGCGAAGTATGACATGCATATAAAAAGAGTGCGCTGAGTTGGGGAGAGAATGAAAAGAAAATCATGTTTGTACCGATCCCACTTGAAGTTGGATAAGGGCAGGAGAATGATGATATTGTCTTCTTAGGAGAAGAAAATTATTAGAGTAGAGTAGTAGCAGTAGAGGCTATGAAGGTCCCAGTCACTGTGACCATCTCTGTCCTATTATGATTCCCATTGTTTAGAGTTCACTGCCAAAATAGGAGTCCTTTATATATAATGCAGGATTCTTTTAGCAGTGAAAACTTTCAACTTCTTTGGGCGCAAACGGTAGGTGGGGGGATAGGAGGGAATTTCGCTTTTGATAAAGCGTTGGGCTATCACAGAGGATAACCCTGTGCAAAGGTGTTGACTTTGTTACCAAGAGCCAACAGATTTGAAAAAACTATATAAATTGCATCTCATATCAAGAACTAAGCCTGGGACTTTCAATAATAGTACAGTATACCATCCACTGCGCCACAGACAACTCTTCAGATTACAAAATGGAGTTTAGTCTTAACAATTGACGTAGTCGAAAACACGCGGGTAAAAAATTTTTTTTATTTATAAATTAATCCGCCAATTATATCAATCATTCCCCAAGAATTCAATTTGAAATACCTATTATTTCATCCTGTCCTTATCCCACTCTAAGTGGGGTCGGCACAACATGTTTTTCTCTTCCATTCTGTCCTATCTTTCGTCAACTCTGGCGCCACTCCTTTTATATGCATATCATACTTCACACAATCCAACCATCTCTTTTTAGGCCTCCCTCTAGGCACATATCCATCCACATTCAAATTTAACACACGTTTGGTCACATGATTTTCATCCCTCCTCATTACATGTCCATACCATCTCAATCTTGCACTTCTCGACTTTTCTATAATGGGCGCAACTTTCAGACTTCCTCTTATATACTCGTAAAAATTTACTTATATACTCGTATAAATTTGAAATACCTATAAATTTCATTAATCTAATGTAAATTAAATATTTTATAAAAAATACTTATCTAATTAATCAAATCCACAGTGTAATTGGATGTTTACTTAAAGCAAAAGCGCTAAATAATTGCAATTCAAAATATAAAGGTGCCAAATAAATATTAAAAATTAAAATATTACACTTTAAACTTTTATATACAGTACAAATTGCTTCGTTACATTATCCAATTTCTTTTTACTAAAAATACTTTATTACTATATTTATCCTCATAAAATCTAACATATAAAATAGAAGTGTTATTATCTGATATAATGTAATTTTTGGAAAATGTAAGTGAAGCGATTTTTTAATTTATATATAGGTTAAATTATATACATAGGTAGTTAGAGAACTCAATCGAGTACTTGGTAAATTAATTTTTTAATTAACTTAAAGATATATTTGTATTTATTAAATTGTTTTATTAGAAGATAAAAAGTTTATATCTTATGTTAGATTGCTGCTTGCGTTAAACAACAATTCAAAAAGTAAAAAAGTGGAAAATAGTAAAACATAAGCTAGCCGCTACTTAACCTCACATAAGTATTTAATACATGTTTGGATTTTATTATTACAAGTTTGTTAAACAAATTTACAAAGAAACTAACAATCAATTTTAGATGTTCCTTACACAAATAACTCATAACTATTGAAAAGGTTCTTAAAATGAAATCCTTTTATACTTATATATCGAGAAAATAAATAAACAATACAAATGCATTTATTAATTATAGTTCTTTTGCACAAGACAGCAATGATGAAATATAGCGTACCAAAAACTTTATTTTTAAAGCTTTATTGCTGGCAAGCCTCGAAGCGTTAACTAGTCGTTAAATTGATGATAAACTTGGAAATGTTGCTTTAAGTAAAGTAAATTTTGAATTCCACTAAACAGTTTCCTAATTTTGAATCGTTAGTAATGTCTACATATGCATATAATTTAAAAAAGAATTCTTATAAATAACTATTTTTTGTGTTAATGTAGATATTCGAGGCAGTTTGTAGTTTAGGGTGTATAGCAGTGCATTGGTAATTATGTGATATTAGTTGTTTGCTATCAATTGTGAGATGTACAATAAAGCACTGCATTGCAATATCGTGAATCTCCTACCCTTATTTATATATGTATATCTTTAATATTTAAATGAGCTAATCTTGTATATATGTATATAATTTGAATTTCGGAAACGGCTACAAGGATTTTTCATGAAATTATGTAGCGAAGTAAATATTATGTAGCAAATTATGGGGACAATAGATTTAGCTAGGTTTTGTTTAAAAAATCACATTTTATCCCCATTTATTCTGACATTGAAAAACTGCTACAATATAAATATAATAGTATACAAACGTTAATTTTTGTGTCATTTGTAAAGTTGTCACAGCTCTGTTGGAAAAGGACAGACTAAAGTGAAATTTCCCCGAATTAAGTCCCAGATATCATCAGCCCTATCTTTTTATTAAAAAAAATACCGAGCAAGGCTATTGCAACCAGATACTCCCCACTTTTAGTGGGCATATGTTTTATTTATTTTTAATCAAACCATATTACATAAATTTAAATGTTCAATGTTCTTTTATCATTCGACAACTTTATCTCTACTCCTTTACATAATACAAAAAAAAAAACAGAAAAGAAAGTATAATTGAGAAAAAACATTACATAAATGAACAGTTAAGTCGACGCACAGGAAGTTGAGTGTGCAGCTTGTAATATTGTACTTATTATTGTAATATGTAAGTGATTCAATTGTGATAGAATAGCTCGCATGGCGTAACGCGTGACATCTTGACTTTGAGACGGCAATTGATTCAATTTGTCCTCTTTTTAAAGAACATCTCATTAATATTTATATGGCTTTGTCAAGTTGTATGCTCTTAAACATTCATGAACTTTATTTTTATATAGCTATGCTTGTAGCTTTGCTCGCGAGGAAATCTGTGTTATTAATTGAAATTTTGAATGTAAAAGTAGTTATAGTGAGTTAACCATAATAAATGTAGATAGATTATTTAGCTATAAAAAGTAAATTGCTCGTAAATTCTCATTATTATTATATTAGCAACGGCCTGTTACTATCCCACTGCTGGGCATAGGCCTCTTCTCTCCGTTTTTGGAGAGAAGGGATTGGAGCTGAGACCTACCACGCTGCTCCAATGCGGATTGGTAGGTTACACATATCCCCAGAATTCTCTAAAGATATGCAGGTTTCCTCACGATGTTTTCCTTCACCGAAAAGCGTGTGATAAATTGCAATTATCAATTAGACACATAAGTTTTACTAGAAAACTCATTGGTGCCTGCCCGGGGTTTGAACCCTAGACCTCCTCGAAAGAGGCGCACGGTGTTACCGCTGGGCTACCACAGCTTACCTTTAAATTCTCATAGCTGTTTCTAACTTTAAATTGTATTATAGCTTTTCCATTTATATATATTTCTCTGTATTTGGCTAATTCACTTAATAGACGCTATAAAATAATTTGTCGTAGCATGTATTTTGATTAAGACAGTAAAGAAATGGGAAAATCTAACATTGAAATAAGCTTACTTCGAATTGATCACGCAGGAATTTCCCATCAAATTATCTTGACATTGAAAATTCACGAACATTCTATTCCAACATCAATGAGGAAAAAGCTCATGAATAAGTATGGCTGATTTGAAACTCGTTGACGAAAACGTAGCATTCTGATAATTTACAACTGTGATTTGTTTCAAACTCGTCGTAGAAAGTGTTACAGATAAGTTTAAATTGCAACTAAAGATTTAATTATTGTACACGTCTCGCATTATGCTTCCATGTTATTTGTTATGCTGAAATGCGTATATTTCATACTTACTGTATAGGTTTCAAGTAAGATATACTAAAGAAATTATTGGGTCAATTTAGTGGTTACGCTTACTTATATATTGCGTATTACTTTGTACAATGTTTTACTGGGATGGGATGGGATATATTATCAGGCTGTACGTGCTGATTACTTGGATTTTAGCTCTCCATAAAAATCAGATCTACACTTTCATTTTGATTGAATAGAATCATCAATCACATAAGAATCAGATAAATATTTTGCAATTTTTATTCGTAGCAGTGGTGTGCTGGTGTTGCCATTAGCCTTCGTGAATGTGTAGTGAAAGGGTGGTGTTTGGTGTACGTATATCACTAGCATAACGGTAAACCTATTAATTATCATACAGGCATACAACAAGCAACAGTGGGAAGTCAAAACAATATCGACTTGAATCATGGGGTGTCATCTCCTATAGTCTAAGTTTT
Source organism: Morpho achilles (assembly GCA_947086495.1). Lineage (NCBI taxonomy): Eukaryota > Metazoa > Arthropoda > Insecta > Lepidoptera > Nymphalidae > Morpho > Morpho achilles. Next base: position 16,273,975 of record CAMTZB010000003.1, on the reverse strand, counting down.
AATGAATTAAGGATTATTCACATATAACTTTTCGTCGTGAGAAATTACGGTTAATTCGTCGTGCGTAGATACAGTCCCCAGTGTGTCTTGGTCACAAATATTTTCCATCGTATGAAACTACGATTGATTCGTCATGCATAGACACAGTTATCTCGTGGAGTGCTATAGACACTTGTTAATTGTCGTTTTGACAATTTTTTTCTAGATTTTAGATTCACTAGATTCTAGACTAGATTTTGAGATGATCATTCACATACAGACAGACAACTTTTGTGGACTTTGTCTTTATAATAAGTTCTTTTAGTAAAATATGTATGAAAAATTCGTATAGTAGGTTTTGAGGAAATCTTTCACATACAGCTTTTGGTGTCTTTGTTTTATAAGAAGTTGATATTATTTAGCTATAGAAAGTCTGCTCGTAAATTCACTTAGCTGTTTCTAAATTGACAATAGCCTTTCCTTTTGTAATCTAGCAATGCGTAGTGGATCCGAATTAAATCCCCGTCGCTTGTTCGCCATTTATTCCAAGAGAATAATGGTTTGTTGCATTAGAACACTTTGTCGTGCGCCTAATCGGTGTATATAAAATAGTTGCGATATTTAAAGCGGTATATAGTATATAAGGCTGTGGTAGCCCAGCGTAACACCGTGCGACTCTTTCGAGGATGAGTTTTTTCTGTTAAAACTTATGTGTCTAATTGATAATTGCAATTTATCACACGCTTTTCGGTGAAGGAAAACATCGTGAGGAAACTTGCATATCTCTAGAGAACTCTGGAGATATGTGTAACCTACCAATTCGCATTGGAGCAGCGTGGTAGGTCTTAGCTCCAGACCTTCTTTCCAAAAACGGAGAGAAGAGGCCTATTCTCAGTAGTGGGATAGTAACAGGCCGCTACTTACTTTTTACTTACTTATAGTATATTACCGTATTTAGCCGTATATATAAAGCTGATAAAAAGAATAGACCAACCTTATTTCTTACCAAGGTGTCGTAAAAGTCGACTAAGGTAAGTTTACCCATTGTGTGATATCGGATGAGTAGAATAGAACACTCTTTTTCTTACCCAGACGTCGTAAAATAAATTAACGTCAGGCAGGCGGCCGGTCGTAAAATACGTAGCCAAATCATGTCACAACATGTTTATAACATTGTGCCGACCCCACTTAGAGTAGGATAAGGGCAGGAAAATGAGGATGATGATTTAAAGAACTATATACCCTTAACTATTATGTGCCTGTATAAACATAGGTTGACCGTAATGTAAGTGATGGATCGTGATCATCATATTCATGTTTATGATACTCACCATTTTTGTCCATCGCTAGTAAATTTTGACCCCTTTTCAAATGAATACGAAGTTGAAAAAATGAAAATTGTCTTAACTGTTGCTCCCTTAATTTCTGACCTTCGTCGGGCTCCTAAGATATTGAAAATAATTTATTAATATTAAAAAATTAATAATAATTATCATACGATATCTTATTTTAAAAGATTAGCCGCCGAGTTTTTTGCTGGTTCTTTTCGGTAGGAGCGAACTTCCGAATCAGTGGTAGCTACTTTAAAAACATTTGACGATTGAAAAGTACTGTAAACAGTCCACTTGAATAAATAATATTTTGAATTTATCACATTCGACTAAGGATCGTATTAAACTATTTTTAAAATATAATTCGTATTGATATAAGATCATCCATAATCCTGCAGTTAAAATTTAAATTCTGAATTGCAAATAATTATGAAAGTTACTACTCAAATTGATAATTGCCATTTATTATCATCTTTTCGGTGAAGGAAAACATAATGGGGAAACCAGCATATCTCTAGAAAATACTGAGGGTATGTGTAAGCTAACAATTCGCACCAGAGCAGCGTCGTGGCGCAAACTACTTATTCTCTCCAAAAACGGAGAGAGGAGGCTTATGGCCAGTGAAGGGAGAGTAGGAGACCGATATTTTATTTTTACTTTTATGGCAGTGACTAAACTCTTCTTCTATAAGGTTTATAGAAGAATTTTATGATTTCAAATATTTTTTTTCTTTATGTTTTAGAAAATATTCAAAAATGTAATTTAATTTGTAAATAAATGCATGAGTGAATAATAGCTTACTTGATAATACAAATAAAAAATAGTTTATAGATCATAGATAAAGTATATTAGAGACATGGAAAAGTTCTGTAAACAACGAAAACGACTATATTTCCACAATAAAAGGGAATCACAATCATATTTTTAATAGCTAAATTTTGTTTATTTCTTGAAATTACTTATATAGAAAATTCATTTTCTAAATATTTACCAATTGTAGTAAATCTGCGGAAGGTCGCGAGATGTGCGCAGGAGTGCCTGACGTGGATGGTACTGGGTCGACTGATGTTTGCCTCGTCACTGAAGAGTCTGTGGAGATTTTTTATAACTTCAATCTATGTAATTTAATAGAACATAACCACAGGCACCACATTTTATTATTAGTACCAGATTGACCGAGCCTTAATCGGTAATTTTTTACAAAATGAAAAAAAGAAACTTCAAAAAAATAAATAATAAAAAATATATGGTAGGTGGGACTTGATCCTAGGTATTTCCATTTAGCGCAACCACCCGTTGCCCGAATAAGCTACACTTACTTGCCATTTCGTGGCGAAAATTGTGTTGTAAATATTCAATAAGTTAAAAGTAAACTTTTGTTTTTTTTTACCCAAAAACAGGGATAAAGCCATTTTTTTTAAATAAAACCTAGCTCGATTCTTCTCCCCCAAAATCCCCTACATGCTGAATTTCAGAAAAATCGTTTCTGCCGTTTCCGAGATTCCGAAAATATATGTAATAAATATTAACCGAAAACTTCTATTCATCATTAAAAGTGATTAATAAAGTTGTCTTAATACTTGAAAAGTCCAATTATCAAATCATGATAAAGTTGGATTTATGAATAATTGCTGCTCCTCTCCTATTCATCTTAGCATGATGTATATATTATATAGCCTATAGCCTTCCTCGATAAACGAACTATCTTTCACTGAAAGAATTTTTCAAATTGGTATAGTAGATCCTGAGATTAGCGCGTTCAATTATACTGCGTCCATCATATTATCAGTCTTTTGACAGCTCACGCTCATTAAGTTTTGTATTGCTTACGTACAAATATCATACAAATAATATTTGTACTTTATGGATGGGTACCGCCCACTTAGTGATGTCACACATAATGGTTACTACGATTATGCCACAGATTAAAAATAATCGTTAGAAATCGATGTTACGAGTATTAAAAGACATTTAATAACATTATATAAAGTTTTACTTTCTTCTTAGTTAATACATGAATACAAATAAAACAATCAGGATATTTTAATTTATTTTATTAGCACGAGTCGTCGGAATGATAATCAACACTAGACTCCTCCGATGAGGAGTCTTCAGTAGCAGTTATTATTAGCTCTTGTGTAGATAATATATTATCAAACGCAATATCACGTTCCCAATCAGAGAATATTACTCTTTTAGTTCTTTCCACCACACTTGCCCAGTTCTCGGCCGTTACGTGGGTGCAAGCATTTTTTAGCAATTGCAACATTTTATTCGCTGTGAATGGGGGGCTTGTATTGCATCTCGCAGCATGCCCTTTTACTTGTGCCCATATAAGTTCTATTGCGTTGTACTGGCAGTGGTATGGAGGAATCCGAAGAACAGTATGGCCATATTCTGCTGCCATTTCATTGATTACATAGCGTTTTGCTCTCTTTTTGTTATTATTTTTATATATTATTTTTATTAATTCAACTTTTAACATTGAGTCGTCCACATTTTCTCCATTGTCCCGAAGCCAATTAATTATTTCATCCTTTTTATTAGCCTGTGTTGGCATTTTGTCAATTTGACGGGAGTGGTAGGGCGCATTATCAATAAAAATTATTGATGGTTCTTCCAATGAAATGAGCATTTTTTTGAACCACTCTTCATACACATTTGCATTCATCTCTTCGTGGTAGTCATTTGATTTCTTCGATTTAAATGCCAACAGTGCGTCTTGTACAAATCCTTTTGCTGTACCTGCATGGCAAATGATTAGGCGCTCACCTTTTCCCATTGGTACTGAGGAAGTGGAATCAGCAGTATCATCAGTCCAGAAACGAGATAGTGTGTGGTTAGCGTTGAGCCATGTTTCATCCGTGAAAACAATATTTGCCCAATCTTGTATTTTCTTTGCCTCTCTTAAAAAATCACAACGTGCTATAGCTATATCTGTGCGTTCCATTAATAATTTTCTTTTATTTAACTTTTTATATGAAAAGCCAATTGTGTTCAAAACTTTGACCAAAGAAGATTTTTCACCATGAAATAGACCACTTCTTTTCAAAGAAACAATAAGTTTTCTCAAAGTTGGAATTTCTTTTCTCAAGTAGTAATCATATACATGACGACGAATAGCGTCAGCGTCAAAGTCATCAACAGCTGTCACCTTATGAGCCCGGCGCTTTCTTTTTGGTGTAGATGGTTTGTTTTGCTCCAAGCCGCTCCTGCCGTAGGCATCAGTAGTGATTTTAGTCACAGTTGATAGACTGATCCCCAACGCGGCTGCAACACGGTTTCGGACTTGCGTGATAGGTATAAGAGGTCCGCCATTTTGATTTTCTTGCTCAAAATACTCATGAAGTTTTAACACTAACTGTCTCGATTGTGCTTTCAACACACGTCCTTTCGGCATTTTCACGATCAATTAATATAAGTTTCACAAAAGTTTTTCCGAGGAATAAAGCTACTTAACTCAAGGTGTAACAGATGCGAGAGAACACTCAGCGAACGTAAATGCGTGTGACTATCACGGGCGTTTCGTTGAGAGTGACAGATCACGTCAAAATGGCGGCCGAGCGGAAGGAATTAATCGAATTACTTAGGTACGTAATTCGATTAATGATAGTAGGTACTATAATCGGAATGGTATCGCATACGAGAATCTTTAAGACATCACTAAATATGTAAATCGTCAATCTGTCAAAAGATGGTTAATATAATGGACAGTGTATAATCAAACAAACAAACTCTTCAGCTTTATATATCTGGATAGATATGGATATAATTAAAAATATTCACTTTACGTGACGTTACTGTCGTGGAAATACTTTGCTACTTAATACTTTACTAGTAAAAAACAATTATTAATATAATTGAGATTTGCGTTAAAGTTCTGCCTTTGTTCTGGGGTTATCTTTTCATATATCAACCATTATACAGAAATGTATAAATTACCATGTACTGGCTTGATACCACTTCATAAATGGTTTGTTATAATCTTCTATCGGTATATGTATATATTTTGGGTATTTTCAAAAATTAGGAAGACCCAATGAAATGTATTAAATTAATGAATAGTTTTTAATTAGAAATATAGTGGGTCCTTAAATTTAACAAATATTACAAGCAAAGTACTATAAATGCACCATTAGCGAATCTTGCAATCTTAATTGCGTTGAAGACTACTAAATTTATTGCTCATAGCTGTAACTTCGAAAAATACTACTAAATCTGTTGCTTGGCCATACTCCAAGGAAGCTGACTGAAGACAAGTAAGACGACTTTATTTATTGGTGTAATAAATTAAGCAATGACTTATGTTAATATAATGCTTAACAAAGCATTTGTGTTACATACAGCAACATTCTTCGTTTATTAATTTTTTTATTTATTTAAAAAAGTCTTCGATGACGGAAAACATTTTTATTTTTATTTTAGAGCAACTGCGTGGTTTTAAATAAATCACTACCACTATGTATATAAATACAACCTCTACCAGTTGATGAGTAGTTTATTTTAAATACTTATTTTCTTAGTCACTGCTTGATTACTTTTATGATTTTTGTAAAAACTTAAACACTAAGGATATATTATCAGTAAAATTTACTAAACTGGAAACAAAACAATTTATTAATTGACAACATAAACTAAGAATAAGAGCAGTCCCAGCATTCCACCTTGCGGTAGACACATGAACTCACCGTCCCGTTTACGGAAGAGGCGCATCGTTCGCCACTTCCTCACAGCTGTCTTAAGTTTCTTCATCAGCATACAGTTCACAATAGCACTCACTATCCTGTGACGCCATATTGAACACATCTATTCATCAACACTCGATTTGGTAGTCCTTCATCATTTTAGTCACAAGGAATCGATTCATTGGTTTTAGACTTATGGTTCAAATAGACATTAGTTTTATATAATTAAAATGGCTTTGGCTTTGATTAATGAAATTACAAATACATTTCAGTATAGAGTTATTAATACTAGCGTAAGGAGCCATAGGTAAGTAAGTGATAGTGACACAATAAATAATGAGAAAGAAGATAAAACTCGTATACTTCATCGTTGTCTAATCATACATAAAATAGAGAGACAGATAGATCACCTTCATTTGCTTTCCCTTTATGTCACATTAGTTGTTACCCGCAACTTCGTTTGTGTGGACTGTTGTCACGTGATATGTTGATAATACATGGCGTTTTTCAATTTCAATTTATTCCTGTACAATTAACATAATTTCTATAGCCTATTGATTACCCCGGCGAATCTTAATATTTAAATGAGTTAATCTTGTATATATATATATTTTCGGAATCTCGGAAACGGCTCCAACGATTTTCCTGAAATTCAGCATGTAGGGGGTTTTGGGGGAGAAAAATCGATCTAGCTAGGTTTTATGTAAAAAAAAACCCGTTTTATCCCTGTTTTTGAGCATTTAAAAGAACTAGAATAGAAAGCAACTGGTATTTTCGCCACTAAATGTCATTCTGTGATGGTTAAGAGGTATAACTTTAGAAGTTGTGTTGATATATTAGTATACCACAGTTCGCACTCCAGGTGTCTTATAATTTATTTTTTATTCTTTTTTTTATTTATTATTTTTTTTTAAATATTATTTATTATAATTTTTTTTTTATAATATTTGATTTAATTTAAAAATTATTGTTGAAGGCCTTTATTTCAACGTATTTAATTCATAATTTATATACGAATTATATATATAGATTGAAAAAAGCAAAACGTTACAAATTACAGTAGTAAAAATTACATTTTTCATGATGTTTTGGTAACAATGAAAGTCATATCTCAAACTCTCTACGATTCTTCCTGACATCTGTTGATGAGTAATAATATTTTCATTTTAATTGGGACTACTTTGCCTACCCCTCAAGGGTATGCGAGAAGACCCCCCCTGCCTACTTTGCGGGCATTTTTCATTATGTACCTGTAATATTTGTTTAGGACACAGTACCAGTAGATGGAGTTGTTAAGCAACACTATTGGACTAAGAGCCCGTGAACCCCAGACCTGCGTCATTTTATAAAAACTGAAAGTTTGTCGGTTCTTACCTGATGAACGATGGTAGATTATGTAATTTGGTTCATAGTGACTTTGAGAGATACGCAGTACTCAAGGTTACAAAATACCGATCTAATTTCGTCAAATTATAAAGTGTGATTTTTTGGTATTACCTTCAGAATAATATTAAAAATCACGTCAGTCTATGCCAGACACTAGGCATAGTGGCAACCCCCTGCCAGATACCCTTAACGTTCACTAATAAGATGACGTTTCCTTATCATCCAGACATTTTTGATAGTTCCAACTCCTGCCAGACAAGCATAAAAGGCAGATATAGGAGAGAGCGGGAAGTATATACACGGGTTGGTGCGAGCGAGACGACGAGTAAGGTTTTTACTGCTCACTATGGATGCTAAAAATATTGAATTTTCATTCGAGAGTATTATACGCGATTGGATATCCAGCAAATAAAATACATACAAAAACCGGGTCTGCACCAGCAGTTGACTTAAGACAAAAAAAAGTACATTGACATTTCTTTTATAATAATAACTAGCGGCCTGCCCCTGCGCACGGGTATGAAATATATAGTCCATGTCACTCAGTGAACAAAAATATTAAAATCAATCCAGTAGTTTTGATTTATTCATTATTGCCCGTGGCCCGCAAGCGGTAAATTTGGAGTAAATAATTCCCCTCTCCCTATACCAAGAAGATTTCCTGCATTCTTTGGAATATCTAAATTCATATACTACATATTTACTTATTTGTTTTTACAATTAATTACAGAATGTCTTTATATACAACATTCATAGCTTTCTTGTCTTTAAACAAACTCTTGAAAGAGCGACATACAGCTGCTAAATTCGAAGTGCTATAGGGCGAAGCGCGGCCTCCTCACGGCATTTTAAATCTGTAATATCTACATAAATGTTCACTTACTTAAATTACATGGTGCAAACGGCCATCTATATTAAATCAACAATTTATTTAAGGTACTTTATTGGATGGTACTTATTTTTCGTAAAAAAGTAAATGACAAAAAATGCTACTGTGGGTTATCCATAAGAGATAGACATATACCATCACGGACTTTTCTGTAGACCTTTTCAAGGTGTACAAATACTTGGTACATCATTTTGATAAATCTCGTAGGGTTTACCCTGCAGATGCAATGTAAGCGGAAAAAATGTAATTATTTACGACATCACATTAGAAATCTCAAAAATTACAGTATTTCTCTAATCCATATTGAATGTTCTTCTTCTGAATCGTTCCCTCATTGCTGAGGATCGTGAGCCTTTTTCAAAATATCAACTGCCCTTTTCCAGATGTTGCGATCGGCAGCTCTATTGAATGTTATTATACATATAAACCTTCCCCTTGAATCACTCTTATCTATTAAAAAAAACCGTATCAAAGTATGTTGCGTAGTTTTAAAGATTTAAGCATAGATAGGGAAATAGGGACAAACAAAGAATGTGACTTTGTTTTATACTATGTAGTGATGGCGACAGTTGATGGCGAAAATTAAATTCAATATAAATGTTTTTTAATGCCCAAAAATAGGGATAAAACAATATCTTTTTACATAAAACCTAACTAGATTAATTTTTCTCCCCCAAAACCTCCTACATGCTGAATTTCAGGAAAATCGTTGGAGCCGTTTCCAAGATTCGGAATATATATATATATATATATATATATATATATATATATATATATATATATATATATATATATATATATATATATATACAAGATTAACTCATTTAAATATTAAGATTAAATCAGCTTTTATACTATGCCGTAAATAGAATTCAAACTTTATGAACTTTAAGGGTGTCTGGCAAGGGGTTGCCACTATGCTAAGTGTCTGGCATTGACTGACGTAATTTTTAATATTATTCTGAAGGTAATACCAAAAAATCACACTTTATAATTTGACGAAATTAGATCGGCCATCTGATATCGCATCGGATAATCTGCCATCGTTCTTACCTGTGTTGGGAGCATGCACTGACAAACATTCAGCTTTTATAAAATGACGAAGGGTTTGGGTTCACGGGCTCTCGCTCTATATACCAGTGAGTGTTCGATTGTTTTTTTTATGTTATTGATATCGTGACTCGTCTCAAGAATAGCAGATATGGCCATCCATCTTTTTTTTCTAATCTTTTTCATACCCCTTAAAAAATTACCGAGCAAGGCTCGGTCACCCGGTACTAAGGAATAATTGTGCCAATTTCTTTAACATTTTTTCAGCAGATTCGCCGTGAAAGAGTAACAAACATACATCTATACTCACAAACTTTCGCATTTATAATATTAATGGGATTTCAAGCTAGCTATTAGTTAGTATCCCTACTACTAACTTAAAACTCTAATAAATCTATAAATATTCAAAGGTAAAAGGATATAACAATGCTTTGAGCCTTCTTAAGATAAATAAATGTCCTTCAAAAAATAAAATACGATTTTAGCAAATTGAGCGGTATATAACCTTATCGCATACCAGCATAAATCAGCTAGCGTTGTTTTCATATTGCCAGCGATAAGGATGAATATACGAATCGCGTGGGATGATTACCATTAAATGTTTTTGCTCTAGTTTACGTTATCATAATTTACTAGAGGTATAAAGTAAGAATATAAAGTTTATATCTATCCTATATAATCTGTTATTACTATCCAGCTAATGATAGCGTGGAAAACTTTCAAAAGTATTAGTTTTTTTTAATCTTTAATAATAATTTAATTAGGAGCTTAGTCGTGCTCGACTATGTCACTCTGTATAGACCGCCTACAAATGATAGTGATTTTATCCACTACTAGATCTTATACTAAATGATTCATTATATATATAGTGTATATAAACTTATGTTGTATGAATATAGTACAGGCTCAAACACGCACTAACAAGTAACCACAATTCACTTAACGTCCACTCTCACCAACCTCATCATGAGATCGTGTATACCTCATCATGAGACCGTGTATCTTCCTTTGTACTTCAGTATTAGTGTGTTAGTGTGACTATGTTCATGTATGTATTATATATATGTCTTGTATATAAATATACAAGGTAAGTTACACACATCTCAACCCCCAAAGAGTAACAAGCATATATCCATACTGTCAAACTTTCGCATTTATAATATTAGTAGGATTCATTTTATATTTTCAATATCGTGGCAGATCTCAATTTCACTTTCATAACGAATTTGAAGTCTTATTTTAAATTCAAGATTTGTTCTTATTTTAAGTATAATATCAATTTCATTTCGAATTGCTATTCCGTATTTACGTTCGCTAACATATTAACGGCTGAAATTGGTCTCTCGAGGTAATAACAGTATTATTGCAGTCCTTTGAGCGTCGTAAGCTGATTTTTGTATAAAAAATTCAAGTTCCACTTCAGTTAGGTAAATATGTACGGGGATAGGGCTGTCGAAATTATATACATTTGCAATTTATAGAATTAGGCCTTATTTTGCTGAGGTCCATAATACAAAGTAAAGTAGCGGCCTATTACTCTCCCACTGCTGGGAATAGGCCTCATCTCTCCGTTTTTGGAGAGAAGGATTGGAGCTAAGTCATACCACGCTGCTCCAATGCGAATTGGTAGGTTAATACAAATACTAAATACAAATCCAAACACAAATACAAATATAAAAGTAATGGAAATATATTATTTTGCTTTTATCGCAGATTATAGCAATATAATATTAACATTACTTTTTATACATTTGTGATAGTTTTTTAAGCTACATTTATACAATATATAAATTAGTAAATTTATATTATATTTTTATACACATTGAAGAAAATATATATATTTTTTACTGTACAGTAATCACCAGATTGGGTATTATCGCTTGCAGTGATCTCTGACATGCAACTGTAAATTTAAAAAAAGATTGAGAAAAGGCACTAGTTAACAGAACTGTAACAAAATAAAACTTATTCTAATATACAGGGGCCAATAACCAGGAGCATAGAAGTGTTTAAAACTAACTTAGAACTGGTTTAGAACCGAACAGTTATAATAGATAGAGATCAAATAGAGAATAGAGATAGAGATAATAGAGTAGGGGAGTCATAAACAGGCCTGTAAGTAAGAGTGTCACAACAAATAAAGAGAGGGTGATGAAACTGTACCTATACTTGTCTCTATCATATTGCATAAAAAAAAGGAGGCAGATAATAATAATAATAATTTTATTTGCTACAATGTTGGTACATAGTTTTGTTGATCGCAAACATGATTAAAGGCAGCCGTAACATCAACGTATTATACAATAATACAATCAATTATACAAAAAAGTATACTAAAAATAATTGAAAATGTCAAATATTTGTCAGTCAATGCCGGAATTCTATACATGCAAAAGAGGAAATTATACTTATAAACGAATAAATTGAACATTTTACTTTTATCATATGGCAATATTAATTTAGACATTCTTTAATACCATAATAGTTTTTATCCCACAGCCATACACTAAGTTTTTTTTTAAACTGTTGAAGTTAACTTCCGTGGGTCTGTTGGACAAAAACAGCTTTAACTTATTATATGTTAATTATATTTATTAGTCTGTTAAAATCAGTATTTATTTCAAATATTATTGCTTGTGTAATGTGTCTGTGTATTAGCGTGTATAAGTACACGCTAATGTATGTATGTTTATTATAATACACCACCTACCTACATTTATCTATCGCTAACAAGCGATAAGACCGCCTCTTGTACCGAATCAAATATTTATTTTACATAAATATTTGATTATTATAAATATTAATTATTTGATTATATTGTGTATGCTATAACTTTGTGGTGTACAATAAAGTATATAAATAAAAATAAAAAAATAAATAAATAAATACACAATAAACGTTTGATTACAAATTTCATATAGCATCCCTAAGTAAAGTTACGTAACCCGCTCGCGCCGTTCGCGCGTGCAAACAGAAAATGGTTTATTCATTATTTCTATTCGTAGCAGCTATCTTTTATATTATTTTTGTATGCTCATATAAATTATTTTGAATTATATGTGCTGTGTTGGATAACATTATAAATTGTTTTATTATTATATTAAGAAGTGTTTTCCGTGTGGTATCCGATTGAATAGAATAGACCACCCTCATTTCTTACAGAGGTGTCGTAAAATGCGACTGAGGTAAGTTAACCCGCCGTGTGGTATTTATTCCGCTGTGTAGAATATACCACCCTCATTTCTTACAGAGGTGTCGTATAATGCGACTAACGTGAATTGGTCCGCCGTGTGGTATTCCGCTGTGTAGAATATACCACCCTCATTTCTTACCGAGGTGTCGTAGAATGTGACTAAGGTAATACCTTAAAATGAATGCCTCAAATTTTGGCAGTGAATAGAATATTCCTAACTAAATGCAGAAAAATGTAACGAATCCACGAGAATCTAAAAGTAAGTTATATTACAAAAGTTCGAATTCTAGCTCAGCGGATACTTATTGTAATCCAGAATCTTCGCTAACATCGCAAGATAATAAAGTAAATTTAACTTTCTAAGATCGACGAAAAAGGAAATTTTAGGTTCTTCATTTTTTTTATAAAACAGAATTTATTTTGGGCCACATTCACCGCTAACAGATTTTTATCTGTTATTCCAAGTAATGGACCAAGGGAATCAGAAAACGGATTGTATTAACTTTTAGCGTAGGAAATAAATAAATAAATAAATGGGACACTTACACACACACACACACACACCGACACCAAAGTAAGTAACTTAATACTTGTCTTAGGGATGAGAGACAACTGGTGAATATATACTTATATATTATTAAAATACATACTTAAATACAATATTATACACACATACTCAATGACGAGGAAATTCATTTATAGAAAATGTTGGCCCTCGGTGGGAATCGAAACAGCAACCCGCGGAGCTGAAGGCCAATGGCCCAGTGAAAATTAAGTCTAAATTTTCTGGAATTCTCGGTTCTCCCCATAAATAAACTGTAGAAACCCTAACAGGTAAAACTCCTAAATTGTAGGTCACACGGAATAGTGTATTGTAATCCCGCAGGCTTTCATTGCCGCTTCCTCAGTGGGCGAAATAAAGATACCGCGAAATTTAGGTCGAAAGTTTTCTGGTCCTCGTTGACCCGAGTGTTTGCCTCGAGATATTGATTATGCTGTACTTTATATGTCTACGAAGCTGTGGTAGCCCAGCGGTAACACCGTGCGCCTCTTTCGAGGAGGTCTAGGGTTCAAACCCGGGGCAGGCACCAATGAGTTTTCTCTAGTAAAACTTATGTGTCTAATTGATAATTGCAATTTATCACACGCTTTTCGGTGAAGGAAAACATCGTGAGGAAAGTGCATATCTCTAGAGAATTCTGGTGATATGTGTAACCTACCAATCCGCATTGGAGCAGCGTGGTAGGTCTCAGCTCCAATCCTTGTCTCCAAAAAAACGGAGAGAAGAGGCCTATGCCCAATAGTGGGATAGTAACAGGCCGTTACTTACTTTATATGTCTACAAAAGGTGTGATAGTCAAACGGTGAGACAATTGTGTTTTTTGTTTGAGTCATGACAATTTTCATCTTAAGATAACAGTACATCGTGTAGAGTAAATACAGATAACTACATACATAAGAAATCCATATATCTAAGGGGAATTCCTGGGACACTAAGCAACGAAGATGTTTTCCAGAAATTACCTTATATATTTTCAAGAATTCATCTAATATATTTTCCAGAAATAACCTAAGATATTTTCCAGATATTATCTCAGAGTACCTGGATGACCGGGCTTTACTCGGATTTTTTTTTAAAGATAATAAAAATTATTACAAAAAAATAATAGAAGAAAGTAGGCGCTGATGACGTGTGGGATTTAAACCCGGGTTTTGAACATTTATCGGTCCGCCCGTTACCCATCGGCTATCGCAACATTACGTTTGACAACTAAAAATATCCTTTGCTTCAGATATACATTCCAGCATTGATTTTTCTCGTTCATCATTCTTTTTTCTTTTATTCTATTTTAGTTTTATTTATATACTTAACTCAGATGAAAATGATGGGATTTACGCGGAATAAAACATTGTGATGCTAGTTTCCATGCCGCACGAATAACTAGTAATATATATAAGTTTGAATATTCTTTAAAAGCGTGTCGTGTCACGAATATTTTTTACCCATAATATAGTATCATTCCCTTGGGTGTAGTGTTGTTTAAAATTTCACACGTGTTGTGACCTCTTTTACGTCGAGTCAAGTTTAGTTCACGTCATTATGACTGCTTTTTGTCGAAACGTTCCACGACCCTACAACTTTAAAACAGCCCCCCGGAGGAAATAAAATAATAAGATGATAATTATAAAAATGCAAATCGCTGCAGTAGTTCTTAATATCGATCGTAATTAAGGTTTCATTGTGTTAAAATGAAACGCCGTGTGGTACCAGGCTAAGTAGAATAGACCACCCTAATTTTTAACTGAGAAGTAGTAAAACGCGACTAATATAAGTTGAGCCACCGTGTAGTATCCGGCTGAGTAGAATAGACCACCCTCATTTTTTACCGAGGTGTCATAAAAGACGTTTAAGGTTATTTAGACCCACGGTGTACTATACGGCTGAGTAGAATAGACCACCCTCATTTTTTACCGAGGTGTTGTAAAGGCGACTAAGGTCAGTTGATGTCATGCAGGTCGTAAAATACCTAGCCAAATATGTGACATTTTTATAACATGTTGTGGCTACTGCACTTAGAAATAAGGGCAGGAGGATGATAATAAAATGCCTAATTCTTTTGTCACTTAAATACAACAGTAGCTGGTTGACCAAGCCTTGCTAGGTAATTTTATACAAAATAAAAAATAAACTTAAAAAAAAAAGAAAAAATAATTGGGTTGGTGGAGCTCGATCCCAGGTATTTACATTTCGCGAGACCGCCCGTTCCCCGAATAAGCTACGCTGACTTGACAGTTTATGGCAAAAATAGCAATTTATATTCAATGTAAATTTTAGTACTTTTTAATGCCCGAAAACAGGAATAAAACGATTTTTTCTTAATAAAACCTCTTCTTAAAAAAAAAAAAATCGATTTACCACAACCCCTGAGATTCCGAAAATATATATACACATACAAGATAAACTCATTTAAATATTCAGGATAAAACATAACCGAGCCATTTCCATAATCACAGATTTGCATGTCAATGTATTTGAAGACAGGGTAGGACACTACTACATTATTAAAACAGGGTGACCCGCCATTTCGATGGCTTCTGGCCATGATCGATCTACGGTGTCATTTGCAACGAATGGGTTGTCCTCTACGAAAGGTTAATATCCCTTATTTATTGGGCTATTAAAAGTATCGCGCGTAATGACTGTTCACCTATACTAATTAATAAATGCGAATGTCAAGTTCTTACTGCTAAACAACTGCAGCTTATATTATCATCTTCCTGCCCTTATCCTACTCTAAGTGGGGTTGGCACAACATGTTATAAACATGCTGTCACATGATTTGGCTGCGTTTTTACGACCTGCATGACGTCAACTTATCTTAGTTACCGGATACCACACGGTCGGTCAACTTACCTTAGTGGCCTTTTACGACACCTCAGTAAGAAATGAGGTTGGTCTATTCTACTCAGCCGGATACCACACGGCGGGTCGACTAACCTTAGTCGCCTTTTACGACACCTCGGTAAGAAAGAGGATGGTCTATTCTACTAAACCAGATACCACACGGTGGGTCAACTTACCTAAGTCGCCTTTTACGACACCTCGGTAAGAAAGAGGGTAGTCTATTCTACTAAATCGGATACCACACGGTGGGTCAACTTACTTTAGTCGCCTTTTACGACACCTCGGTAAGAAAGAGCGTGGTATATTCTACTAAACCAGATACCACAGGGTGGGTCAACTTACCTTAGTGGCCTTTTAAGACACCTCGGTAAGAAAGAGGGTAGTCTATTCTACTAAACCGGATACCACACGGTGGGTCAACTTACGTTAGTTGCCTTTTACGACAACTCGGTAATAAATGAGGGTGTACCATTCACGGCGTCACCTGCAGCTTATATATTGAGCTAAAATAAATTATAGAAAAAGTTCTCCTTTTTCCCTCGTAAACATAACGTAGTCATGTCACGTTCTGTTTAATTTCGAGTTACGTATGTAGTTGAAAGGTTTTAATTAGTTTTTTATTTTTCTAAATTATACAAAAATTACTAATTACTAATTAATAACATTAATGTCGTAACATCCTGTATATTGACCAAAAATATAAGATAGAAAGTTCCCTAAAATACGAGTATGCCTTATTACTGATACATATATTTTCTTAAAAAATATAGGGGATAAGTTCACCTTAATTTTATTTCATTTTTATCTATTAAGGTATAGCTAACAACACTTATATTATTACGACCATAAAAGACTACCAACTATTTATTAAATTTAGTCTTTATTATAGGTAACCACGCCATGCCATAGGGACGCGTACATAATTTAAATATCATAATTTGTAAAGCCTTCACAATGTTCCGCATAAACGCTGCTAATACTTTGATATTGTGTAACGCTTTAACCTGCGACTTTGTACCTAATCTCGCAAAGTCAACAAACAAAAAAACAACAGCAAAAATAACAAACCCTCCAAACAGGTATTAACAAAAAGTTAGAGAGGTCCAAAATTTTGCACAAACTCATAGAAATAGCTAATCTCGGAGGGTCTATACGTGATCAGAAATGTGAATAAGCTTGACTGACCTAACCTATATATAACATAACAGATTAGAACGCTGTCATAGCTGTGTGGTATCCGGCTAAATAGAATAGTACCACCCTCATTTATTACCAAGGTGTCCTAAAAGGCGACTAAGGTAAGTCGACCCGCCGTGTAGTATCCGGCTGAGTAGAATAGACCAACCTCATTTCTTACCGAGGTGTCGTAAAAAGCGACTAAGGTAAGTTGACCCACCGTATGGTATCCGGTTTAGTAGAATAGACCACCCTCCTTCTTACCGAGGTGTCGTAAAATACGACAGAGGTAAGTTGACGTCAGGCATGCGGCCGGTCGTATAAACGCAGCCAAATCATATTAGATATAACCCCACTTTGAGAGGGATAAGGGCAGGAGGAGGTAAGAACGCAGTCTCGATGAGCGGGGTAGATAGTTTCCAATCGATGTTCCTCAGTTTTTGGAACTATTCAAGCCACAACGTACTGTTATAGCGAACATCGTATTAGAATACACAAATTGTTAAACACCCTACTAGGTAGGAAGACGATTTCAAAAAGGCCGCAAATGCAGTTATTTCGATCGATTTCGTGTGAAAGCCATTTAAATAATAATTTCCAACAGGTAGGTTACACAATTAGTATATAATTTACGATATTTTAATAATGAAGTTAAAAGTAGTCGAAGGTAAAAGTAATAAATAACAATAACACTAATTTTTTTTATTGACATACCAAAAACATTTCACGGCTTTTTACGGGCACTCTTTTTTGGGATATAACTACGTAAGATAACATTGGTACAAGGTGAACAAAATAGATTGTTATCATATAAATGAAACCACCATGTTGTATCCGGCTGAATAGAATAGACTACCCCCTTTCTTACCGAGGTGTCATAAGAGGCAACTAAGGAAAGTTGACCCGCTGTTTTGTATCCGGTTGAGTAAAATTGACTACCCTGATTTCTTACCGAGGTATCGGAGAAGGCAACTAAGGTAAGTTGGCGTAGGTCAGGCGGCCGGTCGTAAAAGAACTAGCCAAAACACGTTTAATGTGTGCAGCATGTTGTGCCGGCCTTGGAGTGAGATAAGGGCAGGAGAATGTATGGATGATCATTTGAATTAAGATGTAGAGTTTACGTGCCACGAAATCGTAGCACCGTTGTAGTCACTCTACAAAGAACATAATCGGAGTAATAGTATGTTAGAAAAACTTTTAATCAATATCTTTCATATTTAAATGAGTTAATCATATACATTCAATCTCGGAAAAAGCTCCAAAGATTTCCATGAAATTCAGCATGTAGCTAGGTTTCATAAAAAAAATGTCGTTTTATCCGTTTATTTTATTTTTTTTATTTATTTCTGTTTATACATATAGTTAGAAAAGAGAAAGAAGGTAAAAAAACACATTTATAAAGGCGGACAGTCAACAGTGAGTAACAGAAGGAAAAGGACAAGAATTGAGGAAGAAAGAGAATATGGGAAATATAGGGAAAAAGAAAAAGTTTATATAAATTTAACTATTTAATCTATTAATTAATTTTGGAAAAATAAATGCATTTTAGGGCATTGAAAAATTATGATTCGTTTTATAAGATTACGGTAAAATATAGAAAATGAATCGGAATTGATTTAGCGGTAACCACATTTAATAAACTACCTTCAATAAACTCTAGTAAACCTCAAACGTACTCATATTACGTAGGAGGTGAAACAGACTGAATACAGTGGAAAACAATCCATCAATCAGACAAAGGTATCAAATGCTTATTTAGGTGTGACCTGAAAAGCGAACGTTGACCCGCAAATAAACGTTACATATTAAAACTTGTATAAAAGTCACAAATTTTATTTAGAAAGTTAGCACGATAAAGTTTTCAGTATTTTGTATTATGGACCTCCACAAAAGTAGCGTCCTGTTACTATCCCACTCCTGGGAATAGGCCTCTTCTCTCTGTTCTTGGAGAGAAGGACCTTCACAATGTAATGCCGAATTCTATAAGTAATACAAAAGACTATAAAAGCAACTCAGATACAACAATTTGGAAAAAATTGTATCTTGTGCTGGGATCGTCGAAGGTTGAGTCTGAATATCGCTTACATATAAAACATGTATATCATAGACATACGAGAGGTCACAAAACGCTTATGATACCTGTGTCGCGACTCAGTAGAGTTAGCAACTCATTCGATGGTTTCGGTATTCGCTTCTAAAATAAAATTCCGCAATCCATATTAGAGCAGTCTACAGAAAGGTTTAAGTTAAATATAAGAGATGTACTTATACGTAAAGTATATTATAAAATTGAAGATTATTTGAATGATAAAAAAGCCTGGCTTTTTAAAAATCCTTTCAGCTTCATACAGGATTGCAGTTTAATAATGTAAAATTGAGAATGTTTAAAAGATTGACCGCCGAGTTTCTTACTGGTTCTTCTCGGTAAGAGCAACATTCTGAACCAGTTGTAGCCATTAATCATATTGATCCTTGACGATTCAAAAGTGCTTGAAAGAGCTTATTTTGATTTGATTTGAACAGTCTGTAATCAGATACAATTTTGGAGCTACTAAGACATTATAAATGCATGCTGCTCTGCTTTGCCAACTCGAGTTTGAATGCAACAATGGATTTCAGTAAAAATACAAAGTCAAGGTCTTATACATACATCATTAGCTTTGTTTAATGTGCTATTTTATGCTGTAAAGCCTGGCTGTAAGGAATACAGCTGTATTATATTTTACTAGCTGCGCCCCACAGTCCTACCCGTGGCGAATAGATATTTAATAGAAAATGTATGTGAAGATTCACCGGATACCACACCTCGGTAAGAAATGAGGGTGGTCTGTTCTACTCGGCCGGATACCACAATAGTCATTATATCAATTAGTATACTGTCACAGCTTGTAAAGGACATAAAACTGCCTTAAAACAAAACAGTGATAGAGTCATTATCGATTCTTTCATAATTAACTTCCGTCCTAATTCTATTCTAATTATTACAAATTTTTTCGTTTTATGAAACTTTATAAACTAACGCATATTTCTATAAATTTCTAGGTTAAGTTAGGGTAGTTAGCTAGGGTAAGTTAGGCAAAGGTTGTTTTGTCCTATAAATATATTTATAGTGTCTAAAAAATTAAATAAATTGTTAGGTGGACAACCCTTATCACTTAGGGGTACGAAAAATAGAAAGTAACCGATTCTCAGACCTACTGAATATGCGTATAAAATTTCATAAAAATCGGTCAAGCCGTTTCGAAAGAGTATGGTAACTAACATTGAGACACGAGTATTTTATATATAAGATAACAACAATGTTCTAAAACTTATAGCTAATCCAATATATTTATTAGTATTGCTATAATCATAAATTTTAGATCCTGATAAGCTTATATCGGCGAATGTAACTTGAATGCGCTGTTAGCATTAATATATTCTACTTATGCAGAGACATTATGTAAATGTTATATGAGAAATTTTCCTTCTAGAGACTGCTAAAGCCAAAAGTTAACATATACTCCTATATAATATTTTATAAAAGCTATCAGAGATATGAGAATTGGGCCAACGAATTTCTCTTCACGATGGCACTTTTAACACAATATATCCACCATAATCACTGCATCCTTTCACATCACAAAACCGTCACATTATATTATGTTATTGGTAACGAGAAAATGTAATATAAATTTAAATAAACACGCGGCGGGAAATGTTATATGCGAACAACACGTCAACCCTCTACCGAGACCCATAGCTTACTGAATTCCGCGAGGGTAGTAGGGAGTAGGGTCGCACAAAATACTGGTGATATTGTCCGTTGAGCGCTCACTCAAGACCTGGTACACATTGATCCAGGAAATGCCTGGGTATGAGTTGACAACATTAGAGCGTTGAGTTGATACTTTGCAAGATTCTCTTAGTATTAAAATCATTCCAATCCACCTCATTTGTATTCATAAATCATGTCATAATTTATTAAATCATCTAAATGATCATTATTTATATATCATACGTTATAAATCATTTAATAAATTATCAAATAATTCATAAACCGTTTAATAGTTTAATATCTGGGTGACCGAGCTTCTCTCGGTAATTTTTTACAAAAAAAAATAAAAAACTTAAAAAAAGAAAAAACAATTATTTAGTTGGGATCGATCCTTGGCATTCACATTTCTCGACGCTGCCGTTACCCGAATAAGCTATGCCGACTTGACAGCAATGCAGATGCTCAAAAACAGGGATAAAACGTATTTTTTTTAACATAAAACCTAGCTAGATCAATTTTTCTCCCCCAAAACCCCCTACATGCTGAATTTCAGGAAAATCGTTAGAGCCGTTTCCGAGATTCAGAAATATATATATATATATATATACAAGATTAACTCATTTAAATATAAAGATTTAATTATATAAATGATCATTATTTATATATCATAGGTATATTATAGATCATTTAATAAATTATCAAATGATTCATAAATAATTTATTAAATTATCTAAAGCACTTATTTACAAGTTTATTTGAATAAACTTTATTTTGAAGTGACTATTATTACATATTTTAATAAATTATATTTAATGATTCATAAATCATTTGATAATTTATTAAATGATTCATAATTCCAATTGTAAATTATAATTTATTGACCTTAGCATCTAGAGTGTAAGCAAACTATGTACAATGCTATAATATAAATTGACTGGTCTCTTGGCGCAGGTGGGCCCTGCTTTCAAATTCGCGTGTCACGGGTTCAATTCCCGCCGAGGGCCAACATTTTCTATAAAATTTGTATAACCTGCGTAATACGAAAAATCATTCGACCTTTTCCATTATATTCATTCATATACATAAGCATCACAAAATATAATCCATTTATCGTATTTAGCAATGAATTGGCATCTTTTGGGCGTAATCGTTTAAACCTTACTCCCATTTGATTTATTACACTTGATACCCAGATTAGATTCCAACTCAAGGGATCATTCATATATGTATATTGCCGAGCGGTATCCGACTGAGCAGAATAGACCACCCTCTTTTATTTATTTATGTACCATATAAATGTTAAAAGGTCAACAAAAGGTCACAAAGGTCAAATTATCCCTAAGACAGATTTCTGTGAGACAATTGATAGAAAAGTAAATGTTGGTACGCAGATATCAAAAATTTCTATTGCAAAAGGGGACTAAGGTAAGTGACATCAGGCAGTCGGCTGGGCGTAAAAACTGAAGCATCGTCAGGGGATTAATTCCACGACGATTGCTTTGCGGTTACGTGGCGATACGATTGTTGGAATTGTGGCAGTGAATGTGTGCAGTGCTTGCGTATTGTAGTGGATGAGTTTATACGAATTCTGCATATATCAGGTATGAGAAAGGATAGTACACTCTACATTTAGTGTAACAAACATTTTCTTTTATCACCGATTATAGCAAAATAATATTTCACACAACATGTTTGTTTATAGCATGTTGAACAGACTCCACTTAGAGTGGTATAAGGGCACGAGAATGATGAGTGTGGTTTTGTCTAATTATTTTTTAATTAATCTGTCTAGATTAATATTATTATTAAAAATAATTATTGCAATGTCCCGTAATAGGTGTTTGTATGTAGTCTTTATATTGCACACACAGATACAGAATTATTATATAAATGAGGAATATCTCTTTCAGCCAACCAATGTTTTCATGCATTTTGGTCTGAAAAATTCCAGATCAAGACAAAGTGAAGTGATGTCCACTCTAATATTTTGATAAAGAACGACGCGTAAGGTTCGCAATATAAAAATTTATATATTACCGGAGTTAGAACTGCGAAATCCTGGTTTTTATTAGCTTACTTTGATCAAGTTATATATTTACGATGATAAGCCATAGACAAAAGTTTGTTAACGAGTGACTCTCAGAGAGCTCTTTATCCTTCTCCAGAAGAAAGAAACCGTTTGTTTATTTAGCTCAATGTATAATATTGTAGGGAGCTGTGATAGCCCAGCGGTAACACCGTGCGACTTTCGAGGAGGTCAAGGTTCGAACCCAGGCAAACACCAATGAGTTTTTCTGTTAAAACTTATGTGTCTAAATGATAATTGCAATTTATCACACTTTTCGGTGAACGAAAACATCGTGAGGAAACCTGCATATGTCTAGAGAATTCTGGAGATATGTATAACCTACCAATCCGCATTGGAGCAGCGTGGTAGGTCTTAGCTCCAATCCTTCTCTCCAAAAAAAACAGAGAGAAGATTTCTATTCCCAGCAGTGATAGAGTAATAATAGGCCGCTACTTTAGTTTTTTTATAATATTGTAAATGCGTAATAAGCAGACAGAGTTTCGCATTTTATCAGTTTCTTTATTAGGTCAGGCCGAATTTGCTTAAAAGTGAATTATCTGATTACATATATCATTAGAATTCTTTAAGTATATGGAATTTCAATTAACGATGTATTTCTTCGCATGATACTGACTATGCATATGTTTTAAGAGAAGACTCACAGATAATATCCAACTGGTACCAAACGTTTGAACGTTATCAGAAATATGTACGTGTCAAACAAAATATTGTCGAGTCAGACATTTTAATCTTACAGCGGAAGTGGGCGTCGATGTAGCTTCAACCCACGCCTAACTGATTTAAAATGAGCAGTACAAATAAATATATGTATTATTTTTGCAAATCCAGGATTAAAAAGAAATGTTAATATGTCTGATATAGTAAAGTTAAACAATCGCTGTGCGTGGTGCCATTAATCATCAGGAACAGTGCATTAGGAACAGGCGTGTGCGTTGCTTTACTTATCGATAATTGCTTATTGGTAGATATTAAACTTTTGCGATCATATTGATTTCTGTCAACTGATGCCTACTATTATGCAAGAGTGCCGCGTGAAATCAAAAAGTATCATATGTTCAACAGATAAGAGGGCTTCAGATTGTCGACGACTTGGGAACTTGCGAAAGAAATCCTTGCAAGCTATATCGCGTATATAATATCAGGGCGGTGTGCAAGAGACCTTACGTGGATTGTGCGGTTCAATTGAGTGTAGATCAGCAAAATAATGACTGTAGTACTCGGGAACGAAGACGCCGCGTCCGGTCAGTTAGGGAGGCTGCCAAAACGTCGAACCTTATACAAAGGTAACTCGATGTGACGTGATTTTTTTTAACGTGATGTTGCCCGTATGTTTGTATGCTTGTCGATTTTTAGAACTTAACAAAGATCCGGAAAAATTGAAGAGTATTAATTTCAACCAAGTATTTGAACTTACTGCCAAAGTCGATACGAAATGAGTCCAGATATCCACATGTAATACTGTACATATTCATAGGGCTTAATATTTTTAGTTTAACTTTGAATGGAGCCAAATCAACTCGCGTTCAACGAGCGTTAATTAAATCGCTCTTCATCAGGTTTATTCAAAAGGTTTACTTAGCTTGTGTAAGCATCACTCAAGGCTTCGCTATAATATTTCGAATGCTTCATTACACACAGACAGTCGAAATAGCTGAGCGGTTAGCCAGAGTAAAACTTTGGAGTCTACGGGTTCAAATACAAGGCACCGATGAAAACAAACTTAATATTGTATATGTGAATCTGTCTGTTACGTTTTCTCAACAAATCTGATAGAGCAATTTCGATGAGATTTAAAACAATTGAAGCTTATATACCAAGTTAACATAATCAAAATAAAATCTACAGGAACTGGAAAAATAAATTTTATAATAATAAAATGAAGAATAATAATTGCGTAACATAACACAATAATATTTTATGAAAATATTTAAAAAAACTGTTTCACTTTCATTATTTTACGTATTTTAAAATGTTTATGTTCATGTATATAATATCCCGTATGCATTTACGCAACAACTTTCAAAAATATTGAACCGATTTTAATGATTATTTTCTAGGCAGTTATATTTTGGTCCAACTTCAAAGATAGAAATCTATTTTTTACTTTTAAGTTCTATAACTTTTAAAAAATGTAAGTGTAAAGTAAATGTAAATGTAATGTAAGTCTGTAAATTAAAGAAGTAATTTCTGTATCATGATATGAGATATACATATAATGTTCTTATGAAAGAAAAAACATTGTAAATTTAACGGAAATTTTAGAAAACATACAAAAGACTTAAATATCTGAGATAGAACAACATCTATCGGGTAATCTAGTTATATATATATTTTATGTACATATTTAATTTAGTAAAATTCAGTTTACAATTATAATGTAAGTACCTATTTTACTTCCTTTTCCGTTTTTAAACAGTTTTCTACAGGCAAGGTGGTGCAGTACTATTAGACAATAAGACCAATTTTACAATTTTTCCTTGATATAAATGTTATTGTTGCTTACATTGAAGAACTAGATTTGATGAATTGAGTTTATTGCAAACTTTTATTTTATTTACAACAACAATGTACATGTTATATCTATGTTAAATTATTTACACGCTAGGACTATAAAAATCATGCCCACGTGGAATTGTCCCAAGAATGCTGGCAGCGTTTCCGCATTGAATCGCTAAACTGATTCTTTGTGCGAAAAAGGAGCCAGCCCTCTTATCACATAAAATGGCAATTAATCGCTTTTTTGCACTTTGACTTCATAGCCCTAGGGTCTCAACTGTAAACGGCACAAATATATAACTCTCGATGAGAGATGCGTTTATTGTTACCTTTATAATATTCTCGTCGTGTCTTCTAATATATATTTTCCATAATGGCCGACGGTCTAGGTCAAACAGTTGACCTGCATGATGTAAGCGGGTCTGCATCTACTCTAGGAATAGATCTTGGAGCATTTGTGATACGATCAATAAGTGGGGTGACGTAACGCGTGGGCTGGTAATAATTGCACTTAGAGGTAGCTGAGAGGTATCAAAAAGATATCTCATCTAATACCTGATAATAAGCTAAGTATGTATATTGTGTGTATATATATAAGTGAAAGAAATATATATATGTTTATATAGTATCAGAATTTTGGTGCGGCCCAAACGATTTTAATAAAATTTAGTATATATGTGGGCGTTTTGGGGGTGATAAATCGATATACGTAGCTAGATAATTTAAAGAATTAGGCGTTACTTTGCGGAGATCCATTTTTTCCCTATGTTATGACTTTGGAAATTATAGCGAAATTACCTTAGTTTTCCTAACAACTAAAATTATTTTGCTATAATCCGCGATGAATCATCATCCGGATTATAATAATAATAATTAAATAATAAAAAATAAATAATTTTATTATTACTTTTGTTATATGTAGCTAGGTTTGATTTTTTTTTAATATTTTGTTTTATCCCTCCTTTCAGGTACTGTCAAACTGTTACATTATTGTTAGAAAAATTAAGGTACTTTCGATATAATTTGCAAAGTCATAACATTGGAAACAAACAAAAACAAGTTGCAAAAAAATAACTTAAGTTGACACAAACTAAGTTGCAGAAATATCTTGATGGTTATAATACTAAGTAAGCCGAACCCTGATTACATATCCGAAATAGATGTAAAAATGTGAAATTGTCACTTACTGGGCAACATTTTATAATTCGGCCTCATTTTGTAGTAACCCTTACAAATAGAGTATAAAATCCAGTTTAATTGGACATTGCGCGCAGTTTACGGTATCTTTATGAGGAAATAAATCAGGACGGAAAATCGCTATGTAATTATTCCGGTAGAGAAAGTTAACTAGGCAACATTGTAGTATAACGAGGTGGGCATAGTAAGATATGCACTAGGCAATAATGTTCATCATCATCATCTTCCTGCCCTTATCCCACTCTAAGTGGGGTCGGCACAACATGTCATAAACATGTTGTCACATGATTTGGCTACGTATTCTACGACCGGCCGCCTGACCGACATCAACTTACCTTTGTCATATTTTACGACACCTCGGTAAGAAAGAGGGTGGTCTATTCTACTTAACCGGATACCAAACGGTGGTTCAACCGTCAATCCGGCTGTGTAGAAAAGACCACCCTCACTTCTCACCGAGGTGTCGTTAAAGCGACTAAGGTAACTTGACCCACGGTGTGGTATTCGGTTGAGTAAACCAGACCATCCTCATTTCTTACCGAGGCGTCGTAAAAGGCGACTAAGGTGAGTTGACGGCGGGTCGTAAAATACTTAGCAAAATCATGTGACAACATGTTTATAACATGTTGCGTCAACCCCACTTATAGTGGGATAAGGGCAGGAGGATCATGATCAATTGGGTGGATAAGAATCAAATTTGCGGAATCCCCAAGCAATAGAGCTGTAGAGTAAAGAATAAACAGGGTTACTACACGAAGTTCAAAATTTCCCTAAAATTCTCTAAATCCCGATAGCACTAAAAAGCCTTACATCCGTACTAGTTTCTCCCCAAAATTAGGCAAAATCGCTAAAAGTGGAAACTCTGGTAATCTATATAACACTAGTAATACAAAAAAAACTGCTGATTTATCATTGTATGAGATCGTAA
Organism: Morpho achilles; assembly: GCA_947086495.1. Lineage (NCBI taxonomy): Eukaryota > Metazoa > Arthropoda > Insecta > Lepidoptera > Nymphalidae > Morpho > Morpho achilles. The sequence continues at coordinate 16,246,413 of CAMTZB010000003.1, read as the reverse complement.
TTTAAAAAAACCGGAACTTAAGACAACTAAAAGTTCTTAAGTTTTAGATTTTTTTATTAAATTCTCTTTATTCGATTTGTAGTAGATAAAACGTTACCTAAATATAGTTTATTTAAAGTCAACACAGTGGTAACATGTAACACTTTTTGCGAAAGGGTGTGACTCGCGTGTTCTAGGTTAGTGCTTTTATGAAATTACTACTTTTTCATCTAATTTATGGAATAACTTAATAAAATATCAGTGGAAAAATATAATTTGATGAACATAGAGCCCTTTCTAATCAAATAGTGCTATTTTACAACAAATGACATTAAATAATGGCAGTGGACTAGATTCATTTTAATGTTCTTTACAAATCCAAATTTCTTAGAAGTAAATGTAATTATTTTTTTCATCATCCTGCAATGAAATAATACTGCCATATTGCTATAATTTATTGCTATGTCCATTTTGTGCTATGTTGAAATTTATGGGAAATAATAAACTTATGATTTGCTAAAGTCGTTGGAGCATATAGAGATATATATGGTGATGTGGCTAACAAATGACAGCGTTCTAAGCGTGTACAAAATATAATATCTGGGTGACCGAGCCTCGCTCAGTAATTTTTTACAAAAAAAAACTTAAAAAAAAGAAAAAAACAATTATTTAGTTGGGATCGATCCTTGGCACTCACATTTCTCGAGGCTGCCCGCTAACCGAATAAGCTACGTCGACTTGACAGTTAATGGCGAAAATTCAATTCAATATAAATGTTAGTGTTTTTTAATGCCCAAAAATAGGGATAAAACAAATTTTTTTTACATAAAACCTAGCTAGATCAATTTTTCTCCCCTAAAACCTCCTACAAGCTGAATTTCAGGAAAATTGTTGGAGCCGTTTCCGAGATTCGGAAAATATATATATATACAAGATTAACTCATTTAAATATTAAGATTATATCTATTATTATTAATATAATATTACGATGTGTGTTCTTTATTATGTACTGGTGAAAGTCATTAGACTGATAACTTTAAAAATATTAAGACTAATGGTCTTCTCAATGCCCGAAGGCGATTGGGGTCAAGAGAACGATAGGTGATGTATATAATAGACAATGTAGGAACCGACATAAGGTTGCGGCTTCTACTTTGTGCCTTGCCAAGGTACGAAAATCGTTTGTGGGTTTGGGTATAAGATTCTATAATAAAATTCCGCAATCAATTTTAGCTTTGCCATTATAGCAGTTTAAAAACACTATTAAAGAAAGGCTGATACAAAAAGCCTACCATACTGTTGAGGATTATTTGGAAGATAATAATGCGTGGATATAGCTACTGTCCGAACCTGTACAAGAAAGTAATGACTTAATGTAACTAGTTATAAGTATTATGTTGAAAAGAGACCGCCGAGTTTTTTGCTGGCTCTTTTCGGTAGGAACAGCTTTCCGAACCAACAGTAGAATTGACGATTCAAAAGTACTTGTTTACAAGTTTATTTGAATAAAGAAAAATTTGAATTTGAAAGGCCTCGAGGGTAACGTCCTTACCCAGGCCGTTCCAGACTGGATTTTATTTAGGCCTTGTGGCCAGGGCTCTCGTCATTCGACTTGAGCCTAGGGAATATTCATTTAATGAGGGGACCTTTTCAGGTCATTAAAAACTCGGGTATTATCCGGGGAGAAATGGCGTTCACTTCACGAAATATCTTCTGAGCGGTGGTCATATTCTTATTAGTATATTTAAGTCATTTCTTTAAATATTTTACTGAAAGTAGTATGTAGTTACTGGAATACTTAAATGGCTTTGCAAAGATAAACCTTCATAGATGAAAGCAGGAGTCGTCTCGCATACCCTTGAGGGGTAGGCGGGGTACGGGCCTCGAGGCGAACCTCTTTGCCCGGGCTGGTCCACGCAGGATTTATAGCCTGGACTGTGTTCTGGCCGTAGGTCCAGGTCACGTAGGTGACCTATGAGATGTGATGTTCGGTAGGGAGGTCTGGAAATGGTAGCTCCCATATCTCGGGGTCAATTTCGGTGGTGTCTTGTCCAAACATACATAAAATCAGCAGGGGTCATCTCGCACATACCCTTGAGGGGTAGGCGGAGTACGGGCCTCGAGGCAAACCTCTTTGCCCGGGCCGATCCTCGCAGGCTTTAATGTCCTCGACTAAGTTCGGGCCGTAGGCCTAGGTCACCTAAGGGATGTCAGGTTCGGTGGGGGGTATCATTCCCAGACCGCCCCCGTGGGGTCATACATGAAAATAAATTTGCTATTTAGTTATATAGTGTTTCGTGAGATGGCTTGATTTAAAAGTATTTCGATCAGCGCCACCTATATTCTATATTGTAAAACATTTGTTTAGTAGATAGATGGCATTGCTTAAAATAGTTTCGTTTACCGCCCGCAGTCGTAATATGAATGACAATCGCATGTAAACCTCCTACCCTATTGTCTTTTACTAGTTTACTACAAATCGAAGTTCACTATACCCGTTGCGTAACAAGTCGGCTTTGATAACAGATTGAATCTCAGATAACATCCGTATTGAGAACAGAACTGACACAACACAAAATTGCTAGTATTATTTTAATAGTTATGATACTAATTTTATAATTACGCCGTGCTGTTTCCGGCTGAATAGAAAAGTACCACCCTCATTTATTACCGTGGGATCGTAAAAGGTGACTAAGGTAAGTCGACTCGCTGTGTGGTATCCGGCTGAGTAGAATAGAACAACCTCATTTCTTACCGAGGTGTCGTAACAGGCGACTAAGATAAGTTGACCCACCATGTGGTATCTGGTTTAGTAGAATAGACCACTCTTTCCTTACGGAGGTGTCATAAAATACGACTAAGGTAAGTTAGTAAGCTAAGACGTCAGACAGGCGGCCGGTTGTTTGACCCGCTGTTTGGTATCCGAGGTGTCGTAACAGGCGACTAAGATAAGTTGACCCACTATGTGGTATCCGGTTTAGTAGAATAGACCACTCTTTCCTTACGGAGGTGTCATAACATACGACTAAGGTAAGTTAGTAAGCTAAGACTTAAGACTAAGGAATTAAACGGTTCATTTTTATTTGATTCAGAAGAAATAACTTGGAATGCTAGTATTTTGCGACCGGTCGCCGGCCTGTTGCCAACTTACCTTAGTCGTATTTTACGACACCTCGGCAAGAAAGAGGGTGGTCTATTTTACTCAACCGGATACCACACGGCGGGTCGACTTAACTTAGTCGCCTTTTACGACATCTCGGTAAGAAATGAGGGCAGTACTATTCTATTGAGATACTACACGGTGTGAATAACGTATGTCAATTATGCAATAATTATTTAAAGAAAAGTGCTATGTTTGGATTTTTAGCCGTGTGGTATCCGGCTGAGTAGAATAGTACCACCCTCTTTTCTTACCGAGGTGTCGTAAAAGGCGACTAAGGTAAGTCGACCCGCCGTGTGGTATCCGGCTGAGTAGAATAGACCAACCTCATTTCTTACCCAGTTGTCGTAAAAGGCGACTAAGGTAAGTTGACCCCCGTGTGGTATCCGGCTGAGTAGAATAGACCACCCTCATTTCTTACCGAGGTGTCGTAAAAGGCGACTAAGGTAAGTTGATGTTGGCAGGCGGCCGGTCGTAAAAACGTAGCCAAATCATGTGACAGCATGCTTATAACATGTTTTGCCGACCCCACTTAGAGTGGGATAAGGGCAGGAAAATGATGCTATGTTTGGATTTTGACTCCGCAAACCATTCTGGTTTCAGTGCTCCGTTAAATAATAATTTTAGCATTGGCTTGCAAAATTAGTTTAAGCTAGTCTACTTTAGTGATTCGTAAAGAGTAATATGTAAATCTCGGTACAGAAACATCCAAACTAAATCTTTATCCCTTAAATTCTTCCCAGTCTGTTTTCGTAACAATATCGTATATCCATAATCCCTCAATTTCGTACGATATTCTTTTCGCTTCAGCAATATTAAGTTATCGTTATAACGACGTGCCATCATAAAGTTCTAAGTAACTTATACCCGAAATAAATGAATATTTTCAATTTAAAAAAAAACCTTATTTTAGTTTTACTCTTTGTTATAATTAAATGTATTTATTGAAATTAACGACCTGAACGAAAAAAAACACTAAAAATAGACTAGATTACGTCTAGTGTATAATTTATGGTAAGGTACTCTAGGATTACAATAAGTTTTTACTTAAAGTCTTTTTATTATAAGTAGTAAGTAGCGGCCTGTTACTATCCCACTGCTGAGGCCTCATCTCTCCGTTTTTGGAGAGAAGGATTGAAGCTAAGACCTACGACGCTGCTCCAATGCGGATTGGTAGATTGCGCATATCTCCAGAATTCTCTAGAGATATGCAGGTTTCCTCACGATGTTTTCCTTCACCGAAAAGCGTGTGATAAATTGCAATTATCAATTAGACACATAAGTTTTAACAGAAAAACTCATTGGTGTCAGCCCGGGTTTGAACCCGTGACTTCCTCGAAAGAGTCGTACGGTGTTACCGCTGGGCTACTACAGCTTGTAGCTTTTTATTATGTGTTATACTAACTGTGCTTGCGGCTTTGCTCGCGTGGAAATCAGTGCGACGAAAAGCTTTCCCCGCGTAAATCTCGGCCCCTTAGGAAGTCTTATGTACTAACTACCCTTTACCCGCAACTTCTTGTTGATTATTGTCACGTGATAGGTTAATAATAGCGCTTTTCAATTTCCATTCCAATGTTAATTCCTGTAGAATTAATAAGATTTCTATAGCATGTATGTTACGCTGAATTTTCAATCGATGTGCCGAATTTCATCATTATTCAACGAATTAACCGTGAAAAAGTAACAAACATACATCCATACTCACAAATATTCGCATTTATAATATTAGTATGATATGATATGATACTCACTCATATATTTTACAGTCAGTTTAATTTAAATTAAAGTAGTTTATATCTACGATGTCATGACGGTCGGATGGTGAGATCGCGTGGCCTATCTTATTAGTAAATCGGTTCATTTTGAGAAAATCGATCACATACAGACAGATTTTTGTGGACTATGTTTTATAATTAATATGTTTAGAAGTAGATGTAGTTCCTACTGAAGGAGGCATTGTTAAATACCTTTCTTTCCTCGTCGTGGTGACGTAGCGGGGGTACTATGCTCGGAGCTCTGGTCAGCCGCATATTCCGTTCCACTGCTGTCAGGACCTGGAGCAAGAGAGAGGATGTTGCCGGCTGGACATCTCTCCCTACTCCTGCTGCGTTGCCATCGGTTCTAAAATAGATTACAATAATTTTTAATAAAGGTCAATATCATTCTCCTGTCCTTAAGCCACTCTAAGTGGGGTCGGCACATGGTTTTTCTCCTACATCCTCTCCATCATTCAATTCCTCAACAATTTAATGAGGTATTCTTTCTAAACGAATCGAAACGGCTAGGCTTGACTAGATATAAAAAGCTGATTAAGTTGTCATAGAGCCATTCAATTGCTGAGACTCGAATGACTATTGGATGCCTTGATAACAAACTGCTATATCTGCTAAACATTGATGATGTTGGGATAGCGTGCATATTCCCGAAAAATTCTGTTCAAACCTTATATTTCTACTGTGATTTATAGCATAATGACTAGTCTTTAAGCTTCCATCCAGGCTAATGTTTCATAGCAGGAACAATTTGGTAATTATAACAGGTTATTACTACTTGCCACTGTCTGTTAAATCGCCCTTATCAGTAATGAGAATAAAGGAAGATTCCGCCCATAGTGTGGAGAGGAAAAAACGAATCTTTGCCTCATGGCTGAGTTCCCCATCTACTCGCTGGTAAGATGAGAGACAATAAGTACGGATGAAATTTAAGTTAAGAACCTAACAAATATTCCCTTCAAATATATTTGTTTAATCAGGTTTGTTAAAGCTACTGGAAGATTGAGGCAGGTGACATTGTCGGTACAGTAGTGGAACCCATGTCCAAGATAGGGCAGTGGGTAAAATATTATGTGTATAGCATAGTAACGACTTAGACACAATTACTGTATCAAAACAATAAAGGAGCAACAATATGGCGGTCGGCACGGCTGTCGTCACTTTCGTTTCATTTTGTCGGTACGGAAGTATCTGAGGCGGCATGCCTTTGATTAACAGTTATCGCGCTCAAGTGTCGTGGCTGGCTTGACTGACTTAGTTTGCTGGCTTAGCTGGCTGGCTGGCTTTGTTTAGGCTTATCAGGCTCGGAATAAGGCGTAGAGTTACATATGTTACTGTGGAGCTGACCACCCGTACTGTACCGGGCATCTCTGAACTTAGATAAGATAAGAAGGTTCCATTTGAACAACGGTCCAAGTTCGATAAATTTCCGACGTAGGCACAATCTTAATCCAATAAGACTTCTGTCATTATAATTATAAATAACCTTCTTAAAGCTTTAAGAGGCTTTAAAGATTATCGCGGATTACAACTGTTCTAATCCTCTAATTTAGTTTAATGTTACTATAAACTTTGTTTACAATACATTAGGGGTCCTTTCATTATACTTGAGTGGAAAAGTAATAGCGCAAAGCATCAAATTAGGAATGGCATTTATTTTAAACTTACAGTTACCTACCCGCTTCGCTATGATAGAAGTTATTCGAAAGAAATTTAAATATGATTCAATTTTCTTGCTCGATCAAATTTATTAATTTAATTTATTTTGTACTCGTGCCAACTATTGCAAGTGCAGTTACTGTTAGATTTATTTATAAATAATAAAAAGAACAGTAAGAAGTAAAGAAAAGCCTATCCCACTGCTGGGGACAAACCTCCTCTCTCCATGTACCTGCCCTCGAAAGAGTATCCCAGTTTCATCACAGCTTTAAGACCTATACACATACCTTTAAATTATGAAAGAAATGCTGGGTCCGATGTACCACGGAGAGAGGTGTGTGGTGATGAGCGGATCGAGCTCGTGGAGGCGCTGTCTGTATTGGTGATGAGCATGACAGTTCTGATGCTGACTTCGATAACCGCCCGCTAAGAGCTTCAGACCGCTCTGTGGAAAGAACCATCTATTAATACTAGTGTTGGCCACGGTTACATGCGCGTCAACTTAAGTGTTAAACAGAAGTTACATTACAATCACTTTTCTATAATGCGCGCTTGTTTGAGAATATTTGTAATGCTAAGTGTATGAACATTCACATACCTTATACATGCAAGGACAAAGCAAGATTTTATTGTAACTTCTGTAGTATGGAATTCCGCAAAATAGCGCCTGCTTCTATAAATTAAGTGTTAAAGTTATGGAAATATATTCCCAATTATGGAAAATGTGATTGATATATGTATAATATGGATTAAGTTCTCAGACGGCAAGTTACAAGTTTGCTACTCGTATATCCATATCCTCACCAATATTATAAATGCGTAATATTAGAAATGCTCCGTCAATTCCTAAAGAGGCGTCGTAAAAGGCGACTAAAGTAAGTCAACCCGCCGTGTCGTATCCGGTTGAGTAGAATAAAACAACCTCTTTTTTATCGAACTGTCGTAAAATATGACTAAGGTAAGTTGACATCAGGCAAGCGTCCAGTCGTAAAATACGTAACGAAATCATGTTTATAACATGTTGTGCTGACCCCACTTAGAGTAGTATAAGGGCAGGAGGATGTTGTCTAGTATAAAATAGGAATACTTTCATTAATGCAAGGTGATCCTCGGCTCTAAATCCAAAGCTCAGTAAAGTCGCTCAGTAAAGCTCAGTAAAGCTCAGTAAAGAAAAAGCTCAGAAAAAAAAGACTTTTAGCTTAAAACATTAAACAACGAATTCAAAAATTTTCCACAAACAGTATTCTGAACACCCCAATTTGCCAATGTTATTTACCGTGAAAATATTTTTCAAGATAAAATTCTAAAAGTTTGCGAGAAGCTTAATGTCTCGCGTTATTTCGTGGCATTTGCTCATTTCGTTATTCATATTTGAATAAATTTGCTCTTTTTCTGTATTTCATTTGCAAATAAAGTGTTAAGATAGAGAAATTTTTATAAAAAATAAAATAAAATAATTACGTTATGTTAATCTTAATATTGCTATATTTAATATTTAAATGAGTTAATCATATATGTATATATATAAATATATTTTCTGAATCTCGTTTTAGGGGGAGAAAAATGAATGTAGCTAGGTTAAATCTTTTTAACCTAGCTACATTCATTTTTCTCCCCCTTAATTAAATTTCTTTTATTAAATCTTTTTATCCCTGTTTTTAGGCATATTTTTAATATGGTATAATGTAGAATTGAAAGCAAAGGATTTTTTAGCTGTCAACGGGCGGACCGAAAATGTTTAAAACCCGGGATCGAATCCGCACATGTCATCGGCACCTTCTGTTTTTTTTTTAATCATCATCCTCCTGCCCTTATTCCACTCTAAGTGGGGTCGGCACAACATGTTACAAACATGCTGTCACATGATTTGGCTGCGTTTATACGACCGGCCGCCTGCCTGACGTCAACTTACCCTAGTCGTATTTTACGACACCTCGGTAAGAAAGAGGGTGGTCTATTTTACAAAAGCGGATACCACACGGTGGGTCGACTTACCTTAATCGCTTTTATGACACCTCAGTAAGAAATGAGGGTGGTACTATTCTATTCAGCCGGATACCAACCGGCGTTTATTTATTTTTTTAATATTTCTTTTATATCTTTTAAAAAATTACCGAGCAAGGTTCGGTCACCCAGATACTATTTATTTACAATTTATATAAATCATCATCTTCCTGCGCTTATCCCACTCTAAGTGGGGTTGGCACAACATGTTATAAACATGTTTTGGCTACGTATTTTACGACCAGCCGCGTGCCTGACGTCAATTTACCTTAGTTATATTTAACAACACCTCGGTTCTTTACACTTTATATAACATTGCCTATAGGTCTTGTTTGTACTTTTATCATAGGAAATTGTTAATGGTTTTAGTTAGTTTTTATTGTATTTTACTTATAAAAGTTTATGTATAGTGTATCTTTCGAAAATATCTTTAATATTTAAATGAGTTAATCTTGCAATCTCGGAAACAGCTCTAACAATTGTCATAAAATTCAGCATGTAAGGAGTTTTGGGGGAGAAAAATCGATCTAGCTAGATTTCAATTTTTTTGTATCGTTTTATCCCTGTTTTCGCGAAAATGCGAAAACTAAAAATTTATATTGAATTCAAAAGATTTTTGCCATTACATGTCTAGTCGGATTGGTAGGTTACACACATCTCCATAATTCTCTAGAGATATGTAGGTTTCCTCACGATGTTTCCTTCTCCGAAAAGCGTGTGATAAATTGCAATTATCAATTAGACACATAAGTTTTAACAGAAAACTAATTGGTGTCTGCCCTGGGTTTGAACCCGTGACCTCCTCGATGCGTCGCACGGTCTTACCGCTGGGCTACCACAGCTTTTTTCCTACCCTATACTGCGTCCATCATATTATCAGTCTTTTGACAGCTCACGCTCATTAAGTTTTGTATTGCTTACGTACAAATATCATACAAATAATATTTGTACTTTATGGATGGGTACCGCCCACTTAGTGATGTCACACATAATGGTTACTACGATTATGCCACAGATTAAAAATAATCGGTAGAAATCGATGTTACGAGTATTAAAAGACATTTAATAACATTATATAAAGTTTTACTTTCTTCTTAGTTAATACATGAATACAAATAAAACAATCACGATATTTTAATTTATTTTATTAGCACGAGTCGTCGGAATGATAATCAACACTAGACTCCTCCGATGAGGAGTCTTCAGTAGCAGTTATTATTAGCTCTTGTGTAGATAATATATTATCAAACGCAATATCACGTTCCCAATCAGAGAATATTACTCTTTTAGTTCTTTCCACCACACTTGCCCAGTTCTCGGCCGTTACGTGGGTGCAAGCATTTTTTAGCAATTGCAACATTTTATTCGCTGTGAATGGGGGGCTTGTATTGCATCTCGCAGCATGCCCTTTTACTTGTGCCCATATAAGTTCTATTGCGTTGTACTGGCAGTGGTATGGAGGAATCCGAAGAACAGTATGGCCATATTCTGCTGCCATTTCATTGATTACATAGCGTTTTGCTCTCTTTTTGGTTTTTAATATTTTTATTAATTCAACTTTTAACATTGAGTCGTCCACATTTTCTCCATTGTCCCGAAGCCAATTAATTATTTCATGCTTTTTATTAGCCTGTGTTGGCATTTTGTCAATTTGACGGGAGTGGTAGGGCGCATTATCAATAAAAATTATTGATGGTTCTTCCAATGAAATGAGCATTTTTTTGAACCACTCTTCATACACATTTGCATTCATCTCTTCGTGGTAGTCATTTGATTTCTTCGATTTAAATGCCAACAGTGCGTCTTGTACAAATCCTTTTGCTGTACCTGCATGGCAAATGATTAGGCGCTCACCTTTTCCCATTGGTACTGAGGAAGTGGAATCAGCAGTATCATCAGTCCAGAAACGAGATAGTGTGTGGTTAGCGTTGAGCCATGTTTCATCCGTGAAAACAATATTTGCCCAATCTTGTATTTTCTTTGCCTCTCTTAAAAAATCACAACGTGCTATATCTATATCTGTGCGTTCCATTAATAATTTTCTTTCATTTAACTTTTTATATGAAAAGCCAATTGTGTTCAAAACTTTGACCAAAGAAGATTTTTCACCATGAAATAGACCACTTCTTTTCAAAGAAACAATAAGTTTTCTCAAAGTTGGAATTTCTTTTCTCAAGTAGTAATCATATACATGACGACGAATAGCGTCAGCGTCAAAGTCATCAACAGCTGTCACCTTATGAGCCCGGCGATTTCTTTTTGGTGTAGATGGTTTGTTTTGCTCCAAGCCGCTCCTGCCGTAGGCATCAGTAGTGATTTTAGTCACAGTTGATAGACTGATCCCCAACGCGGCTGCAACACGGTTTCGGACTTGCGTGATAGGTATAAGAGGTCCGCCATTTTGATTTTCTTGCTCAAAATACTCATGAAGTTTTAACACTAACTGTCTCGATTGTGCTTTCAACACACGTCCTTTCGGCATTTTCACGATCAATTAATATAAGTTTCACAAAAGTTTTCCCGAGGAATAAAGCTACTTAACTCAAGGTGTAACAGATGCGAGAGAACACTCAGCGAACATAAATGCGTGTGACTATCACGGGCGTTTCGTTGAGAGTGACAGATCACGTCAAAATGGCGGCCGAGCGGAAGGTCTGTTGATGTTGCCAGTTGATGTATAATATATTTTTTATGATTATAATAAATACACACGGATTAACATTTATTTTCAAAAAACTAAGGCAATATTAAATCAAAATGTTGATTTCTATATCTGTTATTAGTTTACGTAGGTTATCATTAATCGAATTACTTAGGTACGTAATTCGATTAATGATAGTAGGTACTATAATCGGAATGGTATCGCATACGAGAATCTTTAGGACATCACTAAATATGTAAATCGTCAATCTGTCAAAAGATGGTTAATATAATGGACAGTGTATAATAACTTTATAGTAATAACGCCTGGAAACGTCAAATGGATAAAACTGTTTAAATTTATGGTCTGTTCAAATTGCATTAATAGTCAGGGACGTAGTAAAAGGTATTCAATTCCGATCGGTCTAAATGTGGGAATCGTCGATTGCTATCGTATATAAACTTAAAGGGGAGAAAGGTCCAAAAAGGATAAGTGGACATCGAATGCCACTATGTTTGAAATACCGAATGAATTAAATAGAGGATTGAATGACCAATGAATTTAAACACGCACCTATAGAAATTTGTATATTATGTTTTTTTCTTCTTTAACTTTCAACGGGAAGTTTTTTGAATAACCGCTCACTTTGTCGATGAATTGACAGTATTGACAAATGGCTCCAATAAGAAATCCAATTATAAGTTTTTGTAAAACAACAGTTGACGATTTCAAATATTGTTAGCAATTTCCAAATTTTGTTTCAGCAAAATATCTGAAAGCTACAGTTGGAAACCTTATATTTTTATAGTTATATAAAACTCTTTAGAAAATATTATTTTTTATTTTTTGCACAATTAACATTTTTGTACACTATTCCCTAAATATAATTTATATGGCAAAATAAAGTTTGCCTGGTCAGCTAGTAAATTATAGAATCCAAAATTCAAAAGTAATGATAATAATATTTTGTTATAATCCCAGATTAGTTAAGCAAAATAATATTGTCACTACTTTTAGTGTCAAATGTATCAGCTGCGAATAAAACTTTTCTTCGTACAAGACTAGGTTATCCTTTACCAGAAAATACTTCAAACGTGATTGTTTGATTTGCATAAACCTCTTTAACTGGGCTAATCTTATGGGCGCCCGAGTCAAGAAAACGTTTTCGATTTTCTTCTAAAACGATACGACTATTGTTAGATTGAGGTCGAAATTGTTATTGCGTTATCGAAAGTGTTTCACACAAAAGTAGATAAATAGTAACAAAAAATGTATACTACCCACTACATATAATATTTTAACTCATCTTCCTGCCCATATCCCACTCTAAGTGGGGTCGGCACAAGATGTTACAAACATATTGTCATATGATTTGGCTGCGTATTTTACGGCCGGCCGCCAGCCTGACGTCAACTTACCTTAGTCGTATTTTACGACACCTCGGTAAGAAATGAGGTTGGTCTATTCTACTCAGCCGGATACCACACAGCGGGTTGACTTACCTTAGTCGCCTTTTACGACACCTCGGTAAGAAATGAGGGTGGTACTATTCTATTCAGCCGGATACCAGACGGCTGATATATAATATTTTAACTAAACTGACTAAACTCAAAAATCTGATCGTAGGCTTTAATTGTGCCAAATTTCATCAATATTAGTCCGGCGGATAGTCCAACGGAGTGAAAGGGTAACAGATATAAAACAAACAGACACATTCATTTATTCTTCTATGCATCAAACCACCATGAATCTCTATCATCGTATTTTATAACTTATATTACACCAATGAGTTTTCTGTTAAAACTTATGTGTCTAATTAATAATTGCAATTTATCACACGCTTTTCTGTGAAGGAAATCATCGTGAGGAAACCTGCATATCTTTAGAGAGTTCTGGAGATATGTGTAACCTACCAATCCGCATTGGAGCAACGTGGTAGGTCTTGGCTCCAATCCTTCTCTCCAAGAACGGAGAGAAGAGGCCTATTCCCAGCAGTGGGAGAATAATAGGCCGCTACTTTACTTTTACGTGTAACCTACCAATGCTAATGCGCATTGGTAGGTTACACGAGCAGTAGTAAGTCTGACTCCAATAATTCTCTCCAAAAAAAAAGAGAAAGCAGACTTATGTATGTGGGATAGTAACAGGCCAATACTTTGCTATAAAATATTGCGTCCATAAAGAAACTATTTTTTTCAGTTACTTTCCACATTTTCACCTAAATTTAGCCTTTGTTTCGCAGCCTTTACGAAATTCTATTGTTCGTAAATATGTCCATTACAATTTTTTACGACAGCGTAATTACTGTAATCGGATGTCTTAGCAAAGAAACCCTTATCAGCGCTGAGAGCTCTGGATTACTCGTTTAATTTTGCAATATGTTTTCATTTGTTACGAAAAATGTTTATATAAAAATACGGCTGATTTCATTCAAATATTAGTGTTTCTTTTCGCAATTTCCAAGTTCTATCTAAATTAAAACTAATCATTCCTCTTTTGTACCTTTAACGTAGTTTTTAGAATGCGGACAAACATACATCCATATCTTGAAAATTGACCTCCCTTTTATAAATTTAAGCTGCAACTTATTTTACGGCTAACTGCAGGCAAGTCGCGGTTTCGAATCCAACAAATTGTTAGTTCTTAAGTCTGGGTTTATTTATGAATATAAGTATTTATTTAAAATTATATATGTCACCGGTTTGTCACCAATGTCACAAGTATTAAGTTACTTTAGGGTCGGTCGACCGTGTGTGTATTTGTCCCATACATTCATTTATTATTTCTACTTATTAAATCGTTTAATAGTGCTTTTCATCATTTCATGTTATACAATCATCATTCGTCTGCCCTTATCCCACTCTAAGTGTAGTCGGTACAAAATGTTTTAAACATATTGTTACATGTTTTGGCTATTTATTTTACGACCGGCTCAACTTACCTTAGTCGTCTTTTACCACACCTCGGAAAAAATTGAGGATGGTCTATTCTCCTCAGCGAACGACACCACACTGCGGCCTGAACGTTGTACAATAAACTACAATTTTTACTTTAACTTTTATAAATTATTATTTCTCTCGTATTTTTTTATATAGCTGTGGCAAATATATCATACAAAAATCATAATAAAATTATATTTTTGTAAAACCGCGATGAAGTAAAATAGAAAATATATATAATGCTAAATGTAGAGTGGACAAGCCGTTTTGATACCTGATACTTGCAGGATTCGTAAAAAAAAAACTCCTGATGATGCTTCGGTGCGGGGCGAAACGATTTATGAGTTTGTGATAGTGAACACGTGTAGTGCATGTATTTTGTGGTGGCGGTGGTAGAGGTTTGTGTATATTTTTTTTTATTGCAAAATAATTATATTATTACTTTTGTATTATAGATCTCCGCAAAGTAACGCCTAATTCCATAAATATATCGTACCTAGTAAGTTTTTAAATTACAACTTTTCTTATTACTATGTTTTAAGACTCATGAAATATTCAGGACAAACTAAACCCTCGACACCTAAAGAAATCATGAATTTTAATGTACGCTCATAGAGAGGATTGCGTCCCTGATCGATATTCGAAGTGGACATGTGAAATATTAGCTTTAAGTTGTATTGTATTTTGAATCATTCAGTATTTGAAGACTAAAGTATGTAAAGTGTCTGGTAAATGGCACATGGCTCAGAATCTTGGTCACTGCTTATTGGTTTTAAAAGGTATCTAAGAATTGATTAACGGACGGGGGATATAGGTAACCTCAGAGTTAATGTCATGAAGGATAATAAAGTGACGTTGGGGACATAGTTCAAAGAACCAATGGATGTTGAGTTGACAACGGGTATTACTGTTCTCGATGGGGAAACAAAATGATGGTACCTAACATTAGGTGAACATACTCAGGCGTCTTGATCCAGAGGATGCAATCTAGGCGCTGATGTTGTTCAAATCTTGTAGTACTCATTCATGACATTCGGTGAGGCAGTTCAAAGTATTTGTAACCTTTTTATATTTTTCAACCGCGGTGTTTATTTATATATTTTCAAACCTTTTTGTTATTTTGGGTTAGAATTGGGTGCACAGAGAACTGCTTGCACCCGGGAGCCTGATGTGCTTAAGACGGGACTGAAAATTCTATTTCGAAAAGACACAAGTTAACGCTGGATCCAAGCGGAACAGAATCATGTGATATTCGCTTAAATGCTTAGCCAACTCTAAGTGAAATCGGCACAACGCTAAACACGTTGTCAAATTCAAATTCAATTCAAATTCAAAATATTCTTTATTCAAACAAACTTGTAAACAAGTGCTTTTGAATCGTCAACTCTACTGCTGGTTCGGAAAGCTGTTACTACCGAGAAGAGCCAGCAAGAAACTCGGCGGTTGCTCTTTTTAAAAAATACAATTCTTAATGCTAGTTACATTTAATGTTTCTATCTTGTACAGGGTCGAACAATATTTATATTTACGCATTTTTATCGTCTAAATAATCCTCAAGAGTATAGTAGGCTTTCTGTATTAGCCTCTCCTTAATAGTGTTTTTAAACTGCTGTAATGGCAAAGTTAAAATTGATTGTGGAATTTTATTATAGAATCTTATACCCAAACCCACAAACGACTTACGTATTTATTCAAGGCGCAAAGCAGGGGCCGCAAGCTTATGTCGGTTCCTACTGTCACGTTTCTTTCCTTCTCTGGCTGGTCTTGAAGTCGGGATATACGTGAACTTATGGAGTGACACTTAAAGGAAACTACAACATGCCAGTTTCTATCTTTATTCGCCGCACGTCTTACGGACGCCGCGGTGCGAGTATCACTGTCTTACATTTAGTGAGAACATACATTTAAAACCCCTACAATATTCCCCCCCTTTTACAAAAAAAATTAAGAAATATATTTAAGTATAAAAACAATTTAAAACAAAAAAAAAATTCAAGAAACATAGAAAAAACGTTACAAATAAACAAACAAAATACTATACTATAAGATTACATGAATTGCACTCGTAACCTGAATAGGATAAAACAATCACACGTAGCCGGACGAATTATTTGACTGAGGAGCCGTCTGCGCCGTCGGCGCCGGGCCTGCCTTTAGAACTTCTTTTCTTAACCATCTCTTTATCCGCTGGTATCCAATGTGCTTCACAGCGACAAGTATTACTATTACCATGAGTATTACGAAAGCTAATAATATGTAACCATATTGATCCAACTTATTTTGGAGTTGATCTTGTGTTACAACAGTAGATACTGATACGTTCTCGTTTTGCTTACTTTCTCCTGAACCCATGATGTCTGTGTTCGACTACGAATGACTGTTTAATATTTATTACATCTTAAATTTCTCTAAAATAAAATCATCTTACAAAAGGGTAAAAGATATTGCACAAATGCAAAATTATTGTTCTGACAAAAATAGGTTGCAACGATACAAAATTATTACTTACATAAAAAAGAAATTGTAGGGTATGTTCGTATACTATCATAAAAATTTATAATTAATATAACTCTTTAAATTTAATAAAATAAGTAAAAATCAAAAAAATATATATACTACTAACAAAAAAAATGTAAAAATTTAGTTGCTTATATGTACGAAATATGTAAATAAAAAATTAAATTATAAATCATAAGTAACAACGGGTGCTAAAGTTAATTAATATTGCGACATAATATTTTTTCCATTGTTCTATTGTTAACGTCTAAAAGTGCATCAATATACTTAATTTGCAAAACGGACTGGCCTCGTTACTACGCGACCAGACCGTGTGGTCTTTTTAACAGGCGGAAGCGATAGTGAAAGCGATTTAGGATGAATACTTTTACTATCGCTGCTTGCCGGATTTTCGCTTATTATATATGCCGGTTTTAACCTATCTATCGATATGTTAGCTTTACGATTTAATAGCTGAACTTTGTAAACCTTAGATCCCTTATTCAATACGCGGAAAGGACCGTCGTATGTCGGTTTCAGAGGCTTGTGCTCTGGATTTTTTATAAATACGTATTCGCTATTTTTTAAATCGGGATGTACAAAAATTGATTTGTTCGAATGCGAAATGGGAATTGGCTTAAAACTGTTTAAAATTTTACGTAACTTTTGAACGTATGTACTATCGTCACACGAAACTTTAGGTGGATCCTGGTAAAAATCAACAGGTAAACGTAAGGTTTTAGCATACGTCATTTCGGCAGCACTTATATTGTTGTCGCTACGAACTGCTGCTCTTAAGCCAAACAATACCGTTGAAAGTTCGTCTACCCATGACGCTGAAGTTGTCGAAAGGCGGGCTGTTAACGCTACTTTCAATGACCTGTGCCATCTCTCAATTGCACCATTGCTCTGAGGGTGATATGGAGTAGTTCGGATTTTTTTTACACCTAGCAACTCCATTAACTTTGAGAAAAGATCACTCTCAAATTGCCTACCCTGATCGCTAGTTAATTTTATAGGACAACCGAAACGTGCTATCCAACCGTCGTACACTAGCTTGGCTACCGTTTCCGCCGTTATATCTTTAATCGGAAACGCTTCAGGCCAGCGCGTACGTCTGTCTATCATAGTTAAGCAATATCTGTAACCATCTGAAGTGATCGGCAAAGGGCCGACTATGTCGATATGCACATGTTCAAATCTATCGCATTCGGGAAAAACTTCCAAAGCTGCGTTTGTGTGTCTAACTACCTTTGAACGTTGACAACTTATACAAGTTTTAGCCCAAATCCCAATTTCTTTATTCATATTTGGCCAAAAGAATTTTTCTGTAACTAATTTCCGCGATAAACGTATTCCAGGGTGACTCAGATTATGTATCGCGTCGAACGCAATCTTACGGTAATCTTTAGGTAAATACGGTCTTATTCTATCGTTAGATATTTCGCAGAAAATCGGTTTGCCACCCATGGGCATTGTTATTTTCTTTAAATGTAAATTAACACCTTCACACGATACCTGAGCGAGGTATTCATCGTTCGCTTGTGCATCGGCTAATTCTGAAAAATTTATTGTTGTTGGGCAAAATACCGTCTCGACCCGTGAGAGAGTATCCGCTACTATATTATCATTACCACATACGTATCGTATATCCGTGGAATATTCACTGATATACGATAATTGTCTAATGCGTCTCGGTGTTTCCTTTTCAGTGTTTGTTTTTTTAAACGCGTATGTCAGCGGTTTGTGGTCTGTATAAATAATTAACTCTCGTCCTTCTATTAAATCTTTAAAATACCGTATTGCTAAATAGACAGCTAAAAGTTCTCTATCATACGTCGAATACTTAGTTTGAGCTTCGTTAATTTTTTGAGAAAAATAACCTAAAGGCTTCCAACTATTATCGATAAATTGTTGAAGAACGCCGCCGACACACGAATTAGATGCGTCGGTCATTAGTGCAATAGGTACACCGCATCGCGGGTGGGATAATGTTACCGCGTTTTGCAAACTAAGCTTGCATTGTGTAAACGCTTCGTCCGCTTCGGGTGTCCACTCTATACTTGTTTTGTCTTTTTTCTTCGAATTATGCAAATAACTATTTAAAATTATTTGATGCGTTACCGCTTTAGGAATATGAGAACGATAAAAATTTAACATACCTAAAAAGCGACGTAATTCTTCTACGGTTTTAGGTTTCGTGAAATTTTTTATAGCCTGAATTTTCGTATCTAAGGGTCGTATGCCGTCTTTTGACACCTCGAACCCTAAAAATTCGATCTGTGACTCACCGAAACAACATTTACTTAAATTAATTGAGATACCAAATTGATTAAATCTTTGAAATACTGTGTCCAGATGCTGTTTATGTTCGTCTGGGGAAGAACTGGCTATAATAACATCGTCTACATAAGTAAATAGAAAATCTAATCCTTCAAGGACGATATGTGCCATAAATCTCTGATACGTTTGCGCCGCGTTACGTAATCCGAAAGTCATTCTGGGAAACTCGAATAAACCGAAAGGAGTAGTAATCGCGGTTTTTTCGATGTCGTCTGGAAAAACTGGAATACAATGATATGCACGTATGACGTCAATTCGCGAAAATATTGTTTTACCATCTAATAAGTACGTAAAATCGCGTAACCGTGGAAG
The DNA here is from genome assembly GCA_947086495.1 of Morpho achilles. NCBI lineage: Eukaryota > Metazoa > Arthropoda > Insecta > Lepidoptera > Nymphalidae > Morpho > Morpho achilles. The sequence continues at coordinate 16,227,108 of CAMTZB010000003.1, read as the reverse complement.
TGAATAACGGTCGGGTTTCGTAATAGAGTTTAAACGCCGATAATCTCCACACGGGCGAATTTCTCCATTCTTTTTAGGTACTACGTGCAGAGGGCTGGACCACGGACTCTTAGATGGTCTACAAATACCTACCTCTTGCATGGTTCTGAACTCTGCCTTTACCTTACTGTATCTATCAGGCGGTAGCTGCCGGGCTCGTGCGTGAACTGGAGGACCTGACGTCTCTATATGGTGGAAAACATTATGCTTAGGTGTATCCTTATAATTAACGGGCTTAGTTATATCAGGATATTTGCTAATTATGTCCTCGTACATATGATTTTTAATAATAGTGCAAATAGAAGGTATATTATAACTAACAATAGAAGCTACAATATTTAAATTAGTTTGCTTATCAACTAATTTTCGTGCCTTTAAATCAACCAAAAGTCCAAAATAACTAAGAAAATCGGCACCTATTATAGGCTGTCCGACATCCGCTATTATAAATTCCCATCGAAAAGCTCGTCGTAACCCTAAATTAAGTATTAAAGTCTTTGTGCCGTAGGTTTTAATTTCAGTCCCATTGGCCGCGTATAGCTTATAGTCTGAGCACTTTCTTAAACTTGAAAATTTTTTGATCACCGGAATCACAGAAACATTTGCACCAGTGTCTATCAAAAATTTTAATCCACTACTTACATCATAAACGCGAAGGCGGGGTGTAGGTAATATTGCACAGGTATCCGCCGCTCCTACCTGTACCTCATCTAGTTTCCCTTCTCCTTCCAGGCACAGGGCTGTACGCATTTCGTTGCTCGCTCTTTGAAACGGAAGTGGTAGAAACATAGCCAATCTGGATTTTTAGGTGAACGCCGTGCGCTTTGACTACGAGAATTGGACCTGTTGCGATACTGACTGTTTCCACGCCATCGTGGTCTGCTCCTGGATGACTTCTCTAAATCTTCTATTTTCATTCTAAGTTTCGCTATTTCGGCCAGGACAGATACGTTGCTGGTGTCTGCAGCTACTTCGGAAAGCTGTGGCTGCTGGGTGTTCTCTACAACCTTGTCCGCTATGGCTGCCAGATGTTCTAGATCCTTTGCTTCAGTTACCGTCAAGACTGCTCTCACTGCTTGCGGCAAGTGGCTCTGCCATAAAATCTTAAGTGTATCGTCTGGTATCTTTTCCCGAGCTAAATCTCTCATCTTTCTTAGAAGTTGCGATGGTTTCTGTTCGCCGAGCTCCATTTCGCTGATTAATTTTTGTATCTGCCTGTTTTCTGATTCCTCGTAAATTGCCAGTAATCTATTTTTTAATGTAGTATATTTTTCTGTCTCCGGCGGCTTAATAAGAATGTCGGTAACCTGCTGAATGGGTTCCTTTCCCAATTTTGAAACAATGATGTTGAATTTTGCTTCGTCATTAAGTTTTTGTGGCAACAGCACTGACTCAGCCCGGATAAACCATACCCGCGGCTGATCCGCCCAGAACTCCGGTATCCTCGAGCTTAGGGAAACTACTGCCATCTCCTGCCCTTCGGGCTTAATATTCTGGCTAGCTGGATTCATTATTCAACGGCGATTTCTTTTCTCTCACCGTGAAAAATATTTTTCAAAAAATAATACAAAATAACAAATAACTGCGTAATAGTCCAATCCGGGGTCACCAATGTCACGTTTCTTTCCTTCTCTGGCTGGTCTTGAAGTCGGGATATACGTGAACTTATGGAGTGACACTTAAAGGAAACTACAACATGCCAGTTTCTATCTTTATTCGCCGCACGTCTTACGGACGCCGCGGTGCGAGTATCACTGTCTTACATTTAGTGAGAACATACATTTAAAACCCCTACACTACTTTGTCTATTATATACATCGCCTATTGTTTTATAATTCTTTATATTTTTATATACAAAAATTAAATTACTTAAAATATACTGTGAAGCAAATGTAAGAATACCTATTTCCTTAAACTTCTCTCGCAGGGAATCCCGCGGTCTTAAATTGTAAGTGCCACGTACGGCTCTTTTTTGTAATACAAAGTTTTTTCATTATCCGCGCATTTACCCCACAGCAATATTCCATAGGACATAACACTATGGAAGTAACCAAAATAAACAAGTTTTGCCGTTTCGACGTCAGTAAAATATTTTGGCTAGTTATTTTACGACCGGTGGCCTGCTTGACGTCGACCTACCTTAGTCGCTTTTTACGACAGGACAGGACTGGCTAGAAGTTATAATAAGGGTGGGTTTAGTCTACTCAGCCGGATATCATACTGCGGCTGTTTCCTATTTATACATGATTCGCTTAACCTATGTTCAAAATTCCATAAGTTGTCCATAATAAAACAAATCGAATACCAACAAAACAGGCCAGGGTTGGTCACAGATGTGAGGAGATAAAGTTATGAATTTTAACGCTGATTTTTTCCGATAGAAAACTGCGCTCGTTTCGTGATCAATATTCGAAGTGGATTTCGCTTAGGATGTTACTTTTCATACTGGTTTGTTTAATGAGACAATAAAGGTCTGACTTTGTTACAGATATATCAATTTAGCTGCACGAAACTGCTTTTGGAAACTTTTTTAAATTGTAGAACAGTTTTCAGAGGATGGAAAATATAAATACATATAAGTACTCGGATGACCAAGCCTTGCTAGGTTATTTTTTTTAAAGATATAAAAAAGGCGAAATTTGAAAACAAAATAATTGGGCAGATGGGGCCCGATCCGGGGTATTTATTACTTTTTTAGGCCGCCCGTTATCCACTGAGCTATTTATACTTTACAAATGACGGCTAAAATATCTTTGAATTTAAACTATCGTGAGTGGTATTCATAATTAATGTATAGAAGCCGGTTATACTCACGTCTTATTTTTATCGGATGAGCCCGACTAGTTTCAAGCCCATATGGGGCTCTTATTCATTTATACACCAAAGTTGACGAATGATAGAGGGGAATGGAAAAAGAAGACATATTGTGCCGACCACTTAGAGTGGGATAAGGGTAGGAGAATGATGTATGACGGGGCTCTTATTCATGAGCTCTTTACGCGGCGTTATCGCAGCGGGAACTGAGTTCCTGCCGTTAAGACGTGAGTATAGCCGGTGTCTATACATTAGCCAAAATATCATTTGCATTCTATTCTACATTTTAGCTTGTTTTCAGTGCCCGAAAATTACTTTTTTTTCAATGAAACCTAGTTAGATCGATTTTTCTCCCCCAAAACCTCCTACATGCTGAATTTCATGAAAATCGATGCAGTGGTTTACATAATTCAGAAAATATACTTATATATATACAAAATTAACCCATTTAACTATTAATGATTAGTTGCAGTTGAGAGGGAAATTTGTATTATACTATATTGTATACCAAGTAATTTAAATGAATTGTTTTATTGCGTGTGTGTGTGTGTGTGTATGTGTGTGTGTGTGTCTGTGTGTATGTGGGGTGCCATCTCTCTCTTTTCTTTCTCTCTCTCTGGTCTCTTTATCATATACCTATATAATTTGGTCTGTTTTATACACCTCATTCATTTAATTAGAATGAAACGGCAATAAAGGGGATAAAAACATAAAATGTTACATCAAACGATTTATAAGCCCAGTTTATCACCTCGCGTATCACCAGTTGTGAGTATCTCTCAAAGGAGTTACGTAATTGACTCTGGGATTTCATTTATTGTCACTAAAGTTCAATGATGACAGGATTATCCTACTTACTTTCGAATACCTCTTACTATAGTGTTGCCAATCCTTTATTTAACTTTTGACATATACGCAGCTATGAAGTTCCGTAAATATTATACTAAAAACCACAGTAACCACAAACAAACGCAATGTATTATAGTTGCTTTGTTTAAAAACTCATTGATGCCCAGGTTTTGAACCAATGATCAAAGAGTCACACGGTCTCACCGCTCGACTACCACAGCTCACCGCCATAAATGCGAAGCGATATATTAGTCGGTATAGCTCTCTTTGTAAATATCTAACTAACATTTATCTAAAAACGCCAAAGTAATTGCATTCGAATAACTGTTTCACAAAACAATTATACAAATGGAATGAATGGAATATGCTGAGAATTGTTCGCCGCCCACAATGCGCATTTCTGAAACGCCATTATTGTTTCTTTTTATTATAATATTTTGCACCTTTTACTCATTAGTACCTGGGTAACCAGGCCTTGCTCGGTAATTTTTTTAAAGGTATAAAAAAATGCAAATAAAAAAAAAAGAAAGCGCCGGTGACATATGGGACTCGAACCCGGGATTTGAACTTTTCTGGTCCGCCTGTTACCATTCGGCTATCACATTACGTTTGACAGCTAAAAATATGTAATTACTAATGAGAATTAAATTTTTAACAGAGCAAGCGCCGATTTTTTGCTGGCTCTTCTCGGTAGGAACAGCTTTCTGAACCAGCAGTAGAGTTTATGATTCAGAAGCACTTGTTTACAAATTTATTTTAATAAATAATATTTTGTATGTTGAATTTTATCATTTCTATTCAATTCTACATTTTAGAATTTATTCAATGCCCGAAATCAGAGATTAATTGTCATTTTTTTTATTTTAATGAAACCTAGCTAGATCGATTTTCCACCCAAATCCCCGTACATACTGCATTGCATGAAAATCGTTGGAGCTGTTTCTGAGATTCAGAATATATATAAAAGATAAACTCATTTAAATATTAAAAATATTGTGTTTAAAACTATGGTGAATCTCGTACTATTGTTTGTATGAAATTACTAAAACACTGGTTTTATATACCGCCTTATAAGATGTCCCGATTTAGATTCCCGGGATATAATTTACATTTTCCAAATTGTTGACTCTAGTTGGATCTGGGGCTCTGCGGCCTTAGTTACCAGCCAACCGTAAAAGATTTATTATTCGAGAGAATACTAATTGTAGGAGCGGGCAAGGGTCTATCTCTTCTAGGTTAGGTCTTTAGCTCACGAGCTATCCATCTCTGGGAACCTGTGAAGTGACTGCGGCTAAGAGCTAAGTTTATTTGTGATATTTACATACCGTTTACTTAAAAGTCTTAACCGATTATATATAAGTAACACAGTGTTCATATTAAGTGAATAAAGCAAATAAAAGTGGTAGCTGAATTGTGTTTAGTTAAAAGTGTGGATTTGTTAATAGTTATTTTTTAAGAATAAGTTACTAATATTATTATTTTCATACAGTTAATAAGCCTTTGGCTATATATATTTGAGAATACAAGCCGTTAGGTTATTATCTATTGTTAACGGATTAAAAGGCAAAACATAAATATCTGTGTATTTTCATGAACATTTGTAATACTAAAGTAGTAGGTACTACAAGTCATCATCCTCCTGCCCTTATCCCACTCTTAGTGGGGTCGGCACAACATGTTACAAACATGTTGTCATATGATTTTGCTACGTATTTTACGACCGGCCGCCTGCCTGACGTCAACTTACCTTAGTCGTATTTTACGACTCCTCGGTAAGAAAGAGGGTGTCTATTGTACTAAACCGAATACCACACGGTGGGTCGATTTACGTTAGTCGCCTTCTACGACACCTCGGTAAGAAATGAGGTTGGTCTATTCTACTCAGCCGGATACCACATGGCGGGTCGACTTACTTTAGTCGCCTTCTACGACACCTCGATAAGAAATGAGGTTGTTCTATTCTACTCAGCCGGATACCACATGGCGGGTCGACTTACCTTAGTCGCCTTTTACGACACCTCGGTACGAAAAAGGGTGGTACTATTCTATTCAGCCGGATACACGGCGTTAGTAGGTACTACAAAAGTATCTTAATAAATTACAATACTATTAATATAAACGTTTCTCAAGTCTCAACCACGATTCGCTGTTGAATATCAATGTAATACACTGTCATGACTTTAGGCTGACAATGTCGTACCGCGGTTCGTGTGGTACGAACTGCATCAATGGTACGAAATGTAGCACAGACTGCGTTACATTGCATGGTTGATAACATAAAATGGGTATTTCGGTTGAAGTTCGACAATATTCACGACACGAATGAACCAATACTGATGTCTAGCTGTATTGTTTAAAACTTTGTGTAAAATGACGTCATTATTTTATTTCGTAGAGCCTGATAAATAAATTAGAATTATTAGTTAATTAATTAATAATTAAATTATTAGTTAATTAATTAATAATTCTAATTGGAAATAGTCTTTATTCAAATTAGTTTTTATCGATGGAAATATTATATGTTCTCGAGTCGTTTTCTAACCAAACCAGCAATTGGAAACGACTCCGCCTGCGTGGAAAGATTATAAAAATGGGTTGGCCTTAAAAGCTAGACATATGCTGTCGCGGGTTTTTATTTAGAACTTTAGAGGGAAACAATTTTGTAATACATGATTATTTAATAACTATCACTCTTTGTTCAGCGCACGCAAGGAAAGCTATAAATTTTGCCGTTTTCATAATATTTTTTATTGCTGCTCCTCTCCTATTTATCTAAGCGTGATGTTATATATCCTATAGCCTTCCTAAATCGACTATCTTACACTCAAATAATTTTTCAAATCGATCTAGTAGTTCCTGAGATTAGCGCATACAAACAATTAAACAAAAAAACTCTTCAGCTTTATATATAAGTATAGAGAGTGGCCATATTTGTTTATCTAAGAAATTCTTTATAATTATTCCAAAATTTCAATTGGGTTTATTTCAACCAATCACGTATTACTTGTGAAATTAAAAATCACCTGAAAGTCAAAATTCTTAAAAAAATGTAGCGTCTCTTTATTGCATAACCTTTTATTTGTATTAAATTGTATTTTTATCTATTCAAAGTCTGCTTTTAATTATCTGACCAATATTCAATATACAGTCGAATAATAGGCGTTTTAACCTACAAAAATACTACAGTAACCCTCAAATTAACTTTACGATAACTTAACAAACACATTTTATTCCAGTAGCTCTTTAAAAGTTCTTTTAAGTCGTAGTTAGTACACCATTCATTCAGAAAGTTTATCTAACTAGCAAGAAACTGGGAAGTTAATTTTATAATAAATTCTCACTCCTATATTTCACAGTCAGTTTTAATTTAAATTCAAATATTTTATAGAGATAAGTATATAAGATAATAATTTATTTTAATCGTAGACCATTCAACTGCATGTTATAAATATAAGTCCCAACGTCAAAAAATTTGTAAATTCGTTGAAGTATGACGAAAATGAGCTGTGATGGCCCAGCGGTGCGACCGTGTGAATCTCTAGAGACGATCACGGGTTCGAACCCGGGCAGACACCAATAAGTTTTTCTCTTAAAACTTATGTGTCTAATTGATAATTGCAATTTATCACACGCTTTTCGGTGAAGGAAAACATCGCGAGGAAACCTGCATATCTCTAGAGAATTCTGGAGGTATGTGTAACCTACCAATCCGCATTGGAGCAACGTGGTAGGTCTTAGCTCCAATCCTTCTCTCCCAAAAACGGAGAGAAGAGGCCTATTCTCAGCAGTGGGATAGTAACAGGCCGTTACTTACTATGACGAAAATTGATGAAATTTTCAGAATAAGTCAAGCCGCCCGGAAGCTTTCATCGAAAGCGCTAACTTATATTTCCGTTTTGAATATCCGTTTGAAATATAACAATATAATGTAAGGTGGAAAAAAACTTAGTATTATATATCGTTAAATTATCTCGTCTTGTTAATCCTTAATAATATATATATATATATATATATATATATATATATATATATATATATATATATATATATATTTACATCTTGCACATCATGTTGCGTCCTACATGGCACTTTTTACCGATCTTGTTGCGTCCAACCGACTTGTTGCATCCAGTATACGGACGCAGGATAAACCAACCCTAAAAATTTGTCAGGAGCTGTGTTTTTATATGTATAATGCGTGGGCAAAAAATTGGATGGGACGTTATTTTATCGCGGGAATGAATTCCGATGTATTTATTAGTTCAGCGAGTTGCCGCGCACAATTTGGAGGTCGCTACGTGCTCGCGTATATTTGGGCACGTATATTATATTTCTGATGCTAGCATTCTATTGCCTCCGACGTATATTTCAAAAAGTTTTTTTCAATTTTTATTTAGGATTATCTTGCGTCCAAATTTTTTCCCAATTTAATCGATTTAATAAGTGATGCGGGGGCCCAAGGGGTGCGCGCGCGATTCCTGCGTTTTGTTAATAAACAAACATTGAGCCGTTAGGACGCGTTTTAATTTGCAAAGTGATTGTACTCATAATTGCGTATATTATTAATATTGTAAAACTGTTAATATGAAGAGAGCGGATAAGTCATCGCTAGTTGCTAAATTAGATCTTCTTATTTGTGCTTACGGATCCCAATATTAAAAAAGTCGTTCTGAAAAACATTTTATTAATGTGGTTTCAAGAAAAGTAAGAGAGTTAGCAAAATTATTAATCGAAATTTAAAAAATTAACAATTCTATAATAAATTTATTGAGTGCCTTAAAACCATTCAATTAAGATCTTATGGCGGAGGCAACTAAAGTTGTAGATAACTGTGATGCCAAAAAGGATAGATTCGAAACCTTCTTTTGCTATGAATGTTTCGACTACTTTTAAACAATGCTGCAATATAGCCATTATTTGTGCATTGAAAAAACAAGGTCCTTACAATGAAATCAATACCGCAGAAACAGAAGCAGATCTTAAGATATTAATGCATCTTATAGATGCAATTTAGCGACATGTCATCTCCAGTCAAGCTGCAACAGATTTAAACAAAAAGAAGTGGAATAAAGTCACTATAGTCCCGTTAGCCAATGAAGCTGCAGCCAAAATCAAATCAGGCTACTACTGTTGCAACGTATATTCAGTTATTAGTAACCGTTTATTGCAAAGTTTTATTATTAATACAAAGTTCTCGAGGGATACCCAAGACTATCTGGACCCAAAAACCCAAAATCAATTTGATCTACGCGACTCAGAAAACATTTAGCAACCTTTTTACAAATATTTAGCATAACTGAGAATGATATGAAACATTTAGCTACGTTTATGGGCCATACCGGTGACGTGCATAAAAAGGCATATAGATTGCCGGATTACGTGGCATCATCATTATCAGCCCATTTTCTTCAACTGCTGGACATAGGCCTCTCTAATTATTCGCCACTTAGTCTGATCCTTGGCTTTCTGCTTCCATCCACTGCCCGCTGTCCTACGTATATCACTCTATCGAGTCTCAGGGTGTCCTACACTATTTTTCCGGATTCGCGATCTCCACTCCAGAACACGTCTACCCCAACGGTCATCGGTTCTGCGACAGGTATGGCCGGCCCATTGTCACTTACTTCAGCTTGCTTATGCGCTTAGCTATGTCGGTGGCCCTAGTTCTCTGATGGATTACTTAGTTGCGAATACGATCCCTCAGAGAAACCCCGAGCATAGCTCTTGCCATAGCCTGCTGAGCGACTTTAAGCTTGTGGACCGCCTTAGCTGTTAGTGTCCACGTTTCGGCACTGTAAGTCAAGACAGGTAGGACACACTGGTTAAATACTTTAGTCTTTAGACTCTGCGGGATGGGTGACGAGAAGACTCAACGTAGATTGCGGAATGCTGCCCAGCCTAGCTGTATCCTTCTCATAATCTCACACTCGAAATTGTTTTTTTTTTTAGTTCGAGCTTCTGTCCTTTTTTTTTTTTTTCCATGAGGAAACCCTTCATGGGTACTACTATTCGCTGGGGGGCGAAAGCAGTTATGCCGGACTCTTACCGGCTAAAACCTCATGGTGTTCCACCTTGCTGCTCGGTGGCGAGGGCACAGGAATACTGGACGCATCACGTCTACACCCTCGTCAGCAGCCTACCTTTGCTACTCTTGTAGAGCCTGGACAGACTCTTGCACCATAAACCGACGCATTGGGAACACTTAATGCATCGGCCCTCTCGAAGAACCTCACTCAAGCCAGAGCGTCGAATTCCCCTATTCGACGCCCGGAGGTCCTCATCAAGGTGGTAGTCGACGGTCTTGGGCACGCCGTCTTTGTCTCGCTCGTCTACGACGGATTGGGTTGGAAGAAGTTGCCTCCCGAACTCTATCTGCCACCTCCTTCTGCGATATTACATATTCGCAGAAGTATGACATCGCCGCCCAAGATCTACTATTTTCTACCATAGATTTAATTACAGATGGTAGGGAGAGATCAGGTCCTACGTGCTCTAGCAGTCGCGTCCGCTGCTCCATCCATGCAGGACATTGAGCAAGGGTATGCTGAGCAGTGTCATTGAGAGCACCGCACTCATGACACACACTGGAAGGTTCTCGCTGAGCTATCCGACACAGGAAGCTTCCAAAGCAGCCGTGCCCTGAAAGGACCTGTGTCAAGCGGAAAGTTAGAACTCCATGCCCTCTCTTCGTCCAACTCTGCAGAATTGGGTGGATAGCTGAAATTGTCCAGTACCCTGCACTGGGCGATTCCAGCCTGCTCCCCCATTTACGCAGAACATCTGCTTGAGCTATGCTCCGCCAATCTGCATTCCCACATATCGTCGAGGAATATGCGTCCCCTAAATGTGCATTCACTCTGCGATGGTAGGCTTGAGCCAGGACTTCAGCCTCGAGATCCCAAGGTGGGGTGCCAGCCAATACGCAAGCCGCCTCGCAAGAGATAGTGCGGTAGCCCCTAACAATTCTGATTGCCAGAACTCTCTGTGCTCTGCGTAAATGAGCTAGGGAACGAGAGTTCAGACGACCTGCCCAAACGGGTGCACCGTAAAGGGCCATGGCCCGCACTACTCCCGCGTATAAGCGACGGCATCCTGCATTAGGCGCCCCCACTCGAGGAAGGAGCCGACTTAATGCTCCAGCAGTTGCCACCAGTCTAGGTGTAAGCCATCGAAAGTGAGCCTCGAATCTCCATCGGCTATCTATCAGTAGCCCCAGGTACTTCATTGTGTTTGAGATACCAATGGAGACACTCCCTACCCTCAGATATGAGTTAATGCGCTTAGCTATGTCGGTGACCCTAGTTCTCTGATGGATTACTTAGTTGCGAATACGATCCCTCAGAGAAACCCCGAGCATAGCTCTTGCCATAGCCTGCTGAGCGACTTTAAGGTTGTGGACCGCCTTAGTTGTTAGTGTCCACGTTTCGGCACTGTAAGTCAAGACAGGTAGGACACACTGGTTAAATACTTTAGTCTTTAGACTCTGCGGGATGGGTGACGAGAAGACTCAACGTAGATTGCGGAATGCTGCCCAGCCTAGCTGTATCCTTCTCATAATCTCACACTCGAAATTGTTTTTTTTTTTTAGTTCGAGCTTCTGTCCTAGGTAAATGTATTTGTCAACAATTTCAAGAGTGACCCCATCTAAGGAAATCGGTCCCGGAGCAACGTGCTCGTTGCACATGATTTTGGTTTTACTCAAGTTCATCCGGAGAGCGATCCTTTGAGAAGAAACAGCCGGTCCATGCAGCATCCATTGCAAATCCTCTATGGATTCAGTCGTTAAGACCATATCATCTTAGGCGAATCTGATATGAGCGCCATCGATGTTTATGCTATGTCCAGTCCAATTCACCGTCTTAAACATATCCTCTAGGGCGTTTGAAAACAATTTCGAAGAAATGACGTCTCCTTGTCTTACGCCTCGCTGCAGATGGATATGCCTTGTCTGCTGGTTTTGGACTCGGACTGCCTTTCTTGCGTTTTCATACAGACATCTCAGCATCTCAATATGTCACCAATCGACTTGGTATCTCTGTAAAGACTCCAGAACAGCCCAGGTTTCGACCAAGTGAAAAGCTTTTTCATAATCCACAAACACTAGGCATAGTGGTTGATTGTACTCTTTAGTTTTTTGTACAATTTGCCGCACGGTGTGGATATGATCTATCGTTCTGTACCCGCTTAGAAACCCGGCTTGTTCGGGGGATGTAAATCTTCGAGTCATCATGCGAGGCGGTTTGTGATAACCCTTGAAAACAGCTCATAGACATGGCTCAGAAGAGATATTGGCCTATAGTTCTTTAAGAGTGTTATATCTCCTTTTTTGTATAACACTATACTTCTGTGCCATGCCTTTGGAGTTCTCCCGGCAAAGAGAACGGTATTAAACAGCTCTTGAAGCTCTGTTACCAATGGAATTCCACCAGCTTTTAACAGCTCTGTTGTAATACCATCCTCACCCGCGACTACTTCTATTTTTAAGCTGTCCAAGGGCTAAAACAATTTCATCTAGATGGATATCAGGCAGTTCTTCCGTATAGTGGCGGCTTAATTTGTCCTCTGTGTGCAGTGGTAGCATGCGATTCGTAAAATTCGGCGTAGTGGCTTTCCACTTCCGAGAGGATTTCCGGTTTGGAAATAACGACTTTCCCTTTAATGTGGTTAACTTCGTCAGGTGACTTTTTCCAAGAGGCTTAATAAACACTTATGGACCCCGATTCTGCTCAATTGATTTTTGAGCGTATTAGCTAAGTCGCGTCGTTATCCATCTTGGTAATTATTTTGTTTAAAGCCTCTACTTCTCACGAAGTTAGAATGGGGTTCGTCGCTCTGCCATTAATAGGAGAGTATCTCCCGAAAGCTTTGACTTCATGCCCTTACGTTGGCTTTCGCAAATTTTTGTGCCCTCATTTCGATGGACTTCTACTACTCGATCGAGTTTTTGGTCTACGTCATCCGTGGTTTCCAGAGTAGAAATTGGTTTTAAGTTGTTTCTAGAATGTTACAGATCCAATTACGGTTTGGAGAACATTCAGACGGACTGTTGATTTCATCAAACGGACACGTTCCAGCTTTAGATAAATGTTCAGAGTGCCTCGTACCAACCTATGGTTGTTAATAGTCGGTGGTAAGCACCGAGACATCCCTAAATATACGCTTCTTGTCCGTAATAATAAAATCAATCGCATATTTCGTCTGCCCACCGGGGCTTCGCCAAGTCCACCTACTTTGGGATTGTTTCTGGAAAAAAGAATTTATCAAAAACAACCTCTCCTTCTCGAGAAAGTCGACAAGCATTTGTCCGCACTCGTTCCTTCGACCCAAACCATAAGGTCCTACAACTAATTCAACACAATTTTACTCCCATTTTAGACTTAAAGTCCCCCATAACAACGTTGAAGTGGGCTCTGAGGTATGGCGTAAGGCTTTTGCTATATCCTCGTATAGATTTCCACTTCCGAATCCGATTATGACTCCGTAAGCGCGTACGCTAATACCACCTTAAGGGTATACCATGCAGATATTTTCAGCACGAGATACGCAACCCACTAAGACACACTGGGATATTTATAGCTTTATATTTATTTATAGTATTTATAGCTGAAACACATACACGCGCACACACGCAGCAAGCAACACAACAAAAATGCACACACACACACATAATATATACACACACACACACACATCACATGGACCCCACGCACCTACGCATGCACGCACGCACGCACACATACAATACGCACATTCACCTAATAATTTTAACTACTTCCCTGCAGTTCAAGTTTTTTCTGGGTTAGTAACATCACTTACCTGCCTATAAAAGCTTACTTTATTAGTTAACTGAATGACGAGGATACTAAGTTCCTTACCTGTTCATAAAAGCTCACTTAGTAATAAGTAAACGACTATAAAAAAAATATTTAATAATATGACTCACGTGCCATATTTAAGTTTTAGAAATCTGATGAAGTCAATGGAAGCCGTTAAGTCAATGTTACGCATAGATTCATACAGCAGCAATATTCGGAAGCATTTTAGTTGAAACAAAGAATGGATGTAATAATGTCAATGTAATATCAATAACATATATTGAATAATATACAGAATCAAGTTAGATATAAATTAATTAGGAAGCGTGAAAGCCTAAACAGTGTACGAAGTATATACAAAAATATACAATGTGCCACATTATTTCGACGATGAACGGAACCGCTAAGTGATTGAGAAATTTTTAAAATTGAATATCGGTATAAAACTTATTAATGGAATTTAAAGTTGTATACTGAAATAATACAGATTTAAAGGTATAGTATACGCTTTAATTTAGTTAAAAATCCCTTCAGAAATGGTAGACGCAACAGGGTTCGAGTTTAAAATGACGCAAGAAGACTTCTGCGATTTAAATATATATATATATATATATATATATATATATATATATATATATATATATATATATATATATTTAAATCGCAGAAGACTTCTTGCGTCATTTTAAACTCGAACCCTGTTGCGTCTACCATTCCTGAAGGGATTTTTAACTAAATTAATGCGTATACTATACCTTTAAATCTGTATTATTTCATTACACATCTTTAAATTTCATTTAAAAGTATTATACCGATATTCAATTTTATAAATTTCTCAATCACTTAGCGCTTCCGTTCGTCGTCGAAATAATGTGGCACATTGTATATTTTTGTATATACTTCGTACACTGTTTAGGCTTTCACGCTTCCTAATTAATTTATATCTAACTTGATTCTGTATATTATTCAATATATGTTGTTGATATTACATTGACATTATTACGTCCATTCTTTGTTTCAACTAAAATACTTCCGAATATTGCTGTTGTATGAATCTATGCCTAACATTGTCTTAACGGCTTCCATTGACTTCATCAGATTTCTAATACTTAAATATGGCACGTGAGTCATATTATTATTTTTATTTTTTATAGTCGTTTACTTATTACTAAGTGAGCTTTTATGAACAGGTAAGTAACTTAGTATCCTCGTCATTCAGTTAACTAATAAAGTAAGCTTTTATAGGCAGGAAATGATGTTACTAACGCAGAAAAAACTTGAACTGCAGGGAAGTAGTTGAGATTATTAGGTGAATGTGCGTATTGTATGTGTGTGTGCGTGCGTGCATGCGTAGGTGCGTGGAGTCCATGTGATGTGTGTGTGTGTGTGCGCCTGTATGTGTTTAGCTGAAACTTGCTATGGCTTTGTAACAACGTTTTAGAAACTACCAGTGTGTCTCCGTGGGTTGCGTATCTCGTGCTGAAAATATCTACATGGTATACCCTTAAGGTGGTATTAGCATACGCGCTCACGGAGTCATAATCGGATTCGGAAGTGGAAACTCTATATGAGGATATAACAAAAGCCTTACGCCATACCTCTAGAGCCCACTTCAACGTTGCTATGGGGGACTTTAAGTCTTAAGTGGGAGTAAAATTGTGATGAATTTGTTGTAGGACCTTATGGTTTGGGTCGAAGGAACGAGTGCGGACAAATGCTTGTCGACTTTCTCGAGAAGAAGGGGTTGTTTTTGATGAATTCTTTTTTCAAGAAACAGCCCCAAGTAGGTGGACTTGGCGAAGCACCGGTGGGCGGACGAAAATGAGATTGATTTTATTATTACGGACAAGAAGCGTTTATTTAGGAATGTCTCGGACCATAGGTTGGTACGAGGCACCCTGAACATTTATCTAAAGCTGGAACGTGTCCGTTTGATGAAATCAACAGTCCGTCTGAATGTTCTCCAAACCGTAATTGGATCTGTAACATTCTAGAAACAACTTAAAACCAATTCACTACTCTGGAAACGACGGATGACGTAGACCAAAAACTCGCTCGAGTAGTAGGAGTCTTTCGAAATGAGGGCACAAAAATTTGCGAAATCCAACGTAAGGGCATGAAGTCAAAGCTTTCGGGAGATACTCTCCTATTAATGGCAGAGCGACGAACCCTTTGCTAACTTCGTGAGAAGTAGAGGCTTTAAACAAAATAATTACCAAGATGGTTAACGACGCGACCTCCGATTAGCTAATACGCTCAAAAATCAATTGAGCAGAATCGGGGTCCAAAAGTGTTTATTAAGCCTCTTGGAAAAAGTCACCTGACGAAGTTAACCACATTAAAGGGAAAGTCGTTACTCGTCCAAACCGGAAATCCTCTCGGAAGTGGAAAGCCACTACGCCGAATTTTACGCATCGCATGCTACCACTGCACGCAGAGGACAAATTAAGCCGCCACTATACGGAAGAACTGCCTGATATCCATCTAGATAAAATTGTTTTAGCCCTTGGACAGCTTAAAAATAGAAAAGTCGCGGGTGAGGATGGTATTACAACAGAGCTGTTAAAAGCTGGTGGAATTCTATTGGTAGCAGAGCTTCAAGAACTGTTTAATACCGTTCTCTTTTCCGGGAGAACTCTAAAGTACATGGTACAGAAGTATACAAAAAAGGAGATATAACACTCTTAAATAACTATAGGCCAATATCTCTTCTGAGCCATGTCTATGAGCTGTTTTCAAGGCTTATCACAAACCGCCTCGCATTATGATTCGACGAGTTCCATCCCCCGAACAAGCCGGGTTTCTAAGCGGGTACAGCACGATAGATCATATCCACACCGTGCGGCAAATTGTACAAAAAACTAAAGAGTACAATCATCCACTATGCCTAGCGTTTGTGGATTATGAAAAAGCTTTTTACTCGGTCGAAACCTAGGCTGTTCTGGAGTCTTTACAGAGATGCCAAGTCGATTAGTGATATATTGAGATGCTGAGATGTCTGTATGAAAACGCAAGAAAGGCAGTCCGAGTCCAGAACCAGCAGACAAGGCATATCCATCTGCAGCGAGGCGTAAGACAAGGGGACGTCATTTCCTCGAAATTGTTTTCAAATGCACTAGAGGATATGTTTAAGACGCTGAATTGGACTGGTCATGGCATAAACATCAATGGCGCTCATCTCAGATTCGCGTAAGATGATATGGTCTTAACGACTGAATCCATAAAGGATTTGCAATGGATGTTGCACGGACCGGCTGTTTCTTCTCATAGGATCGCTCTCCGGATGAACTTGAGTAAAACCAAAATCATGTGCAACGAGCACGTTGCTCCGGGACCGATTTCCTTAGATGGGGTCACTCTCGAAATTGTTGACAAGTACATTTACCTAGGACAGACGCACGAACTAGAAAACAACAATTTCGAGTGCGAGATTATGAGAAGTATACAGCTAGGCTGGGCAGCATTCGGCAATCTACGTTGAGTCTTCTCGTCACCCATCCCGCAGAGTCTAAAGACTAAAGTATTTAACCAGTGAGTCCTACCTGTCTTGACTTACAGTGTCGAAACGTGGACACTAACAGCTAAGGCGGTCCACAAGCTTAAAGACGCTCAGCAGACTATGGCAAGAGCTATGCTCGGAGAACTAGGGTCACTGACATAGCTAAGCATAAGCAAGCTGAAGTAACAATGGGCCGGCCTTACCTATCGCAGAACCGATGACCGTTGGGGTAGACGTGTTCTGGAGTGGAGACCACGAATCGGGAAACGTAGTGTAGGACACCCTGAGACTCGATAGAGTGACGATATACGTAGGACAGCGGGCAGTGGATGGAAGCAGAAAGCCAAGGATCAGACTAAGTGGCGAATAATTGGAGAGGCCTATGTCCAGCAGTTGACGAAAATGGGCTGATATTGATGATGTAGTACCACCAGTAGATGATGTAGCCACGTAATCCGGCAATCTATATGCCTTTTTATGCATGTCACCGGTATGGCCCATAAACGTAGCTAAATGTTTCATATCATTCTCAGTTATGCTAAATATTTGTAAAAAGGTTGCTAAATGTTTTCTGAGTCGCGTAGACGAAATTGATTTTAGGTTTTTGGGTCCAGATTATCTTGGGTATCCCTCGAGAACTTTGTAATAATAATAAAACTATGCAATAAATGGTTTCTAATAACTGAATATACGTTGCAATAGTAGTACCCTGATTTGATTTTGGCTGCAGCTTCATTGGCTAACGGGACTATAGTGACTTTATTCCACTTCTTTTTGTTTAAATCTGTTGCAGCTTGACTGGAGATGACATGTCGCAAAATTGCATCTATACGATGCATTAATGTCTTAAGATCTGCTTCTGTGTCTGCGGTATTGATTTCATTGTAAGGACCTTGTTTTTTTCAATGCTAACATAATGGCTATATTGCAGCATTGTTTAAAAATAGTTGAAACATTCATAGCAAAAGAAGGTTTCGAATCTATCCTTTTTGGCATCACAGTTATCTACAACTCTAGTTGCCTCCGCCATAAGATCTTAATTGAATGGTTTTAAGGCACTCAATAAATTTATTATAGAATTGTTAATTTTTTAAATTTCGATTAATAATTTTGCTAACTATCTTACTTTTCTTGAAACCACATTAATAAAATGTTTTTCCGAATGACTTTTTTAATATTGGGATCCTTAAGCACAAATAAGAAGATCTGATTTAGCAACTAGCGATGTCTTATCCGCTCTCTTGATATTTACTGTTTTACAATATTAATAATATACGCAATTATGAGTACAATCACTTTGCAAATTAAAACGCGTCCTAACGGCTCAATGTTTGTTTATTAACAAAACGCAGGACTCGCGCGCGCACCCCTTGGGCCCCCGAATCACTTATAAAATCGATGAAATTGGGAAAAAATTTGGACGCAAGATAATCCTACATAAAAATTGAAAAAAACTTTTTTAAATATACGTCGGAGGCAATAGAATGCTAGCATCAGAAATATAATATACGTGCCCAAATATACGCGAGCACGTAGCGACCTCCAAATTGTGCGCGGCAACTCGCTGAACTAATAAATACAGCGGAATTCATTCCCGCAATAAAATAACGTCCTATCCAATTTTTTGCCCACGCATTATATATATTAAAATAAGTCCCCTGTCAAATTTTTAGGGTTGGTTTATCCTGCGTCCGTATACTGGATGCAACAAGTCGGTTGGACGCAACAAGATCGGTAAAAAGTGCCATGTAGGACGCAACATGACGTGCAAGATGTATATATATATATATATATAAGTATAATTATAGTATACCTATATAATCAATGTTATTTTATACGTAATTTATAGAATTAGGCGTTACTTTGCGGAGATCCATAATACAAAAGTAATAATAAAATTATTTTGCTATAATCCGCGAAGAAGTAAAATAGAAAATATATATAATGCTAAATGTAAGTGGGCAATCGGTTATCATACCTGATACATGCAGGATCCGTAAAAACACATGCACAACCAAAATCGCAAAGCGATTTTGGTCGTGGAGTCTGCGGGGCGAAACGATTGTTGAGTTTGTGATAGTGACCGTATATAGTGCTTGTGTATTGTGGTGGTGGTGGTGGAGGTTTGTGCATGTGTTTTTACGAATCCTGCATGTATCAGGTATGATAACCGATTGCCCACTTACATTTAGCATTATATATATTTTCTATTTTACTTCTTCGCGGATTATAGCAAAATAATTTTATTATTACTTTTGTTTTATTTTATACGCTCAAAAGGGGGGGATAGTATAGTATATTGTGGGTATTTTTAATATAAATATAGTATATAATATCATTGTAGGTAGTTGCACAATTGTAACGGATTGTCAGTTTGGAATAAACTGTTGCTCGGACTATGCGTTTTATTTTCAATACATTACAATTACTATTTTTAATTCATGCTTGTAAGCATAAGTCCGCCGTGTGGTATCTGACTGAGTAGAATAGATCTCATTTCTTACAGAGGTGTCGTAAAAGGCGAATACACAATTTAAGTAACTTACTCGTTCATTGGGGATGGACAACCATGTATGTTTTTCCAATATATTTATATGTATACTATATTTATAACTTTTTAAGGAATGGTCTCGTACAATGCGGCTTTTGGAAAGCTATTTAGACGCAAACGTACACTATAAATTCTTATAACTAAGGTATTTAGGTTACCTTAGTTACAAAACAAATGAAAATACTATTTTCCTATAATCCGCGATAAAAGAAAATATATTTAATGCTAAATGTAGAGTGTACTATTCGTTCTCATACCTGATACATGCAGATGTTGTCAAAACTCATGCACTACCTGCTACCGATAACACAACAATACACAAGCACTGATCACATTCACCACCACAATCTCAACATTGTTTCGCCCCATAACCGAAGCATCGTCAGGAGATACACTACACGACAAAATCGCAAAGCGAAGCGTTATCCATGTTTCGGTTGACGATGACAATGCTTCGGTTACGGAGCGAAACAATTGTTGAGATTGTGGTGGTGAATGTATGCTGTGCTTGTGTATTGTTGTGTTATCAATGGCGGGTATTGCATGAGTTTTTACAACATCTGCATGTATCAGGTAGAAGAATATATTTTCTTTTATTGCCGATTATAGCAAAATAATATTCTCATTATTTTGTATTATAGTTTTGTATTATGGACCGCCGCAAAGTAACGCCTGATTATATAAATTATTTACCTTAGTTACCTTAAACATACAATGCCTAATTGTTATAATATGCTTCACTACACTTTACAAATCTGAGTCGGGTCGCTAGTATTATATATATTTTTCGGATTAATCTATTCCAGATATTTTCTGTGTTCAAATTTTCTCTATAGGATTTAGGTACTAGCAAAAACCCGCACTGTATTCAAACTGACTGACGCCAAAGGGAATTCAAACACACGAGTACAATGTCCAATGTTTTTTCTACTGGAATAACGAGTATTTTTTGAGAGCTACGAAAGTCGAGCGTATTTTTTAAATAACTCACTGAAATATGATATCCATACCTCTATTGTAAATGGAAAAGTATATTTGCTTGTCGTACCTTCAAAGGTCAAAGGGAGACACGAATATTAGTGATATTTGGTTGAAAAGCTCAAAAGTGACATAGGTGACTTTTATCACAGTACGTAACGAAATAACATTTTTTCTTACACAGAGTAACGGGAGCGACTTTGGGGTTTTTTTTGTGAAGCCTATCTGCTGTAGATGCTTAAATAAAGGGGCGAAACGATCATTAAGATTTTCGTAGTGAATGTGTGTCGTGCTTGTGTAGAGTGCTGTTTGCGGTGGTGCCTTGTGATACGTGAGGTAATAATTCCTGCATGTATAAGGTATTAGAACGGTTTAGCTTCCTACACTTAGCATTACATAGGGTGGTGTCTAATGATACGTGTGGTAACTAATCCTGCATGTATAAGGTATTAGAACGGTTTAGCTTCCTACACTTAGCATTACATAGGGTGGTGTCTAATGATACGTGTGGTAACTAATCCTGCATAAATAAGGTATTAGAACGGTTTAGCTTCCTACACTTGTTATTACATAGGGTGGTGTCTAATGGTACGTGTGGTAACTAATCCTGCATGTATAAAGTATGAGAACGGTTTAGCTTCCTACACTTAGCATTACATAGGGTGGTGTCTAATGATACGTGTGGTAACTAATCCTGCATGTATAAGGTATTAGAACGGTTTAGCTTCCTACACTTAGCATTACATAGGGTGGTGTCTAATGATACGTGTGGTAACTAATCCTGCATAAATAAGGTATTAGAACGGTTTAGCTTCCTACACTTGTTATTACATAGGGTGGTGTCTAATGGTACGTGTGGTAACTAATCCTGCATGTATAAAGTATGAGAACGGTTTAGCTTCCTACACTTAGCATTACATAGGGTGGTGTCTAATGATACGTGTGGTAACTAATCCTGCATGTATAAGGTATTAGAACGGTTTAGCTTCCTACACTTAGCATTACATAGGGTGGTGTCTAATGATACGTGTGGTAACTAATCCTGCATAAATAAGGTATTAGAACGGTTTAGCTTCCTACACTTGTTATTACATAGGGTGGTGTCTAATGGTACGTGTGGTAACTAATCCTGCATGTATAAAGTATGAGAACGGTTTAGCTTCCTACACTTAGCATTACATAGGGTGGTGTCTAATGATACGTGTGGTAACTAATCCTGCATGCATAAGGTATTAGAACGGTTAAGCTTCCTACACTTAGCATTACATAGGCTGATGTCTAATGATACGTGTGGTAACTAATCCTGCATGTATAAGGTATTAGAACGGTTAAGCTTCCTACACTTAGCATTACATAGGGTGGTATCTAATGATAAGTGTGGTAACTAATCCTGCATATATAAGGTATGAGAACGATTCAGCTTCCTATACTTAGCATTACATAGGGCTGTGTCTTGTGATGCTAGTGGTAACTAATCCTGCATATATAAGGTATGAGAACTATTTTGCTTCTTACACTTAGCATTAAATATATTTTCTAAAGAAATGCGGATTATACAAAATAATTCTGTCATAAATTTTGGTAGGATTATCATCAGTTTCATAGTTCCATGTAATTGCGGTCACATTTTTAATTTATTTTTATAATAGCTTGACACGAAAGTTCGCGTGTAATTTATCATGCCGTTTTATTATAGGAACTCATAAGCATTGTTAATAAGCCTTGGAGGTTTAACAGCTCAATGGTATTTCCAAAATTAAATATCGATTGACACTTATTTTGATGACTTAAAGAGACAATAGATTAAAAAGAGGACGAATAATAAAACGAATTACAAAAATCCTAAATATTATTTAAATCTCATCAAATACTTCGTTCTGAGTTTTAAAAGTTATGAAAAAATCAAGCAAAAGGTTCAATTGTTATCAAAAAATAAACTAAGTGTTATTCGACGGCTAAAAAATATCTGAAAATGGCACTTTCATATAAATTAAGGAGACATGAGTCATATTTCAGAATGCAATGAAAAACGTAGTTGTCAAAAATTATATTATAAGTTAGTCATCATCCTCCTGCCCTTATCCCACTCTTAGTGGGGTCGGCACAACATGTTATAAACATGCTGTCACATGATTTGGCTGCGTTTTAACGACGTCAACTTACGTTAGTCGTATTTTACGACACCTCGATAAGAAAGAGGGTGGTCTATTCTACTAAACCGGATACCACACGGTGGGTCAACTTACCTTAGTCGCCTTTAACGACACCTCGGTAAGAAAAGAGGTTGGTCTATTTTACTCGGCCGGATACCACACGGCGGGTCGACTTACCTTAGTCGCCTTTTACGACACGTCGATAAGAAAAGAGGGTGGTACTATTCTATTCAGCCGGATACCACACGGCTATATTTTATAAGTTAGTATTTTCAAAATCAATTTGCCAATCTAAAAAAAATTGATTTTCGAATAATAAAGTTCGCGACAGCAAGTTCATATCTCTTACGGTTAATTCACAATAACTACTTTTATATTCAAAATTTCAATTATATACACTGATTTCCACGCGGGCAAAGCTGCAGGCAAAGCTAGTTAATATATAAAGTAAGGATTCATGACTTCTCTAGGTAAAAAAAAAAAAAAAACAAAACAAAAGAGCAACCGCCGAGTTTCTTGCTGGCTCTTCTCGGTAGGAACAGCTTTCCGAACCAGCAGTAGAGTTGACGATTCAAAAGCACTTGTTTACAAGTTTATTTGAATAAAGAATAATTTGAATTTGAATTTGACTAATTTATTATACCATGGTGAGTAATATCACCGATCGGTTATTATGTTCTAATACCGAGAATAATACGGTCGATAAAAGCCACTTATAATGTGCATTTCACGTTGAGTGAAATAATTAAATTGCCGTGTCAGCCCGTGTTCTGAGTACGGTGATTAATTATTACGCTCCCATAGGCTGTTAGTTTTAATAATAAAACATATATAGAGCTATGCACTTTAACCTTTACCTACATGAAATAATAACATAACATCAAGAGAAAAATAATCCATACCAACCTAAGCGAAAAGACGTCATGTGGAATCCGGCTGAATAGAATAGTACCACCCTCATTTCTTACTCGTGTCGTAAAAGGCGACTAAGGTAAGTCGACCCGCCATATGGTATCCGTCTGAGTAGAATTGACTAACATCATTTCTTACCGAGGTGTCGAAAAAGGCGACTAAGGTAAGTTGACCCAACATGTGTATCCGGTTTAGTAAAATAGATCATCCTCTTTCTTACCGAGGTGTCGTAAAATACGACTAAGGTAAGTTGACGTCAGGCAGGCAGCCGGTGGTAAAAACGCAGCCAAATCATGTGATAGCATGTTATAACATGTTGTGCCGACCCCACTTAGAATGGGATAAGGGCAGGAAGAAGATATAGAGCTATGCATTTCAACCTTTTCCTACATGAAATAATAACATTACAGCAAGAGATTACAGCAAGAGAATAATAAACCATACTAACCTAAGCGAAAGGCTTAAGTACCTAAATCAAAATTATATTATTTTTACGTTTTACACAACAATTACAAATTGTATTTTAGCTGCTTTATATATAATTAAATAAAAATACCCAGGAGAAAAATTTTAATTAAGTGCCTGTTTAAATAAATTTGGTTCAAAAGAAAAATTAAGTCCAATGTTTTCGTTTTATCCCCTTGCCAACGTATTAAATATTCAAAGCAAAGAGCAAAGGCGAAAATTAAAAAAAATGAAGTGTACAATTACGTAAATTAAACAAGCTACAGGAAACATTCTCTTGGGAACCAGTAATGACGGCCATGCAATGAAAATATTGTTAATAATTTTTAATAACACCTTTAAATTAAGATGTAAATAGTATTATTGATACATCTGGCGACAAAGAATTACATTTAATATAAAAGATTTATTAAAAATATATTTATTTGAATTGAAAAATCAATTAATTTAAAAACTAAAATTGAATCCCATTTAATTCTTATTTCTCCATTTTACTATAGTATCAAGATCACGCTCAAAAACTAGACAGCTATCTTCATTACAATAAATAGTTTTAAATCATCAACATAAAGCAAACACTTGTTAAGACTGGGTACCGTTGGGAGGTCATTAAGTATTAAGAGTAGTAATGGACCTAATATGGAGCCCTTGGGTACACCGGAACGTTTGTAATAAGCCTTATTTTAATTTAAACTTACAAGAAACGATATTTACTATGACGCATATAGTAACAGTTAATAGTATAAGTAATTCCTACAGAGTTAAGGAGTAAAACCGATTCTAAATAATTAAATAAACAATATATCATTGTTGACTCTATCTAAAGCTTTTCTAAAATTGAAATATAGAATACCTATGCTTCAAAATCATTTCTTTAGACAATTCTGGGGATATGTGTAGCCAACCGCCCCGCAATGGATCAATGTTATAGGTCTTATTTCCAACTTCCTTCTCTCCAAAAAAGGAGATGGCCTCTGCCCAAAATTGAGATAGTAACAGACCGGTACTTTAACTCACTTGCTTGCGGTGAATGTTTCTTGCTGGACATCTCGTTCAGCTCCTGTCAGCTGCAACGCACGCACCCGATCATTGAGAACAGCGCCCCCAAGCGACCAGTTTAAGCTTAACTGGGTATATTTTCTTCCTTGATCCTACAAACAAACAAATATTTCCTTGAAACATAATAATAACCATAATAGATACGAGTCATTATTTTAGATGGAGTAAGTGTACGTAACGACAAAGAATATAATATTTTATATATTTCAAGATGGCGCGGGCGGTGTGAAATAAAGGTTATAGTAGCTTCGCTCGTTAATGCTCTGAAACGACATCATTAAGTTAATAACGTTGTCAATGACGCTTGCAATTTTATTATTCTATACATTAAAACGCGCTCTAGTGGAATAGACTATTCTGGAATTAACAAGTAATTAGCCTTTGTAATAATTTAATCGTCCACATTGTAAAGGAATGTCTCAAAATTACTCTTTGAGACATTAATTTGTGATCATTTAAATAATGTGGTTAATAAAATTGAATGGCTTGACAATGTTTAATGTTTAATGAAGTTTGGTGAATTAAAAATGGTTACTTAATATTTGCAATTTACCTGCATATCTCTAGATAAGTTTGGAGATATGTGTAACATCCGAACCCGTATTGGATTAGCGTAGCGTCTTAGCTCTATCCCACTTCTCCACAAAGAGAGGAGGTCAATGCCCTTTACTTTTATAAAATAAATTGTTAAAACAGCAATTAAAAATACCAAATCAAAGGTTTAATATGATAAATACTAAACAAACAATACACCGTAAATTCTGTTTTTCGTGAATAGCTTTGTAAATATCTACAGACTGAAATCCACTCCCATTTTATGAAGAGTCAGTTATATAGTGGAGCATCCTTGACTTGAACTATGCTAGCCGCGCGCCAGTAAATTTAAGAACACGGTCTTTTAGTTTAAGTATTAAAAGACTGCTCAACATGTAACTTCTAAAGAAGATTTAACGACTTAAAACAATTTATTTTCTTCTTTATTACGAGTATTTAGCATATACGTCGGCGTATATTTACAACATTAAAAAATTGTTGATCGGCTCTAAGGCTTCTGATGCGCCGACGTTTGGCGTTAGAGTATTCACATTCACATACAAATATACTCTTTTGTTTATATTTATCTTTAATATTTTAATGAGTTAACTTTATATGTATTTATAAATTATTTTTTTTTGGAATCTCGGAAATGGCTCCAACGATTTTCCTAAAATTCAGCATGTAGGGGGTTTTATGAGAGAAAGTCGATCTAGCTTTCTTAGGTTTTATTTTTAAAAAAATCTCGTTTTATGCCTGTTTTGGGCATTAAAAAATACTAAAATTTACATTGAATATAAAACACTATTTGTTGCCGTAAACTGTCAAGTCAGCGTAGTTAAATCGGGGAACGGACGGTCTCGAGAAATGAAATACCTCGACCTACCCATCTACCCAGTATAGCTACCTATAAGTTACTTTTTCTTATTTTGTAAAAAAATTACCCAGGTAATAGTTGTTAAATATGTCGAACTGACATTTTTTTACTGAATTTCACACAATCATAATTACAATGCAAGGCATTCTTTTTTTCAGTCATTATAAGTTACAATGGAATTTGGACCATTGGGCGACAAATAGTAATATTCAATTTGCATTTGAAACACAACATGCGTCGCGGCGGCGACGTCTAGACTAGGAATTAAGTTGAGAATTGTTGTATTGCGTGCAGTTAAGTAACATGAAATATGTGCCGAAGCTTGGAATATACCCAAATAGTTCATTGGACTCAAAGCCGTGTGGTATCCGGCTGAGTAGAATAGTACCACCCTCTTTTCTTACCGAGGTGTCGTAAAAGGCGACTAAGATAAGTCGACCCGCCGTGTGGTATCCGGCTGAGTAGAATAGACCAACCTCATTTCTTACCGAGGTGTCGTAAAAGGCGACTAAGGTAAGATGACCCACCGTGTGGTATCCGGTTTAGTAGAATAGACCACCCTCTTTCTTACCGAGGTGTCGTGAAATACGACAGAGGTAAGTTGACGTCAGTCAGGCGGCCGGTCGTAAAAACGCAGCCAAATCATGTTACAGCATGCTTATAACATGTTGTGCCGACCCCACTTAGAGTGGGATAAGAGCAGGAAGATGAGTTCATTGGACTCAACTACTTTTTAGATCGAGTCCTCATATTCATATAAACCATGGTCCCCAGGATTATTATATGTTGAAGATGCTATTGGACAAGTTCATTACCAAGATTAATTAATTTTTACTTATTGGAATTTTACTTTATTACTTACTTTCTATTGTACACTTTATTTTATTATTGCATTATGTAGTACGATATTATTGTCTTTATTATTTTAGAGTATTTAGGAATTTAGTTCTCGATGTCTTATAAGAAATTAAGATTGCAAAAATTCTAAATTGTATTATAGTTACTATAAACTGTAATTACTTTAAACTACAATTGTAACATCCTGTAAACGGGTTATATGGAATTAAAATTGATTGATAAACAAGATGAAAAACGTAGCCAGTACTAATCTCGGTACTCAAACGACAAAACATTTACATAACTCAAGATTCTCAAGAGACTGCTCTCTGATGTTAGCTCTTAGTAACACCTTTATTATTTAAACAACATCTCCGCTCACCAAGAGTCTTCTGTTTACCTTTATATCTTACATCGTTAAAAATCGTATCAAACATCATTATATCTTATCCCACTTTAAATGGGGTCGGCACAACTTGTTATAAACATTGTGTCACATGAATTGGCTACATATTTTACGACCCCCCCGTCTGCCTGACAGCTTGCCTTAGTCGTATTTTACGACACCCCGGTAAGAAAGAGGGTCTATTCTACGTAACCAGATGCTACTCGGAGCGTTGAATTACCTTAGTCGTATTTTACGACACCTCGGTCAGAAAGAGGGTGTATTCCGTATACCACACGGCATTATAAAACGTATGTAACGTAAAGGTTATAACATTTTATATATAGCACCAGGTTTTCCAGAATCCAGGATCGGTATTTTTTTACAAAATAAAAAAAGAAACTTCAAAAAAAGTAGTAGGGAGTTTTGGGGATAAAAATCGATCTAGCTAGGTTTTATATAAAACAAAATTCTCGTTTTATCCCTTCTTTTTTGGGCACTAAAAAAACTACGAAAATAGGAATAGATAGCAACTCATAATTTGTCAAATGGAAAGCCGTGATAGCCTAATGGTAACGTCTAACGTCACTTTTTTCTTTTTTTACATCTTTTAAAAAACTACCTGCAAGGCTCTGTTATCCAGGTACTATATATTTAATAATCCTTCAGTTAATCGTATTAATTCCGCCATCTTTGTTTTACATTAAAACAAAACTGTTCGATTTTTAAATCTCTTGAACTGACCTGTATGTATCTTACCACCAATATAAATAACGATAAGTTTCCATCGTCATTATAGCATATATTCGTATTAATTCCGCCATCTTTGTTTTATATTAAATCAAAACTGTTCGATTTTTAAATCTCTTGAACTGACCTATCTGTATCTTAACACCAATATAAATAACGATAAATTTTGCATAATTATTATATCATATATTCGTAAAATGATAAATGGTTAATTATATCGATCATTTATTATCACACCGTCACCTCTAATTAATTTAATTCCCATTTGACGGCTGTTATAATAGTCCCAGTTACCGCTTGTTTGCAATATGGTTTTTAATATTATAACTACATGGTCGTCCAGTTATATTTTATTAAGTAATTGTACATTCGTGACGCTGTTCAAAAAGGAGTTACAACACGCAACTGTTTAACTGTTTACTTTAACATGGAAGTTTTGCGTACGTTATGTAGAACGGGCCTGTTGGCCGCCTGTATGCAACAGCTCTATGTTTTCATTTGAGGAAAAAAATTTACATAAGTATATGATATACAGGAACTCAAGCGAGACCTATTTGTCCAAAACTCATAACTTTTGAATACTAAGGTCTTTGAAAAGTTCTTAATACCAGAAAAAACTTATACATATGTATATAACTTTAAATAACTTACGACATAGGAAAGCCGAAGTTGCATTGAGTGGACCACATATTACGGAGAGCATTTTGGTAACCCGAGAGTCTTCACCGAAATGTACCTTTTACAAATCTTAATTTTTAGATGGTTATTATCATGGTATAAATTCTTTCCATAGTAATTACAAGGTAACCTATCTTTCTACAATTTATATTTTACCCATATTAACATAATTGTGTAGCAAATTGACTCCTCTTAAATTAAGACAAGTCCAAATTCTGTCTCGAGTGACGAAATTAGAAGAAGATTATTTGTTATAATAAATTTCGTTTTAATATAAAATTTAAAGTTCAAAACCATAAGTTTTTACCATTATGCATGCAAAAGTAAGTCAAAAATTCTTTTAGCATTTTAGAAGAAAACATTTATGAACATAAGGAACCTGAATAGATGGATTAAAGAATATTTTTTAGAATCTGTATAACAAAAAAGAGTCTTTACGAAAATTAGGAATAATTTGAGCGTTGGGTTTTCTTGAGTGCTCATTTATTTTAGGCGGAAAAGTGTACGTTATTTCTTTAAAGCTTAAAACAACATTTTCTGTATTTAAGACCTTTGAAAGCAATTAATTGTTCCATCCTTCATTAACAGTCCCAGTGTTTTACTTAAGTTTTTCTCAACATTAGGTTACGTTTACATAGACCGACCGGAAAATAAAATATTGTTACAACAGTTTTAAATACAAGCTTCTTTATATAGTTAGTGAATAATATAGAAAAATATTGTCGCCGTCATTGTCATTGAGTTGTTGAAAAAGATTAAATGGGTTCACTTTTGAGAAAATTGGTTTTTATTATTGCATAAGTATTAAGGAAAATCCTTAGTTGTATTTTACGGCACCTCAGTAAAAAAGAGGGCGGTCTATTTTACTCAACCGGATGTCACACGGTGGATCAATTTACCTTAGTCGCCCTATACGAAACCTCGGTAAGAAATGAGGGTGGTACTATTCTGTTCAGCCGGATACCACACGGCGTAAGTATAAAGGAAAAATATCGTTTCTATAATATGTTAAATGAACAAAGAGTAAAGTAACGGCCTGTTACTATCCCACTGCTGGGCATAGGCCTCCTCGCTCTGTTTTCTGGAGAGAAGGGTTGGAGCTAAGACCCAGACTAACCACGCTGCTCCAATGCGGATTGGTAGGTTACACATATCTCCAGAATTCTCTAAAGACATGCAGGCTTCCTCTTGATGTTTTTTTTTACCAAAAAGCGTGTGATAAATTGTAATTATCAATGAGACACATAGGTTTTAATAGAAAAACTCATCGGTGTCTGCCCAGGGTTCGAACACGTAACCTTCTCGGAAGAGTCACACGATGTCACCGCATGCAAGTTATCTTTAATTTTGAATGAATATGAAATACATATTGATGAATATTATTTTTTAGAGCTTGATAGAGAATATTATTTAAGATTACTTCTTATTTATATTATAACTAGTTGTGCCCGCGTCGAGATCAGTGTGTCACAAAGTTATTCCCAAGTAAATCCCGATCCCGCAGGAATTCTATGACAAAAAGCCTATATGTTGCTCCACAACCTCCTCCATCTCCTAGTGAAAATCGCATCAAAATCGGTTAAGCCATTCCGGAGAATATACTTAGAACCATAAAAAAATCTTTTATAAATACTGTTCAATACATTTTGAGAAAATTGAGCACATACAGACAAACAGCGTTTGGAGACTTTGTTTTAAAATTAAACAATCAGGAAAAAAAAGTTAAAAAATCCACGACAACAGTGTGACCGGACCCTTAATGACAAATTGCAAAAGCTTAACAATACAAAAGCATTTTGCTAACCTAAGAGTTTGCTTACCTCTCCGCTTGCTTTTTAATTACTAAACACACATTCTTTAAATTTTTCTTTCAGACTTGCGAGTGTCATTTGCGAACTGTTACTTTAAGTGTACCTAACAATATTACTTTCTACCTCATACCAATTTTTAACATTATACGTAGATTTGATTAAGTAATGTTACATTTTATAACGATATCGTTCGCGCTTACTGCGTGCCTTCGATAGCTGCAGTTGGTGAACTAGTAGTAGGATAGTCAGACAACCGGCAATTTCTCTATCCCGAATAATCAAGGGTTTACTTTACTTGGTTACCTTTAACTTGGATGCTTCTTCTTAAGTTATGGCGTTCACCCCGCTCCGGCCGGAGTATAACCACAAAAAACTTAATCTACCTATATTCGTGGAATCACAACTTTAATTGTTCTTTAATATAGTATACATACAAACACCAAATTGTTCTTTATATTTCTTATATATTAATCCGATAATCCACCGAACACCCATATTTATTGCAATTCACTCAGA
Source organism: Morpho achilles (assembly GCA_947086495.1). Lineage (NCBI taxonomy): Eukaryota > Metazoa > Arthropoda > Insecta > Lepidoptera > Nymphalidae > Morpho > Morpho achilles. The sequence goes on along the minus strand of CAMTZB010000003.1, from coordinate 16,195,586 downwards.
GGCCCGTGCACCGTGTTGCGCGGCCGACCGATCTTCTTTTTTGTGTGTGACATTAATTAGTCACCTACCACGCCGTGTGGTATCCGGCTGAATAGAATAGTACCACCCTCTTTTCTTACCGAGGTGTCGTAAAAGGCGACTAAGGTAAGTCGACCCGCCGTTTGGTATCCGGCTGAGTAGAATAGACCAACCTCATTTCTTACCGAGATGTCGTAAAAGGCGACTAAGGTAAGTTGACCCACCGTGTGGTATCCGGTTTAGTAGAATAGACCACCCTCATTCTTACCGAGGTGTCGTAAAATACGACAGGGGTAAGTTGACGTCAGGCAGGCGGCCGGTCGTAAAAACGCAGCAAAATCATGTAACAGCGTGTTTATAACATGTTGTGCCGACCCCACTTAGAGTGGGATAAGGGCAGGAGGATGATGATTAATTAGTCACCTACCCACACCTCAGGTGCAGCAAGCCCCAATTACCCTCGGTGGAAAAAATTGCCCAAACAGATATTGTAAAATATAAAGGCAAACACAAGACTCTTGTTGAGCGAAGATTTTGTTTAAATAATAAAGGTGTTACTAAGAACAAACATCAGAGAACAATCTCTTGAGAATCATGAGTTTTGTAAATGTTTTCTCGTTTGAGTAGCGAGATTAGTACTGGTTACGTTTTTATCTTGCTATGTTATATTGATTTAAAAAGAAAATGATTAACCTAATGTTAACGCACACTATATATAATAACACGATATAATAGGAATACCACAATTTCCGTTCCGAGATGCACTTCTCTTGAATGACGAACAAAGACTGAATGTAACTAAAACGTTTTATCAATAGGAAGACTAAACCAGAAACAACAACGGCACAATGCTGCCGACATTTTAATCAAAAAGGGCGCGATACTCTTGTTTCATGACTTTGTTGCTTTAAAATACATAGCGGAAGTCAGTGGCGACAACACTAATAATTGTTATAACTGTCCTAGTGACGCCGTGTGGTATCCGGCTGAATAGAATAGTACCACCCTCATTTCGTACCGAGGTGTCGTAAAAGGCGACTAAGGTAAGTCGACTCGCCGTGTGTATCCGGCTGAGTAGGATAGACCAACCTCATTACTTACCGAGGTGTCAAAATCAATGTGTCAGCATGTTTATAGCACGGCGTGCCGACCCCACTTAGAGTGGGATAAGGGCAGGAAGATGACGATGAACTGTGATTTACGTATCTTCATATATTTGTAATCTTCATTGAAATCAATCCTATTATTATCAAGGGATATTTTATTTATCCTTTTTTTAATCCTTGATATACGAGTCAAATCAATATGATTTTTAGCTATGGAGGCAGTAAAAGAATTGGCGAATGATAAAAGCTATATTTTAATCTCGATTCGGAAATCCAGTTAATAAGATTCTAGTTCTTACATAAAACCAGATAAATTCTAAGAATTAATGTCTACTTTTTTAACCTTTAAGATTGTTCCAACATTAATATTACTGTGCTAAAAGTCTGCTTCAGTTATAAAATATCATTAATTTTACCGTGAGGCAATTGACATCCCGTGGTCTTTAACACGAAATCTCTCTTAAGATTAAAATAATCTCATGTTTTTTCGTTGTAACATGGTTTTGAATTATTAAAGATATTTATGTACAAAACTTTCCCTTAAACTCTGTGCTACGAATAACGTGGACTTGGATTTCATTCAACTTTATTTAATAAATAAAATCACTGGAACTGTTATTAATTTTTTAATTTATGTGTTTACTTCGATAATACTTTTAGTTGGCGTTTTGCTAAATAGCAAATTATCATCATTCTTCTGTTCAAATCCCACTCTAAGTAGGGTCGGCATAACATGTTATAATAATGTTGTCACATGATTTGGAAAATACATAGGTATTTTACGACCGGCCGCTTGCCTGACTTCAATTTATCTTAGTCGTATTTTACGACACATCGGTAAGAAGAAGGTCTATTCTTCTCAACGGGATACCATACGGTGAGTCAACTTACCCTAGTCACCTTTTACGACACCTCGGTAAGAAAGAGGATCTATTCTATTCATCCAGATACAACACCGCGGTACTTCAATATTGTTTTTAATTTGCTTTTTTAGTAAACTGTTAGCGGACACACTATACGATACAATAGACTGTATAGTGATATAATAGAATACCGCTATTCCCGCTGCGAGATGCACTTCTCTTGTATAACGAACAGAGACTGACTGTCACTGAAACGTTTTAGCAATAGGAAGACTCTACCAGAAACAACAACGGCACAGTGTTGCCACCATTTCAATGAAAAAAGGGCGCGATACTCTTGTTTCATTACTGTGTTACTATAAAATACATGGCGGAAGTCAATGGCGACAACAAAACTGATAGTTCCCACAATAAAAATACTAAGAATAAAATTTTGTAACGCCAGCTTAGATTTAATCGGTCAATATATTTTTATAGCAAAGGGATAGAAGGATCTTTTAAGAGATGCTTCACAACTATACGGAACTTTAAGGAGTTTCTAGTACCTATTTTTCTCAGATATGTTTTATAATGCTACTTTGAAACTTTGAAACATTGGAATTTTCAATGCAGTTTTTTAACAAGTAATCTTTTATGATTGAGGAATTGTTGCCAGAAGTACTAAAATTTCCAAGATATTTACTATTCTTAGTCATCTATAAAGCATTACCAACCATAATTTCTATTCAGATAGGTGTGTTGTTTTGCTATAATCCGCGATTATAGCAAAATATTATTATAACTTTTGTTTTTTTTATTTATTTATTACCAGTGTTTAGTAATTAGCCCTTTCCTCCTTGAAAAGAAGAATTAAATTTGAGGCCACAACACTGCTAAATGTTTTTACAATAAAAAAGTTTTATTTAATAGATAACTTATAAGAAAATTTAGAGCCCGAAAACAGGGATAAAACGACATTTTTTTTTAATAAAACTTATCTAAATCGATTTTTCTCCCCCAAAACCCCCTACACGCTGAATTTCAGGAAAATCGTTGGAGCCGTTTCCGAGATTCCGAAAAAATATATATATACATACAAGATTAACTCATTTAAATATTAAAGATACAATAAACTTATCATTCTTTCTGTCATGTAGATACCTAATAAAGCTTTGTTATAAACTATCGCATTCGAACCTAGTATTCTAATAAAACTCTGCTATTTTATGCTATCCTATTTCCTCTTGCTCTCAATAATCCGTTTTCCACTTCCTCTTTTCTAGTATCTATCCGACCGCGATAGATCCAATTTTTAGACCCAAATTGCATTCTCCTCGCATCGATTCATTCCAAATTTTTTCTTTACCTTCTACGATATGTATGTGTTTCATCATCATTCTCCTACCCTTATCACACTCTAAATTACGTCTTTTAGAGTGTGGCACAACATGTTTAAACATGTCGTTACATGACTTTTATACTATACTCAACTGAACGTTAGTCGCCTTTTACGACACCTCGGTAAGAAAGAGTGTGGTCTATTCTACTAAACCGGATACCACACGGTGAGTCAACTTACTTAAGTCACCCTTTACGACACCCCGGTAAAAAATGAGGGTGGTATATTCTACTCAGCCGGATACCACACGGTGAGTCAACTTACTTTAGTCACCCTTTACGACACCTCGGTAAAAAATGAGGGTGGTATATTCTACTCAGCCGGATACCACATGATGGATCAATTTACCTTAGTTACCCTTTACGACAATTCGGTAAGAAAAGAGGGTGGTCTATTCTACTCAGCTCGATACCACATGGCGGGCCAACTTACCTTAATCACCCTTTAAGACACCTCGGTAAGAAATGAGGGTGGTCTATTCTATTCGGCCGCGGGATATGTTTCGTCTTTAGTTAATACAATTTTTCTTTTGATATATTACTTCCTTTTAGAATTCTTACCTAATCACTGTTATTTTAGCTGTTAATTATAAATTATCCTTATTATAGAGATCCTTTTATTCATCACTACATAGTATAAAAAAAGTCGCATTCTTTGTATTGTATTCATTTCTTTGCATGTATCCATATATCCCTATGTATGCATAAAACTTTAAAACTGCGCAACAGATTTTGATGCGGTTTTTTTTAATAGATAGAGTGATTCAAGAGGAAGGTTTATATGTATAATAACATTCAATACGGAGTAGAGAAATACTGTAATTTTTGAGGTTTCTGTAAATTACATTTTCTTCCGCTTACGTGGCAAACACTGGCTAAACCCTACGAGATTTATCAAAATGATGTAGTAAGTATTTGTACATCTTGAAAAGGTCAACAGAAAAGTCCGCGATGGTGTATGTCTATCTCTTATGGATAACCCACAAAAGCACTTTTTGTCATTTACTTTTTACATACCCGTGCAAAGCAGGGGCAGGCCGCTAGTTAAGTATATAAGACGAGCGGAGATTCATTATATCCATTATGATCCAAAAGGGAAGCGGCGTAGTCGACTGTATCATATCGCAAAAGCCGGCCAGCTTTCATTGTCACCTCGACTTATGATCCCTACTTAGAAAATTTTCTTTGAGTCTTTACTTCGAACGTTTCTTTTGATTAAACTAATTAAATATTATAGTGTCTCTATTCATTGTATTCTCCATTAAAGGCAATGTGACGCTATAACACTTAAAATCTTGAGTATTATCCTTTACTTTCTCATAAAATTATACTAGTTTTTTTTTCCCGAAAAAAGTGATAAAACATTTTTTTAAATAAAAACCTATCTAGATCGACTTCTACCACCAAAACTCCTTTACATGCTAAATTTCATGAAAATCGTTGGAGCCGTTTCCAAGAGAGGTGAAGGTACCTAGGTTCGAACGCCACCTTTCTTAACTATTTTTAATTTTTTCAATGTTAATTTTTTTTATGTCTTTAAAAAAACTACGTAGCAAGACTTGGTCAGGCAGATACTTTAATATTAAAGATAATAATTTTAAAAGTAAACAAATGAAATAAATATTGTATGTCTCTGTTAAAAAAATGTTAATTAATATGTCAGTACCTGGGGAACCGAGTCATGCGTGGCAATTTTTTTTTAAGAAATAAAAATGCAATTTATAGGGCTAGTGAAAACTGGGATTATATCCGGGGTATTATCACTTTCTTAGTCCACCCGTTCCCGACTGAGCTGCTACAACTTTACAAATAACAGCAAAATTAATCTTTGTTCTCTATTAATATTTTTGCAATTTTTGAATGCTTGAAAATAGTGATAAAACGACTTTTGGTAAAATACAACCTAGCTAGATCTTATAAAAAACTAAAAAAAAGATAAACTTATATTTTAAGATTGTATGCACTCCATATTATCTTATGAATTTCATATATCACTTCACTGGAGGAAACCTTGTTTAAATATTACAAGGACTTGGAATTATTTGTTCGGAAATACTTGTTTTAAGCAGCAGACGAACGAGATTGATAACCTTCCTAACATCATTTGCTAAACGTCTGAGATATACAGTAAGAATTCTGATAACGTCAAGCCGGAATCTAAAATGCTTAAATGTTAAGAAACCGGGCGGATGGGAAGCTTTCGTAGTGATAAAATTGAAATTTAAAGCCTTAAAATACTTTTTTTTAAGCAAAAATAAATAGCATACCAACTCTCTCCTCTCAGACAATTGCATATCGGCACTTGCCTTGTAGACGATTATTAAGTCTGGATTGTAGATTATAAGGCATTATTAATGAGGTACAATTAACTGTCGGGCATCTGAATAAAAGTATTTAACGAGATTGGGCAAGCTGCCAGTAACGGCTTTGAGCTTAATCTAGGTCTTAACTTGACTTGAGAATGCAATATAATGGCATGTATCACGGTGGAGCCCTAATATCAATCACGATGGTCTCCAATAACACGTTGGGGTATTTATCACAACACAAGTTAAGGTGGGTGACAAAATAAATGAGTTTGGTTTCCCGAAATAAAAGAAATAGTTTGGGCAGAATTTCGTATACTATGTGAGGACTTAAACAAAACTATTATTACACTACAAACATAAAACTATAACTAACTTTAAATAACAATACCGAAACTTAACCGAAACGTTATACAAAATGAGACTAAAGACTTGTATCAACGCCTCCGCGCAGGCGTCTGACTCGAATTCAAAGATGAATCCGTGAGGCGGGAACGATTCAACAACTCTGTACTATTACGATTAAACAACTCTGTTTAATCAAAATAACGTGCGGACTTCCCCGAAATACGTTGGGTTGCTACATATGGTAATATAATAAAATAAGTTAGTCTTTAGAAACAATATCTATATTCCATTTTGTATTTCTCTTTTTGTAATATACATCATAATAATAGCATAATACAATAATAAGCCAAGGTGTGGAATTCCCTTCCTGCATTTATCTTCCCGGATTCCTACGATTTTAATACCTTCCAAAAAAGAGTGACACTACATTGGCAAGCGCGGTTCACCTTCTGCATCTTTCCAAGATCGTAGCGAAGCGTTGGCCTTACAAAGTAAAAAAAAATACACTTTGGTTAATAGCCTCTTCAGGTAACCAAACGAGGTTTGGTTTCGTTTTTGTAGACAGAATCGCTAAATTCAACGCGGAAATACTGTCAGTACTCTAAGGACCATTCCACGTTGGCAAAGTAGGTTAATAAATTTTACATGTATTCATTCTTTTTTTTTTCAAAGAGTAAACCACCTTCAATGGATTAGAGGAGAGTATAGAGAAAATAACTAAAATAATTTACTATGAGAACTTTGTCATTTTGTGACATTTACAGTCGTACTTTGAAAAACACAGTCGACTCATTGAGAAAATGAAGTATACAGCGAGACACTTGGCAATTCTCCAAGTCTGAATCGGCACACGATGAGGGACGCTAAAGTTTGCAATGATTTGTAGTATAGTTGACCGAGTTCAATCTCTAACGAAATGCTAACAACTTGATTACCTAGCTTGTTAATTTACCAAGAATAGTGTTGACTATGAGGTAGGTAGGAAATCATCTGACCACCCGAATGTTAAATATAAATGTTGGTGGATATGTGACTAGTGGGAGGGCGAAAACCAGATGGCTCGATTTTTGCATGTAACCTTTTATATGCATGTTATAGAAGCACCTTAATTAAAGAGTGATAGGAAAGAATGGAAGCGAAAAATATGTTGCATTTTTTTCATAAAAACCTAGTGGAATCGATTTTTCTCCCCCAAAACATGCTTACATGCTGAATTTCAGGAAAATCGTTAGAGCCGTTTCTGAGATTCCGAAAATATAATTATATACTACAAGATTAACAAGATTAAATATCAAAGATTCTCTGAAAGAAATGCACAAGGAAACTTGCGCAGCTGAAGAAATAACGGAAGTATGTGTGTAAATATATTGATTTGGAACAGTGGAATTTAAGATGGAACAGTGTAATGGGTCTAAACTGAGCCTTTTTCACCAAAAAATGTACAAAGAAGGCCTTAACCGGACAGTGGTAGTTACACGTAGTTTCTTTTAAAAAAATTAACTTAGAAATCAATGGATTCGATTGCATATGAGTATTAGATATGAGTAAGTATAAATGTTCAATATAAATTAAACCACTATGTAACGTATTCCATCATAACACACGTAATGAAAGATTTTCAAATAATTTATAGAATTAGGCGTTACTTTGCGGAGATCCATAATACAAAAGTAATAATAAAATTATTTTGCTATAATCCGCGAAGAAGTAAAATAGAAAATATATATAATGCTAAATGTAAGTGGGCAATCGGTTATCATACCTGATACATGCAGGATTCGTAAAAACACATGCACAAACCTCCACCACCGCCACCACAATACACAAGCACTATATACGTTCACTATCACAAACTCAACAATCGTTTCGCCCCGCAACCGAAGCATCGTCAGGAGATAGACTCCACGACCAAAATCGCAAAGCGAAGCAATACCCAGATAAGTTTAGTTATATACTAATCGGTTCAACCCGGTTCAATCAAAAATCGGTTCAAATAAAGGGTGGGGTTGAACCGATTAGTATATAACTAAACTTATCTGGGTATTGCTTCGCTTTGCGATTTTGGTCGTGGAGTCTATCTCCTGACGATGCTTCGGTTGCGGGGCGAAACGATTGTTGAGTTTGTGATAGTGAACGTATATAGTGCTTGTGTATTGTGGTGGCGGTGGTGGAGGTTTGTGCATGTGTTTTTACGAATCCTGCATGTATCAGGTATGATAACCGATTGCCCACTTACATTTAGCATTATATATATTTTCTATTTTACTTCTTCGCGGATTATAGCAAAATAATTTTATTATTACTTTTGAAAGATTTTCAAGTAAGAATAGAAACAAACAAGAATAGTTTTCTACAATTTGAGTACGCTTTAAGCTTACATATAGCGTTAACATAAAGGTCCAAAACATATGTTTTTCTTTTGTGAACAAGAAAAAACATAGTACATAATTGAGGGAATTTTAACTTATAAATCGAAAAAATTCCCCATGACTCTGTTCTATTTAAAAGTACACCTTATGTAACATAAAAAGTAATAACACGTTTTCAATTCGCCGGTCAATAACTTGGAGCCAAAATTAGAGAAATTTATTCGCTCATATGACTGCCAAAACGAGCATAATTGCGTTACTTCTCTCTCGCACTTATCACCGTATTCGGCTATCCCACTCTAACTTAATATATTCTATTATCTTATCCACAACCTGAGCACGTTTCCACGAGTTTTGGGACATGTTACGTCCCTGCAATATGTGAAAATATAAATACCGACAAAGTAGCAAGTAATGCGCAAATGGAGATATATTTACGTCTGACGAGTCAAAGACACGCTTATTACCTGTATCCTTAGGGGTGTAAAGGTGGAGCACGTCGTTGTAAGTCTCACAACTTGCGTAACTGTTTCGACCAATAGCATTTGCCATGAAATTATCGTGATATGACCGTTCGTATTAGCTGACCGTATTGAGATTCAAATTAAAAATATTCTTTATTCAAATAATTTTAAATTGTCAACTCTTCTGTGATTTGGAAAGCTGTTCCTAGCAAGAAGAGCCAGCAAGAAACTCGGCGGTTGCTCTTTTCATCATAATACTTATATCTAGTTACATTAAGTGCTGTGATGGCCTAGCGGTGCGAGTGCTGTGATGGCCTAGCGGTGCGACCGTGTGAATCTCTAGAGACGATCATGGGTTCAAATCCGGGCAGACACCAATGAGTTTTTCTATTAAAACTTATGTGTCTAATTGATAATTGCAATTTATCACACGCTTTTCGGTGAAGGAAAACATCGTGAGGAAACCTGCATTTCTCCAGAGCTTTCTGGAGATATATGTAACCTACCAATCCGCATTGGAGCAGCGTGGTAGGTCTTAGCTCCAATCCTTCTCTCCAATAACGGAGAGAAGAGGCCTATGCCCAGCAGTGGGATAGTAACAGGCCGCTACTTACTTACATTAAGTCATTAGCATCTTGTACAGGGTCAGACAGTAGCTACATATATCGACGCATTCTTATCATATAAATAATCCTCAACAGTATAATAGGCTTTTTGTGTCAGCCTCTTTTAAACTGTTGTAATGGCAAAGCTAAAATTGATTGCGGAATTTTCTTATACTCAAACCCACAAACGACTTACGTACCTTTGAAAGGCGTAAAGCAGGAAGGAGCAGTTGATGTCAGGCAGGCGGCCGCTCGTAAAATACATAGCCAAATTATGTGACAACATGTTTATAACATGTTGTGCCGACCCCATGTAGAGTGGGATAAGGGCAGGAGAATGATGATGACTATTGTATGACTATTGAATGACTATTGTACTCTTTGACATTTTAATCATTCCGCTACATATAAAATTGAAATACTAATTACACATTTTGATTGTATCTGTGATTAGCTACCACCACTTTATTATCAACACTCTCTCCTATTTTATCATGCATTCAATTTGAAATACGAATTAGGTATATTGATTGGGCGAAGTGGTTATTAATGAAGCTATACCAGATACCATTTACATATGTAAATGGTATCTGGTATAACTTCATTAATAACTAATATATTAAGTACTATCTGTACGCCGTGTGGTATCCGGCTGAATAGAATAGTACCACCCTCTTTTCTTACCGAGGTGTCGTAAAAGGCGACTAAGGTAAGTCGACCCGCCGTGTGGTATCCGGCTGAGTAGAATAGACCAACCTCATTTCTTACCGAGGTGTCGTAAAAGGCGACTAAGGTAAGTCGACCCGCCGTGTGGTATCCGGTTTAGTAGAATAGAGCACTCTCTTGCTTACCGAGGTGTCGTAAAATACGACTGAGGTAAGTTGACCTCAGGCAGGCGGCCGGTCGTAAAAACGCAGCCAAATCATTTGACAGCATGTTTATAGCATGTTATGCCGACCCCACTTAGAGTGGGATAAGGGCAGGATGATATATTAAGTACTATCTGTGTTTGCGGCTTCTCCCGCGTAGAAATTAGTGTCTCAGTAAAAATACAAAAGTAGTTATTGTGAATTTAACACAATAGGTAGAGACATACCGTGCCGGACTATTTTGTACAGTTTTTGTAGAGCTACAATTCTATAATACATTACTTAAGTGTTTCGCTGCTGGTTAAGGCGCACGCTACTAAAGATCCCTTACAACCACAGCGACGACCTATTCAACACAATTTTTGTAAAACCGTTATGTACTGTTTACCTTTCGGAAAAATTGTACTGTCTTTTACTAAGAATCGTTAAAAATCCGTTCCATAGATATTAAGAAAATCGATCACATACAGACAGACAGCTTTTGGGGACTTTGTTTTATAATATACTAATTGTTCTTGTGGCTTCGCCCGCATGGAAATCAGCGTATTTAATTGAAATTTTTAAAATTAAAGTAGTTAGTGTGAGTTAACCATAAGACTTAGAGCAATACTGTTGCAGACTTTTTTGTAGTGTTTTTATAGATCTATAATTCTCCCGTACATTACTTTAGTATATCTCTGTTGGTTTACGAGGCGCACACGACTAAAGCTTCCAGCAGGCGAGTTTTTTTTTATAATTGCACGATTTCTTCGTCACAATTTACATAAAACCGAATTGCACTTCAATCTAAACTTTCCGGAAGACTTTCACTACCTTTTAGTAAAAACTGTTCAAAAATGAGTGCAGTAAATTTTGAAAAAAATCGATCACATATAGACAGACAGCTTTTGTGGACTTAGTTTTATAATAAGAATAGATATTAAAATTAATTATTGTAACAAAACTACTTGTATTAATAAATAAGTATTCTAAATCAGTTTTATTCTTTTCATAAAAAATGCTAAAATGAAATCAAAGCAAACTCTCATTCGCTATTCGCGGGCTAGCTGCTAATGACAGCGGCTGTCACATCTCCCACGTCAAAATGGTGTGAACAGCTGTGGCAAGATGTGACGTCATGGCTTGCTTGCTTGCACTAACGACAAGGTTACATTATATTAAGTATGTTCACATGCAATATATCACCACTGCATCGGTGATATATTTAACACGTTTGTACAGTGAAGCGGACATGTTATAAGCAAACTCGTACGTACAACCCATTACGAAGAACAGCCGTTAGCCAACTTTGTACAAAACGGGCTCTCCAGTTCACATAAGTCGACTGAGGGACAACTTTTCAGTGGTATCCTTAATGAACTGTAATATAAAAGTTATGTAAAAGAGTTTTCTTGTATTTAAGAAAGAGAATGGAGAATGCACCAACAAATGCCTTATATACCTTTGCTACCTAATGCCTTATTTAGTTGTAACTTACATGTCTTAAAATATCACCATCTCTCCATCACTGCAAACATCCTCATAACGTCAATTAATCATCATCATCAAGCAATCTCCGTCAAATCAAAGATTATATTAATTTCGATTTGGAGAATGTATGTTTAAATGATAACCGGAAAAGCTAACACGTATGTTTAAGTGATTACCGGAAAATCTAACACGTATGTTCAAATGATAAAACGGAAAAGCTAACACGTATGTTTAAATGACAACCGGAAAAGCTAATATGTGTGTTTAAATGATTACCAGGATAGCATACTAAATACTGGATCAGTTTTTTATACACAAAAGTAATAATGAAATTATTTTGCTATGATCCGCGATGAAGTAAAAAAGAAAATATATATAATGCTAAATGTAGAGTGGACAATCGGTTATCATACCTGATACATGCAGGATTCGTAAAAAACCAAAAACGCAAAGCCTTTGAGATTTTGGTCGTGGAGTCTATCTCCTGGTGATGCTTCGGTTGCGGGGCGAAACGGTTGTTGAGTTTGTGATAGTGAACGTATATAGTGCTTGTGAATTGTGGTGGCGGTGGTGGAGGTTTGTGCATGTGTTTTTACGAATCCTACATGTATCAGGTATGATAACCGATTGCCCACTTACATTTAGCATTATATATATTTTCTATTTTACTTCTTCGCGGATTATAGCAAAATAATTTTATTATTACTTTGTGTAATGGATGTCCGCAAAGTAACGCCTAATTCTATAAATTAATTTTTTATATCTTTAAAAAATTACCGAGCAACGCTCGTTTACCCAGGTACTTAATATAAAATGTCATTCACGGCATGTCACGGCATGTTATCGAAGTAAAAAGCATTTTTATTTTACCTTTATTATGGTGTTATTTCTATGATATTAATAACAAACAGTGGTCAATCTTCGAACCGGATGAAATTATAAACATTCAGTTCCTACCTGGGGTTTAAACCAGAGTCGCTATCGAAAAAATTACACGGTCTTACCGCTGGGCTATCACAGCTTTTTACACGTAATGAGACTTATTTTCCTAACTTAGTCAACTCCACTAGCCCACTACTGTAATTTCGTGACTCAATTTTATGAAGTCGTAAAAACCTCCAATTGTAAATCCTGAAAAAGTTTAACACGCAATTTTCTAATTACGATACTCCTTCAACTATAATTTAGCTTCGTTTTTTGTAACATATAATTCTATTGTATAAATGTGAATATTTGTATGTTTGTATATTTGGTGGTTTTTATATTTTTGTGAGCAATTTTTTAATATTGCTATACATCTATACTAATATATAAAGCTGAAGAGTTTGATTGTTTCAACGCGCTAATCTCATGAACTACTGGAACGATTTAAAAAATTATTTTAGTATAAGATAGTCCATTTATCGAGGAAGGCTATAGGGTATATAACATCACGCTAAGATGAATAGGAGAGAAACAGCAATAAAATATTACGAAAACGGCAAAATTCAAAGCTTTCCTTGCGTGCGCTAAGTCAACGGAAGTTATTAAAAAATAATGTATTACAAATTTTTTTCCCCTCTGAAGTTCTAAAAGAAGTCCGCGACAGCATATGTCTAGCTTTTACGGATAATCCACTTATTAAAATGAAATACTACATTATGGTTTTAATCTGTCCACGCGGTCGGAGCCACGGATAATGAGATACTAGCTTCTACTCTCTACTCGGTCTGCGTGGTTTTCGGTGCTAAAATAAAAGTTAAATAAGTTAATCTCTCACCTTTCATATATCAATATACCAAACATGACTCAGTTCAGTCGTGAAAAAAGGAACGTTTTTCTTTCTTTCAAAAAATAAAATATTTTGCAAACGATTTTAACGTACCGTGTGGTATTCGGTTGATTATAATAGACATTTCATACCGAGGAGTCGTAAAGGGCGACTAAGGTAGGTTTAGGTCAGGTAGGCGGCCGGTCGTAAAATTTCTAGCCAAAACATATAACAACATGTTGTGCGAACCCCACTTAGAGTGTGATAAGTGCAGGAAAATTACGAAAATATTTTGACACATACATAAACGTTTTTACTGTTATATAAACAAACAAGTAACATCGCGATAAAACGAGTTACTTTTATATTAAGTTCCACGTTTTAGCGTATGCGATTCTGCAATAAATATGAATCAGGTTAAATATGGAATCATTTATTTAACTTTTTTATATGGAAGGCAAACAAAAAGAAATATAATTGCTGCAAAAGTTTAATTGATATCCGTAATTCAACACGAATAATAATTCTAAATTATTGCGTATAAATCATAGACTAATAACGAAATAATAGACTAATAAAAGACTAATAAATCGAACAAGTCAAATCATTGTCCACAAAAGAAACCTTCTCGAATAGCTTTAACTCTTTCAATATCGCGAGTAGGTTAGTATTAAGACATCAATAAAAAGGCCACTAAACGCCTAAACGGTATCTTGACTCAATCGATCAAGTCCAATATACCACGATAATTACACGACGCCGATTTCACTTTATACCTACGTTAAAAATATATAAAAAAGTTAACTCATTCTTAAATTACCTTTTTCAAGTTTTATTATTTAATTTTCATGTTATTTTATTTAATTTTATTATGCGACGGTTAGTCTCTATATGTTGTTCAGTTTGAAATTATATCAATTAAGTAACCTTTATACTACGTAGAGCTGTGATACCCCAGCGGTGAAACTATGCCACTCGTTCGAGGAGTCCAGGTTCAAACCTGGGGCAGACACCTATGAGTCTTTTTGTTAGAACTTATGTGTCTAATTGATAATTGCAATTTATCACACGCTTTTCGGTGAAGGAAAACATCGTGAGGAAACCTGCATAACTCTAGAGAATTCTGGGGATATGTATAACCTACCAATCCGCATGGGAGCAGCGTGGTAGGTCTCAGCTCCAATACTTAAAAATTGAGAAAGGCGTATCTATGTCCAGCAGTTGGATAATAACAGGCCTTTATTTTTACGATGACGCTTCAGTTACAACATAAGCTTTTTCGATTGAAATAAGCAGTCTAACTTCTAGTTGATTTTATGGAGATATAAACTGACAATATGCTACTAGTCAATATTTTATCCATATCACCATATTGAACGCTCCAACCCTTCTCTCCAAATAAGGAAAAGTGGCCTATGCCCAGCAATGGGATAGTAACAAGCCGTTACTTAAGTTACCTAAAAATTTTGTAAGTACAAAAAATACTCACGTTATGGATTCTAATATTTTACAATGTGATATTTAAAACATTTCATTTTATAAATAAACTTGTAAGACTAGGATTTTTTAAACATAGCTGTTACTTTATTAGGAACCATGAAGGCATAAATGGTGAACGTAAATATTTACGAAGCTGATGGTATCAAGCAATCAAATACACGGCTGACGGCTGTGTTTACAGCCCTGTCTAAAATACAATCTAAAACTAAATATATAATCTTTCCAATCATTTATTTAACTTTTGACAGCTAATGTAGTTCTATCTTTAATATTTAAATGAGTTAATCTTATATTTTTTTCAGTAACGGCTCGAACGATTTTCGTAAAACTTAGTTTGTAGAGGGTTACGGTGGCGTCATATCGACGTAGCTTGTTTTCATTTTAGAAAATGTGGCTTTGTGGCTCTTTTCAGGCACTAAAAATTGCTAAAATAGAAATAGAATGGAGAGCTTAATTTTGCTGTCATTTGTCAAGTTGTAATAGCAAGTTGTAATCCGACCTCACACAAATAGGGTTACCCATTGCTCAATGGGTAACCCTATTTACGGATAATTTATAATACGGATGGACTATGAAAGTGAAAATACCTGGGTTCAAGTCCTAGGCCTATGCCTCTTCTCCCTCTATTTTTTTGAGAGAAGAGGTTGGAGTTAAGATCTACCATGCTGCTCCAATATGGATTGGTAGGTTACACATATCTCCAGAATTCTCTAGAGATATGCAGATTTTCTCACGATGTTTTCCTTCACCGAAAAGCGTTTGATTAACTGTTATTAAGAATAAAACACATAAACTTTAACAAAAAAATCATTAGTCTGAACCGTGGTCTGAACCTATGACGCTCTCTCAAGAGTCACACGGTTTTATCACAGAGCTATCAACATCGTATTTCACGTAAGTGAAAGCGTAACAGACAGACAGATTTTCGCATTTATTTATATAGATATGGAATATGAAGGTAAACTTAAAAAAGGGTCTCAAAATTTGATACAAGATAAAACGTACCACATTAATTTTGGACCGCTCGCAGGAAACATTTTAAGGGCGAAATATTTATGACCCAGTCACCCGG
This sequence comes from Morpho achilles, assembly GCA_947086495.1. NCBI lineage: Eukaryota > Metazoa > Arthropoda > Insecta > Lepidoptera > Nymphalidae > Morpho > Morpho achilles. The sequence goes on along the minus strand of CAMTZB010000003.1, from coordinate 16,179,469 downwards.
GCGTGACATGTGGGTATTAATGTCAATAAAAAAGGTAAAAAGGGCTCAAATATGTTACTTAAACCGGGAGTCGAGGATATGATTTAAAAATTTTGATATTTAATTTTTATCATATTTTTTTTATCATCTCGTATTTACATTTTCCATTGAGACATACAGAAATATTGTATGTTTGTATCTTACATTATTTTTGTAACTTAGAACAATTTTTATATATGAATCATTAGCAAACCTTAAAAAATATGAAATAAACATTAGAAGGCTGAAAGTTGCGAATATATAATAATACATAATTATATAGGTACAAGCTGTGATGGCCTAGCGGTGCGACCGTGTGAATCTCTAGAGACGATCATGGGTTCAAACCCGGGCAGACACCAATGAGTTTTTCTATTAAAACTTATGTGTCTAATTGATAATTGCAATTTATCACACGCTTTTCGGCGAAGGAAAACATCGTGCGGAAACCTGCATATCTCTAGAGAATCCTAGGGATATGTGTAACCTACCAATCCGCATTGGAGCAGCGTGGTAGGTCTTAGCTCCAACCCTTCTCTCCAAAAACGGAGAGAGGAGGCCTATGCCCAGCAGTGGGATAGTAACAGGCCGGTACTTACTTTATATAGGTACACAGTACATGGTGGACCGAGCCTTGCTCAGTAATTTTTTACAAAATAAAAAAAGAAACTTCAACAAAAAAAGAAAAAATAATAGAGTAGGTGGGACTCGATTCTAGGTATTTTTATTTCTCGCGACCACCCGTTCCCCGATTAAGCTACGTTGACTTGACATTTAACGCCAAAAATAGCGTTTTATACATTGAATAAATTAAAAGTAATTTTTTTAATGAAACCTTGCTAGATCGAATTGTTCCCCCCAAAACCCCCCATATCCCGAATTTGAATCGAAATCAAGAAAATCGCCGTTTTCGAGATTCTGAAGAGACATATATAAAGGTTAACTCATTTAAATATTAAAAATATTCACCCACACTCAAAGAACCAACAAATTGTTCATAGAAAATGTTGGTCTTCGGTGGGTATGGAATCCGTGACCAGATGGGCTGAAGTTAATGCAAATGAACGAACAGGTCAGTTATCATTATCAAAATATTTAATTCAAAATGAAGACTCCAAAATAAATACAGTACTAAAGTATCTGGAAATTCTGAGTCAATTTTTATCCTCTAATCCTATCACATAATCCTTGTTTCTCGTCCACTCGCCAACGGAACCTTTTATTCAATTATCCTAACCTTATCAATCGTCCGACCTCACACAAATAGGCATTTACTGACAGGCTTAAACTACAGAGTAGGTTCCTTGTCAATCTTTTTATATCCTTATATTGCGTATTTTGTTACACTTTTTATCCTTTAGCTTTCAATTTATTTCATCATAGTAAGTAGCGGCCTATTACTATCTCACTGCTGAGAATAGGCCTCTTCTCTTCGTTTTTGGAGAGAAGTTGTTGGAACTAAGACCTACCACACTGCTTAATGCGGATTGGTAGGTTACACATGTCTCCAGAATTCTCTAGAGATATGCAGGTTTCCTCACGATGTTTTCCATCACCGAAAAGCGTGTGATAAATTGCAAGTATCAATTAGACACATAAGTTTTAACAGAAAAACTCATTGGTGTCTGCCCGGGTTTGAACCCGTGACCTCCTCGAAAGTGTCGCACGGTGTTACCGCTGAGCTACTACAGCTCATTATATAAAAACTAAAATGTCGACTTATGAAATACCTTCAAATATCGTAACTGTTATTTTTATAAAATTTTCCGGTATTTTATATTTGTCACATATATTAGTTTTAAAATTTTATTGAATTGTAATTGTAAATTCTCAATACTATATATCATCCTCCTGCCCTTATACCACTCTAAGTAGGGTCAGCACGACATGTTATAAACATGCTGTTTACGACCGGCCGCCTGCCTAACATCAACTTACCTTAGTCGTATTTACGGCACTTCGATAAGAAAGAGGGTAGTCTATTCCACTCAACCGGATACCACACAATGGGTCAATTTACCTTAGTCACCTTTTACGACCCGTCGGTAAGAAATGAGGGTGGTCTATTCTACTCAGCTGGATACCACACGGCGGAAAAAAATATTAAATGTAGTACGTTATACTTTAAGTTTTGTCTCTAGAATTTTTTTTCTAAACAGATTCATATAAAAATATGAAACTTTATTAGCACGTTGCTAGTAAAATCAGTGCTATAAAATTCAGACAGAAATTTTATTACAATCATGCACACGGTCTTCATTAAGAGTGCAATAGGCTATTGTTTTCTGTTCTATTTAAGATATCTAAAAATGGTACTCGCTTATAAACAATTCTAAATAAATAAAACATATTTTTAAGTAATACAAAATTGACAGAGATGCTTAAAAATCGATACAATGTCATGAATATAAAATCATTTGTTTCGGCTCTAATATGAATGGAATCGTTACGTACAACCTACTACATATGAGACCTAGAATTACATGTAATTTTTCTTTAAAAAATACATATTTTTTTCCATATTTTACAATTTTTAAACAAAACAATCAAGTATCGAGTTTCATTTCCTATAAGAATTAAGTAAATATATATTATATTTCTGATTTTAACAAAAAAATACTCACACCCAGTATTCCATTGATTCGACATCCAAGCCACATTAATGTTTATTTTATTTTTTAATAAATAACCAACACAAATTTTACACTCAACGGCTAATCTCACGTAATACCGTAAGTTAACACTTCAATGAGCACAGATAATCATCTAGCAAAACGCATTTATAACGAGATCTTATATATTACAGCCCAAAACAACAATTATACCAGTTAATAAAAACAATTTTCATTAAAAATATCAAAGCTTGCAACCACAAAAGAACGATAAAGAAAGTTGCGTAGACCCTTCTGTCTGCTACGAATTTCCGCGAGCGACTGACGTAGCTCTGTAGCAAGTTGGAGCGAAAAAAGCTTTGCGCAAACTGTACAGTAGGCAACATGTAGACTAAGCTACATTGACCCTTATTGCTATTGCCTTAAAGCTGAAAACCAAATACAAATAATAATACGTAGATCAACCGAACGTTGTGCCAGAGAAATGTATTTTTTTAAAATTAACATGTGAACTGTGACCGGGATGTTGTTCAGAAATTTCGTTTACGCCTTTATGTTCTATACAAATGTTTCGTTTACAATTCATGATAATTATTTATGTAAAGTAGCACAAAATTTGACTCCGTCATGCTTTTACAATTAACCTGTTCCACGTACACGTTAGTTCAACCTCGAAAGAACTTTAATTTAGCGCAATAAGCAGAATTAATGATTTAGGGACATTTCTAAATAAATTTTGTTTCTCCTAAACATGGAGATTCTTTAAAAAAGCGTAAATTGTGTTAGTATACTCGTTCTCATTGAAAAGGCTTTGTTATTTTAAATGAACTAAGTATATAGGTATTTAAAAAAGTTAAATTCTCCTTGGATTAAAGCTGGGCCCATCAACTACACAAGCTCCTGGTATTCCTTAGGAATATACAGTTTTACTCATGAGGCTTTGCCCAAAACATGATTTGTAAAAATTAATTCAGCACATAGATTTTTAAAGAAGAGACACAAATGCACAGGGTTTGAACTCCTTAACCTTTAGTAAAAGTCACTCTCTTTGCAATTATAAATATATAAATATTAATAAATATATGGGAGACTTACACACACGGTCGTCCGTCCCCAAAGTAAGTAACTTAGTACTTGTGTTATGGTAGACAAACAACTGGTAAATATATACTTATATATTTTTAAACAGGCTCAAAGACCCAACAGGTTCATTTATAGAATATGTTGACCCTCCGGAATCGAACCCACGATCCGCGGAGCTGAAGGCATGGTCACTACCCATTGCGCCAACGGGCCAGTCAATCATGGGTTACTTCTTTACTTTCATATATTATAAGCTATCAGCTTCAGCAATTAATTGATTTAAGGTGGAATTAACGGTTATATTACTATTGATATATTTAGTATTGTTCCAATAAATATCTTAATATCTTAATTATTTAGGGATTCTTTGATGATCATTAAATATTCGATGAAGTCCGCATTCGTGGTCCGAATTTCTAAGTAACTTACGAAAGACTTACAAATGATTGCCTTTAGCTATTGGATGTTACATTTAAATTCAAACATCGTAAATTTTTGCGAGTTCAGGACTAATAACCAAAATGAAATTGGCTAAATAGGTTTGTTTAAGTTAGTCATTGCATGCATTTAGTCTTTGTTTTCCATTTTAATTATGAAATCTCGCCAATACTATTACTATTTGGATTTTGATGCGTCGGTTGAATTTGTGATAGTTAACGTGTGTAGTGAGTGTGTGGTGGCGGTGGTGGAGCTTTGTGCATGTGTGTTTTGCGACCTCAGTATGAAATGAATGAAAGGTATGAAAATGGATAGTCCACTCTACATTTAGAATTATATATCCTTTTTAGTTACTTTATCGCGAATTATAGCAAAATAAGATTTTCTGAAAATATAGGTAACATTTAAAAAAAAATCAGCCGTGGGGCATCCGGCTGCATAGAATAGTACCACCCTCATTTCTTACCGAGGTGTCGTAAAAGGCGACTAAGGTAAGTAGACCCGCCGTGTGGTATCCGGTTTAGTAGAATATACCACCCTCTTTCTTACCGAGGTGTCGTCGAATACGACTAAGGTAAGTTGACGTCAGGCAGGCGGCCGGTTGGAAAAACGCAGCGAAATCATGTGAATATATACAGTATGATATATACAGCATGTTTATAACATGTTGTGCCGACCCTACTTAGAGTGGGATAAGGGCAGAAGGAATATATAATATAGGTAATTTATAGAATTAGGCGTTACTTTGCGGAGATCCATAATACAAAAGTAATAATAAAATTATTTTGCTATTTCTTCGCGGATTATAGCAAAATAATTTTGTTATTACTTTTGTATATAATATAGGTAAAATTTAAAAAAATATTTATATCAAATACATTAAAGCCATTATTATAAATTTATATATCATATGTACAAGAATTGCTTATTAAGCAATATTTGATTAATTGTTGACAATGTTATTTTCTAGATATACTATTATAATACATGGAAATATATTTGCCGATTATCACCATAGGCCTCCCTTGCCAATCTAATAATACCGACTTGCTAGGCGTCACCTGGAATTTAAAGTATTTATTATTGGATATGAGAACCGAATAAAAATATATAATAAGTTAAACACAATGAAAGCTTTTAATAAATAAAAGCTTTTGACAAAACTTAATGTCCCTACAGAGGTGTTGTAAAAGGCGACTAAGGTAAGTTGACCCACCGTGTGGTTACCCGTTGAGTAGAATAGACCGAGGTGTCGTAAAATACGACTAAGGTAAGTTGATGTCAGGCTGGCGGACGGTCGTAAAATACGTAGAAAAAATCATGTGACAACATGTTTATAACATGTTGTGCCGATCCCACTTAGAGTGGGATAAGGGCAGGAAGGTGGTAGAGTCACGTTGCCAACATGCGTTGGTTAACCGAATGGGCAGACTCGACCGGTTTTATACCACCCTCACACAGAAAACCAGCGTGAAGGAGCGGCTTGCCGCTGCGTTTCGCATAGGTGAGTGTTGAGCACCGGAGCCCCCCCCCTTCCCTCCCCATATATGACAACGGTTCGAAAAAGAGTTTTAATACCCAAGGAGGGTACCGATTCTGACGGAGTTGGAGAATCCCTCCCTGAGCAATCTCGCTCGGGCTGCCCGTCGTATTCTGGGGCGGGCAACGAAACGTTTAATGTCAATGGCAGACAAGGAAATAATACTGTGGCATCCCATCCTACTCTCAATGTAGACTACTGTAACATCCGAGGGCTACATTCCAACTTAAATGCTGTCCACTACCATCTCGAGACATCTCGGCCAGCCTTGTTATTTTTAACGGAAACGCAAATATCACGTCCAAGTGACACAGCGTATTTACACTTCCCCGGCTACAATCTCGAACATAACTTCGTGCCTCATGCCGGGGTTGCTGTGTTCATAAGGGAAGATATATGCTTTCACCACCTTGGCAATTTTGAAGGTCGGAACCTGTCAACCATCTGGGGGCGCGTGGTCTGTGGCGATCATGCCAGAGTTTATGCGTGCCTCTACAGGTCCCATAGTGGTAATGCGGAAACGGATAGGCTTATGGAACATTTACAAGCGGCTATTGACGATATACTCTCACAGACTTCCTCTGCTGAAATCGTAGTTCTTGGCGATTTTAATGCCCACCATGCTGAATGGCTTGGCTTCTCGGACACCACAGACCATGCGGGGAGAGTTGCTTTTGACTTTGCAATGGCGAATGATTTATCCCAATTGGTTAAGGAGCCAACGCGACTGCCGGACGTGGATGGTCAAAGCCCCTCTCTGTTGGATCTTTTTCTGACTACACATCCCCTAAACTATCAAATCTCGGTCGACCCTCCTCTAGGCTCTTCCGACCATTGCCTAGTAAGGTGTGTAGTGCCTATCGTACGTCGTCGCCGCAGATCACTCGCGACACGCCGTGTTTGGCATTACAAGTCAGCAGATTGGGATGGTTTGCGTTCCTTCTATTCGTCCTATCCATGGAGGCAGGTCTGTTTCTCCCTGAGTGATCCTAACTCATGTGGTGCATCTGTCGCCGAAGTGGTGCTACAAGGTATGGATAACTATATACCTAGCTCCGTAATTCCAATCGGTGGTAGATCACAGCCATGGTTTAGTGAATCTTGCAAGGCAGCAGCCGATAGCAAACGGGTTGCTTATCGGGCTTGGGTTGAGGCGTTGACTACCGAAAATACCAACCCATCATCGCTCAAGAAGAAATATAACCGTGCCTCCAGGTTCTTTAAGAGGGAAGTCGCCAGAGCAAAGTCAAAGTATATTGTAAAAATTGGTAAGAAGCTTGAGCAGTACCCATCTGGAACGCGTCGGTTCTGGGCACTCTCCAAAGCGGCACTTGGTAACTTTGACCAGCCTTCACTTCCACCATTGCGCACAGAGAACAATGCATTGGCTCATACAGCAAAGGAGAAAGCCGATCTTTTGGGAGACTTCTTTGCCTCAAACTCGACTATGGATGACCAAGGAAACCCACCGCCTACTATTCCACGGTGTCAGAGCTCAATGCCAGATATTAAGTTCAGCCAAAAAGCTGTTCGGCGAGCTCTGTTGTCTTTGGATGTTCATAAGTCGAGTGGGCCTGACGGTATCTCTGCAATGGTGCTCAAAATGTGTGCTCCCGAGTTAACTTCTGTGCTTACGCGCTTATTTCGGCTCTCGTACTCACAAGGCATAGTCCCGGATACATGGAAGTTAGCCCTGATCCACCCGATCCCTAAAAAAGGCGATGCTTCAGATCCGGCTAACTACAGACCTATTGCCATTACCTCCCTCATCTCCAAAGTTATGGAGATGATAATCAATAGCCAGCTTCTGTCTTACCTCGAAGATCATGAGCTGATCAACGACCGTCAATACGGTTTTCGACACGGCCGATCAGCTGGTGATCTTCTGGTTTACCTGACTCACCGTTGGGCAGCGGCTATAGAAAGCAAGGGGGAAGGTCTTGCGGTTAGTCTGGATATGGCGAAAGCCTTCGATCGTGTATGGCATAGGGCACTTCTTTCGAAGCTACCTTCCTATGGGCTTCCAGAAAGTCTGCGCTTATGGATCTCCAGCTTTCTCACAGGACGTAGCATACGTATCGTTGTCGATGGTTTCTGCTCTAATCTTAAGCCTGTGAATGCCGGGGTTCCACAAGGATGCGTGATATCCCCAACGCTGTTTCTTCTGCATATCAATGACATGTTAGATGACCCTAACATTCACTGTTATGCAGATGACAGTACGGTGGATGCCGTATACACCGCTGGCGCAAGACTTTCTTGGACAAAGGTCGATGAGTGCCGAAAAAATCTTGTGTCTTCCGTTGAAGCCACCCTACGGAAGATCTCCGAATGGGGTAAATTAAATTTAGTAAAATTTAACCCCCAGAAGACGCAAGTTTGCGCGTTAACCGCAAAAGCAACACCTTTTGTCGCGTCACCGTATTTCGAGAATACTCTGTTACGTGACTCGAGTGGTATCGAAATACTGGGTCTCGACATCTCCAATAGCTGCAAGTATCGCGATCACTTGGAAAGGAAGGCTAAGTTGGCCTCCAAAAAATTGGGTGTTCTCAATAGAGCCAGACAGTACTTCAAGCCGGCTCATAGACTAGCGCTTTATAAAGCACAAGTCCGGCCTCACATGGAGTACTGTTCTCATCTCTGGGCCGGTGCACCCCAGTACCAACTTAAGCCATTCGATCGCATACAGCGTAGAGCAGCTCGAATTATTGGGGATAAGGTGAGCTGCAAACAACTTGACTCGTTGGCGATGCGTAGAGACGTATCATCACTATGCGTTTTCTACCGCATCTTTCACGGAGAGTGTTCCACCGAACTACATGTCCTGATTCCTGCTGCTAAATTCCATAACCGCACTGTACGTCATAGGTTAAAATATCATCCCTACCATCTGGATGCTTGGCGATCTACTACAGTGCGGTTCTCAAATAATTTCATTCCGCGCACCACAGTTTTATGGAACGATCTCCCTTTGGCAGCGTTTCCAGATCAGTACAACATGAGCACCTTCAAAAAACGTATTTTCCACCATTTTAAAGGATGGCAACGCACTCGCTCTGCGAGAGGTAGTGGGCGGCGGTAATTACTTGATTGGTAAGCCGCATGCTCGTTTGCCATCCTATGCCATAAAAAAAAAAAAAGGAAGATGATGATGTGTACTCTAAATAGAAGGATAATTCAAGAAGTTTTATTTTTATACACCATGAATGGTTTAAAAGGGCTAAAGCTACCTGTACTAAATGGGAATTTTTACCTGATCCCCCTCTGATCTGTTCACCAAAGTCACACATACATCAGCCGCCCTCAAGCCAGCCAATCTCGTAAGTGCTGCAAAAGCTGTCGCCTCCATTTCTATATTCTTCACTCCCAACTTCACCAAAGTGTCAATGAAAGCTGCCTTATGAGATTCTTCGTATTCACAAAACGGTCCATCCATTCGCGCTTGGCCTGGTTGAAAGTTAACATTTTTTTTATTTCTCATAGTCATGCCTTATAAACATTGACACTTAAATACTACTCGCCTAAGAAATGCCTATGCGTTTTTCACTACGAATATATTAATTATAAATGGCAGCAATTTCAAAATAAGTCACAATATATAGAGGTTGTCCTTATATAAATTATTAACTACTACTAGCCACTAGTTGTTTTGCCATATCATTATTTGTAGTGTACTATATAAAAATTAAAAAAATATTGACCAAAAAATAAAAATAATTTTATGGGTAGACAACCCTTATCAAGTTATAAAATTTCATAAAAATCGGTTAAGCTGTTTTAGAGTATGGTAACAACTAGCTGTGACTCGAGAATTTTGTATATAAGAAATTTAATTTTCTCTCATTTAAAATACAGTAGTAGACGTGATTTATTATATGTATATAATTGTTTTATATATTTAATTAAAATAATAACGTTTTTGCGTTAATGATTAGAGTATAATAACTTAAGAGTAACGTGAAATTGAATTGCTAAAAAGAAATCTAAAAAGAATAACATGAAATATAGTTAAAAATCGAGTACCTTGGTAGAAATCATCCGCGGTCATTGTGCCCCCAGTCATAGTCAAAAAGTCTGTCTCTTTTGATGCAATATACAAAAGTTCTTGATTTAATCGCTTGTCAAATATTGATGGTATTTTAAGAATCTTACCTAAGACTGGCTAGAAATAAAGAAGATATTCAACAAAATTATTTTTTTTTCCAAAAATAAATTCGAATTAAAAACATATACATTCCCAATACAATACTAAATCTGACTAACTTTACTATTCTTCAGTGACGAATTTCTTGTTTACTCGGACAGTATATAAATTATATAGGAAAAGTTCGACATTAAATTCCCACTTGTAATTTTGAAGCATGTAAAAAAACTTTACAAGTTTATTACTAACTTATATAACCTTTGTTTTTTTGTATAATTGTATAAGTAATTATTGAATGTTAGATATTCTTTCTTACAAAAGTATGATGTAAAATTTATTTTACTCACAATATCATAAGTTCTTTCCAAAGTTCCGTTTAAACCCCATGAGGAAATTACAACGGATCCCGGTGGGATATTCAATCCTCCACTTGTACCTAGACGAATAAGAATGGGATCTTTTGCTTTTGCGTAACTCAATAGCTTAATAATTTCTTGGAGTAGAATCGTCATTGAAGGTATTCCCATACCGTGCTATAAAAATATTCAAATTTAAATTTTTTTATTCAAATAAACTTGAAAACAATTTATTTTGAATCGTCAATTCTACTGCTGATTCGGAAAACTGTTCCTACCGAAAAAAGGCTAGCAAGAAACTCGGCGGTTGCTCTTTTCAACATAATACTTATACTAGTTACATTAAGTCATTACTATCTTGTACAGGGTAGGACAGTAGCTATATCCACGCATTGTTACCGTCTAAATAATCCTCAACAGTATAGTAGGCTTTTTGTATCAACCTCTCTTTAATAGTGTTTTTAAACTGCTGTAATGGCAAAGCTAAAATAACAAGATTTGTGTATAATATTCAGTGAAAAAGAACAGTAAAAAACAGATTTAATATAATCTTATTATTTGAAGATATTTGAAAATACAGGATTGAAAGATGCATGATGACCTTAACTATAAAAACAAGCAATTAGTGATTTAATAAAAAAAACTGAATTATTCTCACGTTAACAGACAGCACAGGTCCTATTTTGTACATCGCATACCTGTGGGAATGTTTGGTCAAATTTAGTAAATTCGGGTTTTGTATATTTAGCACCTCGGCAATGTATTTGGCAAATTCTTTCATTCTGTATTTAGTACCGCCCATGCAGACAAACTGTAACGAATTCAATGTGTGTATATTGTTAATTTAAATTCCTAGGGAGCCGATTTCCATTTTATTATCTACTACCAATCGCTAGCAGTTCCACACATTATTTATTGCTGCTCCTCTCCTCTTTATCTTAGCGTGATGCTATATAGCCTATAGCCTGTCTCAGTAAATGGACGATCTTACACTGAAAGGATTTTTTTAATCGGTCCAGTAATTCCTGAGATAAGCGCTTTCAAACAAACAAACAAATTCTTCTATATATAAGTATAGATTTATTATATCTGCGATTTATTATATTTGCATTTTATTAATATATATTATAGGAATACAAAAATGTAAACATTTTTTATATAGAGATACAAAAACAAATAACTAAGTATTGATATTACATATTGCCATATTAAATAATGGGAAGTATGTGAAAATACGTTAAGTCAATCCATACATTATTTTTTGAGGTATAAGAATACAATTATATAAGAGCTAGATAAAAAAATCTGCTTTACTTAAACTCACTTTCACATCTCCAAATAGAGCAGGCATATCGTAGTTTTCTGTGTCGAGGCCCAAATGGTATAAGACATCGCGATTCAGTTTGGTAAGATGTTTGTTTCTCAATCGAAACGACCCGTCAGTATTCCTTGTAAAGATAAGTATATCTTTAACATATACCTAGCGATATACGAATTTATTCAATAAATTCAAATTCAAAATATTCTTTATTCAAATAAACTTGTAAACAAGTGCTTTTGAATCGTTGAACTCTACTGCTGGTTCGGAAAGCTGTTCCTATCGAGAAGAGCCAGCAAGAAACTCGGCGGTTGCTATTCTAAAAATTAATTCTTAATACTATTTGCATTAAGTCGTTCCTGCCTTGTATAGGTTCCGAGAGAGCTATATCAACACATTCTTATGTTCTAAGTAATCCTCAACAGTATAGTAGGATTTCTGTATCAGCCTCTTTTTAACAGTGTTGTATATATGTGTTGTATATGCGTATAATAGGTATATGTTGTAGCTTTACAAAAGTAATAATTAAATTATTTTGCTATAATCCGCGATGAAGTAAAATAGAAAACATATATAATGCTACATATAGAGTGGACAATCCGTTTTCATACCTGAAACATGCAGGATTCGTAAAAACACATGCAAAAACCTCCATCACCGCCACCACAATACATTAGTACTCCGTTCACTATCGTTAACTATACGTTCACTATCACAAACTCAACAATCGTTTCGCCCCGCAACCGAAGCATCATCAAAAGATAGACTCCACGACAAAATCGCAAAGCGAAGCATTACCCAAACAAGCTTAGCTATATACTAATCGGTTCAACTCCACATTTATTTTATTTTGCCCGCAAGCACGTGTAACAAGCTTGAACTAGAAACATTCATCTGATTGTTAATGAGGTGCCATTGTTATGTTTAATAATCTCAAGTTGTTCCTAGATGATTAATCTTAGACTTTTGTCACAGGTGTGCAGGATTTCAAAATACACTAGTCATTAGGAAATTTATGATACAATAGTCATTAGGAACTATATAACTTTTAGAGGGAAACAATTATGTGATACATGATTTTTGATTAACTTTCACCGTTACTTACTACCGTTTTACTTAGCGCACGCGAATAAAGCTCTTAGTTTTGCCGTTTTCGTAACAGTTTTAATTGCTGCTCCTCTGCTATTCATCTTAGCAAAATGTTATATAGCTTATAGCCTTCTCCGATAAATGGACTATCTTACACTCGAAGAATTTTTCAAATCGGTCCAGTAGTTCCTGAGATTAGAACAAACTCTTCATATATCAGTATAGATTACGTAGGGGAGCGATAGGCTCTTGCAATTGCGAGGGTCCAACAAGTCCATGTTTGTCTAATCACACATAAAAAAGAGAGACAGATAGGTTGCCGCGAAAAATTAGTCGAACTAATGTGCAACTAATTTGATAAAAAGTTAGCACTCACTTAAGTGGTCCAGTTAAGTTCTCTTCACTCCAAATACTGCTGCAGTTTCCATAGTGAGGCTCCCAGCCGTTTAAGGTCGGCAGAATATAATCACAGTCACACTGCATTATTTCAGATTATCTTCTGGAAGTAAAGACATCATTTAATACACCTTTAAATAATCTGGATTTAACTTATGTCATTTGTAAAATGTAAAATGTATTTAAATTGAATTAAATTATGAAAATTTCATTTTTTTTTCAATCATACATATCGTTGTTTGCTCGGTATTTTTTTTAAAGATATAAATATAAGAATAAAAACGAAAAATATATATATACAAGGCTGATGAGATTGGGACTTGAGTCGGGGTATTTTTACTTCTTTCCTTTGCCCGTTACCAAGTGTATTAAAAAAGCAAGTGACAGAGTAATAAACCTTTGTTTCCTTCTAATATTGTAGTTTTTCAATGCCTGAAAACAGGGATAAAATGATAGTATTTTTTAATGAGATTTAATGAGATCGATTTATCGCCCCAATCCAAGTGAGGTCGGCACAACATGTTTTAAACATGATTTGGCAAGGTATTTTGCGACCGTCCGCCTGCAAGACGTCAACTTATCTTAGTCGTATACAACACCTCGGTAAGATAGAGTGTCGTATATTCTACTCAGCCGGATACCACACGGCGAGTCGACTTACCTTACTCGCCTTTTACGACACAGTCGCCTTTTAAGACAGGCGGCCAGTCGTAAAATACGTAGCCAAATCATGTGACAACATGTTTATGACATGTTTGCCGACCCCACTTAGGGTAGGATTAGGTGATGATATATCTATCAGCCATAACACTACACTGAGGTGCCGATCGTAACAAATATAGACGCGCTTTAATAAATTTACAAAAGTTTACGATCCTCAACAGTGAGGGAATGATTCTTTTTAATTATTTATTTATTTTTATTTATTTATTTAATTAAAAAGGCCATCAACAATATAAACACCATATAAAGCTACTAATACACAATGTACAATGATTATTAAATAAAATGCTATATTAATTATAGATAGCAACAGCATGCGCAGATTGACAACAACTATCAGGAACTATATTAAAATAAAGTGACAATGAACATAAACACCAAACGTAATAAATTTGAGAAAAAAGAAATATATAGATAAAAATACACTAAAGCGGCCAGACAAGAACAATTGAAAATTATAATTATAGGATTCTAAAGAAAAAAGAGAAACCATGTTTAAATACAAGTCTATTAATTCATGACAAGTCCATGGTGCCTACTTAAAACAAGCAAATTAATAATAATCAAATGCACGTAGTTAACCTTGGCTCACCGAGTACGGAAGATTTGCAATGTTGACTTCCTATTTAACAGGTTATTATACATATTATTATTTGCTCATATTTTATTGCGTGTTAATATTAACTCATTACAGATTAGTGAGAAACAATTTAATTTTTTAATGCCGCCCTTTTTTTTATCTGTATATACAAATTGAAATTCAAATTCAAATTCAAAATATTCTTTATTCAAATAAACTTGTAAACAAGTGCTTTTGACTCGTCAACTCTACTGCTGGTTCGGAAAGCTGTTCCTACCGAGAAGAGCCAGCAAGAAACTCGGCGGTTGCTCTTTTAAAAATATAATTCTTAATACTATTTACGCCGTGCGGTATCCGCCTGAGTAGAATAGACCACCCTCATTTCTTACCGAGGTGTCGTAAAAGGCGACTAAGGTATGTTGACGTCAGGCAGGCGGCCGGTCGTAAAATACGTAGCCAAATCATATAACAACATGTTTGTAACATGTTGTGCCGACCCCACTTAGAGTGGGATAACGGCAGGAGGATGATGAATTCTTAATACTATTTACATTAAGTCGTTACTGTCTTGTACAGGTTCAAAGAGAGCTATATCCACACATTCTTATCTTCTAAATAATATTCAAGAGTATAGTAGGCTTTCTGTATCAGCCTCTTTTTAACAGTGTTTTTAAACTGCTGCAATGGCAAAGCTGAAATTGATTGCGGAATTTTATTACAGAATCTTATACCAAAACCCACAAACGAATTACGTACTTTTGCAAGGCGCAAAGCAGGAGCCTCAAGCTTATGTCGGTTCCTGCTTTGTCCATTGTATACATCACCTATCGTTTTATAATTCTTTATATTTTTATGTACATAAATTATATTAGCATGTACAATAAAGTTATCTTAAGTAAATAAATAATCAAAAATCTTGTCATCATGTTAAAATCTTGTCATCATGTTAAAATAGCTTTAAAAAAAATGTTATTTCCCTACTGTTAACCGTTGAGGAGTTCCCTCGTCTGGAGCCAATCCTGGCATCATCAGACCATGCTTATAAACATTCATTATCATTAGGAATGAATATTTTAGCTCAATCGGACCGGTGTCCGACGACCCACTGCCCGGTGGCAGTGGGTCAAATTTAACTTGAATTATTCTACTTTACATACAAACATTGCAAGTTAAATAATAGCTTTAAAATAATAAGATTATGTCCCTTAATTTAACGTAAACAAAGAAGCGGGTACAGTTTGTAAAATTATATATCAGGAACTTCTATTGTATATCATCTATTCATTAAATATAATAATTAATATTAAAGCTTTATTCTTACTAAATAATTTACCATGTATCCATTCTAATAAGGCAATTAACTACACAAAAAACTTTCACAAATTAATACTAGTATTTAGTATATCAATATCGTTTTACCTTGAATTAAATAATGATAATAGTTGCTTAATCACTAAATGTTGATACGTTTTGCCAATGCGATGATTAGAAGTGAACTGACATTGAATATTGCTTTGTTAATAAAACAACTATTAATCATTTGGTTGTACAGACATGTGCGAAAGTTTTAAACATAAAAAATAAATGACCATCCCATTATGAGGCAAACACCTAGTCTGTTTAAGAAGATTGAAGTTTAGATCCACCACACTGTTGCGATGCATGTTGCCACCTTTTTTTAAAGAAAAATAGTATTTTTCTTTTTAAATCTAAAAAATATAGTACTTTTATAAAATTCAGGAAAAAAAATAATACACATCTACTTTCAACCATTATTTATTTTTCCATGATTCAAACATTCCCTATGCAGGGCTGCGGGTGCGTTCCATTCACAGTTGATTAAAAAAAAGTGCGACAATTGAGTTAGCGATGAAAAATATAGTATTTTTGGTCCTTTATTGTTTTTCTATAATATATAGTACAATTGAGTTAAATATAGTACGGGTGGCAACCCTAGTTACATGTCTGACAGAAGTTAAAATACATTACCAGATTAAAACAATAAATGTCTTATAGAAACAGGCGTTACTTTGCGGAATTCCATAATACAGAAGCTACAATAGAATTATTTTGCTATAATCCACGTTCGTTGCACGCGTTTGTTGTTTGTGTTTGTTTGCGTGCAAAATAATAAGTTTAGAAAAATAATGAAAATAAAAGTATTATATGTATTGCTATAATCCGCGATAAAAGAAAATAAATGTAATGCTAAATGTTAATTTTTCTAGCCGTTATCATAGCTGATACATGCACTATTCCTAAAAACTCGTATAAAAACTATTTACTACGTAATACGTACAAAGTTTTAAGTAGATATTACTATCTACTAAAAACTTGTAAAACATCTGATCGAAAGAGAAATGAAGATTAGATAATAAAATATAAGAAATAAGTGTGTTTAGGAAATAGATAAAACAAATTAAAACACGGTAAATAATTAATAAATGAAAAACAACGACTCGGATTGCAATGTCAGAGGTATAAGAATTAAAAAAATCACACATATTCACTACCTAAAACAAACTCAACAATCGTTTCGACCAGAATTCGAGGACAGACTCACGAGAAAATCGCAAAGCGACGCATTACCGAAGTAGGCAGTTACATTCCAAAACTCTACAATATTATAGCATCTAAAAAAAATAATTAAAATATAATCATACAGATTATCCACCGTGTGGTATCCGGCTGAGTAGAATAGACCAATCTCATTTCTTACCTTGTGTCGTAAAAGGCGACTAAGGTGTGGTGTCCGGTTTAGTAGAATAGACCACCCTCTTTCTTACCGAGGTGTCGTAAAAACGACCTAAGTAAGTTGACGTCAGGCAGGCGGCCGGTCGAAAAATCGCTGCCAAATCATATTACAGCATGTTTATAACATGTTGTGCCGACCCCACTTAGAGTGGGATAAGGGCAGGAGGATGTATGTAATCATACAGATTATATATTAATAATTTTTTTAGATGCCATAATATTTTTTGAACAAACATATGAATAATAATCAAAATACTTATGTAACCTCCGCCACTCGTTATCAGTGTATTAATTAGGCCAATAACGAAAGATAATTGATGATCATAAATTGGTAAGAGAGCCACCATTTGCCGAAACGGCTGAGTAGAAATAACCACCCTCATCTCTTACCGAGGTACAAAAGTAATAATAAAATTATTTTGCTATAATCCGTGATGAAGTAAATAGAAAATATATGTAATTCTAAATGTAGAGTGGATAATCCGTTTTCATACCTGATACATGCAGGATTCGTAAAAACACATGCACAAACCTCCACCACTACCACCACAATACACTTGTGTGTATTGTACACACAAGAGTACAATACACACACTACATACGTTCGAACCCTGCATGCATGTATGAAAACGGATTATCCACTCTACATTTAGCATTATATATATTTTCAATTTTACTTCACCGCGGATTATAGAAAAATAAATTTATTATTACTTTTGTGTTATGGATCTCCGCAAAGTAACGCCTGATTCTATAAATTATCATACCGAGGTGTCGCAAAAGGCGACTAAGGTAAGTTGACGGTCGTAAAACACCTAGCCAAATCATGTGACAACATGTTTATAACATGTTGTGCCGACTTAACTGAATATACGAATCACAAAATGGCGACATCCTTTACATGCCATTAAGCTGATAAGAGTTATATTGAATTAAAATGGAATAACTGATTCTTTGTCTTTCAAACCTCGTTTAAACAATGAACCAAAGAATGGCCAACATTAAAATGAAGTATTGAATAAACCAACGCGAATTTCAAAATAATGTCAATCAAAAAAACATTTGTTACAAATGTCAGTTTTTTACGAACTATATTTCGATAGAGATGCTTTTGTAAAATTATTTTGAGTTCATTAACAATTTAGTTTTTAGATTTATTTTTTTATATTTTTAATCACAGTGTTTTATGATTATTTAAGGTTTTAGATATAAATCATGCCAGAGTAAGTTTATTGTTGAAAATATAGCTAGTTTTTGCTTGACTCTGCTAACACAATCATCATCCTCCTGTCCTTATCCCACTCTAAGTGGGATCGGCACAAATACGTAACCAAGTACGCCAAATCATGCTATCACATGATTTGGCGACTTTCTATACTTATTATACAAGAAAGTCACCAAAAGCTGTATGTCTGTATGTGATCGATTTTCTCAAAATCTACGGAACGGATTTTGGTACGGTTTTTATTAAAAGATAGTACGATTCTATCGGAAGTGCATTAGCGTTTTACGTAAATTGGGTTGAAAAGATCGCGCGTTGTTAAAAAAAATTGCCCGCTGGGAGCTTTACTCCAAGCGCCGCGTAAACAAGCAGAGATAAACTAAAATAATGTACTAGAGACTTGTAGATCTACAAAAATAGTATTAAAAAATCCGCAACAGTCCCTATCTCTTATGGTTAACTCAGAATAACTACTTTTATGTTCAAAATGGAATAATTTTGTGACACACTAATTTCCAAGCGGGCGAATCCGCTAGCCACCTAGTTAAAAATAATATTTTCATGTTACTATAATTTTATTCGCCTTCAGGTGTATCCCGTGTCCCGCGGCAGCCCCGTGTGCCCCATCGGCGGGAGTAAAGTGCGGTCTGCAAGATGGGAAACCTATGGACGGCAAACAGGAGCAGCCCTGCCCGTGCAGAGCGTGTTGCTGTGGAAAACAGCCAATAGTTAAACCGGTATGGCAATGCCAGTGTATATAAATGACAACGTTCGGCATAAATCTCTCAGAGCCAGTGTGCAATTTTTAACCACTCTTACTTCTGCGATACTACTTCAATAGTACATTGATTTCATAAGCTTTGAAAGTCTTAGCCGTGTGATATCCGGATGAGTAGAATAGACTACCCTCATGTCTTACCTAGGTGTTTAGGAATAATTAATATATTTTATTAAAGTCCTGTTATAAATATATACAGGAGAAAATTCTTTATTTTATTATCTAGTTAACATTAAAAAAAAGTTATTAGTACGAATAGTTCAGGTTTCGCAAATGACTAGTTTAAATGCAATTTGGTCTGAATTTCAATTACATCTGAAATGTATCCGGCTGAATAGAAGAGACTGCCCTCATGTCTTACCGAGGTGTTGTAAAAGGCGTTTATCGCCGTAAGTCGACCCACCGTGTTGTATCTGGCTGAGTGGATTATACCATCCTCTTTCTTACCGAAGTGTCGTAAGATACGACTAAGTTATAGTTATAGGCATACGGCAAGTCGTTGAAATACGTAGCCAAAACATGTGACAACATTTTGTGCCAACACCACTTAGAGTGGGATAAAGGCAAGAGGATGATGTAAGCTTTGAAAGATTTCACAATGATGCAAAATGAAATCTGAATTTCTCCAAGATAACATTGAATGAAGTGGTGCCATAATCAACTGTTCTATTGCGGACTATTAATAATAAATAAATAAATATATAGGACACTTACACACACGGTCGTCCGTCCCCAAAGTAAGTAACTTAATACTTGTGTTATGGGTGACAGACAACTGGTGAATATATACTTATATATATTTTTTTTTTTTTAAATACATACTTAAATACAAATATACACCCAGGCTCAAAGACCGACAAATTCATTTTAAAGAAAATGTTGGTCCTCGGCGGGAATCGAACCCGCGACCCGTGGAGCCGAAGGCAGGGTCACTACCCACTGCTCCAACGAGCCAGTCTAGTCGAGCCAGACTATGCGATGTTCGTTTGAAAGTGGAATTAGAATTGGATGAATACTTGACTTTCTGATGTCGGCTTATCGATATTCCTTAACGTGAAGGGAATAGATTACCAATTTTATTGGAGTCCCTTCAATTCCTTATCAGTGTCTCGTGATCCCTTAACGTGAATGGAATAGATTACCACGTTTGTTAGAATTCCCTTTAATTTGTTATTCGTGATGCCAGCATACAAGGCTAGAATTGGCTAGGTTGGTAGATAGGCCTTAGACAAAGAAAATCATGAAAGTTCGTGAAACTACACGAGATCCTTTCGTCAAAAATTCGTCAGTTTAAAATACCCAAATTTTGCTACTGACTGCCAAAATGGCTACTTTCCGACCCTGTACAAGATGGTAAAGACAATGTAACTAGTTATAATTATTATATTGAAGAGAGCAACCGCCGAGTTTCTTGCTGGCTCTTCTCGGTAGGAACAGCTTTCCGTACCAACAGTAGAATTGACAACGCAAAAGCACCTGTGTACAAGTATTTGAATAACGAAAATTTTGAGTTGAGTTGAGTATGAACGGCTCGTATAACCAGAGATGAAAATATAATTAGAAAATTAAAATTAAAAACGAAATCATTTTGTCTTATTCCTAAAGGCTTAAGCAGAGCAGGAATTTCTATATTAGCAAAAGCCTTTAATATCATTGCATTAGTCTTACAGATTTCCAATTTGGGTTATCTGAGTACATTCGTGATGTTTAATGCTAGGCGATGAATGATGATGATTATGTCAATTGATATATAAAGGAACACTTGCTTTTTTAAAAATATCATGTAGATAAAAGCGAAACTGCTCCATTGACCTTTAATTCCGATAAACTTGTAGCGACGTAGATAATTGATTAATTTTGTGTAAAAATTATATGATGTTAATGAGCGATATAAAAAACACATCATTAATTATTTTAATACAACATTTTTACAATCATAATACAATAGTTGTCATTTTGATACAATCTTAAACATACTCGTATATCTATGACAATTGTATAGGCAAGACAGTTAAACCATAGACAATATAATAGATATGAAACATAGAGTTAAGGAGCTATATAGGCCTATAAGTGCGAGTGTCCAACAAATAATATGAGACAATACAGATAATAGACCCGTTCCTATCTTTGTCTAATATGCCGTATGGTGTCCGGCTGAGTAGAATGGACCACCCTCATTTCTTAACGAAGTGTCGTAAAAGGCGAATAAGGTAAGTAAACCCGCCGTTTGGTATCCGGTTGAGTAATGTAGATCACCCTATTTCTTACCGAGGTATCGTAAAATACGACTAAGTTGACGTCAGGCAGGCGGCCGATCGTTAAATATGTAACTAAATCACGTGACAAGTGACATATAGGTAGGCCTATTTGCTTTCGTTTTTTTTCGATGGAGACATTTTATTTTATTTATTTTTAAACATATATTTAGAAAAGAGATAGAAATGTAAAAAAGCACATGTATAAAGGCGGACTTATCCCTAAAAGGCATCTCTTCCAGTCAACCTTTGAGTAATAGAAGGAAAAGGACAAGAATTCAAGAAGAAAGAGAGTACGAGTCATACGTAGAAAAAGGAAAAGTTTCAATTTAACTATTTAATCTATTAATTAATTTTGATTTTAATCATTTTAGGGTGACTCCCTTACTCAATATAATAACTCTATGAGTATTACATATTGTGGCCTGTTACTATCCCACTGCTGAGAATAGGCCTCTTCTCTCCGTTTTTGGAGAGAAGGTTTGGAGCTAAGACTTAGCACGCTGCTCCAATGCGGATTGGTAGGTGACACATATCTCCAGAATTCTCTAGAGATATGCAGGTTTCCTCACGATGTTTTCCTTCACCGAAAAGCGTAAACATAGTCATAGGTTAACAACCAAATTGAAAAGTCCCAAAGTTCCTAAGTTAAATTCTGTTTATTCCAGTGTTACAAACAGCCCAAGATCCCTGACTCATATGCACCACGACGCTGCTATATGAAACCGTCTGCCCCAATAGAGTCTTGCACCACCTACAAACTCTCCTATCTTCCTGTCGATGGATGTGACAATCTTCGAGGAGTGGCGAGGAAACCAGCTCCAAATTTAGTTCCCAGTTGTGAGCCAATGGAGTCATGCACTGTACAAAAGGTAATTGTTTGAAACTAAATGTGTTGATGATTTTTTATTTTGCCACATTTAATATACCATAGAAGCTGTGGTATTCATCTGAATAGGATATTACTAGCCTCATTTCTTACTGAGGTGTCGTAAAAGGCGACTAAGGTAAGATGACCCGACGTTCGGTATCCGGTTGAGTAAAATAGACCACTCTTTCTTACCGAATACGACAAAGGTAAGTTGACGTAACCAAATCATGTGACATGTTTGTAATATGTTGTGCCGACTCCACTTAGAGTCGGATAAGGGCAGGACAATGATGAGGATAACTTAATGTACTAATTATAACAAGGTTTTATACACTTAATTATTTGTTCAAAGTATGTCGTATAGAATGGATAGTGATACCTGCGACTTTGCGTCGACTTTAGTGCGAAAACACCCTCAATTTTGTTTTGAAATGTATACTGCCTTTCACTTGTGTCCTAAGGAAAGAGGGGAAATTTATGTCCTATATCTTATACCGGTATATTACATCACATTATATTGTACTTAATTTGCTATAAATATACGAGTATAACTAGACTTTCGATGTGAAATCAGTGATTCTGTTACATTTTCACGGCTAAAGTACTAGACCAATATTAATTAAATTTTGTGGAATATAAGTTTATAGGTAACGGCAACATATAGGAATAACATATAGGAAATTCCCGTTTCCCGGTTACATAGAAAAAATATAATGCACTATTGGCTATTTAAAACCCTTAAATTGGCTTAAGTATGACATATAGATTTAATTGATTATTTGTTTTTTATCACTTTACCTTGCTACCCCCTATTGCAGCTATCATTCCTTCCTAACCCCGTGTGTGCGACGCAATCAATCCGTCCCTGCCACCATGACATGTGGGGTCAGGGGCCCATGCAGAACATAACCACGCAACGCCACGATTACGTGCCCAAGCCGTGCGTGCTCCGTGAGAACTTCAAGCCACCAGCAAAATTTCACAGCGTTGAACAACCTTTTGAAAGTGAGTTTAACTGCTATCACCATCCTCCTGCCCTTATCCCGCTCTAAGTGGGGTCGACACAACATGTTACAAATATCTTGTCACACGATTTGGCTACGTATTTTACGACCGGCTGCCTGCCTGACGTCAACTTACCTTAATCGTATTTTACGACACCTCGGTAAGAAACAGGGTAGTACTATTCTATTCAGCCAGATACCACACGGCGATTTTAACTGCTATGTGACCAACATTTAATCTTTATTAAGCTGTGATTGCCGAAATTTTAATTCTTGCTACTCTTTCCAACAACACTCTTAAAACTTTGATGTCTAACGCATATTTTTTAATTTATCACATGCTATTTTGGAGTATTCCGGAGAATTCCTGAGATATGTGTGGAAGATCTAACCCTACTCAACAAAAGGAAAGAAAAGGTCCTAGTGGATCCAGCAGTGGTTTAATAACAGATTACTTTACTATAGTTCTTAGCTACCTTGTTCTATCTCCCTTTTAAATATAGAGGAGCTCCAGATAGATATTGCATATTGGCAAATGCACATGAAATTTTGTGATAAACCTTAATATTCCAAAGATTCATATAATACCTGCATTGTTTCGTCACGTTTTTTTCACTTTTAGGGGCATTTTGGATTGTTGGCATTTTATTATTATTTTAATAAGCCCATAAGTTTAATGGGAAACTTATACATGTCTACTTTGGGGCTTTAATTGACAGTTTTTGCAGCTGCAGGGTGTATTGCTTGTAGTTCTTTTTCTTTTCTAGTTTTTTTTTTTTACTTTAAATTTTAAATACTGTTTTGTGTTAAACTCCCGCATTACTGACATATTTGCTTGTAAAATAATTGCACATGTGTGCTATGTAATGCGCTGCTATGAGCCTTATTGTATGTTTATTTTATTTTTAGAAATATTGTTAGCTTGTAAAATAAAATAAAACACAAAAATAGATGCCGCTATTTCTACAAATTATTCATAGATAACATTAGTCATTGTAAGTAGTTTTTACAGTTTTTGAATATAATTTCCAGACCGAACAGTAAATAAACTGTCCTATTTGCCCCCCGAGAGAATTGAGATGGTGAAATCCTTCGCTCCCGAGCGCTGTTACGAGCGGCCCGCTGCTAAAATGGATGCCAATACTACACATAAAATGAGTTACATGCCTAATCAGGTTATTACAATGTTTATTGTTTTTTTACGATAACGCTTTCACGATAAATCTTATTTATTTAATACTACATGGAGCTGAAGCATAGAGCAGTGGGCAGTGACCCTGCCGGCCACTGCCCACTGCGCCAACGAGCGACTCAAATAGATGCGTTTCTTGCAGATTCTTCCTAAAGAGCCGCTACCTTGGGCCTGTAAAGGACAGTACCAAAAGCCATGTCAGAAATTAGAAGAGAACACAACCTACACAATGAGGTTAATATACTTTATTTAGCAATTTTCTTTTATAATTATATAAGCCCTTTTATACCAAGGGAATATTTCGTATATTCC
Source organism: Morpho achilles (assembly GCA_947086495.1). Lineage (NCBI taxonomy): Eukaryota > Metazoa > Arthropoda > Insecta > Lepidoptera > Nymphalidae > Morpho > Morpho achilles. Next base: position 16,154,778 of record CAMTZB010000003.1, on the reverse strand, counting down.
AAAGAGAGCTATAACGATGTTGATGATACTCTGCGTGACCATAAGAAAAATGAATGGATCATTGGGAAGATAGGTTTGATGGAATTTATCTCTGAATTAGCTAAAAGTTGATGGATATAAGGTACATGTGGCACGCGTGGATAATACTGGACCAAATGACTTGGAATTTAGGCCACGTGCTAATAGCAAATTACGCGCCCTTCCACAAAATGAACGAATGGACAGGCGCAACGTACTTTTCACCATCTTTTTTTTTAAATCGGCCTTTTACCATCCCACTACTTGGCCAAATGCCTATTCTTTCCTTTTTGAAGTATGCGGATTGGTAACTTATACATATCGCAAGAATTATCTAAAGATATGCATGTTTCCGCACAAGGTTTTCCTTTCCTGGAAAGCGTGTGATAAATGCCACTTACGTGCTAAGAATAAATATATAAGCTTATTGGTGCCTTCCTGAACCTGGGACGTCCTTGTAAGGGCCATACATCACCCTTAACGATTAAGACAGCTCCTACCTTATTGAAAAGGATTTGACTGTGATTTTTCAATATATTGCCTCTCCGAAACTATCTATATATAGCCACGATGATGATTACAGCTTCTTGGATTCTAAAAGCGATTGTAGACGTCGTGCTATTATTCCTGACAGCTGCACGAACCCTGTCACAGCCTCCAAGAGATTCGAAACGCAAACGATATACAAAAATAGGTAAATATTATATAGTCGTTTTCCTGCCCTTAACCTACTTTAAGTGGGGTCGGCACAAACATATTTTCTAGTAAGATTTGGCAAAATATAATAGATAGACCGACTGACCAAAGACAGCCTTTCTTGGGAATAGTTTCGGCCTAATTTAACCGTTAGAGCAGCGGTCGACGCTGATGTCCTAGCGTCTAATTTACCTTAGTCGTCTTTTACGAAACTTAGGTAAGATATGAAAGTGATCTATTCCAATAAACTGGATTTTTGATTCAAGTTTATAAGCTGATTCGTAAGTTGTTCGTGTTGTTCGTCATATGCTAAAAACCATTGTAGTGTAATTTATGTTGCGTGATTCAACTAATTGAAGTCGGTACCTAAGCCAAGTAATGAATAGAGCTACTAAAGATTTATCCTAGAAAATCACACTGAGGTCATTCATAATTATAGCGACGTATTGTCGTACAAATTTAGATTATTTTTTTTGTAAATTACTCAATTTTTTATAATATAAAAGATATAGTATATTAATTCAAAAGAATGCAAGTTTCATAACTTTCGTCTTCTTAGTTACCATGTAAAGATCTCAGTCTTCGAATAGAAATCTTAGTTCCTACACAGCTCATGACAAAATGTTATATCCCTTATTTCTTAAATTGATACTAATTAAATTTGGTTCAATTTAAACTTACGTATCGGACGCAATATAGAAATTTAGTTCTTCCTTGAACTTTCTTTGGAAACAGGAGTAACGCATATTTTCCTTGCATTTTATTTATGCAGGAACAATATCTTCCGTAGCTTATACAAATATTGTACAACGAATAAATTACGCATAACATAAATGTTTGCTTTTATAGCTTTCTACCAGCGTCAGCGCCTATTCCACAGCCAGTAAAACCTATTCCGAACCTCGTTCCCTCCACAGCCCTAATGGATGGAGACACCGTTCATAAGGTCAGAGAGGAAAAAGTTTATACACAGAATCAAATTAGTATTCGAATATAAGAGGCGAGATGGCCGATTATCCTCAACAGGGGATCTTGGGTTTTCAACCCCGGACGTGCATCAATTAGGAAATTTGTGTCCACTTTTCAATCCTATTTACTATTTATTTCGCGATTTTCAGTAAAGAAAGATATAATGAAGCAAATCTTAACATAATTTTAATTGCAATTTATCACATGCTTTTCGGCGAAGAAAAACATCGTGGGAAAACCTGCATATCTCTAGAAAGTTCTAGGAATATTTTTAACCTACCAATCCACATTGGAGCAGCGTGGTAGGTCGTAACTTCTATCCTTCTCTCCAAAAAAGGAGAGCGGAGGCCTATGCCCAGCAGTAGGATAGCAACAGAGCCTTACTTAGTGAAATTACGATTACGTGACGGATTGTGTGAAGTATGACATGCATATAAAAGGAACGGCACGAGAATTGACGAATGATACGAGAGAACGAAAGAGAAAAGCATGTTGTGCCGATCACGCTTAGAGTTCCTTAATTTAAAACACATGTTACAGCTATCCTTTCTACCAAATCCTGTCTGTATGACGCAAGCCATCCGCCCATGCCACCATGACATGTGGGGACAGGGTCCCATGCAAAATATTACCACTCAACGCCACGACTACGTTGCGAAACCTTCAGCTATACGGGAGTCGTATAAACCAGCACACAAGTTCCATTGCGTCGAACAGCCTTTTGAAAGTAACTGCTATATTTATTATGTTTTCTAAAATTACAATTATACAAAATTGGAAAGAAAACTGCAATAGAAATCATGTAAATTACATTCTTATTTTGTAAATAAACGACAGTAAACATCAGACATAGTTCATAGAGAAGAACCATTCTTGTATTACACACCATGCCTTGTCAGTAGATACTGAACTATTTTTTTTTTTTGTACTTGAATTAAGTTATTGCTACATTTAATTCAAACCAAATAAATTAATTCCCTCAGTTGCATTAAATATTGCACTAATGGCTACGGATCTAAAACGTGGTCGCTGGCTATTGGTCTCGTATGAAAGCTCAGAATCACTCAGCGGGTGATGGAGTGAGCTATGCTTAGTGTATCTCTACGCGATCAAATCAGAAATGGGGAGGTCCATAGAAGAACCATAATAACCGACATTGCTCATCGTATCGTGAAGCTTAAATTGCAATGTGCGGGGCACGTAGTGCGGAGCGCCCTTTGAAGTCCAGAGGTGTTTGAATAGCAAGCGCGCACCGGAAAACACAGCGTCGGTAGACCCCCTTACAAAGTTGACTGACGACATTAAAAAGGTCGCGGGGAGCTGGGGTCCAAGCGATACAAGCTCGTGAGGTGTGGAGATCCCATAAAGAGACTTAAGCCCAGTGTTGGAAGTCCACCGTTTGAAAAAGAAGAAAACATTAAATATTTCATTGATTGTTGGGAACTGATTCAAATGCCATTTATAGTTTACCAAGACTTAAATCGGGAGATCCCATAATTATTGTAAATATAAAAATATGTATATGGTTCTTTTATATATTTCACAGATCGGACAGTTAACCGTATGTCATACCTTGACCCTGGGCGAGTACCATTGCCAGAGTCCTATGCACCCAACAGAAGTTATGAGAAACCAGCTGGTAATTACATATCCATACTATGTTTTAACTCTTTCCTGAGATTCTGAAAGGTCAGAAATTTCGATTGAGAGCTGAATTCAATCGAAACTCTTAGACCTATCACGCTGCTCAAATGGCAGGTTTCACATATCCACAGAATTCGCTTAAGGTACGCAGGTTACCTCACAATTTTTTTCTTTACCCAAAAAGCATATAGTCCGTTTGATAATTACATATTGTAAGTAAAAAGTAAATAACGGCGTGTTACTATCCCGCTTCCGGGCATAGGCCTCCTCTCTCCGTTTTTGGAGAGAAGGATTGGAGCTAAAACCTACCACTCTGCTCCAATGCGGATTTGTAGGTTACACATATCCCTAGGATTCTCTAGAGATATGCAGGTATCCTCACGATGTTTTCCTTCACCGAAAAGCGAGTGATAAACATCAATTATCAATAAGACACATATATTTTAATAGAAAATCTCATTGGTGTCTGCCCGGGTTTGAACCGGTGATCGTCTCTAGAAATTCACACAGTAGCAGCGCTGGTCTATCACAGCTTTTTACATTACATATTGTTACAAATATATTCGATATTTTAATTATATAATTGTTAATTTCTAGCAAAAATGGAAAGCTGTACTACTCAGAAAATGTCATACCAGCCTGTTTGCGCGCCATCGCCACAACGACCACCATGGGCTTGCAAGGGGCAATACCAGAAACCATGTCAAAAGGTATAACCGATTAACTTTTATATTCGATATTAACTTTTTAAGTTCATATACTAGCCTACTAACCTAACTTAATAGATTGATACAAAATAATTGTCTTTAAAATAAGTTGCAAAAGGTAACTATAAAAACATTATCCAGTCATCCATCTTATCCACTCATCATCCTCCTGCCCTTATCACACTCTAAGTGGGGTCGGCTTGTTATAAACGTCACACGATTCGGCTAGCTATTTTACGACCGGCCGCCTGCCTGACGTCAACTTAGTCGCCTTTTACGACATCTCAGTAAGAAAGAGAGTTTTTTTTTTTTTTTATTATACAGGAAAAAACCCCTTATGGGTACCGCCGCCCGACGGGGACAGGCGGCGGTTATGTCGGACTCGCACCGACTAAAACGACCTGTGTGCTCCACCACGCTGCCAATGGCAAGGACAGGGTATCATTGTACATTTTGCCCCCATCCCGCCGACAGCTCTGATCCCAGAGAATAAACACCTCCAGGTAGGGGCCCGTCGAAAGAGAAACCCCCCTCCGCTAACCGGTGCATCGGGAGCACCAGATGCACCGACCGCCTCGGGGACCTGTAAGCCAGGTGTCCGATGTACCCCGTTCAGAACACCCGAAGGTCCCCAGTTAGGGCGGCAGACGATGGGCTTGGGCGAGTCACTAACACCTGGACTCACCAGCAGCAGATTGGATCCAGAACAACAGTTCGTGGAACCGCTCCGCCGCTTCCCTCCGCCCCCCTCCGCAGAGCTAAAGGAGGCCATCGCTGCCCACGATCGCTCCCTGCCCACCGTGTTTGCTATGTCACGGTCGACAGAGGGAGATCGCGCCCCAAGTAGGGGCCCCAACGCCTTGGTGGGCGTTTCCGCCCCCACCGGGTAATTTTTTATAGAGGTTTTCTTCCTCGCAACCCGAAGGTCCCCGTTCCCATTGCTGGGCTTCCGGGTTTCGCCGACGGTGGCCGTAACCATGTCCAGCCAGACTTAGAGTAAGCCCAACTGGACCCGTCGCTCATTAGGGACTTCACCCCAACCCCCCCGAAGTCCCCGGCCCGTCCAGATTGCCCTCTGCTAATCAGAGGGACAACTGGATTGGCCACCCCTCAGTGGTCCGTTCGCCAAGACTAAGCTTGCCCAGGGTGCGCCACGAGGAGGCCGACCACTTTGGCACCCCAAGAAAGAGAGTAGTCTATTCTACTCAACCGTGGGTCAACTTACGTTAGTCGCTTTTTACGACACCTTGGTAAGAAATGAGGGTGATCTATTTTTATAATCATTTTTATTTTATCTATCTTTATTTATAAGTTTTCATTTTATCTATTAAAATAATGCTAATTTTATGATCATGCTCACAGTTGGAGGGTACAACGATCTATCGGTCGTCTTTCCTACCTCCTGGTGAAGATTGTACCGTATATATGGACCCGTGCTCATATGGCGATTGCAAACGTAAGTTGTTATGTTACTCTCCAGAACAATAAAGATTTGGGACTCAAACAATACGGGCTATAAAATGTACATATTACTTAAATTTATAGGCCAATTATTTACCAGATATATACCAGAAGCTGTGATAGCCCAGCGGTGCGACCGTGTGATTCCCTAGAGACGATCATGGGTTCAAACCCGGGCAGAAACCAATGAGTTTTTCTATTAAAAACTTGTGTCTAATTGAGTTTCAATTTGTCACACGCTTTTCGGTGAAGGAAAACATCGCGACGAAACCTGTATATCCGCATTGGAGCAGCGTGGTAGGTTTTAGCCCAATCCTTCTTTCCATAAACGGAGAGAGGGGGCCTATGCCCAGCAGTGGGATAGTAACAGGCCATTACTTACTAATGACCAGATTATTAATGATGATAATTATTATAATTTTTTTAATTGTAGGTACCAACAATATATGAAATCGTTCTGCTCACATTTACTGTGCTTATTTACTTGTTATATTGTACTTGTTATATAAAATATATAATACAGGAGATCCATAGAACCAAAGTGAAAATAATATGTTAACATGACAAAGTAGTGTCGCGTGCCCACAGCGTGTCGCGATGGCGAAGTGACAATAGGAGGGGCATGTAGTACTTAGATTTGATGGTCGTTGAGATCCTTAGGTGTTGGAATGGCGACCTTAATATTAGGAGCAAAAAATAAGAGGATCACAATCAAAAATAGCTAAATCTTAAAGTCACAATCAAATTCAGCTAATTTTAAATATTCGTATTACAGTTTGCAGGAAATGTAAAGATTGATAGGTATTACTTAAGTTCACAGTGGTTAAATCTGTGTTTAATATTTTTTATTTGTTGAAACTATATTATTATACAAAATTATCATTTTACTCAATTTTAATTATTTTGGATATAGCTAGGTTTGATCCTAACCCGCTTATCATCCAAATATGCGTTTACTTATACACAAAAGTGATACAGCACATTTAAAAAGAACTTCGACCATTTCTTTATGATTTATTCACAGCTTGCAACTGTACTTGCCCTGCTGAATGCATAGCGACGGACCCTTGTGCCTGTAACTTCCCAAGAGCAGAATGCTGCGGATAAATTACCTTAATCGCCATGTTGGGACTTCAAAATTCAAGTGATAAATAAAATGGCGCCTTAAGTCACGTGGGCATGAAGTATTGTAATATACAAATTGTTTTTAGACGTTAATGTTCTCAAGATGAAAATTTAATGATATTGGTGATTCCTGATTTTTTTTAAAGGTTCAAGTATTTCAGGTTTTGAATACGTTTGGTATATGATCGATTAATAGTATTAATTTTGTCTAGTGCTTTGTAGAATCTATTTTACATAAATTATTTTGTATTTATAAATAAAGATATATTTATTTATAATCGCACGATTTGTTTGATCGGCCTAAAACCCTTCGTTATACAGATGAGAGCTTCGACTAGTCTTATTCGGATTGAAGTAAAAAAACATTGGTAATTTGATAATATGAACAGCCTTTATTGGTAATGTGTAAAATGCAAGTTAAAACTTTATACAGGAAAGATAGACAACCAGTTAACAATTTAAGTACCAACAAGGGCAAAAGATACATTTTTTTATATTTTATCTTTTTGGTGTTGAGCTGAATGTGACCATAGACTAAATGTGCCAGGCTAGAATAACAATAACTTACATAATGTCTAAGCGTGATGTGAGGTTTGGTCAATAACTTAACACTACTTTTTCTACAATAAAATTTCATTTTCATATAAAATGCTAAAATTCTATTTATTAAGACAAGTATTTAATAGTGAATTAAACTAAACATCAGTCAATTTTTTCAGTAGAAAATATTCAAGTATTCTTGTATAACAACGATATTTATCCTTCACATTTATTTAATAAATAAGAAGCAATTTTCTGAAAATTCGACCCATTTATTCTTTTTCAACAACATATTGTTTGTAACATATTGACGGCGACAATGTTTTTATATTATCGACCCAATTTGAAGGAGGTTGTATTTGAAACATGTTGTAACACTTGTATGGAAATAAGCAATATCACATTCAACAGAAATCAGTATAAAAACTAGCCAACTACCCTCATCAAACAAGGCACAACATTCACATTCATTTAACAAACTTTCTTATTCAAAAACAATTTTAATATCAACAATAAATGCATCTTATGTGGGCAATTATTTAAAATAAATAAATAAATATATGGGACACTTACACACACGGTTGTCCGTCCCCAAAGTAAGTAACTTAATACTTGTGTTATGGTACACTGGTGAATATATACTTATATATTTTTGAAATATATACAAATATACACCCAGTAAAGTTACACCAATAAAATTAACATGACTGATATAACCATTGAAAAACAATTAACGGAAAAATATAAAATGTTACAAAGGCTAGCATTGCCCGATATATATAATGCATTATATCCTGAAGTTTGGAAAACATTGTTTGCTCTAGAATGCATAAAAACAATAAAGTTACATCCACGAGAGCTCAAAATTATAATTATACTTGCTTGTAAAGAAAATAGATAAGTTAATAATATGTTACTAATCACAAACTACAAATAATTTCGGCATTATTCTAGTATACAAAGATGTCAATAATTCTTGATACATTTTTGTGATAAAATCGTTGTGATCGTTTTTATAATAGAACTCACAACAAAAAAATGTAAAGCAAATCAAATATGCTAAATATTCATAAAAGAAAGGCTATTATAAAACGATAATATTTCCTTTGCTCTTATTCAATAAATAAGAAACAATTTTCTCAAAAGTCAACCAATTTATTATTTTACAATAACTTGTAAATATATGTGAATATATTGACGACGAAAATGTTTTTTTTTTAATATGATTTACCCAACTATTTGAAGGAGGTTTTATTTGAAACATTATTATAAATATTTTTACCCTGAAAACACTAAGTAACAAACAACGTCATTATTTTTTGCAACAGAGAATTTTAATTAATAATAGGTATATCTTCTTCTAGTCTAGTATAATTCGGTGCTACTGAGTACTTACGTAGTGCTGCTATATTAAATCTGAATTTATTACCATCGAAAGTAAACAATAACATATTTGATAAATTAAATACGCAAATTCTTTACAACCAATAAAATACTTGCTAAAATTCATGTCGCAAAATTCGAGTCCACTTGTATCGCGTACCACTAAACGACTTGTAGTATATATATGTATACACGAAAAGCATTTCCGCTTTTTTCCTAGAAAGGCACTAATCGAATTAAACGACGTAACATTTTTAATATAAAAAAAACAATCATTTTTAACACTAAATAAAAATCAATTAATTATTGTAATTATTAACATAAGCCATTTTTTGTGATTGTATGTTCACACTGACAAAAGTTAAAAGTAAAATTAAAACTTAACTTAGTTGCTGCAAATTATCATAAAGCCTTTTATCTTTAAGATTCTAATAACATTTTCTGCAGTGTAGAATTTGACATCTTATCCTATAAAATCACAAGAAACTAACTAAAAACTAAAGATTGAAAGAAACTAAAGATTGTTTCAAAAATTCAGACATCTAGTACCCCAAGATACAAAACTCATGAGCTACATCAATATCTCCATTATGGAATATTATTTACATGAATACAAAAGTTGCTATATATAAGGGATTTCTAAATAGTAGTTATACAACAGTACATTACCCATAACTGTATATAATACCTTAAAACAGGATAAACATACATACAAATTAGTGATAAAGTAAATAGAAATAGTTTCAGTATTTGGTACCAGATATAACAATATTTCATAGACTGTAAATTGAAATACTACTTGTATTATAACAAATTATTCTAAAAACAATCCTTGCATTAATAATGTGCCCACTTTACTTAGTCTAATATATTTGATATGGTCCTATTAGAAATAGCATAATAGAAAACTTCACTAACCAACTTATAACATATCTCTAACATTTTCGTTATAATTCTTTTCCCATATCTGGCCCGATCTATATAATCTGTATATTTTATTACTCACTAAGGTTTGTCCAAATTTATGCATGGCACCTTCAAATTTATGCTGGAACACTTGCATCTCTGTTTCATTGTAACCATCAGGGTGGAATTTTTTATTATTTCTACACACTGAGTATTTATGTGTCCCTAGTAATTCCAGGGGTATCCTTTTGCTATCAGTGCTCAAATTAAAGAGATCATCAAATGACGTCATCGTTTCTAAATTTCTGATATTAATTGACACCTTTTTTTGTGGCATCAGATAATAATGGGTTTTTCTCATCATATCTGGATAACCGCTTTCAGCATTGTCATCATCGTTTTGATTAAGGCAAAACATTAGTGACTCCACAACATAGGTTCTTACCGATCTTGTGGGATCAAAATCATCCAACATTGCCTTGAAATTGTTATGCACTCTAGGTACAAGAAATTCATCCCAAGACAGGATAGATACATGACTTACTTTACTGACATCTTCCTTATCATATCTAAAATGTCTAAATAGGCAATCAAGTTCGATTGCATTTCTTACAATCTCATATGACTTAGCAAATACAAATGGATAATTTAATGGAAAAAACTGAATATCCCACTGTGTAATATCTGATGGGAACAGATTCAACCTTCGTATGATATCCTCAGATATCATACTGTCATATATTGTAAAACGATCGACGCCAATGATATGGTGGAACACAAGAAATTCAATGAATGCATCTCGTGATACTATTGGCACGTGGTTAGGGATCACGCATACAGCAGGCTCAATATTGTTGACAAACTTAATGCTACTACTTTCACGAACCTTTCTTTTAGTGTTGACTTGAATCAGTTTATTGATTGGTGCGTAAATAGGATTTATGTTATAATCATTCACATAATAGCTGACACCCTTAGGCTTTCCCAGATTTTTGCTTAAAGAACATTCAAACACAAATACACGATGGTCATTGATAGGTTCAGATGCAATTTTATAGTTAAATCTACCAGCTTTTGATTTCATACTGCTCTCAAGCCAAATATTGCATCTAAATTTTGGAGCTACATGTGCTTTTCCAATAACTATAGTATTAATTACATGTGCATAAAGTGGAGTTAATGTTTCATACTTAACGTACGATCGCAAAAATGAAGAGTAGGAATAAAAGTTATCATCGATTTGTTGAAACAACGGTGGCGTTTCACGCACCTCCATTGAGGAATTACGAAGTATTTCGGACAACATAGTTGCGTTAAATCCGGGACCGCAGAATTCCACTTCCGACAAGCCGGGTTTTCCAAAAAAGTTAAGCACTTCAAGAACATACCGAAGTCGATAGTACTCGTGGCGATATATAAGGAGAGTAATTATACTTATAAAACACACTACAATAAGAATCAATTGATAATATTTCCTCATTATGCTGACCGGGGATTTTCTATGGGTCTTCATTTATCAGTGACCATATTAAATAGCATTTAAATAGTCTATAAATGCCAACAACCATTTGTTACTTCACAACAAAAGTAAAAAATTTCTAGTTCTTATTAATCATTAGAAAACTTAATTTAGATTTGAATATTCTATAAACAACCGCATTATTAAATTACTGCAGTAAAATATCGACATTTGTGTGTTTTCAAGTTTTGACTTTTAAAGTTTTGACATATTTTGTCAACTCACTATTATTACTCTATGACTTTCATTGTCTATGGTTTCCGCATGCTCTATCAGAGTTGAGAGTACTGTTGTATTTAACGAGATCACAGTATATTTATCATTACGAGATAACAGTATACTTATCAGTTTAAACTCTTATCAATAGCAAACTATAATTAATACAATTCTTGTGAATAATAATACAGATGTTTTTTATTTTTCTTTCTGATACATACAAAATATAAAGAACCAATTAATTTACAAGTAGAGGTATTGTCAAAATTATGAAAATTACGAAAATACTTTAGCTCAGGAAAGATTATTTTCACCACTTTTTTTGGCTCTATCCAAACTAATGTCATAATTAATGTGAAAGTCTTTCTGTCTATTATGCTTTCACAGCCAAATTATTAGCCTAATATTGATAAATATTAAAAAATTAAAGCCATACACCGTGGTAACCATTTTCGTGGTAAACATCTAGTAACGTATAGGATTAAAAAAAATCCGTGTTTCTTTCGGGAACAGGCGAAAAACATATGTTGCATTATTGAGTGTACTCATACGCCTAAGTTCAAAGTTGGAACGATCGAAGTCGCAGGTACCACTAGCGACAAATTTTTTCTTTATAGGGATTTTTTTATAATCTCGTTACTTGGTTTTGGTTTGGCATGTCTGATATAGGTTATTTCTCCTCGATTAACGTCTATGATTTTTATTGTACACTATGCTTTGTAAACTCCGATGACTTGCTTGCATTTCATTTTATTCGATGTAAAATTGACAACCATTTTTCTAAAGAAATTACTGATTATTAAAGCAATAACATTCCTGTAATAAAAGTGTGAACCTGTACAAAATGTCTGTTAACAAAGAAGATACTTTGCGTCAGTTTTGTGATGTTACCGGCGCTGATGAAAATCGTAGTAAATTCTTCTTAGAATCATCTAATTGGCAACTAGAAGTGAGTTTAATGCCTCAATACTATGTTTTAGTTCTGATATAATATAATTCCTCATTCCTTTCCTTTTTTATTATGTATTTCATTTACTGTGATAAATAAGATGCACTGGTGAAATAGGTAAAACTTATGACCCTTTTCCTTTTATTTGACTGGCCCGTTGGAGTAGTGGGTACCCTTCCTTCAGTTCCGCGGGACGCGGGTTCGATACCCGCCGAGGGTCACCATTTTCTATAAAATGAATTTGTTGGTCTTTGAGCCTGGGTGTATATTTGTATTTAAGTATGTATTTAAAAAATATTTAAGTAAATATTCACCAGTTGTCTGTCACCCATAACACAAGTATTAAGTTACTTACTTTGGGGACCGTGTGTGTAAGTGTCCCATTTATATTTATTTATTTCCGAGTAAGTATGTAGTAGTGGAAGTAATTTACATTCTTAGATTTTACAATGTTCATTATCTTGATATAAGTATATGCACTATAAAAACATAAATATATGTAAACTGCCAACTTGCAATACAGTAGAATAATGGTCCATATTTCACTAATTAGTGATGAAGTTAACAACCTATAGTTTTATTGTAGAATTTGTCATTTAAAATGAGTTTAAAAAAATGTATACATTATTTGATAATTAAGCAAACATTAGTTTGTTTTTGTGTCAAGTAATTTTGCACAGCCAATTGTTAGATAATAAAAGAAAGTCTTCAAAATAATTTTATATAGAGTATAATTAAATTTAATCATAATGCATTAATGTAATTACCTAATGTGTGAAATTTTAAAGTGTATAATTCTTGTGTACACATTCACAATTGGTAGATATGCATGTGTCGTAATTTTTTTTTTATCTATTAGTTGTATATGTGAAAAAGCTGTGGTAGCCCAGCGGTTATACCGTGTGACTCTTTCCAGGAGGTCACAGGTTCGAACCCGGGCAGACACCAATGAGTTTTTCTGTTAAAACTTATGTGTCTAATTGATAATTACAATTAATCACATGATTTTCGGTGAAGGAAAACATCGTGAGGAAACCTGCATATCTCTAGAGAATTCTGGAGATATGTGTAACCTACCAATCCGCATTGGAGCAGCATGGTAGGTCTTAGCTCCTACCCTTCTCTCCAAAAATGGATAGAAGAGGCCTATTCCCAGCAGTGGGATAATAACAGGCTGATACTTACTTACATTACTTATATGTGAAAATTCTTTATCCCTTATGTACAATGATAAACAGTATTAGTTATCTTACAAATGAAATACTGAAAAAATATTAAATAAATAAATAAATATATGGCTAAATAAATGTTTAATTTATTAATTGTTCTATTAGGTGGCTTTATCAAGCTTCTACGAGAACGGTGGCAATGTTGAGGAAGCCCCCTCAGCTCCAGCTCTTGCATCACTTCCACAAATGTCAGACAGTGATATGGAATCTCCGCCAAGATCTCTCGCACAAGCACAGAAAAAAGACAAAAAGAAAGCGTCAAATCCACATTTTGCCACTTTGGATTCATTGCACCAAGAAAGTTCCAGTGAGGATGAAGGTAATAGCCAGACTAATATTCATCATCCTCATCATCTTCCCGCCCTTATCCCACTCTAAGTAGGGTCGGCACAACATGTTGTCACATGATTTGGCTACATATACGACCTGCCTGACGTCAATTTACTTTAGTCGTATTTTACTACAACTTGGTAAAAAAGTGGGTCTATTTTACTCAACCTGATACCACAAGATGGGTCAACTTACCATAGTCACCTTTTACGACACCTCATTGAAAAATTAGGTCCAGATTAATATTATAAATGGGAAAGTCTCTCTGTCTGTCTGTCTATTTGCTACACTTTTACAGCTAATCCTCTGGACCAACATTAATGGAATTTGGTGCAATAAAGGCCTATATCATCAGGGTACCATATAGGATAAAAATTACTCATTTTTTCTTTGGAAACTTCATTGTAGATTTTATGAGCTGCATTGTACTTTATCTAATAGGGATTATATCCATCTCTTAAAGAATGGTTCAAAAAAGGAATGCAATGACTTAGTAATGGTTGAACTAAATATCTTAAAATCAATATATATCTATTAGATCATCATCATATATATCATTAATCATTTATGTTTTCCATGTATGTAAGTGATTTTATATATTTATATATTTAATAGTGTCAATATTTGAAAGGACACATAATACAGAAGAGAATGAATATGAATCATAACATCTTTTGCCATCCACCAACATGTTTGAAAAAGATGGTTTCTGAAAGTTCTAGTAAATTGCAAAAAAAGAAAGAGCTTGATGAAGCATTAGAAGAAATAGAGAGACTGAAAATAGAAATTGACAGAATAATGAATGAGAACTCAGAGCTCAAAAAAGAGATAGCAATATTATTAGACACAGAATCAGGTCTGCATTTTTAGTTTGCACTAGAATTTGTAAAGGTTGGTGTACACTATATATAGAATTTTTTAATTGATACAATGTTTCTAGGTTACAATGACTTTGACTAAATTTTGAGTATTAACTAAGCATGTATTATTTGTTTCAGGAGAAGCATTCTATGCTGGTGGTTCAGAAAGATCCGGACAACAGATCTTGGGACCAGGAAAAGGAAGGAAGGACATAGTTACAGAAATGTTCAAGAGTGTTAGAGAGTAAGATTTATTAAAAACAGTATGTACTTAAAAATTGTGTAGGTATCCAATACTTATCATATATAAATATTCTGCTCATTTGTCATTATCAAATTCAAATTCAAATTCAAAATATTCTTTATTCAAATAAACTTGTAAACAAGTGCTTTTGAATCGTCAACTCTACTGCTGGTTCGGAAAGCTGTTCCTACCGAGAAGAGCCAGCAAGAAACTCGGCGGTTGCTCTTTTAAAAATATAATTCTTAATACTATTTACATTATGTCGTTACTGTCTTGTACAGGTTCAAAGAGAGCTATATCCACACATTCTTATCTTCTAAAAAATCATCAAGAGTATAGTAGGCTTTCTGTATCAGCCTCTTTTTAACAGTGTTTTTAAACTGCTGTAATGGCAGTGCTGAAATTGATTGCGGAATTTTATTATTCAAATTCAAATTCAAAATTCAAAATATTCTTTATTCAAATAAACTTGTAAACAAGTGCTTTTGAATCGTCAACTTTACTGCTGGTTCGGAAAGCTGTTCCTACCGAGAAGAGCCAGCAAGAAACTCGGCGGTTGCTCTTTTAAAAATATAATTCTTAATACTATTTACATTATGTCGTTACTGTCTTGTACAGGTTCAAAGAGAGCTATATCCACACATTCTTATCTTCTAAAAAATCATCAAGAGTATAGTAGGCTTTCTGTATCAGCCTCTTTTTAACAGTGTTTTTAAACTGCTGTAATGGCAGTGCTGAAATTGATTGCGGAATTTTATTATAAAATCTTATACCAAAACCCACAAACGAGTTACGCACTTTTGCAAGGCGCAAAGCAGGAACCGCAAGCTTATGTCGGTTCCTGCTTTGTCTATTGTACACATCACCTATCGTTTTATAATTCTTTATATTTTTATGTACATAAATTAAATTGCTTAAAATATACTGTGAAGCAAATGTAAGAATACCTATTTCCTTAAATTTCTCTCGCAGGGAATCACGCGGTCTTAAATTATAAATGCCACGTATGGCTCTCTTTTGTAAAACAAAAATTTTTTCACTATCCGCGCATTTACCCCATAGCAATATTCCATAGGACATAATGCTATGGAAGTAGGCAAAATAAACAAGTTTTGCTGTTTCAACATCTGTGAATTGTCTTATCTTTCGAACAGCGTAGGCCGCTGAACTCAGTTTCCCTGTAAGAGTTGTTATGTGTGTGCTCCATTGGAGTTTTGTATCCAAGGATACTCCCAAAAATACCGTTGAATTATCTGTTTTTAGTGGCACATTATTTAAAGAGAGCCTATTTGCTGTTTTTGCAGCATTAGGCAATACAAATTCTATACATTTAGTTTTATTTGAGTTCAGTACCAAATTATTTAGCCTGAACCAATGAGCTACTTGCGATAAACCCCTGTTTACTTCGTCAAAATTATCGTCATTTCTATTAACTTTAAAAATTAATGATGTATCATCTGCAAACAGTACAATATCGCAAATATTATGAATAAAATATGGCAAATCATTTATATAAACTAAAAACAGAAACGGACCAAGGATTGATCCTTGAGGCACACCCATAACTAAGGCCGTTCCGGATGACTGCACATCATTAATGCACACTCTTTGAATCCGGCTGTGAAGATACGATGCAACGAGACGAAGTGCATTGTCTTTAATGCCATAATAGCCAAGCTTTAGCAATAAAATTTCGTGTTGAACGCAATCAAATGCTTTGGACAAGTCACAAAATACCCCTATGGCATTTTGTGAGTTCTCCCACGCATCGTAGACATGATTTAACAACTTCACACCCGCATCCGTTGTAGACCGACCCTTAGTAAACCCATACTGCTCAGGATGAAGTAAATTATTTAAATTAAAATGCTGGAGCAGCTGCTTTAAAATGATTTTCTCAAAAATCTTGCTTAGAGTTGGCAAGACCGAAATGGGTCTATAGTTCTGAGGGTCGCTCTTATCACCGGACTTAAAAAGGGGGATCAATTTACTATGTTTCATTAAATTGGGAAATATCCCTGTGTCTACAGATTTGTTAAAGATCTTGGCCATAATCGGGGCGATAATATCAATAATATTATTAATTAATTTTACGGACATTCCCCACAGATCAGTTGTGTTTTTAATATTTAATGTTTTAAAAGTTTTGACGATATCGTATGGGGAAATGTGTTCAAATTTAAAATTAACACTGCACTTCGTGACGCTGTCCTTCAAAACATTAAAAGCTTCCATTGGGTATGTTCTGAAAGAAATGCTCAAATGCACTAGCTACTGCTGTATCAGAATTAATAAGTTCATTCCCATTTTAAGCTCTATGGAAGAATTATACATTTTACGTCTACCTGTTTCTTATCTTCCTGCCTTTATCCCACTCTAAGTGGGGCGGGCACAACATGTTATAAGCATGCTGTCACATGATTTGGCTGCGTTTTTACGACCGGCCGGATGCCTGACGTCAACTTACCTCAGTCGTATTTTACGACACCTCGGTAAGAAAGAGGGTGGTCTATTCTACTAAACCGGATACCAAACGGTGGGTCAACTTACCTTAGTCGCCTTTTACGACACCTCGTTAAGAAATGAGGTTGGTCTATTCTACTCAGCCGGATACCACACAGCTAATTCTTCTCATTTTTCAGTCTTACTTATTAGCAGAAAACTACTGAACAAGTTTTAATGGGGTTTTCTCCAATACACTAATTCATAAGAGAGGTAGAGATGTATAAGTTCTTAAGGTTTTGTATAAATTTGTTAAAATCTTATGCCTCATATCTTCAAAATATAACAAAACAATTTATGGTTCATATCTCAGGAGACATTGTAAATTTCAAATTAACATGGGTGAAAATAAATTTGCGAATATGACAAGTAGTGGGCGAAAGTATTGACCCATCTAATGTTTACTAGTGTCAAACAGGAATAATGTAGCTTAGTTATTGTATAGAACCGGCTATACTCACGTCTTATTCTATCGGGTTAGCCCGACTAGTTATTGTATAACGTCGTGTATAGAGCTCATGAATAAGTGCCCCAGATGGGTTCAAAACAAGTCGGGCTAACCCGATAGAATAACACGTGAGTATAGCCGGTTCTATACAATATACACTGTCCATTATATTAACCATCTTTTGACAGATTGACGATTTACATATTTAGTGATGTCCTAAAGATTCTCGTATGCGATACCATTCCGATTATAGTACCTACTATCATTAATCGAATTACGTACCTAAGTAATTCGATTAATGATAACCCACGTAAACTAATAACAGATATAGAAATCAACATTTTGATTTAATATTGCCTTAGTTTTTTGAAAATAAATGTTAATCCGTGTGTATTTATTATAATCATAAAAAATATATTATACATCAACTGGCAACATCAACAGACCTTCCGCTCGGCCGCCATTTTGACGTGATCTGTCACTCTCAACGAAACGCCCGTGATAGTCACACGCATTTACGTTCGCTGAGTGTTCTCTCGCATCTGTTACACCTTGAGTTAAGTAGCTTTATTCCTCGGAAAAACTTTTGTGAAACTTATATTAATTGATCGTGAAAATGCCGAAAGGACGTGTGTTGAAAGCACAATCGAGACAGTTAGTGTTAAAACTTCATGAGTATTTTGAGCAAGAAAATCAAAATGGCGGACCTCTTATACCTATCACGCAAGTCCGAAACCGTGTTGCAGCCGCGTTGGGGATCAGTCTATCAACTGTGACTAAAATCACTACTGATGCCTACGGCAGGAGCGGCTTGGAGCAAAACAAACCATCTACACCAAAAAGAAAGCGCCGGGCTCATAAGGTGACAGCTGTTGATGACTTTGACGCTGACGCTATTCGTCGTCATGTATATGATTACTACTTGAGAAAAGAAATTCCAACTTTGAGAAAACTTATTGTTTCTTTGAAAAGAAGTGGTCTATTTCATGGTGAAAAATCTTCTTTGGTCAAAGTTTTGAACACAATTGGCTTTTCATATAAAAAGTTAAATAAAAGAAAATTATTAATGGAACGCACAGATATAGCTATAGCACGTTGTGATTTTTTAAGAGAGGCAAAGAAAATACAAGATTGGACAAATATTGTTTTCACGGATGAAACATGGCTCAACGCTAACCACACACTATCTCGTTTCTGGACTGATGATACTGCTGATTCCACTTCCTCAGTACCAATGGGAAAAGGTGAGCGCCTAATCATTTGCCATGCAGGTACAGCAAAAGGATTTGTACAAGACGCACTTTTGGCATTTAAATCGAAGAAATCAAATGACTACCACGAAGAGATGAATGCAAATGAGTATGAAGAGTGGTTCAAAAAAATGCTCATTTCATTGGAAGAACCATCAATAATTTTTATTGATAATGCGCCCTACCACTCCCGTCAAATTGACAAAATGCCAACACAGGCTAATAAAAAGCATGAAATAATTAATTGGCTTCGGGACAATGGAGAAAATGTGGACGACTCAATGTTAAAAGTTGAATTAATAAAAATATTGAAAACCAAAAAGAGAGCAAAACGCTATGTAATCAATGAAATGGCAGCAGAATATGGCCATACTGTTCTTCGGATTCCTCCATACCACTGCCAGTACAACGCAATAGAACTTATATGGGCACAAGTAAAAGGGCATGCTGCGAGATGCAATACAAGCCCCCCATTCGCAGCGAATAAAATGTTGCAATTGCTAAAAAATGCTTGCACCCACGTAACGGCCGAGAACTGGGCAAGTGTGGTGGAAAGAACTAAAAGAGTAATATTCTCTGATTGGGAACGTGATATTGCGTTTGATAATATATTATCTACACAAGAGCTAATAATAACTGCTACTGAAGACTCCTCATCGGAGGAGTCTAGTGTTGATTATCATTCCGACGACTCGTGCTAATAAAATAAATTAAAATATCCTGATTGTTTTATTTGTATTCATGTATTAACTAAGAAGAAAGTAAAACTTTATATAATGTTATTAAATGTCTTTTAATACTCGTAACATCGATTTCTACCGATTATTTTTAATCTGTGGCATAATCGTAGTAACCATTATGTGTGACATCACTAAGTGGGCGGTACCCATCCATAAAGTACAAATATTATTTGTATGATATTTGTACGTAAGCAATACAAAACTTAATGAGCGTGAGCTGTCAAAAGACTGATAATATCATGGACGCAGTATAACTATGAATACGACTCACTATAGTTTAAATTTAAAAATAATGTAGTTTATTTATAACTAGCAATCGCCAGCGGCTTCGCCCGCGTGGAAAGTATAAGTTAATATATAAGTATTTTAATAACCATAAAAATGGTTGAAGTGGGTAAACCTTAAAAGCTAGACATGCTATCGCGGACTTTTATTTAAAACTTTTAGAGAGGAACAATGTTGTCATACATGATTTTGGAATAATCATTACCTTTTACTCAGCGCACGCAAGAAAAGCTTTAAATTTTGCCGTTTTCGTACTATTTTTTATTGCTGCTTCTCTCCTATTCATCTTATCGTGTTGTTATATAGCCTATTGCCTTTCTTGAAAAATGGACTATCTTATACTGAAAAAATATCTCAAATCGGTCCAGTAGTTCCTCAGATTAACACGTTCAAACAGTCAAACAAACAAACAAACTCTTCAGCTTTATATATTAGTATAGATAACATTTTTGAAATTTTTTTATGTGACAACCGTGAAACCGTGCGGTATCCGGCTGAATAGAATAGTACCACCCTCATTTCTTACCGAGGTGTCGTAAAAGGCGACCCAGGTCAGTCGACCCGCCGTATGGTATCCGACTGAGTAGAATAGACCAACCTCATTTCTTACCGAGGTGTCGTAAAAGGCGACTAAGGTAAGTCGACCCGCCGTATGGTATCCGACTGAGTAGAATAGACCAACCTCATTTCTTACCGAGGTGTCGTAAAAGGCGACTAAGGTAAGTCGACCCGCCGTTTGGTATCCGGTTTAGTAGAATAGACCATCCTCTTTCTTACCGATGTGTCGTAAAATACGACTGAGGTAAGTTGACGTCAGGGAGACGGCTGGTCGTAAAAACGCAGCCAAATTATGTGACAGCATGTTTAAAACACGGTGTGCCGACTCCACTTTGAGTGGGATAAGGGCAGGAAGAAGAAGAACCGTGTGTTATTGTCCGGTATATTTGTTTTTTTATTTATTTCAGACGCGGCGCCGTTGTATTTGATGATGAACCGTCGTCTACAAGTCGTGGTCGCGGTGGAATATTCAGTGGTGTTGGATATAGATTAGGTATGTTGGCAACTACTACTAGTGATGAACTTTAAATTGCCGGGGTCCTACTTCGTTCGTTGCAATTTAAAGTTATGTGCATCTACAATATGTATTTTTTCCCGGTTCCCAAAGAAAAAAACAATTCTTTTATCGTGTTACCCCGGTGTGTTAACTTCGATTGCACCAAATAACATTGATAGTAAATAATAATCTTTAATATTTAAATGAGTTAATCTTTTATGTATATATATATATATATATATATATATATATATATATATATATATATATATATATATATATATATATATATATATATATATATATATATATATATATATATATATATTTTTTTTTTTTTTTCGGAATATCAGAAATGGCTCCAACGATTTAGGGGTGTAGGGGTAACGAATTTAGGGGGTTTTGGGGGAGAAAAATCAATCTAGCTAGGTTTTAGGTAAAAAAAATAGTTTTATCCTTGTTTATCCATTAGAAAAATATTAAAATCTACATTGAATATATAAAACACAAACACAGTCTCGAAAAATGTAAATACGATCGATCCTCAAATACCTAATTATTTTTTCTTTTATTTTTTAAAAAATAACTGAGCATATAATATTGAAATTTCTTGCAGGATCAAAGATGCTAGACTAGTGTCGCTGTATTTAGCAAATAGTAATAATGCATGCCATTTCATATTTTAGGGGGGGTTTGTTTGTTTAAAATCTTACTTTAATATTAGAATTTGGACTCCAGGTCAAACTGCCGATGATCATGAGCAAGTCACTCCTGGAAAGAGTCAGCAGCAGGTAAGTGACAGTTCAGGTTTCTATAAATGGTGTATACTAGTCTTTATTTAGTTTTATTAGTATTATAAAAGTGGAAGATTGTGACTGTGTGTGAGTTCGTATCTCTGAGGGTTTCTAATGTGAGGCCAAAATACGTCTTAGGACGATGTGTAGTGTAGGGTTATATGGTATGACAGTGACTACTAACTGTTTTGATTCTTGATTTTGGTTTTTGATTCGTAGGGTAAAGAGCCCCGCTCGGTCCGACTTCAGTTGTACCGCGAGGGGTTCTCGGTAGACGGCGGGCCCCTGAGGCAGTACGCGGACCCGGACAACGCGGAGTTCCTCGGCTGCATACGGAGAGGGTATTTATATATTGTGTACCATGAAACGAAATAGGGCGCAGTTCTTCGTATATAGAGGCAATAGTTGTCCACAAGACAAAGATCGAGGGATTTCCGCGTCCCACGATTTGTACCAATATTTGAACTTACTAATGCTTCGCTTTCCAGTGCGATATCGACACTCCAAAATCTTAGGACGCCAATCACTTCTTTGTATTATATTACAGGTGAATTTGATGTAGCTGGTAGGTGAAAGACTTGGTAATTGTTGCTCTATCTGATGGGAAAGGTTCAATTCATGATATTGCTACAATACGAAATAAATAATTACATTTACAACATGATTTTTTTCTAGATATGTAGGTTTTCTTATGATGTTTTGGCGCAAAACTTGTAAACAGCAGTTAAGCACAAATTTTAATATAAAACGATTAAGTAGCCGACCACTCGTCTAAATGGGCTTAAACTTTGGTTTACTTTTGCCAAATTATTACAGCATATTAATGTTATTGTTCTTATTGTATGAAAACTAATGTGTCGTGTAAAATGTGTTAAATATTCCATCAGGGAGATTCCAGCTGAGTTATCCGGTACCGGTGAAGTGAGGCTGAGTCTGGAAGATCGTCGGCACGAGGACTGCCCGCGAGCCGCGCCGCGACACCAGGCCTTCACCGGGAAGGGACACTTGCTGGGAAGGTGAGAGGGGGATTTTAGTGGGGAGCTTAGTGGGTGAAAAGAATATGAAGTCAAATGTAGCTTAGTGGAGGAAAGTGGGAGTATATCTTATTACTCTAATTTTAGATATTAAGCAAATGTATTACAAAAAAGCTGTGGTAGCCCAGCGGTTACACCGTGCGAATCTTTCGAGTAGCTAACGGGTTCAAACCCGGGCAGACACCAATGAGTTTTTCTGTAAAAACTTGTGTGTCTAATTGATAATTGATAACACACGCTTTTCGGTGAAGGAAAACATCGTGAGGAAACCTGTATATCTCTAGAGAATTCTGGGGATATGTGTAACCCACCAATCCGCATTAGAGCAGCGTGGTAGGTCTCAGCTCCAAACCTTCACTCCAAAAACGGAGAGAAGAGGCCTACTCCCAGCAGTGGGATAGTAACAGGCCGCTACTTACTTACTTTTCTTATTACAAAAAAATTATTAAGTATTATAAATGAAGTATATATATTTTTGTGTGAAATGAAATAAATAAATAAAAGAATATTAAACATACCGTAACTGTTGTCAGCCCGACGCCGGCGACGGTGGGCGCGACGGTGCCCGTGGCGGCGTCGACCGACGACCGCGCGGCCAACCAGCGCGCGGCGCAGGACGCCGTGGCGGTCGACGAGGCCAGCCCCGTCACCACCGTACAGGTAGGGACACTTGAGTACTTTGCCCACTGCTGGATATCGCCATTACCCTGATCCCTCTAATTAGTCTCCGCGGGTCGCGGGTGCGATTCCCGCCGAGGACCAACATTTTCTATAAATGAATTAGTTGGTCTTCGAGTCTGGGTGTATATTTGTATTTAAGTATGTATTTAAAAAATATATTAGTATATATTCACCAGTTGTCTGTTAACCATAACACAAGTGTTAAGTTACTTTGGGGACGGACGGCCGTGTGTGTAAGTGTCTATTTATCTATTTATTTATAATTAACTTAAACCTTTCTAAACTTTCTTTTCGCTAAACCATCCTCGCCATGGCGCTTTTACTTATAATTGATTATTGCTTGTTAAACGTGAGTTTGGGTAGCGGGGATGTGGTTTACCCGCCTTAATACGTCGGCCCCGCTCTTTCATCTATTCATTGGTCCTTTTTTGGTCCCAGTTCCGGCTGGCGGACGGCAGCCGGCTGACCGGTCGGTTCAACCACACGCACACGGTGGGGGACCTGGTCCAGTACGTGTCGAGGGCCGAACCCGCCTACCAGCTGCAGCCCTTCTCGCTGCTCACCAGCTTCCCCAGCGCAGAGCTCACAGACCGCGGAGCTACACTGGCTCAGGCCAACCTGCTCAACACCACCCTGCTGCAGCGGCTCAAATAATACTAATAATATAATAAACCCCCAAGTGATAAATTTCCTTAGTCTCAAAGCACAGACGGGCCCTGACCTGTTGCGAGTTTGGCCACATGTTCCGCGTTTCTTGTCAGTAGAGCAAAAGACAGAG
Source organism: Morpho achilles (assembly GCA_947086495.1). Classification (NCBI taxonomy): domain Eukaryota; kingdom Metazoa; phylum Arthropoda; class Insecta; order Lepidoptera; family Nymphalidae; genus Morpho; species Morpho achilles. Next base: position 16,130,416 of record CAMTZB010000003.1, on the reverse strand, counting down.
AGCCACTTAAAATAGGAATAAAATATAATAAAATAATAACCTGTTACAATTCCACTGCTGGACATAGTCTCACCGTTTCTGGAGAGAAGGGTTGGAGCTAAGACCTACCAAGCGTCTATTAATACCAATGTACAAGTTTATAGTAAAGTAACGGTGTTAATATCACAATACTGGACATAGACGTCCTCTCTCCGTTTTTGAAGAGGATTGTAGCTAAGACCTACCACGCTGCTCCAATGCGGATTGGTAGGTTACACATATCCCCAGAATTCTCTAGAGATATGCAGGTTTCTCGATTTTATTCTTCACCGAAAAGCGTGTGATAAATTGCAATTATTAATAAGGCATATAAGAAAAACTCATCCCGGGTTTGAACTCGTGACGAAAAGTGTCACACGGTCACATCGCTGGGCTATCACAGCTTATAACATTAGCGTATAATAACCCCCTTTATTTAAATATCCAATAGATATATTCTTTTCAAGTTACTATTGGCTGGATTCGGCCGCGAGTATAAATTACAAGTATAAAAATAAAGCCTTTATTTCTTTAACATTCTATGATTTGATGACACATAAAAATAAATATTTAAAAATTTTCTTCAGTCATTCGCTTAGTACAAGGGTGTCTAACTTCCCCAAAAAACTTGGGCCAAATAAACAATGTTTAACTGAAGGTGGGCCATAAAATAGATTAATGTATTATTGTTTCTTAACATATAATTTGATTAAGTGAAATACACGATAAAAAAAAGTAATTACCAAAAGACAATATGATTATACAGATTAATAATCAAAGTATTTATGTGATTATTAATTATAGTTTTTAATATTAGAGTACGGGAGCCATAGACAAGCCTGTAAGTGATAGACAATAAATAATGAGAGGGAAGATTACACTCGTATACTTCATCTAATCACAGATAAAAAAAGACATGCAGATAACCTTCATTTCTCTTTATTGTAATATAGCACAATAGACCAATCCGCATTGGAGCAATTTGATAGGCCTTCGCTTTCTTCTCCCCAGAAACGGAGTTAGGAGACCTATGCCCATCAGTGGGATTGTAACAGGCCATTACTTTTTTTATGTTAAAGCTGGGTTCCCTACTCTAGTATAACAACTCAATATTATTATAAGTATTCAAAAAAGACACTAATTTATTATTTGGAATATTAGCTCTCTCATACGGATTAACGTAAATTCATACTCATATTAATGAGTATGGATTTAAAATAAAATTAAGCATAGTGGTAATTTAAAAATGGCGAGCATAATAATTATTGCAAAAGTGCAATATTTATTTGGTTTTTTTTGTTGTAAATTTAACTCTTTTCAGGATATTGTCTAAAAACGATTAACTCTCGAGTATGAGCATTTTACCATCTAAACTGTGGTGTGATAACCAACCGACTCTTTTGAGGATATCACGGGTTCAAACCCCCAAACAGGCACCAATGGTTCTGTTACAACTTATATGTGTCTAATTTGATATTGGCAATTTTTCACACGCTTTTTGGTAAAGGAAAACATTGTGAGGAAACCCGTGTATTTCTGGAGAATTCTCGAGATATGTATCCACCTATATCTAATTCAGATATGTAACCTACCAATCTGCCTTGGAGCAGCGTGGTGGGTCTCAACCTTCCTCTACATTAAACGGAGATAGAAGGCCTATTCCCAGCTGTGGAATAGTAACAGACCGTTACTTTAAATCTATCTAAACTTAGCGCCTTTTCATTTTTTAAACCGGATTCTTTAAAACATCATATCGTAAGGGGGTGTTTTGTCATGATCTTGCAATAAACCAAATCTTACATTTTTGGTTATGTAATTTTGTATCTAAAGTAACTTAAGGTATTTTGTTTAATTTGTATTTAATAGGTCGATATGACTCGTAAAGTGATTGTTACACAGTATAGAGTACTTTTAAATGCAAATATATTATTTCGTAAATTATATTTGTTTTATTACAATTTCCTTTTATGTTGTGGAAGTACTAATGATAAATTTTGTCGATGATCGCGTTCTGCTTCCAGTGCTGAGCGAAATTATATAAGGAACGCAACTTATTTTCTCCACCACAAATAATAAAAAAAAAACTGACTGTTCAGCGATATTTTTACATAAGTCATTATAATAGAGCAGGGAGCCATGAGCAGGCCTTTGAGTGTCACAATAAATTATTATACACAATAATATAAGAGAAGATGAAACTCGTCTACATATTTATTTTTGCCTAATCACACATGATAAAGAGAGACATATAGTCTCATTAGTTTTTTCTTTATTGCAATTTAACACATTTTGGGCTAGCCTACTCTAGTATAACAACTCTATGTATTGTTAAGGTTTTTGCCCTTTTTGTATTACACTTTGTCGTCGATCATTCGGAAAAATTCCCGAACTGTAGTAAAATTTCGCTACCTTGTTCCAACAACTATCCCTATTTTTGAGCCCAAATTTTAAAAGTGAGGTAATACGGTTACCGTTTAAGATAGTGAAATCACTCTGAAATTCAATCAAAAAACTTCGTCATCATCTTCCTACCCTTATCCCACTCTCAAGTGGGATCGGCGCAACATGCTGTCACATGATTTGGCTGCGTTTTTACGACCGGCCGCCTGCCTGACGTCAACTTACCTCTGTCGTATTTTATGACACCTTGGTAAGAAAGAGGGTGGTCTATTCTACTAAACCGGATACCACGCGCTGGGTCAACTTACCTTAGTCGCCTTTTACGACACCTCGGTATGAAATGAGGGTGGTACTATTCTATTCAGCCGGATACCACACGGCGGTCAAACAAAAAACTTATTTAAATAAAAAACATAAGTATCTAGGTAAATTTTTATTTCTCGTTCATCTATACTAAATACAGGCGGGGAATACCCGCGAACTGACAGCGTGTTAAAATTAAAGAACAATACAGGATCCGAATACAAATCTTAAGATACAATAGAACAATCAATATCAATAAAATAGGGAATAAAATGAGCATAATTGAGCAACACAGTAGTATTGTCGTTGCCACAATAATAAAGAAAACTTGGAGGGATTCTATTGCCCTTTTTACATTAGACATAAGGCTGCTGGTGCCGGACGACCGAATCCATCTTTCATATTTGCAGATAATAAATATCTGTTACTATAATTTTCATCTGATGTAAAATCGTTCTGCAGTATTTGTAAATTTGTCTTTAAAACATTATCAGAAAAATGCATGTGGAAAATCAGATATTTAACTTGCATTACCGTAGTATAAGCTCAATTCAGTGTTGCCATTGCGTTAGGAGAAACTAATTTATTACCCCATTTTCCAGGCGTTTTGCAGGCAAAATTATTATATAAGGATTTCTATAAATTAAAATATATAATAATGTATACATTACTATGAATATCTATTTGATGCTAAAAATGTAACCTTTTTAAAGTAATTTCAAAGTAATAAGTAATTTCAAAAGTAATATAAAAAATAATATTTCAAAAGCTGTAATAGCATTACAGTTTAATTCATCAACATCAATCAGCTAACTGCAGCAGTCTACAAACATCTCAATGTAAAAAGAGCATAAACTATAATTAAAATTATAAATAGGAATAGATTAAAGCTAAATCAACGTTTAAATATTGCCGCGAAACTTAAATACTTATATGTCTAAGTTAAGTACAGATAATACACTAAAATAAGTCTACATTAACTTTTAAGTGACAAAAATACTGTGATACTCTTGCAATATGACTATTATTGAGACCTCGTGAATAACATTGTATTAGGTAGCATAGTATTACTATAAAGAAAACCCTTTATAATTTTGTATAGTAAAACTTCGGAAGTATCAATAATTTTTGAAATAGAAAATAACCTTTAACATTATTTAAGTAGATATTGTATTATGTTAGGGATCAGTGACGCTAGTGGCTATTAAACTCAACATAGTATATTATTTAGCAAATGATAAATTTTTGTACGTCATAAATGTGTAAAAATCAACAATAATATTCCAAATAGTGTAAGTTCGCCACCACAAAAATTATTAATTAATAGTTAGAATAAATTGTCTTATTCTTACTAAATTCTAATATAATGTCTGAGAATGAAAAAATGAAATCCACAGGGCCTTATAAACTTATATAACTTACGTGTCTAATTAATAATTGCAATTTGTCACACGCTTGGTTAAGGAAAACACCGTGAGGAAACCTGCATATCTCTATAAAATTCTAGGGATATATGTAACCTACCAATCCACGTTGGAGCAGCGTGATAGGTCTTAACTACATCTCTTCTCTCCAGCAACTGAGAAAGAACGTCTATTCCAGCAAGTGGGTTATTAACAGGCCGTTACTTTACTATAAACTTGTACATTGATATTAATAGACACTAGCGTCAAATTGCGCCCTTTGAGTTGCGAAATTACGGAGTACATGAACACGTCTACACAAACATATCTCTATAACATATCTTCGAACATTAGGGCCGCCATTATCACATACATACAAACAAGCAACGAGCACGAACACTCACGACTCGGTTGGCACATCTTGTTTGTACAACTACCCACAATGCGCCGGATCGCAACATAGATCCAAACACAGTCAATTGTGGCCTTATGCTAAATTCAATATTATGCTTACTTATCTAATAGCGAAAGTACCAAAACTTTTATCTTATAAGGAACGATTATAAATGCAATATCTCTGGAATGGAAGTATAATTGCGCTAAAATAAGATAGCAAGTCGCTCGTTTGCGGAAACGGCGATTCTATAAGTGATTTTTTAAAATAATTTTTGTTTAGAATTTAAACAAGAAAACAATTAACACGTAGCTCAATACTGCACCAGGTTTATTGCAAAACGCAAGGAATAACTAAGTTTACAATCGCCGATACGAAATGCACATCTACCTTTAGGAAAAATACAACATTTACTTATTGTCATGATTTTTGTTGCCGGTCCTATTATACCGACAATATAAAAGTAATTTTCATTAAGTTTTTTTATCTAAGTATAGCAGTGATGTGATGAAATTATTGCAATTTAAATGACCATCTTTATCACGTGAGAGTTGGTAGTGACGTCACGTCACGTCATTTCCACCTCTTTTAATTTTTAGATATATATATTGTATACAAGATACGACTATTTTACCAACCAGCTCAACTAATGGCGGATTTACCAACAAACTGAGTAAATTGCAGTCTAGAGCGGCAGAGCTTTGAGGCGGGAAATTCCGACTTTCATCATTATAATTTCAATTTTATTATGATAAATTAATTTAAATTTCATATCCTACATAAACGAATATTTAATATAGTTTACAAATATTAGCCAAAAATGAGTCTTGTGCAATCTAGGAAGATTTAACAGCGGAGGTAAGAACGTCCAAGACCTAAATTGGATAATTCCCAATCCATAGAGCTGCACGTACGCATAAGTATTTATTTCCTTTATATGCATAATGCAAGTTGCTCTAGCTTTTAATTCCACTGAGATCAAATAAATTAGTTCTGCCTTCATTTAGATTTATTTTTTTTCGAATATATACTGTAGTAGGGTTGCGTAACGGAACAATATTGTCAATAAGCGAAACAAGTGAACGAAGAAACATCTCTAAAAGATAGAAATTGGTTCTATTATAATCGAGAACTTCTCCCGAATTATTATTGGAATTATTATGTGGGACGCAACATGCGTTGATACGTTAGCCTCGTCCCATATCAGAGAAACAGCGTCAAGACCCTGGAGCTGCGGCGGAAATGACCGGCAAATGGCAGAAGTATGCATCTCTCATCGAGATATATATTTGTGCCGTTTTCAGTTGAAATCCTAGGACCATGGAGTCAAAGTGATAAAAATATCCGTTTTAACACCACGGTTAAGTGCCTCTTCAGGTGACACGAGGACTGGCTCCTTTTTCGCACAAAGAATAAGCTTAGCAATTCAGCGCGGAAACGCTGCCAGCATTCTTGGGACCATTCCACGTGGGCATGATTTGTATAGTCCTAGCGTGTATTTTAAGATAGATATAACTTGTACATTTTTGTTATTTAAATACCGCCCGAAGACTCAACTTACGGGAAACCTCTACCAGAATTACAAAACAACCTTATCATAAAATTTATAAGTGGTATATGAGTCATGGAATATTTTAGCCTCAATTATAAAACGTACAGTTGTAACCCGTCAAATGTATATCAATAATTATACAGTACATAAAACATGCAAACATCAACTTTGATATATATTAGCAATACGAAGGTCTTAAACGAGACAATACACAAAATATCACTCTCGAAACGCTACACAGTAGAAAGTATTACAGTAAAGACGCGAAAAATATTAATATATCATGACTACTTGTAACATATAGTTTGTGAGAGAAGGAAACTGCTTGAATATATTCTGCTTTTATTATTAAAGCGCTTTCTGTTATATGTAAGGTGTAATTGATAATTTTTTTAAAAGATTCAAATTAATATAGGGATATTAAATGAGAAATTAAACGTTAAAACATTTTTGTAGGGAGTTTTATACTAACTAACCAATACTAAGCTTTTTAAGTTCTGATTATAATATATAAAAATGATTGTCTGTATGTTCTTTATGGAATCAGAAAAGGCTGGACCGATTTTATTGGAATTTTCAGATAATCTTTAGACTGAACCAGCGGATGTTTCTATAACTGTTTCAAGAGAAATTTGACTTAGCAACACGCGGTCGGACATCATGTTCAAAATAAAATAAAAAATGTAGTGTCATACTTACGAATTCAAAAAATACCCGCGATATTTCTAAACCACTTCTTTGAATTTGTTTTTTATATTTGGTATATCGGCTTTAATTTATATTAGCAGAATATTTACAAACAGACCGACTAAATGCATAAGACTAGCAATTGTATGCGTATATACGATTCTTTATAAGATACAGTGGAAGCTCATCACAGATGCTTTATCAGTACTAGAAAATTATATAAATGTATAATTTATTAAGGCGACGTCATTCCAGAACGGAAGTCTTTGTATGCAATTAATTTTACCAAATATGTCTTTATTAAATATTTATTAGTCTTTACAAAAAACATTAGAAAACACAAGTAATAAAAGCGTGCGAAGGTCTTATGTCACGTGCCCTATCTCACAGACAATTTTTAAGTACTTTAGTAATTTTCAAAAATGATCATAATCAGTTTCGGACCTGATTCCTGACCTTATACTGTATTTTACATCGATCTAAACTCTATCTGTGTGGTATCCGGCTGAGTAGAATAGACCACACTCAGTTCTTACCGAGGTGTCGTAAAAGGTGACTAAGGTAAGTTGACCCGCCGTGTGGTATCCGTTTGAGCAGAATAGACCGTCTTTCTTACTGAGGTGACGCAAAAGCCGACTAAGTTGACAGTAGGCTAGCAGCCTTGTAAAGGAAGATGTAAAAGAAGAAATTTCTAAAAGTAAACGCTATACAAAAGTAAATTTTAAAGTAAAGAAAATTCTACGCAGTAATCTTTTATATGTATTGGAATGCACTGATTTCTAAAATATCACATTTACACGCAACATGCAATTGCTATTCTCAGTATTGTACAAGAATTGAATAAACCATGTTTATTATATACATCCCATTACAATTAAGTAGTAATAATTCCAACATATTTACATATAACAGCATTATTAGCTAAACGATATCACTATACGATCAACATTCATTTTTTTCATTTCTCTCCAACACAGTCTTAAATTTAGAAACCTGTTGGAACAAAATGACTTGTCCAAAATGACCTAATAATATCGATCTTTAGTACATAGTTTTAATGTCAAAGAGGTAATAATGAAATTGTATAACGGAAAAAAATAGTTGCTAATCGCACATACAAAACAAAAGTGACAACTGATATTATAAATGCGAAAGTTTGTGAGTTTGGATGTATGTTTGTTACTCTTTCACGGCGAAACCGCTGAACAAATATCGGTGAAATTTGGCACAATTATTGCTTATACACCGGAATAAAATACCTTATATAGGCTTTAGAAATCCTGTTAATTCTACAGGAATAGGATGATATTGAAAAGCGTTATCTATTATCGACCTATCACACAAAAGTACACACGAACGAAGTCGCGGGTAAAAGCTAGTTTGATAAAACAAATAGTGTCAGCTTTTTCTTACAGCAGGTGTAAAATACGACTATTGTAAGTTGAAGTCAGGAAGGTGGCCGGTCGTAAAATACGTAGCCAAATCATGTGACATGTTTATAACATGTTGTGCCGACCCTACTTAGAGTGGGATAAGGGCAGGAGGATGATGAGTGTCAAAGTTGACATTATTTAGAGAAAACTATGAGCAACAAGGGACGTATAATCAGTTGGGATGTTATAGTTAAATAAAAACTTAAGTTATGCATTTAGATTTTTAAATTGAAATTTAGTTTATTTTATCCCTTTCGGAACTTAAATTTTGACAAATATAAATTTTTTGCTAAAAAATATGAAAATATTTTCAAGTCTTACGCTGCCAAATTGACTTTTGTCTATATTGGGAAAAGCATTTTTTAGGGTTAAACTACTTTGGTTTTGAATGTGCGAAATATAACATTACATTTTATCGTTTTTAAATATATAATAATTTCAATCTAATACTTGAATTGTAAATATAAACGAAAATAGTGATTCATTTTAATGATATTACTATTGAGTATTTATTATAAATAGGAAACTTTGTGTGTAGAAATATTAATTAGTAACTCTTCATAAACTGCGTGCAATATATTGTCATATAATAAAATTTGTCATGTACTATACTTTTATTTTCATGTAGCAATTTCAATAAAATATATCTAAATATAATAAAATGATGTATATATTAGACAAAAAATAATTTTAAAAAATTAGCATAATTGTGATTAAATTATTGTTAATTAAAATATAAACAACCGGGTCACATCGCGATAATCACGTTTCCTTTGTATAAGGTTCGACGTTTCAGCAGAGTTGCATCCACCGTGGTCACAAACTGACTGACTGTATCGCGATGTGACCCGGTTGTTTATATTTTAATTAGTATGAATCGCGAAAGTTTAAAATCTTCTAAATTATTGTTGCAAAAATTGCCTCTTTATATACAATTTTTTAAACACTGTTTTGGCATAAGACAAATCGAACGCTTAGTATTAAAGTTACCTAATTCAATAATATTCTTAGTTGAGTGCATTAAATGCAGTCTATGATATTATGCTACTACGCTACGTTTTCTTGCTCTTTCAAGTTATGGGTCACTTTAACACTTAAAGTTTTGTGTGCGCTAAGCTACATGTTACAGCAATTAGCGGCTAAACATTTTTTTAAATTAGGTCACTTTAATACTAAGCGTGCGATCTATTCTGCCTTCGATAACAGTTTCTAAGTAAATTAGTTTTTGTTTAAATCCATTCGCTCAATTAAAAATCACAATAAATTTTATGCTACACTAAAAGTCTTTTATATAGAATAATCTATATTCGAATAGAATAGAATAATCTCATTTATAGCTTTTTTGAAATAATTGATTGATAGTGAAAGTTCGTTTTAATTTATATTTTGAAAATCAAAACGTGTCTAAGGATAATTTATAGAATTAGGCGTTACTTTGCGGAGATCCATAATACAAAAATTATTTTGCTATAATCCGCGATGAAGTAAAATAGAAAATATATATAATGCTAAATGTAGAGTGGACTATCGGTTATCATACCTGATACATGCAGGATTCGTACAAAACACATGCAAAAACGTCTACCGCCGCCACCATGATACACAAGCACTATATACGTTTACTATCACAAACTCAACAATCGTTTCGCCCGGAGTTGTTTACTCTATTTTACTTCATCGCGGATTATAGCAAAATAATTTTGTTATTACTTTTGTGTCTAAGGATATTTTTTTATTTAGATTGAAATGAGTTACGACGTAGTTCAGATATGTAGATATAGTAGGACGTTTGAATATTTTGAGAATGTAGAGATTTAACTTAAGTATTTACTTAAATTGCACATATCATTGACAATATGAAGAAAAATAAATTTATTTTGATTTTGTATAATATTCATATTAATATTATTTATAAAATATAAAATTTAAAGATGTAATAATGCTATTAGAGTATTTTTTGTAGTCTTGCTAATATAGATGACAGAATCTTACAACAATATAGCGATTAGCCTTAATATTTTTAGATTAGTACCGAACCAACGTTTTTATTATTTTTTACTTAACATATGTTCAAACCCCTATCCTACATCGAACTTTAATGTATATGCAACAAGTTATTTACATCAAACATTATTCGTAACAATCTATGTTTCTACGTTCATAAACGTTATTTAAAAACTCGATTAATCTACTTGTTAAAGAGGTTATAAAGAAATGTAAGCGGCGCTAGCGGAATTGTTAGGGTAACGGACTTGCAATCGAGAGGTCGTGGGTTCGAATCCTGGCCATTATACTACCTGGGTTAATAAGCTTATAGTCCAAATTGCTAGTAAACTCATTTCAAATGAAAAAATGCTTACCCGAAATAATTCGAAAATTGTTTTCTTCAAAAACCCATAAAAATAATAAGAAAAAATATTGCAAAGATTAGTTTAAGTATACTATATTTTGAATAGGCGATATTGTAAAATTGAAATATGTTTTTGGGATATTACAAGTATTACGTACGTAAACTTATCAGTGGTGAGATTTGTTAGTAAAATAATTGACTTGCGGGCAATTAATATTGTTTAAAAAAACGGTTGCCTGTAAAGTCGGTTTTACGGGCAAAGATTTTACGTGACAACGTCTTTTTCTCATTAGAATATTTATTGATATGAATATTATTAAATTGCACAATAGGAACAAGGAATTGAATGCACTAATCAATTCTCTAGAGCTGCGCGCGCGGCGGACCAATCATGTTTGAGTGGGAGAGAGACGCAAGGCATTCGCCAGTCCGGCGGGCCTCTCTTTCGTTCGGTGACTCATCGTAACAGACGTGAGCGGGTGTTACACTTTTTCATGAGTGAATCCAAGCCGCAAGCTAATTTAAGACGTTGTCACGTCAAAAAAAATAGCTTTAAAAAAGTATTAATGATTAAAGCTAAGTATTATGCCAAATTTAGGTCAAGCTGGACACGAAGTCGTTCACGTTTTCAGCATATCTGGTTTTTCATACTTTGACTAAATGCTTTTAGTATATTTTAGCCTTTACGATATTTACATACCCGAAAATTGAAAATTATGAAACAGGCATTTTCCAAAGGCACCTAAATTAGCACGAACTTAAAATTCCTCACATATAAACATACTAAAAAAAGAAAATAGTTTTCAAAATGACAACATTTTCTTAAAAAGAAAAATTAATGTCACGATATCGAAATACAATTATATTGCTTTTTTTAAGACCTGAATATTACAACACACACAACATATAATTCATACATGAATATACCAATACATAAACATACTATTAGTGTACAAAGGAAACCTCAAATTATCTCAAAGCGCACCACGTCAGTAACAACAGAGCCCGTAGGCGAGACTGGACGTGTCCTATTGTTAATGCGTGTTTGAGACTGTGCTATACCTTCAAGTGAACACATACACCACAGTAACAATAATAAATAAATAAAAATATGTATATTGTTCTGCAATTTTTAATTATTCGAAGTAACACACTCCTTACGTATTCAAATATATACAATGAGACGGAGTGGTCTTTCATTTTATTATACCTACGTAATACTTGAATAAAACCAAACTTTATTATTATACCAGAGATCACAAAATTGACATAAATTAAGTGAAATCACCTGAGTCATAATTAATTGTTCATAATACTATTTACAATTTCTAAGTCAAATTTATACTTTAAGTTGACATTTTCTGGATCAATTTATTAATAATTAGAGGAGCTGCCATAAAATTAAAAGATCGACACTAACATAAATATAAATAAAATTTGAATGTTTTTATCAACCAGCTTAATTAATTAAAAAAAAAGTTTAAAAAAAAAGATGCCAATTTCAGCTGCAATTTGGATTTAAAATACTTTACACTAATATATGTTTAAAACTTCAAAATATTTTCATTAAATTTCATAATATGCTATTTATGATTAACGTAAATTTATTGTGTAAATAAAATTATTTCTATTAATTTTATTGTTATTCATTTAAGACGGAACAATATTATTAATCTGTGAATGCTTGCAGTATGACGTTTTAAAATATTTCTCTCTGGAATAGATAGATAGTTCAAAGAGTATGAAAAAATATATACTTATTATAAAACACTACGATAACATGTATAGAAATTCAACGGTAGTTTACAAAATTTTTGGATTAATTTAACCTCGACCATCGAGCGTCAGTAACCTTAATTAATATTGATTATTTAATTGAATATATATAACTCTTTAGCTACGTTAAAAATAGATTAAATTTCAAATTCGTCATTGTCTATGATTAAGAATATTTTTTAATTAGTCTTAGACTTATTAGTCATAGTCAAGTCGACAGTATTAAGTCACTTGAATGTAATATTTCGTAACTGTCACATCAAGGTCAGTCAAAATCATAGAGTTAATATACATAGAGTAGGGGAGCCATAAGCAAACCTGTGGCTGCAAATGTCCAACAAATAATAAGAGAGGGAAGATTAGAGATCCATAGTTATCTTTGTCTAAGCACACATGCGTAGAGAAATGTTCGCGGGCGCGTTTTTAATTCAAATACTTTGAACATTTTTTAGTACACCATCAAAATGTTTATGCGACATTTTCCAACAACCAATTTGTTTCAACTAAACCCAAACTTCAGATAATGCGCAAAAAAGGAGAGGTAAGTAGTCTCATCTATACGCCGTATGGTATCCGGCTGAATAGAATAGTACCACCCTCATTTCTTACCGAGATGTCGTAAAAGGCGACTAAGGTAAATTGACCCACCGTGTAGTATCCGGTTTAGTAGAATAGACCACCCTCTTTCTTACCGAGGTGTCGTAAAATACGACAGAGGTAAGTCGAAGTCAGGCAGGCAGCCAGTCGTAAAAACGCAGCCAAATCATGTGACAGCATTTTTATAGCATGTTGTACCGACCCCACTTATAGTGGGATAAGGGCAGGAAGATGATGATGATGAGTAGTCTCATCTGTTTTGCTCTTTTTTTTCGAGGGACACATTTTAGACTGGTTTCTCTATTCTATGCTATAACTCTATGGTATATCTCTAGTTTAACTCTATGGTCAAAATAGTTTTATTAATATTATGTTGTATCTATAGGTTATCGAAGGTCGGATGACGCAACCTTCATATTCATCATCATAATGTAACACGAATTTTTTAATTCCATTTGCATTTTTAAACCTATCCAAATTTAATTACAAGATGGGTTTGTATTAATAAGGTTGTTTGTAAAGACAAATACATTTTCAAAACTTGTCCATACTCTTTCGGACTCATTTTAAAAGAAAGAAAAAAATGCAAAGAAGGTATTAATTATCTGTTTCCTACTATTATAAATACGAAAGTTTGTTAGTATGGATGTATATTTGTAACTCTTTCACGGCGAATCCGATGAAATTTGGAACAATTATTCCTTACACACCGGGATAACATATAGGCTTAAAAAATGCTGTTAATTCTACAGGAATAGAATGACATTGTAAAGTGCCATCTATTATCAAACTATCATGCGAAAGTCCACGCAAGCGAAGTTGCGGGTGAAAGTTAGTAAATATATAAAATAATATAATAAATATACTAAAATTGTCGAGATGTCATATTTAATTTATTGATTTTTTAGTAAATTTATTCATTCGATTTCGAGCGATTCTAAAGCATAAATCCAGTTAATATAGGATGGCTTTCAGCAGAAGTTTTATTGTCTTTAACACATTGCGAGTCATCTGTTAATGTTTCTAATTTTTAAATCATAACCGGTTTGGTTACTTTACTCTGGTTATTTTTATTTGATGTGGGTGCTAGGATAAGTTAATAAATCGATAGTATTTTACCATTGAAATGATTGAACTTAAAGGTTAATTTTTTATCGCAGAAAATTTTATTCATCGGTATACAACGTTTAATCAGTTTTTTAACAAATCTTTAAACAAAATTTAAAAATAAATGAATATCAAATTTATTGATAGCGCCCCCGCACATTAGCTCAATTTATGATGCCAAGCAACGACCAAACGCAATCCTGTATGCACAAAACGCGTGTTGACACTATGACTTGTGCGCTCACACTGATCTATTTCCTAATTCCTACCCTTTGGCTACATTAACGGGCTACGGCGAATATTCGGGCTACGGCAATATATGGCCGGGTACATCGTTACAACGCGATGTATTCGGGCGCAGACGATGTAGCATCGGGCTACTGTCGGTAAACTGGCGCGCATAAAAGGGATTTGTCGCGACAACATTCGCTTGAGTGGCCATACTTACTTCCAGGTCCAGACTTTGAAGTGGGACGACAGATAAACTCAATGACGAATATTCGCCGTAGGCCGTCTTCCAGAATCTTCACCCGCTAATGTAGACAAGTACATCGTGTGTGCGCGATACACGATGTTTTCTTTGAATCTTCGGGCGCTAATGTAGCACCGGCGTTATGAAATGGTGAATCTCGTTAGCCGCGTGCGGAGCGCGATATTTCAGATGGCCACGCGGCCAATAGATAGTTGCTGGCCGCCCAGTGCGTGCACTTGCATATCTCACACAAGATATTATTGGCCGCTTAATGCGAGGGGGCATTTATGATAATAAATTGATATTTCAAAATAGCCCTTGATTTAAATAAACGTATGATATTTATAGAAAATCTTATTCCAAATAAATATGAACTAAAAACATTTGATATCAAATTCATTGGCTTGATGATACATTGGTATTCCCAATCCTTTATTTAAATATATGTATGGTATTTTGAAAGTCTTATTCCAAACCCGTGACGGGTTTAAGATATTCGGCACTCTCAGGACCTCGTGTTATCACTATGGGATCGTTTATGTCAGAAATATATAACCTCTTCTTCGGATGCGTGCGCGACGGGCGCGGGCGGTGCGGGCGCGACGAGCGGCGCGTCCGGCGACCGCACGCGGAACTTGTCTGGCAGCTTTGGATACGTGTTGGTCCTGGTAACATTACAACTGTTTTTGATTTATTAAGGTGATAAAAAATGCACAATCAAATTAATAATAAAATATTAGTAATTAGCACAGTTTTAGCCATATTAAACATACATAAAAGCACAATAATTAAAGGCCAGACACTAGGGAATCTATTCTAATATATAAAGCTGAAGAGTATGTTTATTTGTTTGATTGTTTGAACGCGCTAACCTCAGGAAAGGTATTTAAAAAAATCTAATATTTTTTCTGAGTGTAAGATAGTCCATTTATCGAAGAAGGCTATCGACTATATAACATCACGCTAAGATGAATAGGAGAGGAGCAGCAATAAAAAATATTGCGAAAACGGCAAAATTTAAATTTTTTTGCTTGCTTAGCGCAAGCGATGCAAGCAAGTAAACGATTAAAGTTATTCAAAAATCTCGTATAATTAACTCAGGATCTAGTGATCATGAGTTAATCATCGTGATAAAAGTAGTCTTTTATGTTCAAAATTTCAATTCGGGAAAAAAATTGTGGCACACTGATTTCCATGCGGGCGACGCAGCTGGCAAAGATACTTTATAAATATAAATTTTAATCATGGAAAATAAATTAACCTAATTTACACTAAACCACATAAGGCTAATTAATTTAAATAAATTAATTAACCTTATGTGGCGTACACTAAGCCGTTGCCATTGCTGCGTTGAAGTTTAGAATAAGTTACTTTAAATGCATATCTTCGTTTCACAACGTTCATTTCATTTATAACAGAAATAGGAGTTAGTATTTTACCTGGTGGCTTTGTTATTAAGCTGCTGCTGAGACGGCAAGGGAGCAGGGGAACTACCGGTGCGAGTGTGATGGATCACTAGACCTTGTATCTGTTACAAAAAAAAAATCATTTTTTTATTATGCAAAATCAAAATTAATATATACCCGAAGAATTTTTCATACCAGGCTCTACTTCCAAATTAGAATTCGAACAGAAAACTGTATATTGGTGAAAGAATTAGTATATAAGTACATTGAAAACTCCCTAACGTGACAAATTTTGTTTTAGTACAGATACTAAAACAAAATCTAAATAAATAAATCTAAATAAATAAATAACCAATTGCACGTTAAGTCAGAACTTAAAGTGCAATTGGTTATTTGCAGAACGAAAACTTGAAAACTAAAGTTCATAACATGTTATAACTTATATCAACTAAATATTTTCTAAATGCAACCAATTAAAATCGTGTAAAATTCTACATGCTGTTACAATATAAGCTAAACAGACGAAATGGTTGTAATTAAATAATAAATATAGCATTGAGAGAGTAGTACCGAAAGCATTTACATCTGACTACTGCATCTACAGCCAATATACCTTAGTGGAATACAAAAATAGGTGCATACAACAGATGAGATAATTTTACAAGCCCGCTCTATTATTAGTATAGTCAATTTATTTATATAAAAGAGAAAGTATGTATGTATTCTTTATAAAGTCTGAAACGCATGGACTGATTTCAATTACATTTTTAGACAATCTTTACATGGGCCCAGCGGATAATCTTCTACAATGTCAAAGACAGTTTTGTTTATACGAAGTCAAACTACCCAGAGCCGTGACCTCTAAGATAGCGAATGCCTTGCCAACCTTAAAAAAGATGTAACATACATTTTTTTGAAGAAACTAAGGTCATACCGATCCCGAAATGCTGTCAAAGGGCATCGACATAATTTGGTGGTTTGCGGATTTAAGTTATCTGAGAAATGGACTGTAGTGGATCACCACGCATCCAGATGCTGAGGTTGATATTTTGTAACTTGTGACGTACAGTTCAATTATAGAATTTAGAAGCAGGAATCAAGTCATATAGTTCTTTAAGTCATTAGTTCATTCATTCGAATGTTTGGCAAGTTTTACCCATAAAAATTTACAATGGCATTTTCTTCCAAAGCGATCATTGGTGGACGGATAAAAGTTTAAATTCATATTCCACTAACAATTACTGCCATGACAGTATAGGCGACACCAACAATCTACAAACACCGATAATTATGTATTTACTTACATAAAAAATCAAATTGAGCTGTTAAAATACATTTGGATACTCGGCGTCCTGAAAACAACCATTTTATCTGTTTCAACCAATTTTTTGGCATCCCTGTAGAACTGTCATTATGTGTACTTGTAGTTAGTGTAGCTACCTGTCAGTGTAGGCTAGACGGGGCAATGCCATGGGGCAATCCAGCTCTAGACTTATATTACTTAATTTATTCACATACTCATTCCTTAAATTTGTGTATAGAATAAACGAAGACGTGCTTTGCTATGCATAATAAATAAAAATTTAAAGATTCGTTTCGTATTCGCCGTGTTCCGAACTCGACGTACTCCAGACCTTTAATAGTTTAGTTGGGGCCTTAGAGCTCTCGCTATGCCACTGTTTGTAGTTTTATTCATTCATATTAATATTTTCATTTTACAATATGTACTACACAAAAAAATATAATAATTTTAAGAGTAAGTTTACGTAGTAGTAAGTAATATCTCAAACTCCTAAAATTTTAATGTACCCTAGTCGTTTTAGTGTAAATTGAAACTAAAACTTATGCTAAATAACAAGCACACTAATATAATATTTAAGCCTTTAACTATTTTATTTAAACAACACATTTATCCTATAAAAATTTAAGTAGGAAATTGTAAAAAATTCGGCTACAGAGTTAAAAAATGGATAATATGAATTTCTAGAAAAGGTAAAGTACGGAAAGAAGCAGAAAATGTTACTAAAGAAACATTATTCCATATTTAGACGTAGCTGACAGCTAGGTAGAAAAGTTGGATATTTTAATGTTATATGCATTAAAAACTTCAATTTTTTTTTTTCAGAAACAAATAATACATTTTACATTACATCTTTGAGAGGACTTAAAAACGATAAATCAAAAACTTTAGTAGGTATACCAGTCCCCAATAAATAGAAATATACCGCCTAAAGGTCGCACAGAGCGACTTAATTCAACGGGGCCAAAAAATACCCAATACGCCCAACAGTGGAAATTTAGTTAAGAAGTAATAAATCCATATACATTATACTTATCACCAAATACAATGATAATATAACGCGTACCACACGTTTGATTTTGCATGTATATATTTTGTTGTTTTATGTTATACTCTTCTTTTATGTTTCTAAATTAATAAGTTTACGTCACCTGTTTGTATTAAATGTTTAATTATGAGACCCACTTGTGTTTGTTCTTTTAGTGTTAATTGTATTGTGTTTAAGATTTTTAGTTGTAAGTTATAAAGACTGTGTACCAAATTAAGCAAACAGGCAGGGTGGCGGTGGAAGTATCCAATCGCGGAAGCCACCACCCTTGGCCTGGATGAGTTTGGCCAAATGGGGCGTTTGTCAGCAGTGCGTCGAACAAAAATTCAGTAGGGACCCACTTAAAATCGAAAAAAAAAGATAACACGTACCTCACACGGAGACTCGTGTAAGCGATGGTAGCCCGGTGGTGGCTGCTGACTCTTGCCGCTAGCTAACTTCAGCGGTAACTGTTGCTTCACCATTTGCTGTGACAACGTGAAGCAAATATTATTATAATAATATTATGATAAAATAACTGACTATATATGATCATTGTCACAAGCGAAGCAAGTCAAAAAGTAGTTTAAGCAGAAATAAACAGTTAATATTGCATATTTATTTTTGTAATAAAACTTGTGGGTTAAAACTACACTTGGTTAAGTATTGGAAAAGATTTTTGTTATTTTTTAATTTATTTATGCCGAAATTAGTATAATTATTAGTAATTAGCATAATTTTGAAGTGTCACATAAAGTGGCGTAGCTAGATAGCCAATGGGCCCTAGGGCAAGAATAAACTAGGGCCCCCAACTAAACTATTTAAAATTGTGTGTTCTGTATTCGTCGTTTTCCGAATTCTACGTACTCCAAATTCATCGTAATCCAGATTCTTCATCCATCCAAAATTGCGAGGATATAGCTACTCTTCAACCTTATGCGAGATAACAATGACAAAATGTAACTAATTATAAGAATTATATTTTGAAAAGAGTAACCGCCAAGTTTATTGCTAGCTCTACTCGATAGGACAGTTTACCCAACCAGCAGTAGAGTTGACGATTCAAAAGCACTATTTAACTGAGTCACTTATGTAAGTATATTGATGGTAGGTCTACTTAAAATTATACTAACAAACTTATCCTGATTATAACTAGGCTTACCTAAATTATGACTACTACTATATTACCGCTGTATTACCATTGTAAGAAATAAGTAATATAAAGTAATAAAAAAAACAATGTTTACTTGTATGGCAGGCGCTCGTACAGTGGCCCTGGTCTCGTTCTGCGCCGACAGTAGCTGAGGCGGCGGCAGAGCGGCGCCTCTCACACTGCACGCGCTGGCCGAAGACTCCGAGCCGGTCGAACCGCGGTTATCTGAACAAAAGTATAATAGTAGATTTCAGGATACCTATGCAGAATTAAAAAAGTCAGCACCGATAGATGTATCTATTGTGAAGCAAATGATACACCTAGACACACTATCTTTGAATGCTCAAGGTGGGATAAGAAGCTTCAAATGATAATACATAAAACAGAGGCAATATTTTAACCAGAACCATACCTTTTATGCTCCGCGACAGGGATAGCTGGAGCTTTATGCTAAAGTTTGTGTCGGACATAATGGGAGAGAAAGAAAAGGAGGAACAGGCAAGAAAGGCCAAGAAACAGACACCGGCTACGGTGAAGCAATGCCGAGAGGTGGTCCCACCGTAAAAGGAGGAGGAAATGGGTTTTAGTCCGTGGGAGTCGGACACTCCCATGTGGGAAAGTCCGCAAGAAGTCCATAAAGGATTTCCCCTCCTCTAGGAAAAAAAAGACTTTAAACTTTCGACTCATACTAATTATTATATAAACAAACGGGTCACATTGCGATAACCTCGAGTTGCCTTTGTATTACGCCTTTTATACCTCGGTAAGAAATATGGGTGGTCTATTCTACTCGGACAGATACTACACGGCTTATCATAAGCGTACCGATATGGCAATTTTGAAGTAAGATTTCTTTACACTCACTAAACTCGAGGAGTAAGCTGGTGAATGCGTGACGAGAGCGTTACGAAGTATGTTTGGGCGAGGCGAAGAGAAGTTGAGAGGGAGATATATTTATTTATATTTATGTACCATAAAAAAATGTTAGCAAAACATGAATAATAAAAAAGTGCACAAAACTTATCCCTTTGGCAGAGGTACCTGCCAATTTGACACAACAATTATAATTATATAAGTTAGCGAAGATAGTAGGATAAAGAGAGAGAGAGAGAGTTGCGTGTACATATTTTCTTTCTCTTTCTCTCTAACGTACTAAACTTTCGTATATGTGAAACAGTGGGAGACTATACTGTATCTCTCGTGTAACCTTAGATATAGAGCTGATTTTACATAAGTCGTGTGGTCTAAAGCATACTCGTTAGTATTTAACAATTATTTACTGTTTTCAATAGCCATCCTCAACTTTCGTTCAAATATAATTTCAGGACGGAAAACAAAGGTTAAAACCTGTTACTAGTGTGACATGAAAACTACTAACTATATACTTTACTCACTTCTCCACTTGGGCTCTTTCCGACGATTTGTGTCGCTAACGCTGGAATCGGGCGATAGAGTGCCAACACTTGCTATCTCTTCTTGTGAACCACCTAGGCCATATAATATTCAACTTAAATAAAACTAAATTGCAATGGCAGTCAGTTGCAAAATTAATGTTGAGCAATATTCGTTTTCCTATCCGTTTCGTAACACTCATTTTGGACATTACCATGGGAAAATTTTTGCATATCTAATGAGAAAAGTTAATTACCCAAACTGTATAATCACTACATAGTATCTCTTATGGATAACCCACAATAGCATTTTTGTCATTTACTTTTTACGAAAAATAATGCCTTATTTTCGAAGCAATTTTAAACAATACAGCATTAATCCTTATCCAATTAAGTACCTTAAATACATTGTCAATTTAATATAGATCAATGGATTGTGTGGAGTATAACATGCATATAAGAGGAGTAGCCCTGTAGTAGTATGGCCCTGGTGCCGGGGCCTAGAGAATACGGCATCGGCCCTTTTCCCCTGCCTGTGGTAAGAGTCCACTAATGGGGAAAACCGACTGGTGGCGGTATAACCATCCTAAAATGGCGTGGCAGCAGCGCCACGGATTCAAGAAGTTACGCAACTGCGGTCGCCAACCCGCATGCCCAGCGTGGCGACTATGGGCATCAACCTCCAACACATGAGCCACAATAAAAGCCAAAGGCCCCCAGTTCCCGGTCGCCCTGCTATTCCTAGCCAAGGCGGCGGCTATGGTAACGGCAGGGCAGGGGGTGCGAAGAATCCCCGGGCGACGGCAGGCCGCCAAACCCAACTGACCCTGGCTACATATAACGGACGCACGATTCGCAATGACGATAGGCTCGCTCAGCTAGAGGAAGAACTCACGCGAATAAAATGGCACATTCTAGGATTATGTGAAGTCCGAAGAGAGGGGGAGGACACCATAACCTTGGAATCGGGCCATCTTTTATATTATCGTGAAGGTCACCAGCTGTCGCAAGGTGGGATCGGGTTTTTGGTCCATAAAAGCCTTTGTAACAACGTTTTAGAAATCACCAGTTTGTATCCGAGGGTTGCGTATCTTGTGCTGAGAATATCTGCACGGTATACCCTAAAGGTGGTATTAGCATACGCGCCCACGGAGTCATACCCGGATTCGGAAGTGGAAACTATATGAGGATATAACGAAAGCCTTACGCCATTCCTCTAGAGCCCACTTCAACGTTGTTATGGGGGACTTTAACGCTAAAGTGGGAGTACAAAATGGTAGTGAATTGGTTGTAAGACCTTATGGTTTGGGTCGAAGAAATGAGAGGGGGCAAATGCTCGTTGACTTTCTCGAGAAAGAAGGGTTGTTTTTGATGAATTCTTTTTTCAAGAAACAACCCCAAAGAAGGTGGACATGGCGAAGCCCCGGCGGGCGGACGAAAAATGAGATTGATTTTATTATTACGGACAAGAAGCGTATATTCAGGGATGTCTCGGTGCTCAGTAGATTTGCAACCGGTAGCGACCATAGGTTGGTACGAGGCACTCTGAATATCTATCTAAAGCTAGAACGTGTCCGTTTAATGAAATCAACAGTCCGTCCGAATGTTCTCCAAACCGTAATTGGATCTGAAACATTCCAGACACATCTTAAAAACCAATTCACTGCTGTGGAAACCACGGAAGACGTAGACCAAAAACTCGATCGAGTAGAGGAAGTCCTTCGAAATGAGGGCACAAAAATTTGCGAAAGACAGCGTAAGGGTATGAAGTCGAAACTTTCGGGAGATACTCTCCTATTAATGGAAGAGCGACGCAACCCTATGCTAACTTCGTCAGAGGTAGAGGCTTTAAACAAAAGAATTACTAAGATGGTACGACGCGACCTCCGATCAGCTAATACGCTCTTGATTCAAAAATCAATCGAGCAAAATCGGGGTCCAAAAGTGTTTATCAAGCCTCTTGGAAAAAGTCACCTGACGAAGTTAACCACATTAAAGGGAAAAGTCGTTACTTCCAAACCAGAAATCCTCTCGGAAATGGAAAACTACTACGCCGAATTGTACGCATCGCATGCTCCTCATTTACCACTGCGATCTGAGGACAATAGGGCTACTCTGACCCGCCACTATACGGAAGACCTGCCTGATATTAGTCTGGACGAAATCGTTTTAGCCCTTGGAACAGCTTAAGAATGGAAAAGCCGCGGGTGGGGATGGTATTACAACAGAACTGTTAAAAGCTGGTGGAATTCCACTGGTAACAGAGCTTCAAGAGCTGTTTAATACCGTTCTCTTTGCCGGGAGAACTCCAAAGGCATGGCATAGAAGTATAGTCATACTGTTTCACAAAAAAGGTGATAAAACACTGTTAAAGAACTATAGACCAATATCTCTTCTAAGCCATGTCTATAAGCTGTTTTCAAGGGTTATCACGGACCGTCTCGCGCGAAGACTCGACGAGTTTCAGCCTCCCGAACAGGCCGGGTTTCGAAGCGGGTACAGCACAATAGATCATATCCACACCGTGCGGCAAATTGTACAAAAAACTAAAGAGTACAATCGACCACTATGCCTAGCGTTTGTGGATTATGAAAAAGCGTTTGACTCGGTCGAAACCTGGGCTGTTCTGGAGTCCTTACAGAGATCCCAAGTCGATTGGCGATATATTGAGGTGCTGAGATGTCTGTATGAGAACGCAACGATGGCAGTCCGAGTTCAAAACCAGCAGACAAGGCATATCCATCTGCAGCGAGGCGTGAGACAAGGGGACGTCATTTCCTCGAAATTGTTTTCAAACGCACTAGAGGATATGTTTAAGACGCTGAATTGGACTGGACTTGGCATAAACATCAATGGCGAGTACATCTCTCATCTCAGATTCGCGGATGATATCGTCTTAATGGCTGAATCTATAGAGGATTTACAATTGATGCTGCATGGACTGGCTGATTCTTCTCAACAGATCGGTCTCCGGATGAACTTAAATAAAACAAAAATCATGTGCAACGAGCACATTGCTCCGGGTCCGATTTCGGTAGATGGGGTCACTCTTGAAATTGTTGACAAATACATTTACCTAGGGCAGACCTTCGAACTAGGTAAAAACAATTTCGAGTGTGAGATTATGAGAAGAATACAGCTAGGCTGGGCAGCATTCGGAAAACTACGTCGAGTCTTCTCATCACCCATCCCACAGAGTCTAAAGACTAAAGTATTCAACCAGTGTGTCCTACCTGTCATGACTTACGGTGCCGAAACGTGGACACTCACAGTTAAGGCGGTCCACAAGCTTAAAGTTGCTCAGCGGGCTATGGAAAGAGCTATGCTTGGGGTTTCTCTGAGGGATCATATTCGCAACGAAGTAATCCGTCAGAGGACTAGGGTCACCGACATAGCTCAGCGCATAAGCAAGCTGAAGTGGCAATGGGCCGGCCATATCTGTCGCAGAACCGATGACCGTTGGGGTAGACGTGTTCTGGAGTGGAGACCGCGAATCGGTAAACGTAGTGTAGGACACCCTGAGACTCGATGGAGTGATGATATACGTAGGACAGCGGGCAGTGGATGGAAGCGAAAAGCCCAGGATCGGGCTCAGTGGCGAAAAATTGGAGAGGCCTATGTCCAGCAGTGGACTAAAGTGGGCTGTTAATGATGAAGAGGAGTAGCCCCGGAGTTGGCGAATGATAGGAGATAATGTAAGAGAAAAACATGTTGTGCCAACCCCACTTAGAGTTGAATAAGGACAGGAGATTGACGACCTCATACTAGCAATCTATACCTAATATAAAAAAGCAATAAAAAAAATAGAAATGAAAAAAGCGCCGGATGACATGTGGGAATCGATCCCAAGTATATTTCAATATATTTAGCGTTAATATATGGTGTTAATATATAGTAGCTTGATATTTTTTAAATAGTAACCTTACCGAGGATCTTAGGATACAAAAAAAACTGTATTTATTATAATATCATACTACATACCGTGTTGCTGCAACCTTTCCAACCGCCGATATAGCCTCTCTCGTTGCTGCTCGACATCCTTTTGCTGATCTTCCAGTTCTTGCCGCGCCACTTGTAATTGCCTACGTTCTGTGAACAATAAATATAATCATCATCATTATTGTCCAACCATTAACTCACTAAGTGTGGTCGGTACATTATGTTTTATCTTTCGTTCTCTCAGATATCATTTCGCAACAAAATGACACTTTACAAAGCTTGCATAAGACTTATAATTTACTAGCGAGCGTTACGTCCGTGCACGTTTCAAAAGTCATACTGCTCACGCTCCTAGTTTGCAGAATCGATTTATACGGACAGCTATTGGCTATCTGCGGTTCAATATTTACCTCCATAGAGGACCTCCTCCCCACCATTGCTAATCTCTTTAAGCGTTGTTCGAAGTTATGAGAAAATCGATGTTCACCAGAACCCACTTATAACAGTGGTTTCCACTTACATACCTGTTTGGTCGGCCTATATATTGGTCACCAAAATATAGGTGTCCAATAAGCGTCCTGTCCCTGACGACGATCTAATAATAATAATCGGAACACAGACACACATTATATCCACGCACAGAGCGTCTTCTCCGGCGAAGACGAGGGCCTAGTTTTCTGACGTCGGTCGGACGTGGCGTCCCGTCATACTCCTGACGCCATGATGACTTATCAGTTATACTATTAGCCCACCACTACACGTTGCCTCTTGTTGCCAGAGCACAGCTTAGGATCCTAGGATGCTCACCTGTCCCGCCCGATGACGCTGTAAAATCTGTTAGTGTTCACAGCACAGACAGTTCGACTTAAAAAAATATTACCTTGAATCATTCTAGCGCTATTCCTATAAATATATGTGTAAAAACATCTGGATGATCGCTTCTGAGAACCTGGAACGCATGGAAGATATAAGAGATATAATACAGAGGCAGACCGAGAAAGCGATGGAGAGAGGAGGACCTCAGATGCATGAGCAGAGTCACATCTTTGAGGCGGAAGGCTTGGGACAGAGCGAAGGTTCGTTGAGGAGATCAGGACTCATAAAGGATTGTGGAAGAAGAAAAAGAAGATCGCTTCTGAGGCCCAGGTCCACCATTTCCATGCTCACCATGTTCTAGCGCGTCCCTGTCGGCGGCCCGCTGCGCCTCCCAGTTGGCGCGCTCGGCCGTCAGCCGCGCCTGCGCGTGCCGCAGCTCCTCCAGCTGCGCGTCGTGCGCGCGCCCCGCGCCGCCCGCGCCCACCGACCGCCACGCGCACACCTGAGCCTCTAGACTGGGAACAATGACCACCTTCATACTTACAACATCTATATCTTTAATATTTTAATGAGTTAATCTTGTATGTATATATATATTTTCGAATCTCGGAAACAGCTTCAACGATTTTTCTGAAATTCAGCACGTAAGAGGTTTTGAGGGAGAAAAATCGATCTAGCTAGGTTTTACTTAAAAAAAATTCATTATATCCCTGTTTTTGGGCATTAAAAAATACTAAAATTTATGTTGAATTGAATTTTTGTTGTTAAAAGTTGGCGTAGCTTATTCTGGGAACGCGAGAAACGAAAATACCTGGGATCGAGCCCCACCTACCCTATTGTTTTTTTTCTTTTTTTTAAACTTTTTTCTTTTTATTTTGTAAAAAATTACCCAGCAAGGTTAGGCCACCCAGATATTAATAATAAGCTCAGAATAAGCATTTACTAAAGCAATTTGGATACTAAAGATTAAATTATATTGATAATATTAAGAACATTTAATCGTGAATTATACAAAAATAATTATTTAATCACTTTTGTTTTATGTAATTGTGTAAAGTCCTTACCTGTGAATGGTGGTGAGTTGTTGCCACACGATGCAAGCTAGCGTGTATATCGCGTGCTGCAGCTTCAGTGCCGCGTCGGCCTCGTCCCGGACCCGTGTCGCCGCATCTGCCTGGGACTCGCCCTCAGCAGGTGGCGTGTCGGATGCAGACAAGCGGACTGTTACGCCTGGTAAAAAGTATGTAGAATAGAATAGAATTTGTTTTCTACACACATTACAGTTAAAGTTTTTTTTTTTTACACTTACACACACGGTCGACCGTCCCCAAAGTAAATTACTTAATACTTGTGTTATGGTAGACAGACAACTGGTGAATATATACTTATATATTTTTTAAATACATACTTAAATACAAATCTACACCCAGACTCAAAGACCAATAAATTCATTTATAGAAGATGTTGGCCCCCGGCGGGAATTGAACCCGCGATCCGTGGAGCTGAAGCAGGGTCACTACCCACTTTTCCAATGGGCCAGTCAAATAAAGAATAGACCTCTTCTCTCCGTTTTGGAGAGAAGGTTTGGAGCTAAGACCGACCACGCTGCTCCAATGCGGATTGGTAGGTTACACATATCTCCAGAATTCTCTAGAGATATGCAGGTTTTCTCAAAGCGTGTGATAAATTGTAATTATCAATTAGACACATAATTTTTTATGTAGAATAAAATAGAATATAATTTCTTTGTTTCTTTATTTCTTTTCTATACACATTACAGTTAAAGTTAATACAATAGAAAAATAAAAAAATAGAAATCAACATAAAAAAAAGTTTAAAGACCTATATTACGTTGTGTGGCGGTGTGAAGAAAAAGAAATAGGATAAGGATTTATTAAAACGAATTTATCCAATAATCTGATAGATTGACGTCATAGAGTATATTAGAGTATAGTGGAGTTATAGAATAGGGGAGCCAGTCTAGGATATGTCTATCCAAAGATAAGGAAAATGCGGCTACCTATATTTATCGTATTATCTGAAGATTCAGATGGATCAAACAGTAAGTAATAACATTCCAAAATAATTTTCCTAATACATTAAAAAAAAAACAACAAATATTTTGGTGTGTAAAAAAATTTCAAAGTAGACCCATAAATATTTTTTGCGCATGTGTGATTAGACAAAGATAGGTCCATCATCTTCCCTCTCTTATTTCTTGTTGGACGCTCAATTACAGGCCTACCTATGGCCGTTACTCTCTAAGTATAATAACTCTATGACTGTACCTCGGTGCTGCTGAGCGTCGAAGCCGGCGAAGGTATCAGCTCGTCGCGGCAGCGCGGGGCTCTGGTAGTGCGCGGAGTGCCGTTCGCCTGCCGAGCTAGTACTGCGGCCGAGCGCCGCGCCGCCCGCCAACTGCGCCCAACCGCTGCTCGACGCCTCCAACGCGTCCTGACAACACACCGTAAACTATACTATCTATTATTATCTATTATTAAGACCGCGTGATTCCCTGCGAGAGAAGTTTAAGGAAACAGGTATTCTTACATTTGCTTCACAGTATATTTTAAGCAATCTTATTTATGTACATAAAAATATAAAGAATTATAAAACGATAGGTGATGTATACAATAGACAAAGCAGGAACCGACATAAGCTTGCGGCTCCTGCTTTGCGCCTTGCAAAAGTACGTTATTCGTTTGTGGGTTTTGGTATAAGATTCTATAATAAAATTCCGCAATGAATTTCAGCTTTGCCATTACATCAGTTTAAAAACACTGTTAAAAAGAGGCTGATACAGAAAGCCTACTAAGAATGTGTGGATATAGCTCTCTTTGAACCTGTACAAGACAGTAACGACTTAATGTAAATAGTATTAAGAATTATATTTTTAAAAGAGCAACCGCCGAGTTTCTTGCTGGCTCTTCTCGGTAGGAACAGCTTTCCGAACCAGCAGTAGAGTTGACGATTCAAAAGCACTTGTTTACAAGTTTATTTGAATAAAGAATATTTTGAATTTGAATTTGAATTGAATTAAAGTTATAGGTACTAGTGTTTAGTATTGGACCTCGCGTTTCTTTTTCTTTTACAAATTATCTTTAAATAGATTCCAATAACACACTTAATGTGGGTAAATAATAATCCTAGTTGGGTCAGTAACGACCGAACAAGATCGTATCTACTTGTCTAACCAAGACAAGTTAAAACAAGATCTAAACGCGTGATCGTCTAATAATTATTTGAGTCAACTTTTAGAACGAAACTTGTCTCATTACTGGACATCCACCGTGGTCATGGACTGACTCAACCGTACAGTCAGTTCGGACCACGGTGGATGCAACTCTGCCGAAGCGTTGAACCTTATACAAAGGTAAGTCGAGGTTATCGCGATGTGGCCCGTTTGTTTATATAATAATTAATTATAAGGCCCCCAAAAGCTGTCTACTTTTATACAATACAATTTACTACCTACTGTTTTATATAAATTGTGTTGATGGGGGTACGCCGCGTGGTCTCCGGCTGAATAGAATAGTACCACCCTCTTTTCTTACCGAGGTGTCGTAAAAGGCGACTAAGATAAGTTGACCCACCGTGTGGTATCCGGTTTAGTAGAATAGACTACCCTCTTTCTTATCGAGGTGTCGTAAAATACGGCTAAGGTAAGTTGACGTCGGGCAGGCGGCCGGTCGTAAAAACGCAACCAAATCATGTGACAGCATGTTTATAAAATGTTGTGCCGACCCCACTTAGAGTGGGATAAGTGCAGGAAGATGATGAGATGATGATGTGTTGATGGGGGTCACGCAATTGTAAAAAAAATTCGCCTACTGGGAGTGAGCTGGTACTGTAGCTGTAAGCAAACCTAATCTAAGTGATGGAAAGCGTGAGACGCTTTGTGCCATATTCTTCGTATAGATATGGAGTAAGAATAAAGAATATATATTAGTCCTAAAAATAACGTTACCTTGACGACTTTGCAGACCTCCTGCCACAGTGCGTGCGTGTCAGGCGACGGAGCCGCGAGACGGACGTAGTCCGGAAACACGAGTCCACCAGGGAACATCGAAGAAACTCCTACTGGAACAGTTTTAAAATCTTCACTAATAAGCTAAAAAGTTTGTAATGGTTAGTGATTGTTTATTTTATTATAAGATATACAAACATGTCGGTAGTTGAAATAATCAAATGTCTTGGTTGTTTACAAAACAGGGTTCACAAGTAATCAATAACAAAAGTAGGGACTTTCGTATGTAAACATTGCTATTAAATAGCAGAGCCTGCTATTTAATAGCAATGTTTACATATATGTATATGCTATATATGAAGCCAGTCTGGTTCTGAACGTTGTTTTGTAAGCAATTAGTAAACGGTCGCGGTCTAGATCCTATTAAGGCTGGCCATTGCTAGACAAGTAGGTACGATTTAGTTAGGTCGTTACTAATCCAAGAAGTATTATTAGTTTCCCATAGCAAGTGCTCTGTGATATTAAAATCTACCCAGACATAATTACTTTTCCTGATAACAGCTGCTCCAGAATCTCTTGCAAGTTTTTATCAGTTGATGACAGTGTTACGAACTGATTGTAGGATGTTTCTGGTAATATTCTAAACTATTATTAACTGAACCATGTTGACTTTACTAATTAACTGAACCTTGGTTTATAAGTTATAACCGTATTGAATTACGGTTATAGTATAGCCTATTGTCTCATCCTCTATTTATACCTTTTCTTCCTACAAATAAAGGTCTGTAGAAGCAAACAATTTACCTGAATTAGGTACATCTAAAGTAGACGAGCCCGTGTGTCCAACCATCTTCATATGCAACGCCATCTTCTCTTCTAGAAGCTGCGCGTGTTCACGGTCCTTACCTCTTAAAGCCTCTAGAAGTTTTAAATTGACGATTAAAAAAGGGCATGTTAATGAATGTGAATATATTCGTCATTACCACAGAGGTAAATACTCCTTAACTATTTGAATTTTTTTAAAAGAAAATCATGTTTATTAACGAAATAGACGAAATAAACTTAGCTACACTAAATTTTTTAAAGTTTACACATAATAACTTTTAGTCTTATTAACTTAATAGTCAGGCAATAATTATTTAATTGATTCGCCAATACCTAAATGATCCTTAAAAATAACAATTTTTTTTAATTAGGCGTTAGTATATACAAAATAATGCTAATATTTTTGTGCTATATTAGTGGAATAAATTTGAAAACGTGATCATAAACTTTCCAATTTTCCAAATAGTTCATAAAAATAATTAACTACCGCGGATAAAAAATACATTTTGTACACTAATAAAGTATTTGTATTAATTTAAAAAAACGCTGTTAAGAATAAATTATTACCTATGACTCGAACAATGTGACATTTAATAATGTTTGTTTTCTTTACTAAACAGTATAAACAAAATACATAACATACTCAAAAACAAGTAAACGGTATAGTAAAAATATCATGTGCCTAACTATTAAGGGATATACACTTATAAAAGACGCTAACAGAAAGAGGTAAACTGTCGAAATGTTTATATTCACGTAAATCACAACATCGATAATTAGAATTTCTAGAATCTTCGTCGCCAAAAACATATAAAGAGAACATCAAATCAATCGAAAAGGGATAATGTAAATTGCAGGATTTACAAAATTCACCACTAGCAATATTACAGACACAATATTCAACAATTTACCTAGTATGTTAGGTGCCGGACAAGATATTAATTTCTGAGCATTATTAAAAAATTAAAAAAACAATACTGACGTCACAATATATTCATATTTAAGGACAAATTTTTAAATGGAATTATGTACAAATAGGAAACCATGCTCTCATGCTTCTGAGAACGTACTTTATAAATAAATCTACCTTCGATATGCCACCATGGAGTTTCGTCTGTGCACAGATAAGTTTATGTGAATATATATAATATAAAAAAATAAATTATTTAAACAAAATCGTATGGTCTTTTCGTAATCTGAAATATAACACTTTCCAGGTTTCTGCTATTTTCATTATTAAGAATTCTTAAGATATGGTACGAAAAAAATGCCTTATATATACTTATATATCATTTGTGTTCCGCATTTTGTTGGTGAAAATAAAAAATTATAATCCATATTATATTAGAATAATATAATATTAATACTCTAAATTCGAAATCTGTCTCTCTTTGTAACGTTTTCAAAACCAATTCAATACACCAATATTCGGTGAAATTTTGCACAATTAAAGCTTATATATCGGGCTAACGTATAGGACGAATAACTCACGTTTTCCCTTCGAGATTAGAAAATAACAAGTATTTAATTGAAGGTATTTTAAAATTAATATCAACACGAAGCAATCGCCGATGCCGCTAGTTTTCTCAAATATTATTTTATCCAACTTTTATCATTCCATTTTTCATTTTCAAATATAATATTCTAGCCAGGCTGTTCGTAACTAGAGGTCAGTGGTTCTTAGTATTCCGTGTAATTAACTTAAATATCTCAAAATAAACACTAATCTGACTTTATTGTAGTCATTTTAGTACTTACCAGTAATCAGTCTTATATTTTCATGTCTTGCTTCAAGTTGGCGCTGCCTCTCCTCAGCGGAGGTGGCCGCGGCGCCCGCCTCGGATTCCTCCACTTCCTCTGGACAACTTTGTACCGCAGCTCTTGAAAATGAAATACAGTTAATGGGAGTCATGGTAAAATATTCATAGAATGTGGATTTGACCATGACAACAGTCATGGTCAAATATGCAAAGGAATGTAGTTGATGCAGTCATAGTAAAATGTGCAAAGGAATGTAGTTGATGCAGTCATAGTAAAATGTGCAAAGGAATGTGCTTGATGAAGTCATGGTAAACTATGCAAAGGAATGTGGTTGTTGCAGTCATGGTAAAATATGCAAAGGAATGTAGTTGATGCAGTCATAGTAAAATGTGCAAAGGAATGTGCTTGATGAAGTCATGGTAAACTATGCAAAGGAATGTGGTTGATGCAGTCATGGTAAAATATGCAAAGGAATGTAGTTGATGCAGGCATGGTAAAATGTGCAAAGGAATGTGTTTGATGAAGTCATGGTAAACTATGCAAAGGAATGTGGTTGATGCAGTCATGGTAAAATATGCAAAGGAATGTGATTGATGCAGTCATGGTAAAATATGCAAAAAACATGTTTGCTGCAGTCACCGCAAAATATGCAAAAGAATGTTGTTGTTGAAATCTTGTTAAAATATAAAAAATGAGGTTGATTTGAAATGATTCGAATTGATTAAACATTTGTTTTTTTAAAAAAAGACAATTTTATTTTATTTAAATTTATAACACCTAATGGACTTTTTGGTAGATTTAAGAACTTAAGGACTTGGGGATATAAGTTGTCCTGTTACTGCTGCTGATCACAGGTACCTGATGGCATGGATCCATACTGCGATGTCTTTGGGGCGATGGACTCGCAACTCGAACATCTCGGGCTCGGGAGGGCCGTTACATATCAAGTATAGCCCCCGACCCTCCGCGCCCGCCTTCTCACGTACTAAGAGTTTCCATAATGACACCACACCCGTCTATTGAAAACAAAATATTGTTAATCCCTTTTCCACATAATTAATCATGAAATTAAGGCTCTTGTTTTAATGGGAAAAGGGATGTCTAACATTTGTTTTAAGATTTAATTTTGTAATGCTATATATCAATCAATCTTATTATACACAAAATTTAAACTACATTATTTAAAAATAGGTTAAACAATAGTTAAATAAATATTTTTTTATATAATAATAATACTTTTATGAATTTTTATTAACTTTTTTATTTACTTAAAATGTCGCCCAGTTTTTCGATAGAAACTTTTACGGGAAAGAAAGTGACT
The DNA here is from genome assembly GCA_947086495.1 of Morpho achilles. Classification (NCBI taxonomy): domain Eukaryota; kingdom Metazoa; phylum Arthropoda; class Insecta; order Lepidoptera; family Nymphalidae; genus Morpho; species Morpho achilles. Next base: position 16,097,018 of record CAMTZB010000003.1, on the reverse strand, counting down.
TCACTGAATACTTATTGTATTAATTTATTAAATATATAACAAAATTACGTACATGTACCTTATTATCGGGAGTAAAGAAGGTATATTTGTTATTGTTGTCGTGAAGAAAAAACAACACATCCGTCAACACTATCACCAACAGCGTCTGCATTTTGCTTCGACCTTGCATCAACGTGGCCACTCCTTCGAACCTGGCAACACGAAATTGACTATTGGCCTTTTGTACATACCAGATTTATATACAATTGTCCCGTAATGAGTACAAACATTTACCATATTTCTACATTTAAATTAAAGTTCACAGTCGTTTTCTAAAAAGTTACAACAGCTACTCTACTATATATGTTTCACTACATATATATTCGTACAGTTTCGTACAAAAAACCGACGAATTTCGTTTTTTTGAAGATGTGGAAAGAGTGTGAAAAAATTCGTCGATTTAAAAAAAATTCGTACCTTGGGTAGCACTTTAAAGATTTGTTTTTATGATTCGATTTTGAATGGATTCACTATCAGACGTTACAAGGTTATCCACTTCAAATTCAAAATATTCTGTATTCAAGCAAACTTGTAAACAAGCGCTTTTGAATCGTCAACTGGTTCGGAAAGCTGTTTCTACCAAGAAGAGCCGGCAAGAAACTCGGCGGCGGCTCTTCTCAAAATATAAATCTTATTACTAGTTATATTTAGTCATTACTGTCTTACAGGGTCGAAGACAGTCTATATCCACACATTGTTATCATGTAAGTTCATCATTTATTAAGGGGCAACCTGTATAACGTGCTTTTTATAACTGTCATTGAATTCCACAATACTATGTCAAAGCCAAGCAGATTAAATACTATGGAGAATTTAGATAAGGAACTCACTTTAGACTCCTGTTGCCTTGCAATATGTCACTCTTTTTGAATTTACTACCGCGAAAATTGGCGAAAGATTTTGCATCTATTCGATGGTAGATCTCTAATTTCCGATCTTCTCGCTCCTTAGCTGCCACTTGGTTGTCAACATCTACTAATATTTCCTAAAAATGAAAAGTGTAAAATATTTATAAACAAAAATTATAAAATGTTTTGACGTATTGTTGCATTTTGCAAACTGTTTAAGCACTTTTTTTATTTTTTGTATCATTTAATTACGTTAAGTACTCGTATGCAAAATCTAAAAAAGCAAAGAAAAATAAAAGGCTTTTCTTATTTATACGCCTTAATTTTTATTTATTAAAAGAAGCTAAGAAATAAAATGGATAAATAAAAAATTTCTTAATTCTTATATATTATGGAATTAAATTAATAAACATTATTTTTAAAATATTACCCTCATTTCTTACCCAGGTGTCGTAAAAGGCGACTAAGGTAAGTTGAAACACCATGTGGTATCCTGCTAAGTAGAATAGACCACAATCTTTCTTACAGAGGTGTCGTGTGTATGTCAGGCAGGCGGCCGGTTGTAAAATACGTAGCCAAATCATGTGACAATATATTTATAACAAGTTGTGCCGACCCCACTTAGAGTGGGATAAGGGCAGGAAGATGATGTTTATTAATATAACAACGCACCTTAACTCCACAGAGAGCTTTTTGTAGTAACTCTCTCTCGACGACATCGTCTCCTGCGGTTTTCAGTAACGGTTCCAATAGTAGGGGATATTTGGTTAGCCTCTGTGCTACGAACAGCACGCATTCAGGTACACCCTAAGACAAATATACCTTATACCTTAAGGCATCATATATATATATATATATATATACACATATATATATATATATATATATATATATATATATATATATATATATGTGTGTGTGTGTGTGTGTGTGTGTGTGTGTGTGTGTGTGTGTGTGTGCGCGTGTGTGCGCGTGTGTGCGCGTGTGTGCGTGCGTGTGCGTGCGTGTGCGTGCGTGCGTGTGTGCGTGCGTGTGTGCGTGCGTGTGTGCGTGTGTGTGCGTGTGTGTGCGTGTGTGTGCGTGTGTGTGTGCGTGTGTGTGTGCGTGTGTGTGCGTGTGTGTGCGTGTGTGTGCGTGTGTGTGCGGGTGTGCGCGTGCGTGTGTGTGCGGGTGTGCGCGTGCGTGTGTGCGCGTGCGCGTGCGTGTGCGTGTGTGTGTGTGTATCATTTATTTAATGAAAATAAATTTACAAAAATAATAATAATTGTGGTAAGCGCATGTTAATATAGTTGAGCGTGTACTAGCCAACAAACTTAATTAGTTTGGCGAGATAATTAGCTGTAAGAAAATGTAAAATTTTGTTTGAAAAAAAAAAACAAAAAATAAAAAATATATATGTCAAGCATGTCATCGGTACATAAAAATCCATGGGTTCTAAAAACAGGAGATTTAGAAAAAACAAGGGACAATATTGAGTAAAAAGGTGGATTATTGTAATTTGAAATTATGAAGGCAATAGAATTATTCAAATCGATCCAGTAGTTCCTGAGATTAGTGCGTTCAAATGCGTAATTAGTTTTTTTTTTAATGTATTAACCTTGTTATTATTTTTTTTATTTCTTTCTTGTTTCTACTTCTATAATGGTTTGACCTAATAAATTTATTCTTATTCTTAATTCGTTTTTCATTGCGATAAGTACTGTCGACTGTTTTAAAAATATTGCGTTTTCTTACTATAGCCGTATGGTATCCGGCTGAGTAGAATAGACCACACTCTTTCTTACCGAGTTGTGGTAAAATACGACAAAGGTAAGTTGAGCTCAGGCAGGCAGCCGCTCGTAAAAACGCAGCCAAATCATCACAGCAAGTTTATAAAATGTTGTGCCAACCCTACTTAGAGTGAAGCTAAGGCAGGAGGAAGAAAAATTGCGTTTACTTACTATAAGTTTCTATAAATAAATAAGTAAATTACCTTTTTTCTAAGCAGTGGGTTCTGCTGACACTTGCGTATAAACCGCGCGAGTCTGGATTCCCGCGCGCAGCACTCTTTGAACACCTCCACTGCATCTCTGTGTCTCGCACAAAACTCACCTACGGAACACATACATAATTGATAATGAACTATATCAACAAAACCAAAACAGAAAAGGAAAACGAAATTTGGCAACCAAAAATTCTATTTTTGGTTTCCAACTGGCCCATATATTTATTTATTTATTCGTGTATCACCACTTACCATAAGCGGCTTTAAGCCTGTGGTGCGCCGGCGGTGCGAAGGTCTCCGCGAGTATATCAGCTATAGTGTTGACGCGCGGCGCTGTCCGCTGTCTCGCTCGTAAGCGGGCGAGCAAGGCCGCGTGCAGGGCCCACAGTTCGTCCAGTCGGGGGAACATTCTGGATACTTGGGACTCTGACACTACTGCCAGTCGCGCCATACCGTCTGCGAACATCTATACAACAAATGAAACGTTTGAGGGTTAGTAACCCTAGAGTTAGATTTAATATTTAATTGAGTTAATCTTGTATGTATATGTGTATATATATATACGTCATGTGGTATCCGGCTGAATAGAATAGTACCACCCTCATTTCTTACCGAGGAGTCGTAAAATACGACAAAGGTAAGTTGACGTCAGGCAGGCGGCCGGTCGTAAAATACGTAGCCAAATCATATGACAACATATTTGTAAAATGTTTCGCCGACCACACTTAGAGTGGGATGAGGGCAGTAGGATGATGATGATATATATATGTAGCTATAGCTAATATCTAGCTAGGATTTATTTAACAATTGTTTTATCCAAGCTTATTCGGGGAACGGGCAGTCTCGAGAAATGGAAATACAGGAAAATATAGAATCGATAAAGTTTTTATTGTATTGAATATCTAATTCCTTTATACTCTTTACACGATTTTTACAGACAAATAATTAAATTTAGGATCTAGATATCGACACATAGATTTCCACAACACAAGATTCTGAGCACTTAAATGTATCTTAAATGAATCTAGTGACACCTTTTTTTAGATCATGCGTACGCATTTACTGACACTGTATATTACAACATATAGAATCCTATCTCCAATATCTTGGGACCTCGAGTGTCTAAAATCGTCTAAATCATAATATATTGACACCAAATCATTACCTTTTGCATCAGTCGTATTGTAAGACAGTGATGCTTCTCCGTCAATATTAACTCGTAAATATGTTCCTGCCTTTTCGTTTCTCTATCACCTATGGACCTGCAAAACAAAATTATATTTCAAATCTCAGAAATACTTATTTAGGATACAACACAAAAAAACTTTAACTCACTATGTATAACTTAAAATTCAAAATATTCTATATTCAAGTGGATTGTTTACAGTACTTTTGAATCGTCAAATATCTTAAAGAAGCTACCACAGATTCGGAAGTTTGCTCCTACCGAGAAGAATCAGCAAGAAACTCGCCGGATAATCTTTTAAAAAATAATTACAATTTGATTGATGGTTACAAAACAATCTTTACAGCTGGATGCGTAGCTGACTGCGGTTAAGATATGCTACTATCACTTAAATAATCCTCAATTGTATAGTAAGCTTTATGAAACATCGTTTTAAGATAATTTCTAAACTTGTGTTAATATTATTATACATTACTATTTGAATATACCATTGATTTTATTCCCATAAATAATAATTTAATAAATGATAATTTAGCAATAATCACAGATTATACATCTTTTGTGCAACAATTGGGTCTGTTTATATGTGTGCTTAATTTAGTAACAACGAAAATGTGTGTTGTAATACTTATTTATTATATAGCTTTGTATAAACAATACATACAATACTTTAAAAGGTATGAATAATTTGAGAAATGTTAACTTATTTTACTAGGCATGTTATTTTTGTTTTATTTAACTGTATAATTAACTTAAATCATGGCCAATGTGTTGGTAATTTAGTGTTAACTCACTTGGCAAGTCCTTTAGGTGCGCCCGCTGCCCAAGTGTCAGGCTCTGATGCACCCAAACCTAGCAGTACAGCTTCGTCGCCGAGTTGGTCCGGTGTTATGTAAACTTCAGGCCATTCTGAGGCACCCGCGTCATCTGATGCACTTAAATATAAAATGTGTACAACAATTATCATCTTTGTATTTATAAACGCTGATAAAGTTCCAAACACATGGAATCGCTGAATAAATGAATAAATAACTCTTCATTGCACACCAAGTAAATAATAGACATAAACAAGAGAAATAAGAACATTTAAGAGTGCAAGAGCGGTCTTATCACTAAAAGTGATTTCTAACAGACACGACCTCTTAAAAGTGATTTCATAAACTACCAATCCACATTGGAGCAGCATTGTAGGTCTTAGCTCCAATCCTTCTCTCCAAAAGCGGAGCCTTTTCCCAGTAATGGGATAGTAACAGGCCGCTACTACCTAAGTTCCAAAAACTAGGGACGCGACTAATAGAGATAGTTATAAAAGTGAGTTTTACTAGTAATTTAAAAAAATAAAGAAATAAAAACAGCAGAATTCTATGCCAATTTACGTGGAAGGTTTTGATATCAACCAAACGTATTTAATATTGACCAAAAGTTTTTCCTATAAAACCTCGAATAGTTTTTTCATTTATTATACATAAGAAAACTCACAAATCTATAAAAAAATTGTAGTGTTTGTGTATCTATCGCATTTCTCATCTATGATATATCCGTTGAAAATCTGCCATGGACCTTTCACGCGACAACAGTCCACACGAACGAAGTCGCGGGTAAAAGCTGGTAATGTAATATATTTAAGGATCACTTACTTGCTTTGGTCGTGTTTGTGATCAGATCCGTCCTTTTCGTCGTTATACACGTGGCTCGTGCTACAAAAACCATATTTAAATGTAAAATTGTATAGAAATGATTTATCTAAAAATACAGAATAACACAAAATAATAAGTGCCAATTAATATCGAAATATTAACGATTATAATTGCTATACTGCATAATATTAGCAATAATCATTATATCTGAAAATAGTTTTAATGATAGTAAATCGTAAATATATATTATGAAATTCGGAAATTTTTTCTTTTTATTATTTTGTGTTTACCACATAACACAAGGTCATAAAATGCAAGACAGGGTCAAAATTCAACCGACGAAACAACAATAATATATTATTTTTTTACTTATTATACATTTATAACATTATACGTTGATTACACGTTCATTAGTCAAAGTCTTAGAATATAAGTGATTAAAAAAAAATGCTATACGCCAATTTGTTAGCGAAGCTTAAATTATAAGAATAAGCTTTTGATGATAGAGACGCTCACAATATCAAAAAATTAAAATTCATGCAAATTTTGAAAAACAGTGACGTAACAAACTATTTTATAATAGAAAAAAAGCTAGGATACTTTAAACAAAAATTTAAAACACAAAAAATAGCGCCCCAAGAGTTTTGTGAGTTTTAATCCCTCAAACAGAAACTCAAATTAACGCTAGAACTCAAAATATACCTTCTTTACTTACGGATTTTGAAGGTACATTTGAGTCTTTTAAGGTTCTTTTGTCTACAAACAATTTCGAAAACGATATTATCCATTCTTGAATATGAAATTAAATTATCACAAATTTGGCTACAATTTTGCCCATCAAAAATAAAATAAAGAATTTAAATAATTGTATATCCTTCATTATTTATTAATATAACGCATTATTAAAGATTAAAGCAAAGACAATAAAGTCGACACTCAAAGCCACATCTCAGTTGATAGACTTGCTTCATTACCTTACATTATTTAAAAATTTTAATTCTCAGTTTTTTCGTAGGTCGTATCGACAAATCTCTACAAATGTATTTTAAGATATTTGTAACTATTTGTTTTTATAAAAGAACGCATCAAAAACAAAAACAAACTTAGTTAAAATATATGATCCTACTGAAAAGTCGATTATTCTAAGGGAGTTCTTAATGAAGCTACATTAAGAACTAATAATAAATAAAAGTAAAATTACATTTTTCATAAAATAACTTTACCCATTGTAACATCGAAATTTTTGCTGAAATAAAATTTGGAAAGAAAAAAAAATACAACTTTTATTATAATCGAACACGTCTACGACAACAATATCATCGAGAAAGTTCAAACTACCTTCAATAGACAGAAAGATACACAAGTAAGGCGTGGATGACTCGAATACAAACTAGAAGTCTTTTCGAATATGTATGACCTGATGATTAATAACTGTAATGTGTTTATTAAATGTTAGAGGTACTTGGGTAATAAATCAACGCAAACATTCAAAAATCAATCTTAACATACGACCAATAAAATAAAGCTTTATTTAACAAAGAATTGCCTTAGTTACGCAAGTACCTCTAAGTCTTGTCAAGAGAATTAAAACAGAAACAATAGAAAAACTTCAACCTATCAGAACAACGAGTCGAGATGACGAAGAGTAAGAACGAGACGATGTTGCGTGCGGTGGGAAATTTAGAAAGATATATTACCTATTTCACCGAATTTTAATCGCGGTTGGACATCAAAAAAGGGTACTTTTGACTATAATTCAGTCATACACATTAAGAATAATGCAATATATTTTATCTCAGGCTATACTACAAAATATTGTTTGTTGAAGCCTTTATTGCAGTTGCGACCTACAAATTGAGCATATGGAGTTTGCCCAAGTATCTTGGAAGATCTTAGTTCTTTATTAAAAACGCTCAATGATACTTTTACCGCCTTCAATACTAAATATGATTGTTACTTTTATAATCAAGATATATAGAATAGTGTGGAACCTGCTATCTACACAATAACATATAAATACTCGCAATTTATAAACTTCAACTTTTTAGAAGAGACTATATTCCAAAGGAACATTAAGAAAACTAATTAAACTTCAATAAATAAGACAAAATCTAGGGTTTCAGGTAGCAGGTCTACAAATATGTAACATTAACCAGAATACAGAGAGTACGGTAAGAAATATCAGAAAGGGCTGGTCTAAATAAGAAATTACAAAGAACCCGCGATGAAAATACGTTAAAACAGGCAATGTACGTGGACGATGTTCGCACTTACTGCACGCCGAGCTTGGTCGCGACGCGCCGCCACGGCGAGTAGCATCCGGTTGACTGCTTCTTGCTATACCAACACCAATACGTACATACACGGACGAATTCACCCCTTGTTTAACGAATTGACTGAGGTGTCTTTAATTGATTTATTGATTAAGTGTTATGGGTATTTGTTGTTTTATAATTAAATAACTAATTTCGAAATTGGAATGGGTGGCAATATCATATAATTAGGTATTTTGATAGCCAATTATGGCTTTTAGATCTGAAACTTGAACACAACTTAAACTGCTTATGAGCTTGATAACAAAGCTCAGGGATATAGAGATTTATGGTTAAAGTTTTTTTAGGCATCAGAAATGAGGAAATCCGTAGATATGTCGGAATTACTGATTACGTAAACGCGCAGTAAAGTGGAAGCGGCTATGTGTAGCTACTCCGTTCAAGGAATTAATGGACTTAAAGAGAGCCTAACTTTTTTAATGTTGGAAAAGCAAACACACCGGAGGAAAGGAATTTTGGTAGAGTAAGTTGCGATGAGACAAAGGATCCACGCAACATAATATTTTATGATGTTGAAATCTCTTAAGTGAGATATATTCTTTACCATTAGAGATCAGACATAACAAAAATATAATAAACTTTTTTCGAATGCACAATGAAAAAGATCTTAAATCATGTATTTAATAATATAGTTTATCAAAAATAGTGTAAGATAGTAACTGTAAGTTTTATATTGATTTAACAAGGAATAAACCCTTTGTTACTGAAAGTAATGGGTCGTAGTTCCGTTCCAAAATATCCAAATTAGCCATATTAAGTCTCACAGTCAAGAAAATCATAAGGAAAAAAATATTTACGACACCTCAATCCATCCACAAGCCCAATTTTGATATAAGACATTTAACGTACCCCAAAATAAAAAACGAAAACGATAGAAAAAGCTCAAACACAAAACCAAAATACGAATATCAGAACGAACCACGCAAAATTATAACGAACAAACCAAAATTAAACTAGCAATGTTACAAAGCAAGTATTGTAGAGCATATAAAAGACATCGAGTGTAGAAATCATATAAAGGGTATTAACAAATCAGTGTCTCATACTTGTGTATCTTCTTATAATTAAATCGTAAAGTAAAACCATTTAATAAAGAAACACCGGGCCGTGAATACACTCAGTACCGAATCTGCAACATTTTATCTCGGTAACGCCTATTAAACATTATCATTGCACGCAAATAAACTTTAAATGCATACAGCGAAAAATGGCGTCCTCTTGATCCTTCTTGAGCCGTTGTGAGCCGTCATTGCAATGAAAAAAGAAAGCAGCAAAACATATGCCATAGAAATTATTGTCAAAATGTATTTTTTATTTCTCTTTTTATATAGATCTGACGTTTATGTCTGTAATATTTTAATGTATTATATAATTCAGTTCAATGTTGCCCGATTAGAAAATTTGTTTTACCTATTCGAGTTCTGTGATTGGCCAGATACTGAACTTCGTTTGCTACTTTTGCCGCTGGCGCTCAGGGATTTCGCGACGGAAGTCTGAAAAAATATGAAAAATTATGATTAACACATTTTTTATATGCTATAATAATTAATACTAGCATTGAAAAAGGTGAAAGGAAAACATCCGGAGGAAACCTGCATATATCTGGAGATTACTGAGATAACTGAGATAAAAAGTCAGCCCACATTGGCAAAAGATGTCTGAGCTACAACCCGTCTCTTTGAAAGGGTATATGAAGGCTTTTGCCTAGCAGTGGAATAGCTTCAGGCCGTTAACTCTTTACAACCATTAAGTAATGAATTTATCGATTCCTAACTATAATTTTCTTTAGTTTTTGCATTTTGAACTAATATTTCTTTATTCACAGTGGTTAAGGATAATCTGAAGTAATAAAAAGCTGTCAGTATTATGGTTTACCATATCGTGAACATTTGACGTAACTAATAGATAATGTTATACACTTTCAGCTTATATGCTATATCGTAAATATAAATAGTTTTTTATTTGTAATATTAATAAATAGATATACAATCACAAACCTTTGAAGATTTAGGTTTATTGCACTCCACGATGTAGTCTTTGCATACGTTTTGGTGTACCGTCATTGTACAATCTGAAATAAGAAAAACTTAAACTATTTTCATAGAAGACGAGAATTATCTAACGTTCGGGTTGTAATATATCATGACGATATGGACGATACAGTAAAGAGAAAACAATAATCACTATAAAAATAATAGTTCCTAAAAGTTGTCTGTCTGTATTTGATCGATTTTCTCTGAATCTATTGAACGAATTTTTGTACGGTTTTTTATTGCAGAATAGGCGAGCGCTTGACTGCAATCATGCCTGATGGTCAGCAATGAGATGCCTATTTACTCTCGCTTTAAAGAGACCCATATCGAAAGAACTGGGAAATATTAATAACGGGAGAGAATTGCATTCCCTTACTGTGCGCAATAAAAAAGGACAGGACGCGTAGCGCTCCGTGCGCCTTCGTGGGAAATCGATGACGTACGGGTGGAAATGCTCCCAGTGTCTAGCAGTGCGATAATAGAAAGGCGATGGAGGAACAAGGTTATGGAGAGTCTCAGCACACTCCCTGACATATAACCTTTACAAAACCGGTATTGATCAGGGTTTCATCGGAAATGAGCCTTCTGGCGCGTCGATCCACCGAATCCAAAACATCCAAGTCCAAGAAAAAAAGTCACGCAGTTGTAAAAAAAAACCCGCCTGCTGGAAGCTTTAAAAATATATATATACTTACTTTCGCAGTAGAGTGCAGGCTTGTCGGATAGTTCCCTCGCACACCAGTCACAGTGCCCGCCCGCCACGGCCGCCTGCCATGCGTGCGCGGCCTTACGGGACTTGTCCTGTGACGTGGGCAGGGAAATAGAGAACCCCATTAAACAAACTTTTAAGCCATACAGCCATTTGACTCGGGCAAATGAGCGGCTCATTTGGCTGAACCTCTCATGTGGATGCCTGAGCATGCTCGGCCTGAGTAAGTTCCAGCGCGCTCAGGACGAGTCCGCAGGTTTTGGTTCGCGGTCAGTATTCGCTCGGTGCTCCGTGTAAACATTTGTTTGTGAGTTTCAAAAGCTTGGTAAATGACGAGTATCTCAAAATTATTTTTTAATTTAATTACAATCATAAATCAATCCATGACATTCTTGTAAAGTGGTTCTACATCTCATTAGAAAGTTAGTTCGCGAATCTTATGAGCCGAGTTTTCTGATAACTGTACATTTCTCTCATCCACCACCTTCGTGGTTTTCTAATCTTCTTCGTGATACAATGAGTGATAAATCTCACAACGATCATGTCCCTCAGTAAAAACCTATCGATTAACTATTGGATACCAGATTTAATCAATATTGCTACATTAGCAATAAAATCATACGAATCAGACATTTACAATATTAGTATACTTTGGATTACTTATTACGTAGGTATATCTTTTCTTGTCATTGAACTCACAGTACAAAGACAGCATCAAGAACATTCTGATTTTATTACATTTTGTTTACTATCGAAAATTTTAACATAGGAACTAGGATGTACAAATATCACACCTTTTTCTTTCTAAAGAATAAACTGCCTCTTTTCCGTCGTTTCTCTGCATGATGATCGTACGCCGCTCTGTTTACAAACAAAAATATATTTTATTATTTACGCGCTATTCAATATGCATATCACATTTTATTCTAACACCGCATGCAAAAAACGTAACGAAATTAAACAAACATTAAGCAAAGCTTTGTGTGCTCATCAAATCATGCATAAAACTTTAGTTTGTCAAAATTGAATTAGTTTTTATAATTTAACGTGAACATTGATTTACACACTGAAATCCAATAGGAATTTATCTTACCAATACGTTTTTGTGGTTTCGTTTCATTTGGGTGCGTTTACCTGAGAGTGAAGTTGGGGAAGGAACACGACGAAAATCCATCCAATCTAAATAGGAGAACAAGTTGTACGCGCGACTTTTTTCGCGTCAACTTGAGTGTTAAAGTACTCAAAAAGAAAACGGGAACTTTTAGCCCAGTGTATTAAACTTCAATTAATTTCATCATTTCTTCCAGCGTTACCGACAGACAGATTTGCATTTATTCTATTAAAATGTAGAATCCATTTTGTGTTACGCTGAATTTAAACGTCTGCTTAGTTATAAGAATCATATGCCAAAATGGAACGTCTAGTGATGTTTGTAATGAAAAATTTCGTGTTGTTAAAAAATAGCCGTTATACGATATTATCATCGATTAATAACAGATGTTACGATTATTAATGGCGTTTATTCAATAACCTGCCAAGATTTTTTTTTTCTCGAATTTTTTAGGGATCTTTTAGTTAGATATAAGCCAAAAACCTACTTTAAACCCAAAAGCACTTAAATGATTTTACTGCTCTTTAAGTAGATTGACCTCCTAACAAAACCGATTGATAAAAAAGAAGACCTAGCATAAGATAACTCACCTGTTAAAACCACAAATTGTACCCACTGCATACTATGACCATATTCCTGTAGCCTTCTACTTACTGTTCCAGAAACAGTTTGTTAAAGATGATACTGCAAAATGACCCGTATTTCTATCGAAATAATGTCCACTCACTGCTCTAGAAACGCCAAACGATGCAACCCGAGATGTTCCTGGTGCGCATTGTTCCGCCTGCCCATACCCTGTGCCGTCGCGCCCGCACTAGCGGCGGAAGCGTCCTCGTCACTCTCTGTCTCGCTTGCACCACCCGTTGATAAGCTAACACCGAGCGAGACGTACAATATGTGCGTGCACGTATACATTTTGATGACGTCATAATCAAATTGTATACGGATACGTGCGTAACAAATGAAATTTTATTCTTATTGAGGCTCTTCTTACACTGTCTACGCTCTTTACTTTTATCAATGTCGTGTTCTTATGTACTTATATAAGTTTGCGATATCCAACTACTAGACAGAGACTTTGTCATACGACAAATGGATAGAACTTAAAGATTGGACCCTGAATATATCTAGACATGATAAAGAGTTGTATCACTCATCTTCATTAAATTGATTAGAGTTAAAGATTAGATTGAAGTCATCTTTATATTAAAGAGATTAGAGTCCCAATGGACTCTAAACAATTTTCTACAGTTACTATAGCCAATAATTATTATAAAACTGTAAAATTTTACACTGTGAATTATGACATTATAAGAGTAAGGAAGTAGACATTGAATAAATAATGTTTAACCGATTTGATATCGTTATTTAAAGGGAGCCTCGACTCGTGCAGCCGCGTATGGCAGTCATAATAAAATTGAAGGAATATTTTATTAGTACTTAACTGTTTATCTGTATGTATTCCAAACATGAACGTCAGATGCGCGGTGATAGTTGACAAAATTTAATATCATGGATCATGCATTTTTTTTAAAATTGATTAATGCTGGTAGCCTTAATGGCTTTGGCAGCGTCATTGGAAGGACGTTTTGCCAGGTAAAATTGGTAAAAGCGAGTGCATTGACACACTCGCAACTCCTGGGACCGCCTTAAGGATGTCTCCTACGAGACCGGACCTCGGCTTAAAATATATCACGCAATTGTTATCAAAATAATTGTTCAATATTCGGATAGCATCATAGCCAATCAATTTCATTTATTGACTACCTTCTTTGGCTGCGCGAATTAATTTAGTGCCTGACACGTTTTAAAGCTAAGCAAACTGTGCAAAACAACGAAATACATTGACTACAAACATGCAAATATTTAATATTTATTTTCAAATAAACAGTACTTGTAGTACTCGAATAGAACACCATGCACATTTATTAGAGTATTTGATTTGATTGTACTATATGTTATTTATTTAAATGATAGAAATAGTAATTTTACACGAGATACGCCTGGAAGGATGAATTGTATTCACATCACGCCTCAACAGTCATCATATTACATCCTACCATGTACATTCTTATGTATAACATCTTGGAAGACGCGCGTCCTCGTCTAACATTTTTTAAAAATTTGTTGACTGTCTTCACAACGTAACTGGCGCAGTCGGTAGGCAATTCATTATGCCAACGTTACTCACGATTGTTAATTTTACCCAAAATTATAGTTATTCCAGATAACTATAAATTTTGGTTATTAATAGTTATCTGGAGGTACCCAAGACTTTACTCGTACGTCAATTATGTACTATTTTGTTTTTTCCCATTATCTTAGAAAAACAGGGATTTTTTGGTCCTATATGTTACAATGGTTTATAAGGTTCAATTGTACAAAATTTCGTCATTAGTGGTCCAGCGTTTAGACTTGAAAATGTAAAATACAGAGAGACTTTCTCATTTTATAATAATAATATGGATATAATCAGCTCTTTAACTGTTAGCCTAGCAGTAAGATCGTGCTACTCTTTCGTGGGAAAGACCAGTTCGAAACCGGCCAGGCAATAATTAGTTTTTATATTAATTTTTTTTTTAAATTAGGGATATTCCTAATTCTGTTTGTAACTTACCAATACATATCGGATCTACGTAGTTACTCTTAGTTCCAACCTGAGAGAGGAGGCCTTAGTCCAAAAGTAGAACAGTAACAGGCCGTTACTTTACAAAAACAAAGCGTAACAGTCAGTCTTCAAACAAGACTGCGGTTAAATAATGTACATTGAAAATGTATAAAAAATTAACCACCGAGTTTCTTTCTGGGTCTTCTCGGTAGGAGCAACATTCCGAACCAGTTGTAGCTTCTTTATTGAATTCTTACGCGAAGAAGAAAAAACAATACCGTACACAATTGTCATGATGCTAATTCGCGGTTATCGGGTTCTAATTCAGAAAATAGTTTTATCCCAGTTTTCAAGACTTGAAAAACTGTTAAAATATATAGGATACAAAGGTTAACTTTGCTATCAGTTGGGATCGGACGAACTAAAGTGAAGTGAAAATCCCTCGGATCAAGTCTGTATTACAACCAGACCTTGCTTTTTTTATTTATTTAATTGCATTTTTTTATATCTATAAAAAATTGCCGAGCAAGGATTCACCCAGGTGCTACAGAGGTCTATAATATGAGCTGCGCTGTGTAAGTGTTGTATCATAAAAAAACAGCTATTTTAGTATTAGCCCAAAAAACATGTCAAATTTGCTCACAAAACATCCTTGACTATTAAAAAGTGCTTTTAAGAAGCCTCTTTGATTATTTTGAATAAAGATTATTTTGATTTGATTCGATTCTACTCACGCGTTGGCAGTAGGAGGGGGTTGCGCGGGGTGCACGGCCGCTACGATGCTGGGGGTCGACACGGACTTCTGTAGCGGCAGCCGCGGCAACAGGCGCGCCGCGTTACTGCTGGGGGCGGCGGGCTCGCCGGCCGCGGCACGTAATGCTGCCGTCACCTTCTCGAACTCCTTCTGGAAACGTTTCATAGTGACGTTAAGTATTTTATTATGTGCATGTTAAGGGGCGAAACCCACGATGATGAAAAATGATAAAAAAAATTATAATTCTCCTGCCCTTATGCCACTGTGTAAAACCATGTTCTTACAAGATTCGACTAGGTAATTTTTGACCGTTCATAGTGGCATTAAGTATTTTATTAGGGGGGGGGGGGTGCAGGTTAAGGGGCGAAACCCACGATGGTGAAAAATGAAAAAAAAATTTAATTCTCCTGCCCTTATATTGCCACTGTGTAAAAACCTTCTCTTCTCGAGAATCTTACTTGTCAGCTATAGTTTTGAAAACTAACACAGGCACATTCAAGTCACAGCTTGAAAATTGCATTCGGCGTCATCATTAACCCATGGAGCAGCGCGTCGTCTTCGTACCCGAGTATCTACACTACAGTCATTGTCAAACATTACAAGTGTTTAGGCTTATTTGTATGAAGATTAACTGATTTGATTTTAATAAAATAGTACTCACAGCGAGATCGTTGTCATTCAGAGAGTGTGTGGAGTGTCGGACTGGACGCGGGACTTCCCCTTCCGACTCCATCGACGATAGCGACGCGCTGTGCCCGTTGAGGGCGCTGGAGATATGAACAATGCAATGTTAAGTAACAATAAGGTTGGCGAGGTGGGTGACCCTACCTTCAGCTCCGCTCCGCATTTATTTTCTATAAATGAATTTGTTGGTCTTTGAGTCTGGGTGAATATTTGTATTTAAATAAGCATTTAAAAAATATATAAGTATATATTCACCAGTTGTCTGCCTACGATAAGACAAGTATTAAGTAACTTACTTTGGGGACGAAAAACCGCGTCTGTAAATGTCCTATATATTTATTTATTATATTTAATATGTGTTTATTGTGCCAGCCAGCGCCATCTATTATGAGCCATGTATGTAGCCATATTACTCATCCGCCATATCGATTACACGCGGTCTGGGAACTACCACTCCCAGACCCCCCCCCCCCCGATATCGAACCCGACATCCCTTAGGTCACTTAGGTGACCTGGGCCCAAACATAGTCCAGTCCATCAAAACCTGCGAGGACCAGTCTGGGAAGAGGTTCGCCTTAGTCCGTACCCCTAGCAATGATGATGCGCAATGAGCGTGATAATAGTTTTTAGGTATTTATCTTTATTACTACAAGTTTCAAGGATACATACCTAAAACTATGAAAATTATAGTTAATGTATAGAAAATTATACTTAATTTTCAATTATAGTACATGTTATAACTTGTCCTTCCCTACTACTGACCTGCGTTGCCGCTGCGTATCATGGAGCCTCGCACCCGGTTCGAGAGCGGCCCACGAACTCCGTCTGCCTTCATCCCGACGATCCCATATACCCCACTGGCGAGATTCACCTAAAACAATCATTATCCAATATTAACCCTATGGATAGTCCCAAGATGGTCTGATGTACATCCCTTTTTCCTTTATATATATGACAGGGGTGAAACATAACGATTGTTTGTTTGTTGTTATATCTTTCTCTCTTTATTTTTTACTATACGTGTGACAGAGATAAAACTCTTTTGAGTTGTAATAATTTCACTCCTAATACAATGCCCATACCATAAGCGTTGTATTAGCTATCTCTCTTTTTACATATGCGAGACAGAGATGAAAGATAACGTTAACGTTTTATATCTTTATCTGTCTCAGTTTTTATATGTGCGACAGAGATACAACTGAACGCTTTTTCGTTAACGTTAATTTCACTTATAATACGATTACTAAATCTTTAATTTACTCTTACTAAATCTTTACATTAGGTATAAATATTTCCTTAAACAAATATCGATATTTACGGTTTTAACTCCAAAAACGTGTAGGGAGAAAGTATGCGCCCGGGGAAAACGCCTTAAAGCTGTCATATGTGTTGTCATATATGTAATGTTGTCCTAAACACGACCTTGCACTGCGTGGATTGAGCTTTACTTATAACTCACCGCTGCCTTTCCTACTCTGCGGGTAGAAATCCAAGTGTGTTGGAGACGAACATTCCTGCTCGACCACGCCATCCTTGCACAATGATGGACAGGATGTACTGAGTCGACTCGTACCTGTTGCCTACAAAAAAAGATATAATAAGTATATATTATGAAATAAAAAACCAAATTACTATTATACTTAGTTATAAGTAAGCTGTAATAGCTGAACTTTGAGACCGAGTGCCCCTTTCCATTCTTTCATAGCTACAAAAATTAGTACCGTTGAAAGCACTCTTGGGAGCGTACCGACTTCTAAAAACCCTTCCATTCTCTTTCATACCCCGAAAAATCTATTCTATTGACCGCAATATTGTTGGGAGAGTACCGAATTTTGAAAAATTATGTGAATTTTTTGTTTTGTTTGTTTGTTGTTAGGTTTTTGTTGATTTGGTTGTTTTCTATTTATATCAAAAATATGTAACCAAAAAAGTAATAGTGTATTATAATAATTGTAATATTAAAATAGTTTTGTAGCAAGACCCATGAACTCGAATACTTTCTCTGTCGCACATCAGCTAGCTATCTTATTCAGCAAGCCCCCCACCACCTCGGGAGATCGCTATATAAGCCACGGTGCGGCCGTGTTCAATCATATACTTTGAAAAGGCAGAGGCACATCCGAACCCGCTCATCGTTAACATAGTCCAATACCGATGCTATGACAAAATGTTCAAAGCAAAAATTCATAGGCGCCCTAAGTGCGTTCTCTATGACCCTGACGATCATTTCACGATCGCCAACGCCAAATACTTTATAAACACGCACACACAGCGTCCTCGCCGGCGAAAACGGTCCCCGTTTTCTTACGTCTAGCGGCCGGGGCGTCCCCGACTGTTATGACACTAGGACTCTTCCATAGTCCGATACAGTACATCACAGCGCGTCGCTTTAAGTCGAGGTCCGACTTCACAGGTGGCACCCTTAAGCCGACACTCTCAAGATGCTGATGGCCTCTTTCGAGACCCGCTCTCACAGCACCTCAACCCCCGGCGATGCTTCTGCCCATCCTCCCGGTGACACTGTCAAAGCCTTCATGGCTAACAACCTTAGTTAGTTTTCGAAAAAAAAAGTGTCAATCAATTAGCTAGGAAGCGCCCCTGAGCGATAGACCTTGTCAGTCCTCAGGCGTCGTACAGCCAACGAGTGTGATTGACCCCATCAGTCCACTTGGAGACTAGTTCATGTGTAGAAGCGAGCTAAGTATCTTATGTATATACTATAAACACGTATGTAAATGCTCAAAACTTTAATAATACAAGGTCATTATTATTTCATTTAGTCGCCCTTTAGTTTATATTTTACCGGTAATTTTTAAGTTTGGCTGACGTCACAGCGTCCAGTGCAATAACAATTTATGTCTGTTAGTGAATTCGTACTTACCAGTAGAGGTAATGGCGCCGCTCGCATACGCTGGACTGCCGCGTGGAGTCGCCTTAGCTGCTGAAGACTATCATCGAGAACGCCGGGACTGTGAGGCGTCACACTTATTATAGGAACCTGAAAGAAATTTTGCTAATCAATAATTTTACGAATTTCCGAAATTTTTACTTTTAGGTCAATTTTAAAGCCTTATAAAGTAGAAATATGTTTTGTCTAACGACTTTCGTTAATTCCCCTTACATAGGGCGTCATAATGTATTCAAATTCAAAATATTCTTAATTCAAATGTATTGTTTACAGTACATTTGAATCGTCAAATGTTTTAAAGAAGCTACCAGTGATTCAGAAGTTTGGTCCTACCGAGTAGAACCAGCAAGAAACTCGGCGGCTAATCTTTTCAAAAAAAAAATAATTACAATTTGATGGTTACAAGTTAATCGTTAATTGTTGCAGCTTGGTGGTGGTATTAATATTAATTAACAAGCTGCGTAATTTTTGTATATACTACTACCATGTATATCGGCCGTGTGGTATCCAGCTGAGTAGACCACCCTCATTTATTACCAGGGTGTCGAAAAAGGCTAGAAAGGTAAGTTGACCCACAGTATGATATCCGGTTGAGTAGAATAAACCACCACTCTTTCTTACCGAGGTGTCGTGAAATACGACTTAGGTTAATTGACGTCAGGCAGGCGGTCGTAAAATACTATCCAAATAATGTGACAACATGTTTATAGCAAGTACCGACCCCACTTAGAGTGGTATAAGGACAGAAGGATGATGATGACGATGACTACTACAATCTATATCGGATATATACAATGTATACATATACAATACAATGTATGTAATTAATGTTTTGTAGTTACATGTATACATGTATTTAATAATCTGTTTTCAGCTATTAATGTAAATATAACACCACGGACAATCACCTTTCGATAACAAACTCGAATACAATTTAATCGCCTCAATAAAAGGTGATTAAGTATGATAAAACAAGCAATAATATAACAATGGTTAATTGGTTACTCATGTCATTAGCGATGTGAAAAAATAATCGATTATTTTTTCATCAAAAGTAGTTCTTAAAAGTAGTTTATTTTTAATATTTTGTAAAAAATTACCGAACAAGGCTCGATCAACCAAGTACTCTATATTATTTTTGGTTAAAGATCTGTGATCTGATTGCGACAACATTCTGTCTGAGAAACGCAAAATTCCGAGATATGTGTCAAATATGTTTCGAATAAGCTAACTGACACTTTATTGGTAACTTATGACACCTAAGTCTTAAGTCGGGAACTTTTTTTTCGAATTGACTGTATGCTGTTACCCCTAACGGCTTTTACAGCATCACTGGGCGGGACGGGCGAGCGAAGCATCGCCGAGGTTGCGAAATGCGGAGAGTAGAGCGCAGAAGCTCTACTAGCGTCGGAGAACGTCGTCCTAAGGGTGCCTCCTGTTAGCCGGACCACGGCTTAGGGGCGACGTGTAGTAAATAATGTCTTTTTTTAATATCCTCGAACTATGTGCCCCGAAAGAACGCGTTATCGTGTACTACACTTGACCAACGCAACGTTGCGTCGGGAACGTGTGAATTATGAATCGTTCGTTACCTGCGCCCTAGCAGCGGCCATTGTTGGCGGTGTGGCGGCCACGTGCTCAGTCACTTCGTCCTCGCTGCTGTCAGACCGCGAGTCCGAACTGCCCCCACCCTCGTCTGCAACATAAGGAAGGTCAAATCAAATCAAATCAAATTTATTTAATCAATCAAGTATACAAAGATTGCATATCCATGCAATAAGGCTTAACATTAAAACTTCTTTTTAAGGTATTAATCAGATCCGATTATTAATCAAGAACTGGCTCCCTTCCTACATTTTTACAATCTGTGTGAAGGAGAACCTGCCCTCACTCTTTCATATTAACAGAATACACTTAAGTAAATTGTTAGAGCGCATATTGCATTTTTCTATGATTTAACGCTTAATAATAGTAACTTGCTTGATTTACATTTACTAGAAATAAGGTATAAAGTAAGTTTCCGAAGAACCACGTTGAGACAATCTATACTAATATATAAAGCTGAAGAGTTTTAAATAAATAAATATATGGAACACTTACACAGACGGTCGTCCGTCCCCAAAGTAAGTAACGTAATACTTATTTTATAGTTAACAGACCACTGGTGAATACGTACTTATATAATTTTTAAATACAAATATACACCCAGGCTCAAAGACCAACAAATTCATTTATAGAAAATGTTGGCCCTCGGCGGGAATCGAACCCGCGACCCGCGGAACTGAAGGCAGGGTCACTACCCACTGCGCCAACGGGCCAGTCAAAGTTTGTTTGTTTATTTGATTGTTTGAACACGCTAATCTCAGGAACAACTGGACCGATTTCAATTCACCACAATACAAAATCGTAAAGCTTTACGATTTTGTCGTGGAGTCTATCTCCTGACAATGCTTCGGTTACGGGGCGAAACAATTGTTGAGATTGTGGTGGTGATTGTGTGCAGTGCTTGTGTATTGTTGTGCCATCGGTGTCGGGTAGTGCATGAGTTCTTACAAATTCTGCATGTATCAGGTATGAGAACGAATGGTACACTCTAGATTTAGCATTACACATATTTTATTTTATCGCGGATTATAGCAAAATAATATTCTCATTACTTTTGTTTTTTTACTAGAAATATATTAAATAAACTAGAAATTATAGTAAATCGAAAATCGATTCACCTTAGTCGCCTTTTACTACACCTCTGTAAGAAATGAGGGTGGTCTATTCTACTCACCCGTATACCACACGGTGGGTTAACTTACCTTAGTCGCCTTTTACGACACCTTTGGTAAGCAATGAGGGTGTTCTATTCTACTCAGGCGTGTTAAAAAGCATTAAATGAAGAAGTATTTTCTCTAAATGATGATATTATTATATAACGTCGCCTTTCTATATGAGAGCGTTTTATATACTTTTTATTCTCAAGTTCCCACGGAAATTAGAAATGCTATGGCGTTTTCTAGAGTTAAAAATAAATATCAGATTGAACTTAAGTGAGGTGTTGCCAAGTTAAGTAAATTAATATATATATATATATATATATATATATATATATATATATATATATATATATATATATATATATATATATATATATATATTTAATTTACTTATATATACATATATACACACACATTATGAAAAACTTTGAAAGAGTTAATACAAAAGCTAACTGACGTATGGCGTCATTAAAGATATTTACGGTTCAAAGGCAGTTTTCATTGAAACCGGAATACTTGTTCAGAAGAGTTAATGGGTCAAGGTATTCATTCGCAACAGACGGTGTAATTAACGTTTGAAGATGAAAGGGCAAACTTTAATTAATTTAATTTAAGAGAAAGGTAAGTAAGTAACAAGAGTTTTGGCAGCGTTTTAAAGATGCGTTTTCAATGTCATCCTATTCCTGTAGAATTAACAGGATTTCTATAGCTTATATGTTATTCCGGTGTATAAGCAATAATTGTGCCAAATTCTAGCGTTCAATGGATTCGTCGTGAAAGAGTAACAAATATACATCCATACTCACAAACTTTCGCATTATAATATGAAGTAGGATAAGATAGGAACTAGGATAAAGAAATTTTAAACAGAAAAAAGTTTCGTGAAATATCTTTTACTAGCTTTTACCCGCAACTTCCTTCCAAGGACTATTGTCGTGTGATAGGTCGATAATAGATGGCGCTTTTCAATTTCATCCTATTCCCGTAGTATTAACAGGTTTTCCTACATGTTTTTCCGGTGTATATAGCAGTAATTGTGGCAAATTTCATCGATATTGGTTCAGTGGATTCGCCGTAAAAGAGTAACCAACATACATCCATACTCATACATATAAACTTTCGGATTTATAATATTAGGAGGAAGTATAGTGTAGGAAATAGGATAAAACAAATTTTTAGCAGGAAAAAGTTTCGTGAAATATGTTTTATATAACAATTCGGTATACGACGTCATTGCATTGTGAAGGAAATTGCAAAGAGAACATATCTAAGAGATCTTTCACAAGATAAGTTAATTTTCTTATGGGAACGCAATGGGAATCTTGCAACACGATCTAAGCTATTGTGTTTCAACGCAGTCGGTTAAGCATGGTCGGGCAACAATCTGAAATCGCGTATACATTGCAAGTGTAAGGAAGAGAAAATTATTACCGTGTATATTTTAACAACTACCTTTTGTATTATACAATTTCGGTACATTTTAGACTGGCTTCCTTACTCTAGTATAATAACTTTTATCATTCTCCTGACGTCATACGTAAACTTACCTTAGTCGCCTTTTAAGACACCTGGGTAAGAAAAGAGGGTGGTCTATCCTATTCAGCCGGATACCACACGACGGGACAACTTATCCTAGTCGCCTTTTACGACACCTCGGTAAGAAAGTAGGTGGTCTATTCTACTCAACTAATTACCACACGGTAGGTCAACTTACCTTAGTCGCATTAAAGACACTTAGATGAAAAATGAGGGTTGTCTATTCTACTCAGCCAGATACCACACGGATACAGAATTAAAAGTCATTGTATCTAAATATTATTAGCAGTCATACAAACTGAGGAATTAAAAAAGACCTAAACAAATTGTTCGACCTTTTATGAAATTGATATTCAACAATCCACAACACGTGTGGAAGTTACCCTCCACTTCCTTCGGGACCGGATATATATTCCGTCCGGAAACGTATAGCGCATATAGAATTCACATCACACTTTATTAATTTCCCTTTTATCGCGAGCAACAATTTTATTAAAAGCTTTTATTCAACTTGCAATGCGAAAGTGGAATCTTGCAAGTTAAATTTGACCCACTTCTCGGAGTCCCAATTAGCTGAAATTTTACATACTGGTCCAGGCCCAATGACAATGCATGTTTTTGATGCATGACCTGATCTTACTGCCAGGATTTGCGCTGCCCATCCGAGTTGGGATCGGCGGCTAACCTCTTTCTAAAAATTGGACCTACCTAGCCGGACTGTATTTCGCAGGTATATTAGTCTACATTTTCGAGTGCAGAGTTCTCAACGATAGCCCGGGTGGAGCGGAACAAGTGAGTTTGACATGATTTTCGTCTTGCTCATGTTCATTTTAAGGCCCACCTGTTAGAATCGGCGGCAAACCTCTTTCTCTAAATTAGACCTACCTATCCGGACCGTATGTCCCAGGTATATATATTCGTCTACATTTTCGAGTGCAGAGTTCTCAACGATGGCCCGGGTGGAGCGGAACAAGTGAGTTTGACATGATTTTCGTCTTGCTCATGTTCATTTTAAGGCCCACCTGTTAGAATCGGCGGCAAACCTCTTTCTCTAAATTGGACCTACCTATCCGGACCGTATGTCCCAGGTATATATATTCGTCTACATTTTCGAGTGCAGAGTTCTCAACGATGGCCCGGGTGGAGCGGAACAAGTGAGTTTGACATGATTTTCGTCTTGCTCATGTACATTTTAAGGCCCACCTGTTGAGATACTCTGCTGAGGTCGTCAAGCATTGCGTTAATGTCCTCCAAAGATTTGGTTGGTTTCATAATCTATATATATAAAAGAAAGTTGGTTTTAGTTACACTATTTATAACTCAAGAACGGATGAAACAATTCGGCTGAAAATTGGTAGAGAGGTTGCTTAGAACCAGGAGACGGACATAGGATACTTTTTATCCCGTCAAGTCACTATAAAACGTGGTATAACAATAACGACTATGACATTGAATAACAAAACATAAATGACAGCTATACGTAAATTTTTCTTTGGTTAAGTATGGTAAAAAATTTGGAAACTATCTACTTAACTACATAGTATAAAACATAGTCGCTTTCTCTGTCTGTCCATATAATTTTATACCCGTGCGAAGCCGGAGCTGGCCGCTAGTAAGTATATATAAGATAAGATGTATAAAAAAGGAGAATGAAAATACGGTATAGTAAAATATATTTATAAATATGATATGATAACTTTGTTCGTAACTTTGTAAAATGAAATCCACTATAACTTTCTCGGCAGCGGGAACCGTCCGGAAGTTGGTACGCCATATCCGCAGAGTGTTAATTTCCTCTGACATCGGAACCATACTAACCTTGAGCTGTTTCAAGGCTACTAAACTTAACTGTACAATATACAAATTCAAATAATTCTTTATTCAAATTGGCTTATACAAGCACTTTTGAATTGTCAAATTACAATGAAGCTAAGCTAAAAGCTGTTATTGTTTTTTTGTTCGGACTGTTACTGTATTTTTGTTCGGTTTGTGCAATTCTTGATGAAGGTTTAAGTGTACAATCTTCGGAATAACTAAAGCGATATTTATGGGACTTTTACTTGAAGGAGATTGTGGATAAAAGTATAGGCGACTTTTTATTCAAGAATTCCCGCAAGAAAACTTTGTGAGACACTAAATCTAGATGAGTAAAGCTGCGGGCACCGCTATAAAGAATAATATGAATTCTAATACGTTAAGTATAAAATGTTAATACTGTTTATTTAATTTATGCCATAAATTGCTGTCTCATACTCAGTAATAAAAAGGTTTGCTCTTTTTTTTTTCTTTATTTAAATTGCTTTGTCTATAAATTGTTGGGGTCTCAATAAATATATACTTCCGTGATGTTATAACAGTGAGTAGTCTGTAAGAAAGAGACAATGTTCCTTTGAAACTCTGTACGCATAATGTTCCCACAATACATAATCGGAAACTTGATTCTGTTGGAAAGGTTGTATACAGACGCACCGAATCTTCAACTACACATACATATAATAGACTAGCTTGTACCCGCGACTTCGTTCGAGTGAACTGTTGTCGCATGATAGGTCGATAATAGATGGCGCTTTCAATGTCATCCTATTCCTGTAGAATTAACGGGATTACTATAGCTTATATGTTATTCCGGTGTATAAGGAATAATTGTGCCAAATTTCATCGATATAGGTTCAGCGGATTCGCTGTGAAAGAGTTACAAATATACTCATAAACGACCCATACTCATAAACGTTCGTATTTATAAGTTAGGATTTTTGAGATAGTATACCTTTATTTTTTTTATTATACATGTATTTTGAAAAAGCGACCATTCAGTTTCCTTCTCTCTCTTCGCAGTACAATTTTTCAAACACACAATTTTTCACAATTTTCTTGAATAAAGAATATTCTTAATTTGAATTTACCTAATGGACATTTAAAAGTAAGACGTTTCCATAAATAGCACTGAAATATTTATACATAGCGTTTATACGCTACACTTGTTTATTTATACAAGTATATTGAAGGATATAAATATCTTAATTTAAACCTTATTTAGGTCCCGAAATATCAATTATTAGCTAACGGACAGCATAAGACTATTTTTTTTAATTCTGCCTTTGAAAAAATAGTTCAATAACATTCCTGAACTTATGTCATTTATTAAAAAAAAAAATGAAAATATACATAATCTGTAATAAGTTTGAAATAAGAATATAAGAAAGATTCAAGATGTACAACAATATAAAAATACTATTAAAGATTCATTTGTTATTAAGTGGTAGATGATAATTGACCTAAATTACCATGACCTGTTTTTTTCAAAGCCGCTTCTATTTAATATCTCTGCTGCAACCAAATAATCTGAAGACCATTTTAAATGTCACATTACGTAACGTAACCCAAGCACAAAGGCGCAACAAGTAAACGAAAGCTAACAAACTCTACAAGTATTGTACACTTACCAGTTGCAGTGGCACTACATTTTCAATCGTCGAACACTAATTCAATTACTCGACAAAAAGTATACACATTGTAACTAAAACAAAACATCACGACAAATGAAATTCGAAAACGAAAGAAATTCGATTTTTGAATATTAAAAGAACGTGTTCTATTTATGAATTACCATTTGTTTTGTATTATATTTAATGTGTAATGGTACGCGTGTGTAATTCGAATTTCGAAGTATTATTTTGACAGTGGCCGCCGAGCCAGCTGCCTAGCCTTTGTACGGGGCTAGATTCTTTGCACATGCGCGATATCGATCCAGCCAACGCGATAGTGGTTGAACTATTCAACAGCCTCAGTTACACGAGCGATATGGTCAGAACACTTACTTAAATGGGAATGCCGCTGTACCTTATGAAAAATTCAAGGCAATGAATATTGCACACGATTCCAGCGATAGATAGACGTTTTAGAAAAGATTTTATTAAATCAGACATTGCATAGTTTCCTTGGAAAGACGATCTTTATAATAAATCTTACGACATGTTTTATTTAAAAAATTGAAAACTGGCAACATATAATTCAATGGCAATTAATTGAACGACGATTTTAATTTTATATTACGTAATTTAAAAAAAGAACATTTTTTGATTAATTTATAGAAGTAGGCGTTACTTTATAGAATTCCATATTACAAAACTTAAGATTTCCGCATGTGCAAACCCGGATTAAAGCAAAATAATTCTATCATAACTTTTGTACACTTTTTCATTACTAATATAGAAAACTGTTAATAAAAAAATCATGAATAAGAAGCCAAATTAATAGAAGTAATACTATTATAATAGATCAAAGACACACTATTTAGTAAAGTAAGTAAGTAAGTAGCGGCCAGTTACTATCCCACTGCTGAGAATAGGCATCTACTCTCCGTTTTTGGAGAGAAGGTTTGGAGCTTAGACCTACCACGCTGCTCCAGTGCGGATTGGTAGGTTACACATATCTCCAGAATTCTCTAGAGATATGCAGGTTTCCTCACGATGTTTTCCTTCACCGAAAAGCGTGTGGTAAATTGCAATTATCAATTAGACACATAAGTTTTAACAGAAAAACTCAGAAGTATCTGCCCGGGTATGAACCTGTGAACTCCTCGAAAGAGTCGCAGGGTGTTACCGCTGGGCTACACACAGCTTATCACTATTTAGTACATACAAGTAAATCTGATAAGGATGAACGCGTAAGCCTGAAAGTTTTTACTTTTTAAAAACTAAAAAACTTTAACTTAAAATGTTACTACAATTTGAGTTAACGTTAGCAAAAAGAGAAAGGATTTGTGAGGTACATTATCTGTTTAGTGTAGTTTTTTTTTTTAGAAGTTAGTTCATATTCAGTTATTCATGTTCTATTTCGCGGATCATTATTTTTTGCTTGAACCTATTGCCGATCGAACTCCGCACGTTGAGCGTAAACTAATTTACCGTCCAGACCAATGATTATCATCAGATACGAATGATAACGAGCCAACATTGACAGCTCAACGTACTCAGCGTCCAAACAACAATGCAAGCTCGTTAACAATAGATGATGGTACTAATACACAATTGGATATGATTGCATCAGTTCTACTTCGTTAGCGCGAAAATTCTAATTGTTTGACCGCACATTGAAACAATCACTATACATATTACAAAAACACAGTCCCAAAATGTCTGTATATATGTGATCGATTTTCTCAAAATATACCGACTAGGATTTTTGTACGGTTTCTACTCAAAGAATATCGGTGAAGGTTTGGGTAAATAGTAAATTCTACGATACGGCTTATCCGATTTTGAAAATACTTTCATTGGAAGATACAGGAGGTTGTGGAGCAACAGACAAGCTATTTTTTATTTTAAAGTCCTGCGGGGTCGGGACGCTGGCCCCGAAAAGAACTTAGTGACACACACACACTTTGTGTGTTTGTGTGATTTACACGTGGACGACGCTGCTGGCATAGCTAGTAAACTATAGACAGTAAATACACGTTATAATTTCACAAAACTAACATTATCAATCTCACAATTTCTGCACAGGTCTATTTCATTCAGTCATTAGGGTCTATTCGAAATTTTAGCAAAATCAAGTGAATTTTCAATACACATGGTACAGCACAGCAAGACATTCATTTACCTGTTACGGCAATTGACGAGATAAAATCAATTTATAGTTTGTTAAGAGTATATACATCAATTCTCTTATCATCTTATCCCACTCTAAGTGGGGTCAGTACAGTTCCATCATCTTGTCATTCGTCAACTCTGGCGTTACTCCATTTAGAAAACTCATTGGTGTCTAGAAAAAATCTGATGTGCTGTCTCAATACTCAGAAATGCTTTAAGACATCGCATCAGAATTTTATAGCAGTAATTCACCATTGATTCAATACTCAAATGAAAGCGACATAACAAGATTATACAAGAAGTAAATTGTTTCAGTATATGGAAGTGAAACTAAAAAACGTGTTCAGTGTAAGCTAATAAAAATATCGTTATTCACGTTTAACCTTCAAAAATACTATTGTTTCCTGGTCGTTAGCAGTAATTAAGCGTTACCAACACGTACATCATTCCTGACGTAGTCATCAAGTTAAAAGCAAACTTATCTAATGGAGTGGAACCTATGACGTGTAAGATATAAGTGAGATTTTTCGTTTATCAAAACTTTAAGTACATAAATTAGACGCTTCAGTTCGATTTTTTAAAAAATGTCATAAGATTTGTTGTATTGTATGGATCAGAATGTTGGGCGATAAAAAGACAGATGGAAGAAGAGTGCATGCAAATGAGAATGTTTGGTGTGATAAGACTAGATAAAATACGAAACTAGTATATAAGGAGAAGACTGAAAGTTACGCCCATTATAGAAAAGACGAGATGTGCTAGATTAAGATGGTATAAACATATAATCAGAAGGGATGAAAACCATGTTACCAAATGAGTAGTAAATATGTTTATGGATGGATATGTGACTAGAAAAAGGCCTAAAAAGAGATTGATGGATTGTGTAAAGTAAGATTTGCATATAAAAGGAGTAGCGCCAGATTTTATAAACGATAGGAGAGAAGGGAAGAGAATCCCTTTCATAATGGGATAAGGGCAATTGAATGTTGAAATTAGTAACGCTTCATTTGAGGGATTCATGACTATAACATCACCAGATAATTAACGAGATTAATTTGACAAATGATCAGTGTCATTTAAGATCTAGTATCGTCTCTTTGAATCTAGGTAAGATAATCATATGGGTTAAGAGTCTTGAAAAATCATGGATTGATTTAATAGGTAGGCCACGAGTTTTTATTCAGCAACTATTTAGGAACAATTCTCGGAATGAAAACAATTTAACGAACCAAAAGGAGAGTTAACGATCCAAAAGGACCTTAATTTGTTTTTGCTGTAACGGAAATAAGTGGCGTGGTTAAGTAAGCAAGTATATTCAACTACGAATAACCCAGAAAATTATGCCGTAGATTAATGATTATGTCCCATTGTTATTGATAATAACCGGGGTCAACGGCTTAACGTGCACTCCAAACGAGCACGAAAAGAAAGCAAATTTAACAATTAGTTAATTATGAATGAGAAACTTTCCTTGAGCAATCAACTTGAATCAATATTTTTGAAATTGTTTTAAAGGACTATTTACCGCTTCCACGGCACGTAAGGTACCTTGGATTCATTGGATGTGGATAAGATTTTGTTGGATTTTGTTTTAATAGCTTTAATAGGTGGCGAGTTCAACAAATTCTACAAAAAAATTATATCTAATTTATATTAACCACTTCGCCCCGCCCGCGGCGGTTAAATATAAAATAAATAACTAAACTTACAATATGTTTTTTTTATGTAAGAAACTTCTTCTGACAATAATATAATAAAAAAAGCGAAATTGTTCCATACACTCACGCGTGAGCCGATGACCGAAGACTAAGAGAAGACCAAAAAAATGGCTAAGAAAGTAAGAGATTCAGTTTTTTATCTATAGATTTGACACGCGCTTTTGTTTATTCGAAAATATCATGAGAAAATCTGAACCGTTGAACCGTTTGCCATCTTATTCCATAAAAAAATGTCTTTGGAGATATTTTCCAACTAGGAATCAGCATTAGACCAGCGTTATGGGTTTAATTTGTAATACTCCTGTTATAATATGAAAGCAAACCTTTTCCTAATAGGTTAGTAACAGGCCCCTACTCGAGTCTCAATTTTTTTCGAACTGACTGTTGGCTGTTAGATCTAACGGCTTTTACAGCGTTGCCGGGCGGGGCGGGCAAGCGCAGAAGCATCATCGAGGTTGCAAATGCAGAAAGTATAGCGCAGAAATTCCACTAACGTCGGGGAATGTCGAACCACAGCTTAGGGAGATGTGTGGTGGAGGGACGGTGGTATGACTGTGACTAGTCATTACGCCTTCAGAAGGGCGGCGAGAAGCTACTGTTGACCGTAGTCAAGAAAATAGAACCTCGTCTTCGCTGACGTAGACACGTAAGTGTAAAAGATGTTTCTGAGTTTTCAATCCTTATTTGATCATCAGGATCATACAGGACGCTTTTTGGACACCTATATTTTTGGTCAACGCCGTGTGGTATCCGGCTGAATAGAATACCAGTACAACCCTCATTTCTTACCGAGGTGTCATAAAAGGCGACTAAGGTAAGTTAACCCACCGTGTGGTATCCGGTTTAGTAGAATAGACCACCCTCTTTCTTACGGAGGTGTCGTAAAATACGACTGAGATAAGTTAACGTCAGGCAGGAGGCCGGTCGTAAAAACGCAGCCAAATCATGTGACAGCATGTATATAACATGTTGTCCCGACCCCACTTCGAGTGGGATAAGGGCAGGAATATGATGATTTTCGTTCAACTCAAATCCTTACAAATACTTCACAAGTTCCAAGGTCCATGAAAACTACTACTCAAGAATAGTACAGCTCATAACGATCACACAATCTTCAACAGTTAGATAATGACACAGAAAGTTACGTAAGCGACAAGTAGGTATTGATGGAAAATTGATAAATGTGGTATTTCAAGAATGCGCGCTATTGTTTTGTTACGAACTTATAAACTTATTTTATATACGTGAGAATTTGAGAATTAATATTGTAAAAAAATACGTGTTTTAGAATATGTAGAATACAAGATATTACTAAAAGAAGGGTAAATGCTTTAAGAATTGTATCAAATGTTTTAAAATTTAACATATCAACACAGCAACTTGCAGACAAGGTAAATAAAGAAAGACAAAATTCTTACTTCTCCTTCAAAGAATTGTTCTCCTTTGGAGAACTAGAATGAATTAGAGTTAAGTACCACATGTATATGCCCTAGAGATAAGGATGTTTCATCAGTATAGTTTCCTTCACTGTAAAGCCCTTGATAAAATGCTATAGATTTGATTGTCTCATTCTTTTGTGTATTTAGTTAGCCTCAACAATCAAATTGACCGTTAGTTCTTGTGATATATTTGCATGATATAAATACACAGGAAAAAGAGGCATGAAAGTTTTATGAAAGCTATGATATATAATTTAGATCTTTTTTGACAACGTAAACAACTAATTCACACCTAATTTGATTTTTTTTTATGGAGCAAAAAAATTATAAAAGCATGTAATACCTATGTGACCCATACAGGCAATTCTTGCAATTGTTATTAAGAGCAATATACTGCTATTGCCTAGTTGTTAAGAGATGGTGATCCACACCACATGACAGAGATTCTCTTCATGAAGAGCTGAGGGCTATGCCCAGTAGCGGAGTTTTAACACACTATCAAAGAATCAGCTATATATAATAACTTTCTTTTATTATTTACCAGTCGTCTATCATCCATAACATAAGTATTAAGTTATTTTAGGGAGAAACAACAGTTTGTATAAGTGTCCCATATATTTATGTTGGAAACTTGAAAAGCATTTCATTTTCAACATTCAAAAGTGATAATAAAATTATTTTGCTATAATCCGCAGTGAATTATTATAGCAAAATAATTTTATTATTACTTTTGTATTATGGATCTCCGCAAAGTAACGCCTAATTCTATAAATTATTTTCAACTTTGTTGTTCATTTCATAGCATATCACTATCTATTGTCATGTTAAAGATTTAATTAAAAACCAGCTTAATTCTAGATTAATTCATAGATCGGTCATTTATAAAGCAAATTTGAAACTGCCATCAGAATTAAAAAGATTAGCTCAATTTAGAATACACAGATAACTTTGACTGTAAGTACAAGCTTATAAATTAAATCTACTGTTTCTCTTTCTCCTGATGTTCTTCTCATAAGACAAAATTTTCCTAGAATATTATGTTTATGTATAATATAAAAATGCAGTGCGGAATCCAACTGAGTAGAATAGACCACCCTCATTTATTACAGAGGTGTCGAAAAAGGCGACTAAGGTAAGTCGACCCGCCGGGTGGTATCCAACTGAGTAAAATTGACCAACCTCATTTCTTAACAAGGTGTCGTGAAAGGCGACTAAGGTAAGTTGACGTCAGGCAAGCGGCGGTCGTAACAACACAGCCAAATCATGTGACAGCATGTTTATAACATGTTGTGCCCACCCCACTTAGAGTGGGATAAGGGCAAGAGGATGTATAATATAAAAATAAATATATTCTTACCTGAAGATATAATTCCCACATTTTCTTTAGATGGCACATTCATTGTCACAAGTAAACTGAAATAAATATATTTTTATCATAAGTATAAATAATTTATAACAATTAGTCTCATTAAAAAAAAATTTAATAAAAATTTAGCATCATATTTATAGCGCTAGTAATATGTTAGCTTTTAAATAATGAATTGTATGGAAGTGATAACAATATATATAATAGTATAACAGTATATAATAATATATATTTATTTATGTATAATACTGTTTTAAAAGTGACACAGATTGAATAAATTTAAAATAAATATTTTTTCAGAAAAATATCATAAGCCATTAACCACTGAAGTCATCAAAAGTTTTCGTCATTTGTCAAAATTTTTAAAAGCAGAAGTTTCAAAACTTACTTGTATATAAATATAAATCATAAGTCACACATCCTAAAATACTCAGTCTTAAACACGGAAGGCACAATGTTTTCTCAGTACTGGACTTACGAAAAGAATCAAACAATGGGATCTAAATTTAAAGCGAAAATACACTTTCACATCGGGTCAAACCGATCCACATAGTTAGCCACCTACACAAAACAATAAACAGTTATTCAAGACAAAATATCACAAAAAACTTTACTTAAACTATTTTTCATATTGTATTTTCGGTTTCTACTGTAATTTAATCGTTTTAGAAACTTTTGTTTATCACATAAAAGTTAGTTTGAACTGTTATATCAACTTCCAAACTTTTAACAAATGTCGACGACTTTAATCCTACATGTCTGACTGACATAAAGTTTTATGATTACCGAAGATCACAGAAGTATTGCTAACTAAAATTAAATTTTATTGCAAGGTAACAAAGCGCTTATTCATTTTTCGTTACAAAAATGTCAAATCAAGTTTGTTTCTATTGAATAATTTTATTTATTTTAAAGTAGAAAATAATTCGGTATTTGAAATAAAATTTTGATTTCATGTAAAATATTAAATCTATGGACATGGCTTGGCTTTTTTGAGACAGTTTTGAAGATTTTTTTTGTTGTGGCAAACATTTTTTACAGACAAGATATTTAAAACAGCTCTATTGGAAAAGCAAACGTAAATGTCTTTCTTTAATCTAGAATCCTGGAGTTTTATACTGAAGTATTATTTACAATGAAGTTTTTCTTCTGTGCACTATATCTATAAATTATGTTTTATAACAGAGCAAAACATAATTAAGATCAATTAAAAAAAAGGTTAATGCAGAATGCATATCTTTTTCTGAGTTATGTATGACACTTTTTTCTTGCTTATAAGTATTCAAGCATGTTGATTCTTGTGAATTTTTAGACCGTAATGCCAATTGTTTTTGGTCTGTGACATTCAATACTATTCTTTGCCATCTAATAGTGCTTTATTTTGAATTTTCCCGCGAAATCCCTAAAGAACTTTTCACTTTATTAAATTCTTGGCAAGGGATATCTAAAATAATTTGGCATTAATAAATAAAGTGTGTAAAACACAATGAGTAACTGGTATTATTGTGTATAATTATATTATTTATTTATACTGAAAGAAAAAGCTTAGTGAAGAGACTTAACACTTTTAGAATTAAAAAAAAGTGTGGTTTGACATTTGGAGTAGAGATTAGGAACAGGAATCTATTGAACATCAAAAAACATCAAATATTAAAAGTAATATCCCTTCATTTTTCGGTAAATGAAGTCATCTGTGTAAATTATTAAAGAAAGTCCCTCGCCATGTCATCTTTGTCTACTGTCAAAAATACTGGATAAATATTTAATAATTACAAAATACTAGATGAGTATCTTGTAACAGGGAGCGTAAAATACTCGATGAGTATTTTGTCACAGGGAGTATAATATACTCGTCGCTAGTATTTGATTATTTGCGTACCTGCTCCAGGCTGTTAAATTTTAGTACTTAGTATTTATACCTGTTACAATAAATACGCTTTACCTCTATTGTCTAATCACTACATAGTATAAAAGAAAGCCATGTTCCTATGTACGCTTAAATTTTTAAAACTACGCAACAGATTTAGATGCGGTTTTTTTTAATAGATAGCGTGAAACAAGAGGAAGGTTTATATGTATAATAACATTCAAGACGGAGTTTAAAAATATTGTAAGGTTTGAGGTATTTTTTACTATTTTTAGGTACTGTATTTTTAATTACTGTAAAAACACATGCACAAACCTCTACCACCGCCACCACAATACACAAGCACTATATACGTTCACTATCACAAACTCAACAATCGTTTCGCCCCGCAACCGAAGCATCATCAGGAGATAGACTCCACGACCAAAATCGCAAAGCAAATCGCTTTGGAGGCTTTTTTCGCGGTGGTGGAGGTTTGTGCATGTGTTTTTACGAATCCTACATGTATCAGCTATGATAACAGATTGTCCACTTACATTTAGCATTATATATATTTTCTATTTCACTTCTTCGCGGATTATAGCAAAATAATTTTATTATTACTTTTGTAATGTACAAAGTGATTAACGAGGAACGTATATAATTTGTAAGGGTTTAGTGTGAAATAGTTGAAATATGGCGATAATTGTCAAGAATTTTTCTGTTCTAGACTTACACCGGTAGATGTCGTTACATTGTAAAAAAAAACTCAGAATTAAATTGTAAAAAGTTATAATTTCTTATAAAAAGTAATGACTGAAAATTTTCGTTTACATTCCATCATAGTAGAGCACTTACATTCCTTTGGTTATTAGGTAACACTATACAACTATTAATACTTATGTAAGTAGGTATTGATTAATTATAAACTAAACCTATAAAGCGGACCATAAACAACGGAACGCAGGGTCATGATAACGTGATAACGAAAGATAATCTTTTATCAATTATACGTTACATCCAAAGAGTAATTTCACTTAGATGCATTCAGTATAATCCTAAATAAAAAAAATCAACACATTCATTGAAATTTAACACAAAATAGCACCAATAATTGAAGTCGAAGATAAACACATGCTTTACTGTCATTCATTCATTTTAAAATCGAAAGTTTACTGAAAGTTAGTTATTGATGTATTCTATAGAAACCTTTTTATAATAAATATATTACTTGCGTTGTGCGTCTTTATTGTCATATTATACACATACGGTTTATTTATTTTTTTCCAGATAATTGTTAATACCTATACTCAAATTCAAAAATTAAACGCTTTAAATGTATACAAAACTGAACTTTTTGTAAATATGGAATTTTATGATCCCAATATAAAAAAAAACTTATTCAATCAGTTCAGAAATTAAAGTTAAAAAAATTATATTGTGCTAAAATAATTATAATATATCATTACAATGATATATTTCTTAACGATATATGACTACTGAATATCTGTGTATGCTCACTAATTAAAGTTATGAAAGATTTGTTTATATTTTAAGTTATTTCGTTTGTAATAGCGTATATAATAGGACAGGATATGTTACGCCGTAGCTAACCTAATATATTATGTTCATGAACCGAAATGGTATAAACAATATTGGTTTAAGTTTCACATTTTTTTTTCAATTCACTGCAATAATATAAGTCATCCTTACATAGAAATAAAAAAGAAGTAGACCTTCGTCCGTAACTTGATGCAAAATAAAACTTTTGTTTGACTGTCGGCAATCAATGAAGTAAATTAAGATCTATTTTATTTTAAGTATTCATTTAAAGATTTTTAAACGAAAATTATAGATGTTAAATATTTAACAGGACTGTAATATAACAAAATCGATTAAACAATCAATATTTTTTTAATACAATTATATTTTTTATCTACTTTGATACTATAATACAAAGATTATAAAACAGAAACCAATTTTTTTATGACAAACATTACGTACAGGCTAAAAATAAATAATTAAAAAGTTTTATTACAATACATGTCTTGTATGGACACCTGTATCATAATATAACTTTTTAATCATAACGGTACACCTATACAACCTCCAGTTGGACCAAGGAGGTGCAACCTCTATCTTTAGAAAAAAAGGTTTCAATGAACGAGTCCGCGGCGACGCAACACGCATGCGCAATTGATGTTTGCGCCTTGGCGCTAACATTTGACATTTAAAAATCTTTTCAATATTTAAACAAAGTTTGGTTTTTATTAATATTGTTTTACGCATTATAGTATGAGATAAAGAGTTATTATAGTGAGAGATAAAGTAGTGTATGACACTGTACATAACTTGGCCTTATAACATTCGTGAGATACTATAAAAACCACACTCGTGATATAAGAACCCTTATTATGCAACAGTGTCATAATCTCCTATAATAATTCATTTTATAAAGCAACATCCTTATATTTTGTCAAATCATCAGACTCGTTGCCAACTGAGTTGTGACTGTTCCTAATTCCATAGAAAGCCCTATCTCTGGATCCGCTGAAGTGATACGGATCATGTCTTAAACTTCCATAGGGATCGTTCTGGAAGAACCTTGGATCGTAATCAGGGGGGTACATCCTCGGGTCATAAATGTACGGTCTGTAGGGGTAGGCCATCTCACTTTTGCAGTCAGCCCTGTCTTCGAAGTCGTAGCCTTTTGATGGATATTCGTCAGTGTTGAACGCACCGACTACAGAATGTCTTCTTTTATAGGGGTTGTCGAAAAATGGACCGGTTCGTGGTCCGACCCAGGTGCCGAAGCTTTGGGGAGGTGGGAAGGATTTGGGGTATCCCCGAAGACTGGCAGCGTATTGTCTATCGGCTAGGTGTTGCCAGTACGCGGGTGGAGGTTGAGGGAGTACCACAGTCGGGTAACCCATGTTTATGGATTGGCGGGATGCTAAATGGCGCCGGAGATCTGGCATTGAACCAGATTTACCTGGAAGACAAAATGATATATTAAAAACTTCGTCATAGAAAAAATTACAAAACAAAAAATCTTAAGAATTTTAAGAAACATGTATTAGCGGCCTGTTACTCTCCCACTGCTGAGAATAGGCCTCGTCTCTCCGTTTTTGGAGAGAAGGATTGGAGCTCCAATGCGGATTGGTAGGTCTCCAAAATTCTATGCAGGTTTCCTCACGATGTTTTCCTTCACCAAAAAGCGTGTGATAAATTGCAATTATCAATTAGACACATAAGTTTTAACATAAAAATTGGTGTCTGCCCGGGTTTGAACTCGTGACCTCCTCGAAAGAGTCACACGTTGTTGCCGCAGGGCTACCACAGATCATAAACTCTTAAGTAACATGAGCAAATAAAAATCAAGGACATTTTTTCGTGCGACTTTGGGGTCTCAAGCTACTACAGTGGCGACCAAGGTGGGAAGATCGTGTAGCGTGGAAGTCCTTGGAAGAGACTATGTCCAACAATGGACATATATTGGTTGGTGCGAGAGAGATAAGAGAAAAAAAGAATGATAATCTACTGTTTGACTGTTCATACTTTCAATAATAGTTGTTACCGTTACCGTTGTCAGCCATGAACCCGTCGTTTGTGAAGGCACTCTGGGCGTCGGGCACGAAGTGGCTCGCGTCGAACTCACTACCGCTTACTGCCGCGGGGTTGCCATATTCACCTTTCCTGGAACAACACAATACACGTATAAACCTCGTGAAATATTGAATTTCAAATAACAGCATGTGAAAATCCTTAATATGTAATTATAATTGTTGTTTAGGTCATTGAAGCGAAGTTCTTGACTCTGCGAGTTTTATCAACTCTGTATTAATTATACCTGTTTTTTTGGTCATTCTTTATTATCTATTAGATAATAGAGAAGAGTTAATGAAAAGTAAAATATAATATTGAATAAAATATAAAGTAACCGGCAGTCCGGAATCACGATGTAATGTGGTTCTAATGTCATTTTTAAAATATGTATTGTCTGGTCTAACTTGAGAGATAAATTTATGATTTTATAGTATACGTTTACACATGTTACGTAAAAATGGGGATTTCTATAAAGTTTAGTCTAAAGAAAAAAAGGCTGTTCATTTCTTTTGGTTTAAAGAGCTTACAGTTTCTATATCGAATGCAGAATTGTCATCTTAACCGCCACTCTTAAGTACAGTTTTAAGGGATCTCTTAGAAACAATAGGTAAACATGTGCAAGTAACAAATTCCGAGATTTTTTAAATCTATTTACAGAGAGCGTCGAAACATTTCTTTAAGTTATTGAGGGTCAAAATTGCAAATTATTAATTTAAGTTATAGGTAATTATTAGAAGTAGGCGTTACTTTGAGATCTAAATTACAAAAGTAATAATAAAATTATTTTGCTATTATCCGCGATGAAATTTTAAAAATTTATTATATTAAATTCATATTAAAAATAATATATATAACGCTAAATGTACAGTGGACAAGTTATAGGGGTTGCATATTTCAAGTTATCGAGGTTCTACTGTATTAGTTACACGTTCCTGTCTCTTATTCTGCTAAAACCAAGATATAGATACAATTTAATTACCTTGCTTCCCTTAACGCGTATGCAGATTGCACCAGCACTACTCCACACACTATAGCCGGCAGACGCGCTACGTAGCAAGCAAGCTCAGCACCACCGTACACTCCTTGTAGACCCTTCAATATAAAGTGTTATTGCCATACAGTTATTATACTAGAGTATGATTAAAATGTTACCATTGAAAAAAAAAGAGAAAACAAAGAACAGAAGAATCGAAAGATGAATCGAAGAAAAGAGAAGGTAGCTATCTATCTCTCTTGAAGAAGGTGAAGGTGAAGGTTATATTTTACAATTGAATAATAATATTTATATCTGTCGACGTAGCCTCTAGGAAGGACACTGAAAATCAGCGTATGGCTCACCGTCCTTATTAGTCTGAGTGGTTATCCTATTTCTTTTGCTCCACACCGCCACACAACGTAATATAAAAGTTTTTTTTTGTTAATTGCTTTTTTATGTTAATTTCTATTGTTTTAACTCTGTAATGTGTGTAGAAAAGTAATTCTATTCTATTCTATTATCTTCCCTCTCTTAGATATTATTTGTTGTACACTCGCATTCACCTGTCTGTCTCCCCCTAGTCTATGGTTATTGAGGAATTGATATAAGTTACTCGTTTAAGGGCCTATTTCACAAGTTTTGATAAAGTGTCGGATATTTAACTGACAAATAAACTAACTAGCAGATAAATGTCTCTAAAAAGAAACTCAAAAAATTGTTTTTTTTTTAATATAATCGCGGCCATTTTGAAATAGGTATTTGCTATCCAGTAGATAAACAAAATTACAGCCACATGATGTACTTGTTAATTTAGTTGGGATTTTAAGTGCTGATTCTACTCAGCCGAATACCACACGGAATTATTGAATTCATAAATTATTTTTCTTAAATAAGCACATTTTTTTTTTTTTTTTAATTTATTTACAGCAAAAATGTACAAGTTATATCTATCTTAAATTACTTACACGCTAGGACTTTACAGATCATGCCCACGTGGAATGGTCCCAAGAATGCTGGCAGCGTTTCCGCGCTGAATCGCTAAGCTGATTCTTTGTGCGAAAAAGGAGCCAGCCCTCTTGTCACCTGAAGAGGCAATCAACCGAGGTGTCAAAACGGATAAAAATTTTTTTGCACTTTGACTCCATGGCCCTAGGGTCTCGATTGCAAACGGCACAAATATATAACTCTCGATGAGAGATGCATACTTCCGCCGTTTGCCGGTTTCGGCCATTTCCGCCGCAGCTCCAGGTCTTGACGCTGTTTCCCTGATATGGGACGAGGCTAACGTATCAACGCATGTTGCGTCCCACATTAGGGCCCGTCCCCGTTCCCAAGGAACCAGCGTCAAGCCGTCTGGTCTCTTGCCATCATCCCGACATATCCCGGAAGGCTCGAGAAGAGCAGGAATGTCGATGGTGGCAAGAGCTCTTTTGATGGTATCATTAAGAGAACCATGACGGAAAAGCCTACCAGAGCTCCTATGGCATGAAAGCCCGTGTATGCCAAAAGTGTCTACCTCTTTTCCACATGGACATCGGTGCTTAAGGCACAATGTGGTTCCCAATCGGAGACCTAAAGCTACTCTGAAACTTTCGTTATCTATAAGCACATGAGTTAGAATTAAGATTGAATTAAGATGCTACTAATATATAATTACTTAAAACAATTTTTATCTAGTCTGTGACTTATTATTTAAGAAGCTGAAGTTTTAAATTTCTTTACATCACTAATGAATGTAATGAGATCATGTTAATATGAATAATTTACTAGCGTCTTTATTTTACATCCGTAGGTAGATAATTTTGACGTTGAATTATACACTCGGAATCATTAACAAACATTTATTTATACGTAAAAATATGTTAACCAACATTACCTTAAGCTAATAATTAAATAATGGCGAATTTATGCTATTAACAAATTAATTATTCCATAAACATGTATATAGGTTATTTTGCATTTCAATTGCCCGAATTTGGATAATTTTATATAATCATTATGTTATCTATGTTTTTTAATACTGAAACCAGTAATTTAAGAATTTAAAACAAATCATATATGTATTTAATATCTGGGTGACCGAGCTTCGCTAGGTAATTTTTCACAAAAAAAATTCGCTAACCGAATAAGCTACGTCGACTTGACAGTTAATGGCGAAAATTCAATTCAATATAAATGTTAGTGTTTTTTAATGCCCAAAAATAGAGACAAAACAATATTTTTTTTACATAAAACCTAGCTAGATCAATTTTTCTCCCCCAAAACCTCCTACATGCTGAATTTCAGGAAAATCGTTGGAGCCGTTTCCGAGATTCGTAAAATATATATATATACTAGATATTTTATTTGAGCCAAAGTTCATTTATAACATAAACGAATAAACTACTACTACACTACTAAAATTGTAAATATATATTTATTACTAGCTTTTACCCGCGACTTCGTTCGCGTGAACTGTTGTCGCGTTATTGGTTGATAATAGATGAAGCTTTACGGTGTCATCCTATTCCTGTGGAATTAACAGGATTTCTTTAGGCTATACGTTATTCCGGTGTATATGGAATGATTATGCCAAATTTCGTCGATATTGGTTCAGCGGATTCGTCGTGAAAGAGTAATTAACATACATCCATATTCACAATCATTCGCATTTATAATATTAGTAGGATAGGATAGTATTAGGTCCTTACATATGAAATTGGCGTTTTGTCGTACTGGCCACTTGTAAAGTTGATAATGAAGAATTGAATGCTATTGTGGAAGCGGATCCATCGTAAACCACGTCCGAGTTAGCTGCAGGCTCCGGTTTTAGTGATAAAACTATTCTAATCCACTTGAAGCAAATTGGGAAGGTGTTTGGTGGACTAGTGCCGGTGTCGTTCACTACAGCTTTCTTAAATCTGGCCAGACGATTACGGCAGATATCTATTGTCAGCAACTGCAAACCATGATGGAAAAGCTAGCTGCTAAACAACCGAGGCTGGTCAATCGCTCTAGGCCACTGCTGCTTCAGGACAACGCTAGACCACACACTGCACAACAGATGGCTACCAAATCAGAGGAGCTTCAATTAGAATGTCTTAGACATCCGCCGTACTCTCCGCACCTTGCTCCAACAGATTACCATTTTTTTCGCAATTTGGATAACTACTTGCAAGGAAAAAAATTCAACTCCGATGGGACAGTCCAAACCGCCTTCAAAGATTTTATTGACTCCCGCCCGAATGGTTTTTTTAGTAAGGGGATCAATGAACTACCTATGAGATGGCAAAAGTGCATACATAGCAATGGTACATACTTTGATTAATTAAATATATTTCATTAAAAAAAAAACGACTTTATGTTCCTCCCATAGAAAACGCCAATTTTATATGTAAGGACCTAATAGGATACATTAATACCTCTAATGGACTATACACAGTTTAGAGATAAAACTGGTATATTTGCCAGTTACTGTACGTTAGTATATTTTACAGTAATCTAGTTATGAGGGCTACATTATATAAGATGAATTATGATAAATGAAAGTAAAGTAGTTTAGTGGAAGCGAGATTTTTAACGGAATTTGGGTTTTATTATACCTTATTTTTCGAGAAGCTGATTGGTAATAGGCGAACATTACGCTCTGGATATTTAATACTATATGACAAACCATTTTGATTGACAATTAAAAAAAAAATTTAAAAGGGTACTAACAATTTTGGTTACAAATTACTAGAAAACTTGTTTACCCCTCTAGCTAAGCTACATGCTTGTGTTAAGGTGGGTTCACGTCAGTAGTGTAAAGACCGGGATTCGAACCCACAACCTCTCGATCGCGAATCCATTACCCTAACCATTCCGCTACCGCCTCTTCAAAACGTAATGCATTT
Organism: Morpho achilles; assembly: GCA_947086495.1. Classification (NCBI taxonomy): domain Eukaryota; kingdom Metazoa; phylum Arthropoda; class Insecta; order Lepidoptera; family Nymphalidae; genus Morpho; species Morpho achilles. Next base: position 16,053,469 of record CAMTZB010000003.1, on the reverse strand, counting down.
TAACTTATTATATGACAAAATAGAATGTTTGGCAAGACTCAATTTTTGTTTATATTTGTTTATCAGACAAGTAACTTACCCAATGACTTATAGACATATAGAAGACTAGCGCGCATTCTGGTATCAGAACAAGAATAACTGCGATCAGCCAGGCCAACAGGTATGTGTTGTTTTTCTGAAAACAAATAAAAATAATATTGAGAAGCAGGATGGATTAGAATCTATCCATCCATATAGATTTTAATACAACAAGAGATTCAGATATACTAAATTCTATACTTCATCATCATCATTCTCTTACCCTAATCCCACTCTAAGTGGGGTCAGCATAATATGTCTCCCTCTTCCATTCTCCTCTATCATTCGTCAACTCTGGTACCACAACATGCATATCATTTTTCACACAATCCATCCATCTTTTTCTATAATTTATAGAAGTAGAAATTACATTAAGGAATTATATGGTACAAAATATGTAATAGAATAAAAACGGTCCTCTGTACGGATTCAGCGGGGCATTTATTCACACATTGCTTACGATGAAAAGCTTACCAGTATCACAAGCTAATAAATACTTTGATGCACGCATTTTAATAGTAAACATACATTTCAAATACTTCACTTGGCTATTAAATACATTAAAAATGCTTCAATCCGCGATTAAATACATTACAAATGCTTCAATCGGCGATTAAATACATAACAAATGCTTCAATCCGCGATTAAATACATTACAAATGCTTCAATCGGCGATTAAATACATTACAAATACTTCTTTCGGCGTTGAAATACATTACAAATGCTTCTTTCGGCAATTAAGTGCGTTAAAATTGATTACAATTATTCCAGACTCCAGCTTTTCTTTTGACCTCAATATGTACGTATCTTCTTTTAATAATTGATACAAACTGGTTTCATACGAAATAGGTTTTGGCACGAGTTTACATGTAAATATTTATGTTAACAACAGCCGCGGGAGAAATCAGACGTCTTCGCCAAAACGAACTATCTTTTCACTCGTTAAGGGCTCGAATATTGTTGGCTCACTTAACTCTTGTTTTCAATTAACTCTTGGAAGTATAGCATTCTTTCTTTTTTGTTTTAAATTGGAATTATGTCATAAATCTTGACTTTTTTTTAAATAATTTTATTCATATTAAAAAATGTCATAACCGCCAGTTTTTTAGATTTATTTATCAGCCTCCTTACAGATTTAGATTTTTGCAATACCAATATCCAATTAATATATATTTAATTAGCGCTTTAATAATAAAATACAATTGTGAAAGGACTTAAAAATGTTCTGCTAAAAGCCAATACAATAACTCTGAACTGTAATGTTTGAGCATAACACACGAAATTTAAGTAATCTTTACATAACGATGGATGATTTATATAAAACCTGCTTGTTATAAGTAGCATACTTAATTCAAAGTTGTTCTATTAAAAAATTTATTTTAATAATAATTGATCATTATTTCATTTCTTTTATTGATATGAATTTATTTATTTCAAGTTTATACAACAATTGAAACTTAAACAAGACAACATCATTTTGTGAGGATGGCATTGCAATTCCCTGTGCCGCATACGCCATCACAACAGTCTTAAAAAACAAAATTAATTAAATGATAATAATATTAAAAAAATTACATTTTAAAATATTAAATAAAGAGTAACTACGTGTGTCATTGGTGTATGTAATATTGATAACTAAAATAAATAAAAGGTTTTTCATTATTAAGCTATAAGCTAACGAATCAAACCAGTAATTAGGTCTGCAAAGTAAATTACTGGATACATTCGTATCCAGTAATTTAGCCTATTCACCAGGCAAGTACTTAACTTTATTAATGTGTATTTTATGCGGTTTCTACGTCCGTTCGCCGCGCTTACAAAACTTATTTAATATATACTTTATACATCGACCTAAATCGGATAAAGTTATTACATGAGATCATTCGCTCTATATATCATATACTAGACTAACAAATTCTATCGTTTAAATGTCCGATGGACGTTGGACGTTAAAGATGTAGGAGTGGAAACGCCATGCCGGAAAACAGAAAGATAAGAAAAAAGAAAGTATTCTGCTTAATCACATAACTTCAAGGCGCAGAAATCCTTTCAAAAGACCATTTTGGACGTCCAGTTGAAATATTGTATTAATAAAAAAAAATATTTACTAAATATGTTGCGGTTACATATACCATCTATAAATCCTCACCTTCATAAAAGCCATACGTCCTTTTCAAAACGTTTATTTATGTGCTTATTGTATGTATTGGCAAATAAATAAATTAAAAAGTTATCAATATGAATAAATAACAAATAAAATTGTTTAGATAAAGGGTTAAAAGGCATCTTATAAGCATAGGCGTTCCACTTGACTGTATCATTTCTTACCATCAAGCATGATTGCGGTGAAGCGCTCGCCTATATATTCAATACTTATAATAAAGAGGAAAAATTTGTATGTATGTTTTTAATATTTTCACACAAAAACCATTAGAAAGCTGCATCTTTACTGATATATAAGCCATATTACATTTTCAAAAAAATAGGGATCCGTAATAAAAATGTAATAAGGTGTAAAAAATTAGTCTATTTTTTACACCTTAGCTGCAAAATTAATAAAAATCTGTCATCGCGTGCGCTGTGAAAACTATTGATGATAGAATAAAAAAATGTTTTACAGTATTATAGAACGTATCAATATCTACAAAAAAGTCCGCGATACCATATGTCCAACTACTATAGTTATGCCAATATAACTACTTTTTTACATTGTAAAAGTTGATAAAAGTGCCGACAAAAATCTGTATATTCATTAGATTATGAATGTTATATGAATGAATGAAAAACTTTAATGTTATAGTCCGACTTAGTAGATTTTCGACTGCAATGAGATCGGTATGTACGCGGGTGATACCGCGGGATATTTCTAGTTAAACAAAAAAGAATACGTAACAAGGCACTCACCGTAATAAGTCCATGCACCAAGGTGACTGTGGCGGAAATAACAATGCAATAACATATCATGAGAAGTACTGAGGGTATTGGCAACCCACTCTGTGACTCCACGACCCACACTATCTCGTAGATGAGGGCTATGGCGTACGCAACCTGTAATTAACAAAGTCATTGTTAACAGTCGTCTTAAGGTCAACCAAAACTGACAAATAATGGAAAGGTCAATTGCTTGTTCAGGGATTTAGTTATATTATTGGCTCGGTCACCCAGGTGCTTATTTATTCGAAAAAAATCTGAATACACAATTAAAATATCACTTTCTTTATCGCACTTAGCGGCTGTCGAAACTTTTTTCCTTTTCGTTCATTTTACAACGACCAAAGTGCTTAGTGATGCAATGTGTACAAACCTGCAAGATCGCCTCAAGAAGAAGAAGTTAATATGCATATGTAATCTAAATTAAAATATGCATAACATATTCATAATATTACGATCTAATTAGCTATCACAATGCACAATCTGTTATCTCAGTCATTACGCATTCCGATTCGCCGCTTGCCGTTTCGACATCTCGTGAGATAACTTGGCACTTGGCCTTACTTAGGACCCCTTCTATTTTATACCAAAACAATGTTCGGTTGGCGAGGTAGCCACTAGCCTACATTTATAGTGATTCTTTATACAGAGTGGACGTTTGGAAAAAATTATTGTAGCTTTGGTTACAGGAAATTACTTCAGAATATCAATAAAGACAAAGTCGGAAATTACACGAATTCATTAAATAAAATTTTGAAATATAACGTTATTTTTATAGATAGCAAATTAAATATTTGCTGGTGCTTTTCATTACTCCCAATTTTTTATTAAAATTATATTATTTATTGTGTGTAAGTGTCCCATATATTGATATATTTATTATAATTATTCTAAACCTAACCTTTTCATTAAACCAAAGGAATGCAGTTATATAAAAAGCTACCAGAGATGAAATATGGCAATTAATTATTTTTTTAAACAAACATAAATATACATATATAATTATACAAATCAATTTAATTAAAATTACTTTTTATACTAACTTTGTACCCATAGTGTGGCAACGATTTTGCATTCTATAACAAGTTAGTTTTAATGTTGGTGGGTAGATTTTTGTATGCGTTTTTGAGTGATATGTAAACACAGATTTTCTCTGTAAGTAAATTTATAGAATTCTATAATTCGAAAATAAGTAGAAAATTCATAAAGTGTTTTGGTGGAGAAACCTATCGTTACAATATAGAAATACATTTCTAAGTCATTTGATTTGTCAGCACATCGTGTATATCGATTAACAAGAAGGTTAGCATACTTTAGTTATAGGTACTAAAGCATAATGGGGATTGAGTAGGAGAGAATTAATCTAGTTCTGTATGTATTTAATTAAATGTAACTTACCAAAGCATACGCAGCGACGAACCCCGACGCGGCCGTTACGCTGCAACAGAATATTTTGTTGACCGCAGGTTTCATACGTAATTTTGGCGACGAATCCGAAGCATCACTCAAGTCATTGCTGACCGACATGGTTGGGTTTTCCACCTTCATAAATAATAGACTTATATTCACTGTTTGTGTTTAGCCAAATTGCCGAAATTTCTGTTCAGACATGACCCTAATGCTTAGGGTGATCCCTTATTAAATTTCTTGGTTTCATAACAATCTCTTCAGCTTAGTGAAATATGTGAAGATTGTGACTATTGTGGTGTTAGAGATCGGCTCAGTCACTTTCATTTGGTAAATATTTTAGCTTTTATCCAAGCTGTGTAATTATTGGAACTGTATCTTTTCAAGCCGTATCGAAAAGTCAGTTGTGATCGCAGTTTTCCTCGTCTTCATTATCTAAAACAAAAGATATTAATGAATTATTTTGCATTACATTGTTTTCGATGTTTATATAAAGTAAAGCTTAGAGTCAATTTGTTTTTAAAACTGCATGTTGCATTATACTATAATTTATTTAGCAGCCATCCTAAAATGTGACAAATTACAATAGAGAGAAAGCAACTGAGATTGTATCTGTCTCTCTTTTTTATGTGTGATGAGACAAAGATGAAGTACACGAGTGTCATCTCCTCCATATTATTTATTCTGTCACTATCACTTACAGACCTGCCTATGGCTCCCCTATTCTAAGGTCCTCTAATTTGATAACTGGAATACTTAACACTTTAAGTAATCTGTTCCGGTCATAAATTATTATCAATTCTATTGACAAATGTTGATCTTCAAGATATAACGATTAATTTGTAAACGATTAACTTGTGACCATCAATTAAATTGTAATTATGTTTTGTTGAAAAGATTATCCGCCGAGTTTCTTGCTGGTTCTTCTCGGTAGGAGGAAACTTCGGAATCTATCGGATTGTTAGCTTCTTTAAAAAGATACGACGATTCAAATGTACTGAAAATACTTCACTTGAATAAAGAATATTTTGAATTTGAATAAGTTTAACTATAAGTTTATGCAAAAAACAACATAGGTAAACAATAACATAACACTGGTTCATATTTCATTTCCTTATTAAGCTAGCGATAAAATATTATAAATAAGGTGTATTTCTCTCATTGCATTTCTCTATCTCTTAAAGATTTTACTTTTATTTAATAATCTGTTTTAACTCTCTTCCGCATATCGTGGTATTGACTCCATGGGAGTCAGATGCTGAATATTAACTATGTGAACTCCATTTCAATGTCTGGGAAAATCTGCATTAGCACATAATAGTAGGTTTGTTTTGTTGCGAGTAAAATTGGATAAAACATTTTAGTTTCTTATCTTTAATTTGATAGGTTCATTTTAGATGAATAAATAAAGAAATATATACATATTAATATGTTACTAAATAATGTAATCGATAAGTATATTCGAAGCAATTTGCAGGTGCAAAAGTAATAATAAAATTAAAGTGAAATAGAAAATATTTATAGTGCATAATGTAGAGTGGACAATCCGTTTTCATAACTGACACATGCAGGCTTCGTAAAACACATGCACAGACCTTCACCACCGCCACCACAAAACATCGCAATAACAAAGGTTTTGCGAATTTGTCGTGGAGTCTATCTCCTGATGATGGTTCGGTTGCGGGGCGAAACGATTGTTAGTTTTTTATTATGGATCTCCGCAAAGTAACGCCTACTTCTATAAATAAATTTGCAGGTGGTATGAACCCAAATTTCTGGTGGTATGATTAAATATTTATATAATCTAATAAATAACAACGAGCAATTAATGGTGATAATTCAGTTACGTCCAAAGTTGTCCATTACAAAATTTTGGTACTCAAATTCAAAGAGTTAACTTCATTGTTTCCAAACACTATAGCGTTAAAATCTTGATATAAACACAGATTATAATTAACACAAAACATACTTTATTCAAGTTAACTTGTTAACAATATACCTATTTACATACCTATCTCAAGTTTTTCACTATGAATAGTCATAGTAAGTTATTAATCAACAAGTTAAATTATTTTTTGTAATTTATTTAATGCAATAGGACAATGACCGCATCATATTTGGCCAACAGTATTTGGTATAATAATTACAATCTACCGGTAACTTTGCCCACAATTCTGGGTCAATGTTGGGTTCGAGCATTGTTTTCGGCAGCGATAAAATCGCATCGATTAGCTATTGTTTTAGATTGCAGATAGCTTTAATATAAAACCTTAGTTCGGCGGTATACTTCAAGGCCTAGTTGCTGTTAAATTGTGGACGGAAGCTAGTTTTTAATCTTATTTATATATAATCAACTATATCAATTGCGATCGAATAACGTCGTGTTGAAAAACAATCTACATAATAATTAATACTTTATGGGTAATATTTAGTATCTGGTTGACCGAGCCTTGCTCGGTAATTATTTACAAAATAAAAAAAGGAAAATTAAAAAAAAAAGATAAAAATAATTGGGTAGGTGGGGCTCGATCCTAGGTATTTTCATTTCTCGAGACCGCCCGTTCCTCAAATAAGTTACGCTAACTTGACTTACTTTAATTTACGGCAAAAATAGTGTTTTATATTAATTTTAAATGTTAATAATTTTTTTATGCTCGTAAACAGGGATAAGACGGTTTTTTTTTAAATAAAACCTATCTAGATCGATTTTTCTTTCCTAAAACCTCTAAATGCTAAATTTCAGAAAAACCGTTGAAGCGGTTTCCGAGAATCTGAAAATATATATATACAAACAAGATTAACTCAAAAGTAATAATAAAATTATTTTGCTATAATCCGCGAAGAATCGCGGATTATAGCAAAATAATTTTATTATTACTTTTGTATTATGGATCTCCGCAAAGTAACGCCTAATAAATTATTTAAAGATTAACTCATTTAAATATTAAAGAATTAATGCGCCATCATAACAAAATAAACAGAAAACGATGTCGGGATTACAAAATCAAGGAAATAACCAAGCAACGTATTAATAAAATGTAAATTTTTACATTTAGCCATATTAATGACAATATATATGCGAAAGTGAATGTAAAGCCTATATATATTGCATCATTTTTTATTATTTTTATCTTTTGTGTTATCTCGAGTGTAAATATTAATTTAGGTGCATAAGTAACGGCCTGTTACTATCCCACTGCTGGGCATAGGCCTCCTCTCTCCATTTTTGGAAAGAAGGATTGTAGCTAAGACCTACCACGCTGCTCCAATGCGGATTGGTAGGTTACACATATCCCTAGGATTTTCTAGAGATATGCAGGTTTCCTCACGATGTTTTCCTTCACCGAAAAGCGTGCGATAATTGCAATTATAATTAGACACATAAGTTTTAATAGAAAAACTCATTGGTTTCTGCCCGGGTTTGAACCCATGATCATCTCTAGAGATTCACACGGTCGCACCGCTAGGCCATCACAGCTTAGGTGCATAGTTTTTCTTTATTCTTTGCTTTCTTTCTATATTATCCGTATTTCACTTCTAACTTACGTTAACGTACTTTCCTCTTCACTCCGTTTTTAGAGAGAAGGTTTGGAGCTAAACCACGCTGCTCCAGTGCGGATTTGTAGGTTACACATATCTCCAGAATTCTCTAGAGATATGCAATTTTCCTCACGATGTTTTCGATGTATTTATCACGATGTGATAAATTGCAATCATTAATTAGACACCTAAGTTTTCACAGAAAAACTCAAAAATTCATTGCCCGGATTAGAACGCGTGACCTCCTCGAAAAGGTCGCACGGTGTTACCGCTGGGCTACCACAGCTTAGTTATTTAGACACATTTATAATAGTAGTAGGGTGAAATTTAAAGCCTAGTTTTTATAGAATCAATTAAAGGCGTGAAATCAAATAGTGAAGAATGTAAATATAATGAATAGTAATGAACATTATCATAGTCATTTTTAAGTTACTTTTAATAGTCCAGTTTTGTTCTGAATTAAATCAATTAAGACAACATAATTACAAAACGTGTTTCTGTAATTGGAGTGTATTTTATGACGACCACAAGAAAGAGTCTAAAATATTTTTCTAAGCATTGCAGAAACTGCATTACGAAACTTATTTTGAATTGTAGATTATCTACATAACAACATCTCATGTGAACAACCATTTTAGAATGCATTCGTTATAAAAACATTTTTAAATTAACTTTACTTTATCTTTAGGAACAGCATTTATTTTTATTAATTATTCACCATCATCATCCACCATCATGAGCACAACATGTTATAAACACGTTGTCACATGATTTGCCTGCATATTTTACAACCCGCCGCCTGCTTGACATCAATTTACCTTAGTCGCCTTTTACGACTCCTCGGTAAAAAATGAGGTTAGTCTATTCTACTAAGCCGCATACCACACGGCGGGTCGACTTACCGTAGTCGCCTTTTACGACATCTCGGTAGGAAATGAGGGTGGTCAATACTAATTAGCCGGATACCACACGGCTATTTTAAGAATTATGCACCATGCAATAAAATTGTAACCGCCGCCGCCAGTACTGTTTCAAGGGATTTTTATTAAATAATAGGTTCACCTATTATTGCGTATATACGTGCAAGATTTTTTTTTACACATTGCATTCTAAATATTATAAAATATTATTTATTTACAACAAAAATATACAAGTTATATCTATCTGTGAATAATATATAATTATAATGTACAAGTTATATCTATCTTAAATAACTTACACGCTACTATACTATACTAGGACTATACAAATCATGCTCACGTGGAATGGTCCCAAGAATGCTGGCAGCGTTTCCGCGCTGAATCGCTAAGCTGATTCTTTGTGCGAAAAAGGAGCCAGCCCTCTTGTCACCTGAAGAGGGCTGGCTTATGCAACCTATTCTACAAGCCTGTTTCACAAGTTACTGATACAGTGTCGGATTGTTAACCGACAAAAAACTAAGTAGCAGATAAATGTCTCTAAAAAGATACTCTTAAAAGTGAAAAATTTTAAAAAATACCGCAGCCATTTCGAAACAGGTAACTGCTATCCAGAAGATAAACAAAATAACAGCCACATGATCTACCTGTTAGCTAATTAGGGACTTTAAGTGCTGAATAAGCCTATCAGAAACCTAAGAGACGCAAAATTCCGAGATATGTGTCTGATATGTTCCGAATAGGGTAACTGACAATTTATTGGTAACTTGTAAAACAGGCCCTAAATTACTGGAATTGGCAGATAGTTTACGTTATACATCTAGATTGTAGTGCGTCGAGATATTTCTTTAAGCTATAGAGGGTCAAAATTGAATTATTAATTGAAGTTATGGAGGACGTGTATTTTACGTTATAGACGTTTGGGGCTAAAGGGATGTTAAGGGAAGGGTTTTACTGTAAAAGATTTTAAAGATGACAAACTAAGAGATTCATTAATGAAGAAAAAATATCGATATAGCTCAACGTGCTGAAGTGACAATGGTATTGAAACACTGATTGATGTTGACATCCTAAGGTGGCAAACATAAGACTGGGATACGATAGAATGGTGTTCGTACTGAACTGGCAAACACAGTGTTTGTAAACTCTCCACTAAGTAGGACAAATAAACTCAAGGTGTGTAGATCCTTTGATAAGACATATATCCATTCCAATTTGATTATAAAATATGTAAATCGCAGATATAAGACAGACCAGTGTACCTTATTCCAATGTAGGTAAATATATAATAATAATAAATATATGGGACACTTACACACACGGTCGTCCGTCCCCAAAGTAAGTAACTTAATACTTGTGTTATGGTAGACCGACAACTGGTGAATATATACTTATATATTTTTTAAATACATACTTAAATACAAATATACACCCAGGCTCAAAGGCCAACAAATTCATTTATCGAAAATGTTGGCCCTCGGCGGGAATCGAACCCGCGACCCGCGGAGCTGAAGGCAGGATCACTACCCACTACGCCAACGGGCCAGTCAGGTGAGGAGGCGGTGGACGTATCCAATAACGAAAACCGTCAAAATCAAATTCATATTCAAAATATTCTTTCTTCAAGTGGGCTGTTTACAGTACTTTTGAATCGTCAAATGTTTTTGAAGAAGCTACCACTGATTGGTGCGTTTGCTCCTACCGAGAAAACCCAGCAAGAAACTCGGCGGATAATCTTTTCAATAAAAAATAATAACAATTTGATAGATGGTACAGGAACCTAAGTCCAACTATCCCCCCATTGCCCCAACCTAAGTCGAGTTGGTCAAATGCATGACACACGACGTTTCTTGACAGTGTTCAAAATAAAAAATGCTGTGAAACACAATTGTGGGGGAAAAAAGCCTATATCAGTTGGTTAAATCATATGTAAACGGATTTTAATATATATTTTGATTTTTTGGTACGTGCCTTAATAGTACTTATATTAAAAATAGACTTTCAATGTCTCTAATATTACAGGTATTAGTGAAAAAGTTGTTTAACACTAAAACTATTAATTGAAATTCATCATCCTCCTGCCCTTATCCCACTCTAAGTGGGGTCGGCAAAACATGCTATAAACATGTTGTCATATGATTTGGCTGCGTTTTTATGACCGGCCGCCTGCCTGACATCAACTTACCTTAGTCGTATTTTACGACACCTCGGTAAGAGAGGGTGGTCTATTCTACTAAACCGGATACCACACGGAGGGTCAACTTACCTTAGTCGCCTTTTACGACACCTCGGTAAGAAATGAGGTTGGTCTATTCTACTCAGCCGGATACCACACGGCGGGTCGCCTTACCTTAGTCGCCTTTTACGACACCTCGGTAAGAAAAGAGGGTGGTACTATTCTATTCAGCCGGATACCACACGGCGTATTAATTAAAATTATACTATATAAACTTTCTATTAACCTGAATAACCAACCTAAATTCCAAAACAATTGTGTCTACTATACCATAACATCGCCTTTACAGTTAGAAGCACTTCCTTTCTTTCGTAATATGGTAGAAGGAACGTGAGTGGCATCTGCCAGTGTTCGTGGGTTCATTGAAATTGTCTCGAGTTCTAATCGTGATTAGAATAGTTACAATGTACGGTTATGAGACTTATGCGATAGTTTCATATCTGTTTTATGGACCTTGTTTGCTTTTATGTGATTACTAGTCGCAACCGCGGCTTGGTTTGAGTTGAATTTAGTTAAAATACTTTTACGCTTTTAAAAAAATTCATTTATATATATAAAAATATATTTGTCGACTCCTACGTTTATATCACTCTCAGTCATCTATACTTATAATAAATCTGTAATAAAGTAAATAACAATCTACGGACGGCAACTAGAAATCACACGACTTTCCAATAGGACTACCTACAGATCAAATCTATACTAATATATAAAGCTGAAGAGTTTGTTTGTTTGATTGTTTGAACGCGCTAATCTCAGAAACTGCTGGACCGATTTTAAAAATTCTTTCAGTGTAAGATAGTCCATTTACCGAGAAAGGCTATATCACATCACGCTAAGATGAATAGGACAGGAGCAGCATTAAAAAGTTGAAAGCTTTTCTTGCGTGCACTGAGTAAACGATAATGGTTATTAAAAATCATGTATTACAAAATTGTTCCTCTCTAAAAGTTCTATATAAAAGTCCGCGGCAGCATATGTCTAGCTTTTAAGGTTAACCCACTCTAACCATTTTTATGATTATCAAAAGACTATATTACGGTTTTAATCTTTCCAGGCGGGCGGAGCCGCTGGCAATTGCTAGTTACTTACTATATTATTATTAGCAATTACAATTTAACCCACTCCTAAAATATATAGAATGCTACACAGAATTTACAGAAGCCAAAATTAAATATGTGATTTCTGTTTAAGAATTTAATAAAAAATTATCAATTTAAGCATTCAAGCCAGATGCAAAAGTGTTTATATCTATGAAACTTGAAAGAGATTTTTTACTATTTAAACATCATAAAAAGATAAAGAACAGTTATTAAATTTCTTTTACAATCCCAACTGAACGTATTACGTGCAAATACGTAACTGATTAAAAACGGAACGCAACATTCAATCGGTTATTTAACAATATTATTATTCATTTTTCCGGGTATTATAACATAGCTGTGATGAATTTTACATCATATATTTACTGGATTATGTTTATTTTTTCTAGTCTTGGTTACGATTATCTTACAATAAAAAAAAACAACAATTAAAGTTACAATAAAATTCTTTCCTACTAATATTATACATGAGTGTGGATGTATGTTTGTCATTCTTTCACGGCGAACCCACTGAACCAATAACGATGAAATTTGGCACAAATATGACTGAAAAATATGAGGTACATATGCCGGCTGAGTAGAATAAACCACCATGATTTCTTACTGAGATGTCGTAAAAGACGATTATGATAAGCTGACTTTAGTTAGGCGGTCCATCGTAAAATACCTAGCCAAATAATGAGACAACATGTTTATAACATGCTGTCCCGACCCACTTAGAGTGGGATAAGGAAAGTAGAATGATGATGATACTTAAATCCATGAAATATCCAGAATCGTAGAACAAACAAATTGTATTTATTAATCTTAACACTCGGGAATCGAAACCGCGATCCCTGGATCTAAAGGCAGGGTTACTGCTACCTGAGTCAACGGGTCAGCCATTAAAATGTTGATGAATGATAATGCGCTCTAAAAAATATTACGTTAGTACAGAGTTTAGGTTAGGAGGTTCTTTAGCTGTACAAAAACCATAAGGCAAAAGGTCAAGGAGCGAAATGCATCACACTGCTCCAGTATGCTTTATTGTTACACGTACAACAAGATTTGTTCCAAAATAATACAGTTTTCGTAACAGTTTTCTTCACCTCGAAGTATTATAAGTCATCATCCTCCTGCCCTTATCCCACTCTAAGTGGGGTGGGATTTGGCTGCGTTTTTACGACCGGCCGCCTGCCTGACGTCAACTTACCTCTGTCGTATTTTACGACACCTCGGTAAGAATGAGGGTGGTCTATTCTACTAAACCGGATACCACACGGTGGGTCAACTTACCTTAGTCGCCTTTTACGACACCTCGGTAAGAAATGAGGTTGGTCTATTCTACTCAGCCGGATACCACACGGCGGGTCGACTTACCTTAGTCGCCTTTTACGACACCTCGGTAAGAAAAGAGGGTGGTACTATTCTATTCAGCCGGATACCACACGGCGTCTCGAAGTATTATAGGTATTTTTTGGAAAATAAGTTTTTAGGATATTGGGAATGTACCACTTAAGTAAATCTTCAAAATGAATTGTTCAAAATTAAATAATTATTAGACGAAAGTTAACAGCAGCTGCTGTTAGTATGGGGTATAATTTTCCAGGCTGTTCTGGCCGCATAAAGCAAGAAACTTCTGCTCTGCGGAGGGGGACTTAGGAGGGGATCGCGCGATGAAGCGGTTCCGGGAACTTTTGTTGTGGATCCAATCTGCTGCTGGCGAGTCCAGGTGGTACCGACTTGCTTAAGCCCATCGTCCGCCGCCCTGAGAGACCTTCGGACGTTTCGAACGGAGTATATCGGACATATATCTTAGTCCCTGAGGCGGTCGGTGCATCTGGTGCATGCACCGACCGCCCTATGCATCGGTTAGCGGAGGGGGGCTTCTCTTTCGAGGAGTTCTCTGGGATTAGAGCTGTCGGCGGGGATGGGGGCAATGTGTACAACGATACCCTGTCCTTGCCATCGGCAGCGTGGTGGAGCGTTTTAGTCGGTGCGAGTCCGATATAAACGTCGCCAGTCCCCCTCGGGCGGAGGTAATCATATGGGGTTTTTCCCTGTATAAAAAAAACTCGATCGAGGAAGTTAAATAAACTCTCACTAAGATAACGGGTACCAGCACTATCACTAAGAAAAATGGTATTGATTAGTGGTATTAAATGGTAAAGATGGCGATTCAAAGAAAAAGAATTCTGCAAGTGTCTATCGGATGACATCACAACGAAAAATACTTTAACCTGTTTATCAAGTCGCAGAGGTCAGGCCAATCGAACAAACTGGTTGCAAGTGTAAATAAAAGAGTAAAGTATAAACCTGCTTAATGGCACAGTGCAGCTCTTCTCGTATTCGAGACAATATGGAGTTTATAAACGGTATTCAGCTATCATATCATAAATAATAAAAAAGGCAAAAGATGCTAACTGGGAGTTAATCCCAGGTTTTTTGATTTCTCAAGTCTACTAAGCTATTACAACATAAGAAATGACAGCTAAATTAACCTTTGGATTCTATTCTATATTTTAGAACTTTTTAATGCCTGAAAACAGGCATAAAAGGTCATTTTTTTTCAATAAAACCTAGAATAAATCGAAATTTCGAACCGACTACCGAAAACCCACACAATAAATTTCATGAAATCGTTGGAGCCGACCGAGGTGTCCTAAAATGCGACTAAGGTAAGTTGACCCGCCGTGTAGTATCCGGTTGAGTAGAATAGACCATACTTATTTCTTACCAATGTGTCGTAAAAGGAGCCTAAGTTGAAGCCAGGCAGACTGCCGATCGTAAACACACCTAGCCAAATCATTTAACAACAAGCTAATAAAATGTTGTGACGACCCCACTTAGAGTAGGATAAGGGCAGAAGAATGATAATGATGATAAGCTCTGCAAATAACATGTAAAATACCAGTCAAACATTACATACACAAACCTACAAAAACTTGATCAATGCGGACTAAACATAATAGGACAAAGATTTTCACAAAAAACATTCAATACGGGCGCTTTTCCATTTAAGTACCGATATGCAAATACATTGTGCATATATTTATAGGTAAATCAACCTATACTAATATGAAGCTGAAGAGCTTGTTTGTTTTTTTGAACTAATGGACCGATTTGAAAAATTATTTCAGTGTAAGATAGTCCCTTTATTGAGGAATGCTATAGGTCGGCTATATAACATCACGCTAAGATCAATAGGAAAGGAACAGCAATAAAAATAGTACGATAACGGCATAATTTAAAGCTTTTCTTGCGTGCGCTGAGTAAACGGTCAAAAATGTACTACAAAATTATTCCCCCCTAAAAGTTCTAAATAAAAGTCCGCAACAGTATATGTCTTGCGTTAAAGGTTAACCGACTCTAACCATTTTTATGGTAATCATAAGACTATATTACGGTTTTAATCTTTCCACGCGGGCGGAGCCGCTGGCGATTGCTAGTAACTAATAGAATAGTAGGTACACACATTTTTTAAATTTTATCATAAGAATGACATTAAAATATGTATCTGGCGAGTGGTATCCGGCTAATTAGAATAGACTAGCCTCATTTTACCGAGGTGTCGTAAAAGCTACTAAGGAACTTAGTCGACGGCCAGTCGTAAAAAAACTAGCTAAAACATGTAACAAAATGTTTTAAACATGTTAATAATTAAAGATAATTAAAGAAAAATTTATGGCGACCCCACTTAGAGTGGAATAAGGATAGGAAAATTATGTAATTGTAATATCTTTATTATTGTTTAACGAATTAAATAACCATCCTAACACATTTTTTCCTACTTTTTTATTGAATTGATGACATACATATCCGTTCAGTAGATTTTAATAAAATCGATCACATACATACAGACAGCTTTTGGGGACTTTGTTTTATATGTACAGATATCGCACTATGATGATAAAGTTAACTCCAAACGTTTGAAATTTTTTTGGAATGACAAAGCGAGGTGTGTCACAAAACTAGATTTCTGAAACCCACACAAACCATTTCTAGGACAATATAAACATGTCATCGATACTCATATGCTGTTAATGACGTGTGACCGAGTTAGGCTAGGTATTTTTTCAAAGGATATAAAAAAAGATGTAATCATCATCCTCCTGCCCTTATCCCACTTTAAGTGTGGTCGGCACAACGTCGAATTAGGAATACGAAGAATACGGAAATAAAGATTTTAATTTTTTTTTTTTGCCTTAGTTCCAGAAGTGGGATAGTAGCTGTTTGTTAAAATCATTTTACGTATAACATTTACGTTAGTTCACATTTTCTAAATTAAGTGAAACCGATCTAAAATCGATTTCATTTTGTAAGATACGAATATGTCATGACAAGTTATAGTAAAAATATCGATTATGATATCGACCTTAAATAAACTACTATTGTAAGAAATATGGATAGTAACCTATACATTGTAATCGATTGAATCAACTTAATTAGCATTACAAAACCATATTGTGACAACGCTGAACATGTGAATGGATTTTTTTAGATACAATATATGACGTATCGATGGAAACCTGCATGAGGCGAACAGTTGTTCTTTCTTCGTATTGTATCTGTCTGATGACCTCTTTCTGTTTAGTTTTTGTTACATTTCAAATCGAGATATATATTGCTAACCCTCAAAATATATGACGTCAAATTGTCTATCTATTTCAGAGATTTTCGCAGTATATTATATATATACTCTTTACCCCGTGTGGTATCCGGCTGAATCGAATAGTACCACCCTCTTTTCTTACCGAGGTGTCATAAAAGGCGACTGAGATAAGTTGACGTCAGGCAGGCGGCCGGTCGTAAAATACGTAGCCAAATCACATATTGTGCCGACCCCACTTAGAGTGGGATAAGGGCAGGTAGATTATATTATATGTATATACTCTTTGTATATGGACATATTTATTTCATTACATCACCTATTGAGAATTTAGTTTCATGTAGTAAAGGACATTATAAAAATTATACTAATTAATATATGAAGCTGATGAGATTGTTTGTTTAATTCTTTGAACGCGTTAATCTCAGGAACTACTGGATCGATTTGAAAAATTCTTTCAGTGTAAGATAGTCCAATTATGGAGGAAGGCTTTAGGCTATAACATAATATAATAGCAGATATATATAATAGCAGAGGAGGAGAGGAGGAGATTATACAGATTTTACTGTCTCTTTTGAACATAAATTTGTCTATGCCGTGGTGGGTTTATCATGATACTATAAAGATTTTAATGTATAGATGACGAATCATAACAAAATTATAATCGATTCAATGAATCATAAACTAACAATGGCATTGTACACAAAAAGCAATGTCATATTGCGACTACTTTTTAATAATTAATATTTTATTATTCTTTGTGGTGTGTTTTTAGTCCTTGTCATATTCGTACAAGTCATTCTCCTAGCAAATCCCACTCTAAGTGGGGTCCGCACAACATGTTATAAACATATCACATGATTTAGACGTATTTGACGACCGGCCGACTGTCTGACGTTAACTAACCTTAGTCGTTTTTTAAGAAATCTCGGTAAGAAAGAGGTCAATCCACACGGTGGTTCAACGCATGATTGTATACACCTCGGTAAAAAATTAAGTTGGTCTATTCTACTCAGCCGTAAACTACGCGGTGGACCCTGTATATTTTTTATTAGAACTTTTAGAGGGAAACAATTTTGTAATACATGATTTGACATGATGATGACTTTCACAATTTATTTTACGTACGCAAGGAAAACTTTAAATTTTGCCGTTCTCGTAATATTTTCTCCTATTCATCTCAGCATGATGTTATATAGCCTTCCTCCATAAATGGACTATATTAAATTCAAAGAATTTTTCAAATTGGTCCAGTACTTCCTGAGATTAGCGCGTTCAAACAAACAAACTCTTCAGCTTTATATATTAGTATAGATTATGAATTATCTTTAAATTTATGATACTATATAAGAGCAATAAATTCCGTCACTTATTCTATGTCCTCAGTAGTACGTTAGTTTCTTTCGGTCGAGCCTAAAAAAATTCACATAGTTTCCGCGACCTCAATTTCACGCATTACCCTCCTTCTCGCTTTACTCAATCACGTCATAATCTCAGCTTAAGTTATTCGAGACAAAAGCATAGTTCTCATACTAAATAATAAAACTTACATAATACTTCCTGTCTATAATAACATTGTGCTTCATAATTTTACTGCATTAAGTTATATTAACTTAATTTCACTAAAATGAGTGAAACAGTTGTAAATTATTATTTGTCTGTGAACACGGATATATACTCTACTTTTAGTATTATCATACGATAGCAATCGCCAACGGCTCCGCCCGCGTGGAGTGACCTAAACCGTAATATAGTATTTTGATAACCATTAAAATGGTTATAATGGGTTAAACTTAAAAGCTAGATATATGTTGTCGAGGACTTTTATTTAGAACTTTTAGAGGGGAACAATTATGTAATACATGATTTTGAAATAACTATCACCGTTTACTCAGCGCGCTTAAGGAAAGCTTCAAATTTTGCCGTTTACGTTCTATTTTAAATAGCTGCTCTTCTCCTAATCATCTTAACGTGATGTTATATAGCCTTCCTCAATAAATGGACTATCTTACACTAGAAGAACTATTCAAATAGGTCCAGTAGAGATAAGGGCATTTAAACAAGCAAACAAACAAACTCTTCAGCTTTATATAATAACAGTATATATAGATTTTATTGAATCATGAAATGCAAAACTAGCTATCCGTTTACGCATTGTTATGGCTCAGTCTGCTTTAGAATTCCCCTCGAAAAAGAACTTAACAGTTAAAAAATATCTCCGATAGCCACTTTACGTATGTTTGTTATTCTTTCACGGTGAAATTATTCCTTATACACTTGAGTAACATATAGGGTATAGAAATCCTGTTAATTCTACAGGAATAAGATGACATTGAAAAGTGGCATCTATTATTAACCTATCACGCGACAACAGTCCGAACGAAGTTGCGGGTAGAAGCTCGTCTAGTATAAGGTAATAATATTATTACTTGTGTAGTATAATTTTTTTGATTCAAAAAAAAACTCTAGCATATGAACCGTGTAACCACATCAACGCAATCATAATTCTGTGTTTATAATTCTTAGTATCTGGATGACCGAGCTTTGCTCGGTAATTTTTAAAATGACGTAAAAAAATCAAGAAAAAAAACTGAAAAGAGAAATGAAAAAATAATATGGCAGCTGGGGCTCGATCCTAGGTGTTTTCACCTCCCTATACCGCCCGTTCCCCAAATCAGCTACCAAGACTTGACGTTTGACAGCGAAAAATTGTGATTGTATTCAACGTAAATTTCAAAAAAGTTTTAGAGCCCTAAAACAGGGATAAAAGACATTGTTTTTAAATAAAACTTATCTAGATCGATTTATCTCCACCAAAACCCCCTACATGCTGAATTTCAGGAAAGTTTGAGCCGTTTCCGAGATTCAGAAAATGTATATATTATATAGATATCCAGGTTAACTCATTTAAATATTAAAGATTTGGAACCAGTAGTTACCAGTTATTTAAAACCGAATAATAAGTCCAATTAAATACAGATTTCGTATTATAAAAACGATACTACATATACACGCAAGGACAAATCTTAGAAAAGCTTGAATTAGAAACAAGTAATTTAGTTTTAATACATGATGAACCTTGAATTTACTAGCCGTCCATTAAGTAATCCATATTTGCGCGCAGGAGTGAGTTAACATACACATTAAATTATAAAAATTACAAATAATATAAAAGTACCTGATTGACCGAGCTTTGTTCGGTAATTTTTTCCAAAATTAAAAAAAAGATAAAAATAATTGGGTAGGTGGGGCTCGATCAAGGTATTTTCATTTCTAGAGAGAGACCTAATACATAATCTTGTGTTACATACATACTATATTAACTCATTTAAATATTAAAGACTAGCTTTTACCCGCGCAACTTCGTTCGCGTGGACTGTAGTCTTGAAATTCAGAGTGGCTTCTGTCACCATCCAAACCTTCAAATATCTCCATCACAAAAATCAGATCGATCCGGGATGAATCAGAGGGATTTATCGTTTGATCAAGAGCTTAATATGATAATTTTAGTAAATAACCCGTACTTACATGAAACACCTATATATTAAAATAGCGCAGTAAAAGGAGTACAAAACATTATATACATGAAAAATTCATAATGTTTTCTGGAATTAAATATCTCTATAAATATTATAAGCTTTGGAAACGTGTTAGAAAACTTATTTAATAATAACATTTATACGTAACGAATCAACTGTCAAATTGTTTTTTTTTTAATTACCTATACGTACGGCGCTGAATTCCAACGTTTTTAGTATAAATACGAAAAATTTAATTTAAATTATGTTTTTGTTAACATAATATTTTAAAATAGGTATCGGAAAATATATTAAACTTGACTTTATTAACTGTAATGACTTTTCAAATATTAAAATGGTGTTTAGAAATAAAATATTTTTTCATTAGCAGTATGGCTTATTTTCTATGGGATTAATGGGATCGATTCATTTACTTGTTGCCATAGACTACTAACTAAAGACCGTTTAAGAATGCGTTTTCTTGAAACGTCTGTTTTTTTGACAACAAAAATTATATATGATTAAATATTACTTGAACTTAAATGATTATAGCTTATTGTTATATTTTCACCACAAATCCTATTTTTTTAATGTGTTATTATGGTATTTAGCTAGTAATTGTACATGTACATAACCTCAAACTAAAATAAATAAATATTAGATAAAATAATAATTGATACTAAGATAATAAATATTTTTCTATTTAACAACACTAAAATTATTACTCTGGTCTGGGGCAAAAGATGTTACATAGGTACATCATCCTGGCGGTCTCTTTTTTAATTAATATTTTTCTCCGGTTTGTGAAATAAACAAAAACCGAAATATTTTAAAAAATAATAATGATAACTTTTTTAAGATTTTTATACGTTACCCCGGTATATAAACATTAATTTTGCCAAATTTCATCTATATTGGTTCAGCGAATTGACCATGAAAACGTTACAAACCGACTTTCGCATTTATAATATTATTAGTTTATTTATTTTACTAAATAACCCGTATTACTAATATTATTAATCCATTGTTATTAGAATGTTAAATTTTCTCAGTTAAATTTGTCTAGTAAACGAATAAAATAAAATAAAATATAAATACTCTTTAAAGATAACTCTTTTGACGTAACCCGAAAAACTTGGAATATAAATACTTCGTTAATACAGTTTTGACTTGATTTTGACACATCGTAAATAAAAATTAGTTCCATAGGTTTATTATAGATGGGGTTTTGAATGTCATCGTATTTAATTCCTCCTGAATTTAATTCCTGTTGAATTAACAGGATTTATATAGCCTATATGTTACCCCGGTATATAAGGAATATTTATGCCAAATTTCATCGATATTGGTTCAGCGGATTGGCCGTGAAAACGGAAACGACAGACAGACAGACAGACAGACTTTCCCATTTATAATATTAAGTAAGGAGTAAGGATAAAGAAGTAAGGATAACATCTTTGTTTAAATTTGTCCTGTTAATGTCGGACTTGAAATAGATTCATCATCATCCTGCCCTTATCCCACTCAAAGTGGGGTTGGCACAATAAATTATAAACATGTTGTCACATGATTTGGCTATGTATTTTCCGACTGGCCGCCTGCCTGGCGTCAATTTACCTCAGTCGGATTTACGACACCTCGGTAAGAAAGAGGTTGGTCCGTTCTAGTCTACTCAACCGGATACCACAAGGTGGGTCAACTTACCTTAGTCGCCTTTTACAACAGCTTGGTAAGAAATGAGGGTGGTCTATTCTACACAGCTGGATACCACACGGCGTACATAACAACAGTTCCTGTGGTATATAATATCAGAAAAGTATTAACGAAGCTATCACAGGCTGAATTTAAAATGTCATCATCTTCCTGCCCTTATCCCACTCTAAGTGGGGTCGCCACAGCATGTTATAAACATGCTGTCATATGATTTGGCTGCATTTTTACGACCGGCCGCCTGCCTGACGTCAACTTACCTCTGTCGTATTTTACGACACCTCGGTAAGAAAGAGGGTGGTCTATTCTACTAAACCGGATACCACACGGTGGGTCATCTTACCTTAGTCGCCTTTTACGACGCCTCGGTAAGAAATGAGGGTGGCCTATTCTACTCAGCCGGATGCCACACGGCGTACATAACAACAGTTCCTGTGGTATATAATATCGGAAAAGTATTACCAAAGCTATCACAGGCTGAATTTAAAATATATAGTATTTTTATCATACGTTCTCTTACTTAACCTTATTCAAATGCTTATCACTACATATTATAAAACAAAGTCCATATTTCCGTATGTACGCATAAAACATTAAAAGTACGCAACCGATTTTGATGCGGTTTTTTTTAATAGATAGAGTGATTCCAGAGGAAGGTTTGTACGTATAATAACATTCAATACGAAGTAGAGAAATACTGTAATTTTTGAGGTTTTTGTAAATAATTACATTTTTTTCCGCTTACATTGCAAACGCAGGCTAAACCCTACGAGATTTATCAAAATGATGTACTAAGTATTTGTACACCTTAAAAAGTTCTACAGAAAAGTCCGCGATGGTATATATCTATCTCTTATGGATAACCCACAATAGCAGTTTTTTTCATTTACTTTTTACAAAAAATGATGCCTTATGTTCAAAGCAATTTTTATACAATACAGCATTAATCCTTATCCAATTGAGTACCTTAAATAAATTGCTGATTTAATATAGATCGATATGGCCGTTTATAGCATGTAATTTAAGTGCACATTTTCGGAGATATTACAGATTTAAAATGCCGTGAGGACGCCGCGCTTCACCCTATAGCACTTTGAATCTTTTAGAGTTTGTTTAAAGACATTCTGTAATTAATTGTAAAAATAAAATACATCGGTAAAATGTAAAAGCAAATAAGTAAAAATGTACTATATGAGTTAAGATATTCCAAAGATAGCAGGAAATCGTCTTGGTATAGGGAGAGGAAATTGTTTTTCTCCAAATTTAACGCTTGCGGGCCACGGGCAGTAATGAATAAATCAAAACTACTGGATCGATTTTAATCATTTTTTTTACACTGACTGACATGGGATATATATTTTATACCCGTGCGAAGCAAGGGCAGGCCGCTAGTTAAATATAGAATCTTCTAGTTATGTTATTAAGATATTTATTTATTTATTTATTTGTAAAAAATCCACAGCTATTATTATGACTAAATTAATATAAAAATATTAACATAAGCCATTAAGGATTACATTTCTTAGATTAAACATTAAACATGTTATTATATATGCTAATATGGCTACAAATGTAAATGTCAAAGATGATATAATTCCGAGTGTTTTATAACATATCAATATCAGGCTTCCTATTATGTTCTAGATTTCACATTTGAGATTTATAAAAACACTCAAAAAATGAAAGGAAATTTGTAAAGCCGTTGTCAGAAGTTTATTATCTTTAAATATTGATAAACATTGCCATAAGCCGTGTGGTATCAGGCTGATACCACACGGCCATTTACCATTTAAATTCAAAAAAAAAAGAACATTTTATTTTATACAATTTGTATAAAATTAATACATACATAATAAATGCATGAACTTGTGCCAACCCCACTTAGAGTGGGATAAGAGCAAGAGGATGATTGTATAAACATATTGAACTGAATATTTTATACCGTAGACAATGACTTTGCCAAGCAGTATAACTTTGCCCTAAAACTAAGTTATATTAAAGGAATCTTTAGAATCATGGAATCTATGGAGATGTAAGAACTTAACTGGCCCGTTGGAGCAATGGGTAGCAATGCAACCTTGCCTTCAGCTCCGCGGGTCGCGGGTTCGATTCCCACCGAGGGAATCATTTTCTATAAATGAATTTATTGGCCTTTGAGTCAGGGTATATATATGTATACAAGTATGTATTTAAAAATATATAAGTATATATTCACCAGTTGTCTATCACCCATAACACAAGTATTAAGTTACTTACTTTGGGGACGGACGACCGTGTGTGTGTCTAATAAAAAAAAACTCTAAATTAACTTCTGACGCCACTAAAGCGCCATTAAAGCGAAATACAACATCATCATTATCCTACAAAAGTAATAATAAAATTATTCTGCTATAATCCGCGATGAAGTAAAATATAAAATGTTTATAATGCTTGTGATGGCCCAGCGGTAACACCGTTCGACTCTTTCAAAAAAGGTCGCGGGTTCAAACCCGGGCAGACACCAATGAGTTTTTCTGTTAAAACTTATGTGTCTAATTATCACACGCTTTTCGGTGAAGGAAAACATCGTGAGGAAACCTGCATATCTCTAGAGAATTCTGGAGATATGTGTATCCTACCAATCCGCATTGGAGCAGCGTGATAGGTTTTAGCTCCAATCCTTCTCTCCAAAAACGGAGAGAAGAGGCCTATTCTCAGTAGTGGGATAGTAACAGGCCGCTACTTACTTATGATGCTAAATGTAGAGTGGACCGTTTTCATACCTGATACATGCAGGATTCGTAAAAACACATGCACAAAACCATCGCCACCACATCCGTTCACTATCATAAACTCAACAATCGTTTCGCCCTACAACCAAAGCATCATCTGGAAATAGACTGGAGCATGGAATATAGTAAGTAAGTAAGTAGCGGCCTGTTACTGTCCCACTGCTGAGAATAGGCCTCTTCTCTCCGTTTTTGGAGACAAGGATTGGAGCTAAGAACTACCACGCTGCTCCAATGCGGATTGGTAAGTTATACATATATCCAGAATTCTTTAGAGATATGCAGGTTTCCTCACGATGTTTTCCTTCACCGAAAAACGTGTGATAAATTGCAATTATCAATATAGTAAAATAATTTTATTATTACTTTTTTATTATCTCCGCAAAGTACTACTTCTATAAATTATCAATATCCTACTTAATATTTTCCTTTCTATACTGTCACAACAGGTTGTGAATTAGTAACTGTGTAAATAACAGTTTAATATCAAAGATGACATAACACTAGTTTTATTGCCTTGCGGTACCGCATCTGAGTCACGATCAGCTTCATCTATCACGGCAGATCTAAAACACGATTATGTAGCGAAGACATTACGAAAACACGTGTTACCTCACACGAGTGTTTTTAAATAAAATACGACTAATATTATGAAATTTTTTTATACCATCGCTAAATTTATTAAAAAAGAAAAAACAATTATTTAGTTGGGATCGATCCTTAGCACTCACATTTCTCGAGGCTACCCGCTAACCGAATAAGCTACGTCGACTTGACAGTTCATGGCGAAAATTCAATTCAATATAAATGTTAGTGTTTTTTAATGCCCAAAAATAGGGATAAAACAATATTTTTTTTACATAAAACCTAGCTAGATCAATTTTGTCTCCCCCAAAACCTCCTACATGCTGAATTTCAGGAAAATCGTTCGAGCCGTTTCCGAGATTCGGAAAAAATATATATATATATATACAAGATTAACTCATTTAAATATTAAGATTAAGCGAAATTTAGATTTAATAATGTTGATTACGTTTAGTTATAATTAATTCCTGGTTTCGATTTCGTTTTCGTTCACATTTGAATTTAATTTGCAAATATGTAAAGTTTGGCTTTAATTGAGCCTTATATTTTCAAAATATAATATGTCGCTGTTACCTTTTTGTTTATTTCAACAAAATCCATCTATACTAATATATAAAGCTGAAGAGTTTGTTTTTTGAACGCGCTAATCTCAGGAAGTACTGGACCGATTTGAAAAATTCTTTAAGTATAAGATAGTCTATTTAATGAGCAAGGCTATATAACATCAGGGTAAGTCTAGTAGTTCCTGAGATCAGCGCGTTCAAACAATCAAATAAACAAACAAACTCTTCAGCTTCGTGGCATGGACGTACATGGTGCGTGGCAACAAAATGACATTATGGCTACTTTTAGCGTTATACTGAAATCCGTGTGGTATCCGGCTGAATAGAATAGTACCACCCTCGTTTCTTACCGAGGTGTCGTAAAAGGCGACTAAGGTAACTCGACCCGCCGTGTGGTATCCGGCTGAGTAGAATAGACCAACCTCATTTCGTACCGAGGTATAGTAAAAGATGACTAAGGTAAGTTGACTCACTGTGTGGTATCCGGTTTAGTAGAATAGTCCACCCTCTTTCTTACCGAGGTGTCGTTAAATACGACAGAGGTAAGTTGACGTCAGGCAGGCGGCCGGTCGTAAAAACGCAGGCAAATCATGTGACAGCATTTTTATAACATGTTGTGCCGACCCTATTTAGAGTTGGATAAGGGCAGGAAGATGATGACTGAAATCCGCGCAGACGAATTTGCAATTTGAAGCTTATATCTTATATTATTATATATTCCAGGTCTCAAACTTCTAGCACATAACGAATTTGTTACCTACTTAAAGATTTCTAAGTATTATGATAGCAAAAAATTTAAATTAGAACGCAAAGGATATTTGCGAAGAGCATTTTAATGTTTCTTTTGTTCTAAAGCAATTATCGGCAACGATCTTATAGTTCAGGCTGTATGAACACGTAATACTGCGTCTGTTATTTGCATAAACTGAGGAACACAAATGATTAATAATAGTAGGGTCATTAGCCGCTGCCAGGATTTTGTTTTATATTACATTTTACCCACGACTTCGTCTGCGTGAACCTTTACTTCAAGACTATTTGAAATAAACTATAGCTTCTGTCTCTCTCCAATCTTGCAAATATTTCCATCCCAAAAATCAGATCGAACAGGGAGATTTAATTGCAATTCCTATTGCAAAGATTCCGCTACTTGAATCTTGATATATTGGTAATAGGTTTCAATCTCCTGTTTTTCCTGTTGAAAAGACAGGATTTTTAAAGCCCTTATGTTATATTCTTCTCGTATAAGCATGAATTGTAACAAATTTAATCGAAATTGGTTTAGCGGATTGGCCGTGAAAACTGTAACAGATATATGACATTTATTATATTAGTAAGGATAGATGTAACGATGTTTTAAATAACGCAAATTCGATTTTAAAACATCGATGTTTTATTGTCTATTGAAATTCAATGATAATAACCATCCCTGTTTCTAA
Source organism: Morpho achilles (assembly GCA_947086495.1). Taxonomy (NCBI): domain Eukaryota; kingdom Metazoa; phylum Arthropoda; class Insecta; order Lepidoptera; family Nymphalidae; genus Morpho; species Morpho achilles. The sequence continues at coordinate 16,026,086 of CAMTZB010000003.1, read as the reverse complement.
GGGAAAAGGTTGTTTTTATTAAATTCCGTGCATTTATATCACATTTACTAACCTTTTAAAAATTTCCTGGACTTCCACAAATAATTGAAGACAATAATTAGACAAATCGGTCCATCGAGTTTTAGCGGGACTAGCGAACAGCAATTCATTTATATATATCATAATTTTGTTATGAAGTTTTAAAATAGCGCATATAGGAAGATTATATTTTTACCATAATCATTATGTGTGATGAGTGCGTGTATTATAACATTGTGGTGTACACAGAGTACACAGGTGTTTTCTTCGGAATGTACCATTAACATAGTTATTATACTAGTGTAGGGGGTCAGACTAAACTGTATCCATGTACTGAGTAGTGGCATGCCTATGTACTGCTACATGGGCTATTTATTCTAAGTACAATAGCTCTATGAATGTTCTGGACACATATTGATAAAATCTGGTACAATCAAAGCTTATACGGCTAACATATAGGATCCCGACTTTCCTTCAAAAGCAGAATACACACACAAAGAACATAATTAAGGTTATTTTTACATATAAGTGGACTCGAACGAAAAAGCGGGTAGAACTTATTTGTAATATTTACTTATAAGTAAAAACACTGGTATATTTAGTTACTTGCACTCTTTAATTAGACTGAAGACATTGACTACCACATCTTTTTATCTGTAGTAAAACTGTACTTGCCCGGATACCACACGGTGGGTCAACTTACCTTAGTCGCCTCGCCACCTTAGACACCTCGGTAAGAAATGAGGATGGTACTATTCTGTTCAGCCGGTACATAAGAACATATGTAATATAAGAACTTGTTTGTAATATCTACTTATAAGTAAAAACGCAGATATTTTGTTAATTGCACTCTTTATTGGAACTTAACATTGACTATCAGATATTTTTTATCTGTAGAAAAAACTAAATGCTAGTCTAAAAACAAAAAACAGTCCAGTTGAAGATTGAAGACCTCCGGCAAATGGTTACAAGAACAATCACAGTTTAATATAATCTAATAATATAATGATAAATACTTTTATAATAAATGCGAAATCTGTCTGTCTGTAGCGTTTTCACATCTAATCCGCTGGACTATATACTGATGAAATTTTCCATTTCCAATCTATACTAATATATAAAGCTGAAGATTTTGATTGATTGATTGTTTGAACGCGCTAATCTCAGGAACCATTGGACCGATTTGAAAAATTCTTGTAGTGTAAGATAGTCCATTTATTGAGGAAGGGTATATAACATCACGCTAAGATGAATAGGAGAAGAGCAGCAATAAAAAATAGTACGAAAACGGCAAAATTTAAAGCTTTCCTTGCATGCGCTAAGTAAACAGTAATAGTTATTCAAAAATCATGTATTACAAAATTGTTCCCCTCCATAAGTTCTATATAAAAGTCCGGGACAGCACATATCTAGCTTTTAAGGTTGACACACTTTAACCATTTTCATGGTTATCAAAGACTATTACGGTTTTAATTAATCTATCCACGCGGGCGGAGCCGCTGGCGATTGCTAGTATTATATAAACACTGGAGTAACAAACAGGACAGAAAATTCCCGTTTTCCTTTTAGAATCAGACTAACATACTAAAGTTGGCACGAACTAAGTCGCAGGTACCAGAGATCCATAGAAAGTTGATAATACGTGAAAATATATCATGACAAAACGTGAAAGGCGACTAAGGTAAGTCGACCCGCCGTGTGGTATCCGGCTGAGTAGAATAGACCAACCTCATTTCTTAACCAGGTGTCGTAAAATACGACAAAGATAAGTTGTTGTTAGGCAGGTAGCCGGTCGTAAAATACGTAGCCAAATCATGTGACAACATGTTTATAACATTTGTGGCGACACCACTTAAGAGTGGGATGAGGGCAGGAAGAAAAAGATATCATGACAAAAGTTTTGCTTGTATGTTTGAAAGCGTGTGATGCAATATATCACCAATCTCTCGAGACCTCTAAGAATTCTTGAAGCATGAAGGTGTCATCACAATTCCTTGACCGAAAAGTTCATGACAATTTGTCAATATCAATGAAGGACGGAACTGTTTATTTGAATAAAGAATATTTTGAATTTGAATTTGTTCTCTCCGCTACTCTTCCCTAGGTGGAGGACATACCCCACAGGAGGCACCCTTATTGTATTTATTTAATAAGTCCACTAACAATATACATATTAAGACAATAACCATTATATACACACATATTTTATAAAAGTATAAATAATAAATATAAATATATATGGGACACTTACACACACGGTCGTCCGTCCCCAAAGTAAGTAACTTAATACTTGTGTTATGGTTAACAGACAACTGGTCAATATATACTTATATATTTTTAAATACATACTTAAATACAAATATACACCCAGGCTCGAAGACCAACAAATTCATTTATAGAAAATGTTGGCCCTCGGCGGGAATCGAAGTTGAAGGCAGGGTCACCACCCTCCAACTCCACTGCTCCAACGGGCCAGTCTGATATGCATGTCTTTAAAAAGTGTACAATACACACTCATCCTCCTGCCCTTATCCCACTCTAAGTGGGGTCGGCACAACATGTTATAAACACGCTGTTACATGATTTGGCTGCGTTTTTACGACCGGCCGCCTGCCTGACGTCAACTTACCTCTGTCGTATTTTACGACATCTCGGTAAGAATGAGGGTGGTCTATTCTACTAAACCGGATACCACACGGTGGGTCAACTTACCTTAGTCGCCTTTTACGACACCTCGGTAAGAAATGAGGTTGGTCTATTCTACTCAGCCGGATACCAAACGGCGGGTCGACTTACCTTAGTCGCCTTTTACGACACCTCGGTAAGAAAAGAGGGTGGTACTATTCTATTCAGCCGGATACCACACGGCGTTAAAAAAAAGTTAAAAAAAAGTTAAGTTAAGTTAAAAAAAAAGCTAAAAATATATGAAGTACTAAATTACGCCAACGTTCCACGTCGATAGTAGAAAAGAGCTCTGCGATTGGCTCTTTCTATTTCGCATCCTGTCTGCTGACGCTGTATTTGCTGCTAGGGCTACAGCATATCGAAAAAAATTTAGGGCGCTCCGCGCTAGTTTTTAGTTCAACACTCAAAGACACCTAGGAATTGAACTCGCGACTTACTAAGGTCCAAGTGCCCTCGCAACTCGACCATCACGGTAAAAATGGAGACAAAAACACGCCATTAATTAATTATGTACCTACTTCGAATCAAAGCCACTTGACTCTTTGACAAAGCTTACCTATATTTCTTATTATTTACTTAAGTTAGTATTATATTACAAATGTATACAATTAATATACAATAATGTAAGATTATATGTATTTAAGGTTTTCAATATCATAGAATCAATAATAATTATTGCTGTAATTATCTTATAATTATACCTAAATAATTATGAAATAATGGCATAATTTTATAGTTTTTAAATTGTAGATAGATCAAAAGAATTAAAGTAAATTTCTTACAAAAAATTGTGAGGCTACAGAATGATTTAACAGGTACAATACTATAATTGTTGCCCTACGATTTCTTATCGAAGGACCATTTCGCAAGTTACTTAAAATATTTGCATTTGCATATTATGTCATAAAGAGGCACAAACCTTCACCAAATAGATTCATCCACACAAAAACTCACAACTTTTATATAATGTAATAAACAAACTATACACTTTTGATTAAAAATAATTAAAAATCTAAACGAATCCACATTCGTCGCGTTTAAAAAAAGAACGCGCGCGTTTACGCAGAGCCTCTGCGCCGTACTGGCCGCTGATTGGTGATCAAAGCGCGGGAATGCACGTGTTAATGTTTTCCAACGGGTTTGTGGCCAGTATGCAAATTTAGGACTTATTTTTTACTTACCTGTGATGCAAATAAAAAGGGCGTAAAATTATAAATATTTTTTCTACTTGGAATGTAACTATAATTATAAATGGCGCGTCTATGTCTACCATTGACTACCATAATGCAATATCGATCATAATAACTTATAACAACTTTTACTTTTTAGTTGCGTGCACAGACAAGTTATCCATAGAGGAGTGTCTTTTGAACATAACCTTGAAGTAACATTAAAGTAGCATAATAATGTTAGGTACCTAGCGAAACTGGAACCAATAAAATTTTCTCTCGATTCAACATTTTATATTTATTAATCCTTCTATTTTAGACAGGACCCTATAGATTAACCCAATATACGCATATCTCTTTTAAATAAATAAACCGCAGTTGCAAGTGCAGTTTCACCTAAGCTTCATTATGTACATCTTTTGCCAAAATATATCTGTCGCACTATAATTGAGCAAAAATCCAAACTATAGTAGTAGCTTCATTATTTGTTACTTTTAAGTAATTTAGACTATAAATCTATTTAAAAAAGTTTAACCGTAATTTTTTTTTTAACATTATCTTTGACCACACGAGAATTGAACACGAATATTATTTATATTTCTTTATTTCATAGCAAATATAAATTTCACTTGTACAATACAGCAAAAAAAAAATTAAAACAACCAGTGACTACATATTTAATTTTGATTTGATTTGATACATTTAATCCACATTAAAATAAAACCTCTGCCTTAGATATTGTCAGCTTTCTTGTTCCAATACAGCTGCTAAACGCCAAGGCGATAGACTTTTTAAGTCTTTTACGTGATGTTGCTAGAGTTTAATTCTATTTTAACTTCCTATTATAAATGAGCGAACCGCAAATAGCTCTGGTAATTACCACATCAACCACAAGTGACGGGTTTTGAAAGTAAAATGATAGAGACGAAATTATTTTATTCGGCGTTTCGGTATACCTCTGAGTTCTTATAATTCACTAGCAATTACCAGCGGCCCCGCCCGCGTGGTAAGATTAAAACTGTAATATATATTTTTTTATAACCATAAAAATGGTTAAAGTGGGTTGACCTTAAAAGCTAGACATATACTGTCGCGGACTTTTATTTAGCACTTTTAGAGGAACAATTTTGTAATAGGTACATAATTTCTGAACAACTTTCACCGTTTATTTTGCGCACGCAAGGAAAACTTTAAATTTTGCCGTTTTCGTAATATTTTCTCCTATTCATCTAGCATGAACTTATATAGCCTTCTTAATCTTCTTTCTTCCTTGATAAATGGACTATCTTAAACTGAAATAATTTTTCAATTCGGTCCGTAGTTCCTGAGATTAGCGCGTTCAAACATACCAACAAACTTTTCAGCTATATATATTAGTATAGATGTCTACAATGCAATTTGGAAAATCAATATCGGTCATCTGGATAAGGCCTACTGTATAAGGACAGACCGTTGTCTTAAATAAACCAGTGTTTTAAATCGATGGTATGCATTGGGCCTTAAATGCTTTGTATAGTTACTTGAACATGCAACAGTAGGTTTGACGTCATGACTCACTAGTCAGAATATCAAACAGTTGTTCATACAACTGTTGTCTCTTTGGCGTCTCTGATACACTTTTAAGGAAAGTCAAAATGGTTGTTTAATTGGAATTTTAAGAGGATAAATGCTTTTCACTTTTTGAATGTTGTTACGTGAACGCTTCTTTGTATGTTTTAAATGTTATTTATCAACGAGCTGTGCTGTGCGCGTGTGTGGGGTGAAATGGAGAGGCTCGTCCCAATCAGTCTCTTCAATCGTCAACCTAACCAGGAGTGTTATTCGCTATGGACATAAACTTGCTGTCACGGCTGGAACAACAGCAGCAGGGTCGTCTCGCTGACTCCCCGTATGGAGGGTAAACGGGGTACGGGCCTCGAGGCGTACCTCTTTGCCTGGGCAGTTCCTTGCGGGCACTTAAGTCCGTTCTGTATTTCGGCCGTTGGCCGAGGTCATCTAAGTGACCTAAGGGTGTCGGTATTTGGGCCGTGAGCACAGGTCACCTAGGTGACCTAAGGGATGTCTGGTTCGATGGAGAGGTCTGGGAATAGTAGCTCCCAGACCTCAAAGTCGTCGTCACGTGGTGTCATGTCCGATGGTGTCATAATCCTTGGTGTCTCATACTAAGCTACACTAGCGGTCTATGGCGAGTCATCTAGCTCTGCTCGTGATGCACCCTGCAAATTAAACCAACAAGGCTCTGGCGACCGACTAATGGTGATATAACCGTTCTCTAGCTGACCTAAATACTACCAGACCGTGGGCAGCAGCACTGTCGATACGACATGGTTAGTACTGCGATCACCAACCCGCATGTCAAGCGTGGTGATTATTGGCAAAACCTTCGTGGTCACACACAGTGCCCGCGCCTTCACCCACGTGGAAAACAGTGTGTTACAAAGATTCTTAGAAAGATCAGTGTGTCAAAAGATTTTCTGGCGTAAATCTCGACTTCGTGGGCATTCTAGGATAAAAAGTAGTCTATATGTTGGTCCACAACCTTTTGTACCTTCCAGTGAAAGACCCATCCAAATCTGTTTAACCATTCCAGGGAGTGTACTATTAACTTAAGCCTTCCTGAACATTGCATTACCTTGTAGAAAAAACCGTACAAAAACCGTTCAGTAGATTTAAAAAAAATCTATCGCATACAGACGACTTTTATGACGGAGATAAGAAGACTTTTTTTAATTGTCAATCAAACAATAAGCGCACGGTGAATTGTAAATATCAACTAAGCATATAAGTTTAAAGAGAAAACTGAACTTTGTCTGCACGCGGTTTGAACCCGACAAACCTCAAGAATTAGAATAAAAAAATGTGCTTGAAAATACCTTACGATTGTTTATTCTTATCATGTTACATTATTTATAACGACTTCTAGTTCCCATGTTTAGCTAGAAGGTTAAGATACCCATTTGCCTTCGACGCCATGATTGATGAATCACGTCAATTTTCCCACGAAACACAATTTTTTTCCTTAATATTTCCAATTCTTTGTAGTATCTCTGTTGTTTAAGACCGAAAGTGAAACTTATGTAATTACAAGTACAAATGAACAGAATAGATTATGTTTACCTGGAATCGACTTTAATTAATGATGCCTAATTATTATTAATTAATCATACTTCATACATAGTATAAAACAAAGTCGCTTTCTGTGTCTGTCCCCATGTCCCTATGTCTTTTTATCCCTATGTACGCTTAAGTCTTTAAAACTACGCAACAGATTTTGATGCGTTTTTTTAATAGATAGAGTGATTCAAGAGGAAGGTTTGTACGTATAATAACATTTAATACGGAGTAGAGAAATACTGTAATTTTGGAGGTTTCTGTAAATAATTACATTTTTTTCCGCTTACATTGCAAACGCAGACTAAACCCTACGAGATTTATCAAAATGATGTTCTAAGTATTTGTACACCTTGAAAAGGTCTAAAGAAAACTCCCCGATGGTATATGTCTATCTCTTATGGATAACGCACAATAGCATTTTTTTGGCATTTTTTTTACGAATATTAATGCCTTATTTTCGAAGCAATTTTAAACAATACAGTATTAATCCTTATCTAATTAAGTACCTTATACGTTAAATACATTGGTGATTTAATATAGATCAATATGGCCGTTTACAGCATGTAATTTAAATGAATATTTTCGAAGATATCACAGATTTAAAATGCGGTTTTCGTTTTACCCCAATTTTAACGCGTGCGGGCCACGGCCAGGGCACGGGCATAAATCAAACCTACCGGATCAATTTTAATCATTTTTTTCACTGAGTGACATAGGCTATATATTTTATACCCGTGCGAAGCCGGAGCGTGTCGCTAGTTTTATATAAAGTAAACAAATTATTACAAAAAATGAATAAAGTGGGTGGGTGTTGTAATATAACGATGAAGGAAGGGCGTGTACAATGTTCATTACAAAACGATAGAATCGAATCTCTTATGAGTCTCGAACATTTTAATATTTATGGAATATTCCTATTTATAATTTCAATTTATCTACACATTCTATTCCGTTTTAGGTGCTTTTGTAGTTATGTCAGCGTTTTTTTTCTACAAACTATCCTTTGAAGCGTTATATTTATTCATTTTCATCATCTTCCTGCCCTTATTCCACTCTAAGTGGGGTTAGCGGTTATGAACATGCTGTCACATGATTTAGCTGCGTTTTTACGACCGGCTGCCTGCCTCACGTCAACTTACCTCAGTCGTATTTTACAACACCTCGGTGAAAAAGAGGGTGGTCTATTCTTCTCAACCGGATACCACACGGCGGGTCAACTTACCTTAGTCGCCTTTTACGACAACTTTGTAAGAAGTAAGGATGGTCTATTCTTAGCCGTATACCACACGCGGGTCGACTTACCTTAGTCGCCTTTTACGACACCTCGGTAAGAAATGAGGGTGGTACTATTCCATTCAGCCGGATACCACACGGCGCTCTCGCATATTTTAATATTCATGGAATATTCCAATTTATAATTGCAATTTATCTACACATTCTATTCCGTTTTTAGACGCTTTTGTAGTTATACCAGCATTTTCTACAAACTACCCTTTGAAGGGTTATATTTTTTCCTATATTTAAGTATTTTAGCAGTTAACTTGGCCAGTTCACTCACTAATGACTTAAAGGTTATACTGTCGCAAGAAAACATCAATCTTTACTTTTGTTTAAAAGAAACCCATTGTGTGGCCTGCTTTTCGCGTGACAATGTACGGACCTTTTAGTTTCAAGGATTTCCGTACAGTTCTAACTAAACATTACGCAGTTTACATCAATAGTGTTGCGACGTCTTATCGCTTGTTTCCTGTTACTAGAATACAATAGAAAAATAATGTGTATATATGGTAGATTTGTTTTTTTTTTTATTGTTAGGCGAGCGCTTGACTGCAATCATGGCTGATGGTAAGCAGTGACGCAGTCTAAGGTGGAACGCGCATGCCTATAAGATGCCTATTCACCCTTGCTTTCTCACTTTTTCATTCACACTCACTAACATGAATAAATGTTTTTTTTTAATGAATAAAAAGTAATTGCTATAAAAATAAAACAAGCATAGATAAAAAGTTGTAGCTTCATTAATCATATTGAGCCTTGATGATTCAAAAGTGCTTGAAAGAGCTGATTTTTTTTTCGAATAGCTTTGTTTTGATATGAAATTCATTAGAATAGAATAAAATAGAATAGAAATAATTTTACTTGACCAAAATACAAATAAAAAGAAACGCAAAAGAAAAGATGAGTAATAGAATAATGGTCAAATATAGGTCCACCCTCAGAACAAAGATTGCAGCGAAACCGCAAACTTGGTTTTCAGGGCGAACCTACTTACCACGACCTACTTATTAATAGAATTCGTCTATAGTTTTAGACGACCATGGAGGTTTATTTATAATGGTTAAGGAGACAAAACCCACGTTAATCATAAGTATATATAATCTCTAATCAACCTTAACCCAGTAGTGTGCAGTGGGTGCATGCTTCCACGTTTGATGTTACACCTGTCTCCTACGAGCTTTGACTCATGATTGAGTATGTACTATGAGTCAAACGTTACTGTAATACTTATTTATAGGTTAACTAGTTGTCGGGTTGCTGTGGCTCAGTCTGGTTTCGAATCCCTCTTGAAATAGAACTTAATAGTTTAAAAACAATGCAGTTATTGCCAATAACTTTACAGAAACATCCGCTTGAGAATTTAAAGATTATCTTAAAAATTTAAGCAGCTCGCGGATTCTATAAGGAACATACAGACAAACATTGCGGTGAAAAAAATGCTGTGATCTCTACAAAACTTTACTGGATCATCCGCTGGGACATTCTAAAGATTGTCTGAAATTTTCATTTAAATCGGTCCAACCGTTTTGGTGTAAAGGACATACTGACAAACATCGTTTTATGTATTTTATTTAGCTGTAATAAGTATAGCAATGAGACCGTACGACTCCTATCACCCGGGCAGGCAATGAGTTCTTCTGTTAAAACTTATGTGTCCTATTGATAATTGCTATTTGCGACAAGCTTATCAGTTAAGAAACGCGACCGATTTAGTGAGGAAACCTGCATATCTCTAGAGAATACTAGGGATATGTGTGACCTACCAATCCACATTAGAGCAGGGTGGTAGGTCTTAGCTCCGACCCTTCTCTCAAAAACAGAGAGAAGAGGGCCTAGTAGTGGGATAGAAACAGGCAGTTAATTATTTAACTAATAAATCTAGTCCAAAGATAAACATATGTATATCTATGGACTAAATATTTTTGTAATATTGATAGGTAATTTTTATTTGTATTATATTTGTTTTTTCTTCTACTTTTTTTATTGTATAGGAATTAAGTCGTGTTAAAAATAAAGAGAGAAAAAAATCTAATATCATCATTAGCTACATACGTCATGAATTAAAAATGCAATAGTTTTAAGGTCAACAGGAAGTTAGAAAAATATATTAGTCCATAGATATACATATGTATATCTATGGAATAAATATTTTTGTAATATTGATTATTTTTATTTGTATTATATATGTTTTTTCTACTTTTTTTATTGTATTAGGAATTAAGTCGTGTTAAAAATAAAGAGAGAAAAAAAAATTATCAATAGCTAAATACGTCATAAAGTAAAAATGCAATAGTTTTAAGGTCAAAAGGAAGTTAGAAACATGTGGGCAATAAAGCCTGCCATATCGGATGCCCTCGTAATGGGCACATTGTACGCGACGCCCATAGATTATTGCTTTATTTTTTATGCACCCATTGAGTATATTTGAACACTTCAAGTAAATAAGGCACTAAGAACCTAAAAACTAAAATTCGAACTCAGTATGCAATTTGGTTCTAAAAGCCAATTTTAGAACCAAATTGCATACTAAGTTCGATTTATAATTTTTAGGTACTTAGTGCCTTATTTACTTCAACTGTTCATTTACTTCCTAGTAAGTGTGTACCCAATGCAAGGTTTACAATATTAATAAACAAGAACTTAAAAACTGTTGAACTATGGCTTAGTAGAATAGACCACCCTCGTTTCTTACAGAGGTGTCTTAAAAGGCGTAAATAAACAGGCAGGCGCCTGATCGTAAAATACCTTGCCAAATCACATCACAACATGATTACAACATGTGCCGACCCCACTTACAGTGAGATAAGGGCAGGAGAATAATGAGTGATACATATGAGAGAAATAAAACAACGTTATACTACACATACGAATATATTTATTAGTGACATATAATATGTATAAGTAACTATAATATTATAATTTAGAAAAAATACATTGAGTTTTAACGGTTTGATTCATCCAAGGTGAAACATACATAAGTACCAGGCCTTACAATGTTTAATTTTTCTAATGGAAATGATGCGGTTTTAACAGTTTATCATAATAATTTTACGGCATCGACGATAAATACGATTTTCATAAGTTTAAAGCAGAATTTCAAAAAGCTACAAAATACGTTATACAGATAAATAATGATTGATATGCTCTAATTGATTAACTGTACTAGAAATAAAGCGAAAATCATATCACAAATTTTAACTATGTATAATACGGAGGGTATTTTTATTGTTTTAAATCGCTCTGCATTTAAATTAAAAAAAAAAGTATAACTATATTTTACGATAAATAATTCCCACAAAGCGAAATTATTGCATACTATTTTGTTTGGGCATCATTATCTAATATGCTAATATGGCTGCAATAGTGGCCCAACTCAAAAAATCATATATTGAAATAGATGGGTTTAAAGTATTGATTTCTAAGGAAATACAAATATGGATAATAATATAAGGAAATACAAAATGTTTTGGTTTGCTTAAATGAACGGCATTATTGAATTAAAAGTTCTACCTGTATTATTGCTGAAAAGAATTTGTATTTTAACATTTACACCTATTCCTCGTCTAAAAAATGTGTTTTTGAGTTATGCCACTATGGTAGCTCATGAGCGATATAAATCTGTATATTAAGATATTCCACCATTTCTTGGTGAATACTATAATGTGAAAACATTAAAGAATACGTCTTTCAATTTCACGTATTATAACAGTTAACACAAAGCTGAAATAGAAGGATAATATAGTAAAATAAGTAGCAAAATTTTTTTTTCATAAGACGAATAGTATATAATAATAGTGATATCAAGAACTTCTCACTCTTAATGTATCGTATAAACTACAAATACAAATAGAATCTATAATTTGAGTTTAGAATATATTTTTTTTTTTTAATACCTTATGAACGACTTAAGCAATAGGCAAAATTTTCCACTACGCAGTTTTAAATTTAATCATAACAACATACAAAACTATAAAGTGCTACTAAAATAGCAATCATATTCCAAATTAATAATTAATTTTATATTGCTTAATAAATATATATATAAAAAATTATAAAAAAATCTGCATTGGTGCAATGATAAAAGTAATCACACTGAATATAATATATATTTTTTAATTAATTGTTAATAATTGATTAATAATGATATAATAAAGATATTTTACTTCAAATTATAATTCGTTTTATTTACAGATATTATATATGCAATGTGGTTTTTGTGGTGTTACCTGTCACAAATATTCAGTACACGTGTTAACTGGTAACACTTTATTAGAATTGAATATATCATCAACACTAACCAATATTTTATATATTACTTTTTTATATTATAGATTATTAATAATATTAAAGTTAGTGAAGCTGACAAATAGTTCAATGTTGTCATTGTCAAATAAGAAATGAAAGTTACCTAATTATTGTACTTGATATTATATTAATACCCAAACAAATAACACAAGAATGAAAAGTATTTATGATGCAATCTTCAGTAATGTCATATATCATGTTATTAATAACGTTAAAGTGATATAAATATGTCAGCAGGGACATTAATAACCCTTTAATAAGGACTAAAACAACATATTATTATATATCTTTAAACTTTAGATCTGTATGAGACTATGTAAAATTTACTTAGACGGAAGCAAACGCTTTAATATCACAGAAGTCGAAATAAATGCGCACTATTTCGTTTATACAGCATATCAATAGTTCGATAACAAGGATTCCAGTCCTTGCTTATCATAAAATGTGCTAATGATTACATATTAGCTGTCTTGCATAAACATAAAGTCGGTATCTAATATTAAGATATATTTTAATATCCAGTTAGTCGTTTATATAATCATTATACATAAACTATAATAATTAATTATATTGAAATAGCATATAAAAATTGAATTAAGCCTAATTTATGACAAAAAAGACGAAAAAAAACTGTTAAACGCGCATCGGCAATTATTATAATTCTGATAAAATTCAATATTAATAAATATGCAAACAGACAAATATATTTGAATATATCTACCGTTACAACAAGCGATCAAGGCAAAAGGTTGTACGTGAACATTAAATTTTAAAAGCTATGTCACTTATACATAACGCGTTAACTAAAAATCATAGATCGCGCAATCAGAGCCAGCTTGGGTGATATAGATGAAAATCGATGATTTCAGTGTTTTTAAAATGGCAACACCACAAGAAACATCACACCTGTCACTCTATGACAATTACAAGAAGCCCGAATCATTTCAACGCTGGCTCTATTCGAGCGTCTAATGATTACACAAAATATTATTGAATACAACAAACACGAATATTTGTCACATATTATACATTAAATAATAATTCCGACGCCTAAATCTTCATAAATGTCAAAACGATTTGTCGTCCATCGTACATTAAGATCTTAAACGCAAATAAACTTTCAAAAAATAATTATAAAAAACCGGCCCACTTTCCAGCGACTATGTCAGTAAATATTTCTAATTAAAATGATATAAAAAGACGGGAAAGTGGGCCCGATACACACACGATAACAGTTGTTTAACACTTGTATTCCCTAATACTTTTCCACATTCCCTTTTATTACTACTACAGATGGATAAGTACAATTTTGATCTAAATCTAGGCAATTCGGTTGGCCATAATTATTAAAACCTGCTCAAAAATATTATTTAAAACAAATCTTTCAAAACAAAATCAACTTAACGTTGCAGAGACTGTCTACGCAGTTGATTTTCCGCAAACAACCTTAATAACATTTTGATTTATAAACATAATGCGATATAGTCTTAATATTTACAAACAGCACGGAAATTATTTGCAATTTGGGAAATACTTATTTCTTTCTTACAGATTTCTCAAATCACGATAGAAATGAAATTACATATATTTAGGAACTTTGGTTGTTTTGAGCAAGTATTAATAAATAAAATAAAAGGCATGATAGTCTTATATTCTTGTTATGTTTAACAAATTTATTTCTCTGGTGGGATTGAAAGATTATCATGCCCCTATAATAGATTGGAATGAATTGATCAACTTTTTTGTAATTTTAAACAATTGATTAGATACTACAATCAACAGATAAAATTTGATTTCTATACAAAACTACAAATTTTCTGTTTTAATCTTTAACTTAAACATTATATGTTTTAAGTTTAGAAAACTATGTTCAGTTAACCGATTCATCCAAACTAATCTTTCAAATAGTCGCTATTATTGAAGCCGAACCGAATCAAGTTGTTTCACAGCCTTATTGAAGTCTTGGTGGTAAAAATATCTCTGCCCCCTATAGTTTTTATACATAACGACAATGAATACGAATAGCTATTTATCTCTTTGGTGTTGATATTCGGGAATAGTTTTACATAAATAGAAAAGCGTACCGATTGCCGTCTAATATTATTGGGACTGATATTCAAGATTTTTTCACGAGCGTAATACTTTAGTTGAAATCGAATGTCCAAAAATATGAATATAAATCCCGATAATGATAATGTAAGAACAAGAAAAAATTAGGTACGTATTATTAAAGCTGATGCATAGCGAGGCAGAGAAAAAAATAAATAAAATAAGAGGCGGGAATGATGTTATGTTGTTAATGTTCTTAAAATACGGTTGTCATTTGTATTTATATCACAATTTTATATATGTCAGATGTTAAACATAAACCGGCCGCGGCAAAAGTGACATTTAAGTCTATAATAAATTTTCTTAACCTTCATTTAATTAAGTAGCGTCTATTTTAAGCCTTTTAGCGAACGTTACACGTGTTCATCAATCAAACATAACTTATAGTATTACAGTAACTTAACATAGAGGTAACAATTTATAGAATTAGGCGTTACTTTGCGGAGATCCATAATACAAAAGTAATAATAAAATTATTTTGCTATAATCCGCGAAGAAGTAAAATAGAAAATATATATAATGCTAAATGTAAGTGGACAATCGGTTATCATACCTGATACATGCAGGATTCGTAAAAACACATGCTCAAACCTCCACCACCGCCACCACAATACACAAGCACTATATACGTTCACTATCACAAACTCAACAATCGTTGCGGTTGCGGGGCGAATCCTGCATGTATCAGGTATGATAGCCGTTTGTCCACTTACATTTAGCATTATATATATTTTCTATTTTACTTCTTCGCGGATTATAGCAAAATAATTTTATTATTACTTTTGTATAGAGGTAACAATTTTTTTTAAGTTTTCATTTCTAAGCTCAATTAAACTACTATGGACATTAAAAAAAAGTAATAATAAAGGCATACTCTGCTTTCTGCAAATTCACAAGATATCACGAACAATGTTGCCAACATAACCAAACAATCACCCAACTATTATGCAATGTTTTCTGACAAGTGATCCTTTAGCTAAGCCAGAATAGAACCGTCAAGAATGGAACTTACAGAATGATACCTTAATTGACCATAAATTAAAAGCTTGTTTTTTGGCAATAATATAGTCACACCGTTTAAGACTATACGAAGCCTTGGAACTAATTTAAAAAGTCGAAGCGACTCTCACGCCAAATCTCGGTTAAATATATGCAAAAATAATCATAAATTATTAGTGTTTTACGTAAGTTATGCATCAGAACATCTGTGTTTAAATATTATACTTCACTTTTGCCGCCACCGACTTTAGTTGTTCTTAAAATTATTTTGTAATACATTTATGTTCTTATTTGATCTAAGCCTCTTCTATTTGTTTCAGTCTCAGGGAATGTATGTTGGTAAGTCTCTTCGTTGCCTTACAGTATATGTTCTTCGCTTCGAACTTTTATAAACATCTTAAAAAATATTTGAAAGAAACCATTTATATTTTTTTAATAACATAGTGAATTTTTCTTTATCTACGAGTCCTTAGTACTATAACCTATTTGAAGCAATATTTTTTCCAATACACATTTAAATTGGCCTAGTGAAGTGATTACTCGATTATATTGTTTAGCACAACTCCATATTACAGAAATCGAAGATAAATGTTTTCAATATATTTTAAAATATTTTTTTGTACACTATAGTTAAAGGCATATTTCGAATAAGTATTGGGTTATTCTTAAGATCACAATGTTTGTGCGTGACTATGATTTTGAGATTTTTTTTGTATATATTATAAATATTGCACACCTTGTATTTTAATTGTTTGAAAATTCTAGGCCACAATATAGCACAGTGCAATGACTTATGTTGCCATACACGATATTCTAGAAAAGAAATGGGTTGATTCTTTTAGTATACATAAATAAGGGACTTATCGCAGAGAGCCTATAGAAATCTACATTCATAATTCTGTTACTATTAAGACATATACCAGCCTTTACTTCGCGAAACGTGAATATTTGGCTGAGGAAGTATCAATTCCAAACTCTTATCCGGTGATCCTCTTATGAGATCAGGTTTCGTTATTACTTCAAATAGTAAATCGAAGTCAAATCCTCTATACCATATACATTTATGTTTATAACAAATGTTTTAGTAATCCATTTCTCCCCTAAATCTAGAACTGCCGATTCGGTTTAAAGATTTGAAATGCAATTCTTGTCATCACACTGTGCTACGCTTGTGGTTTTAACATTTGAGCCTTCAGTTAACATGTTTTAGTCAGTGTATTCGAAATTAATAATGGGGACGGAGTATTTTTTACTGAAATAAAACTAATGAAAATCCGGCAACTTTGTCTAAAATACAAGATGGTGCAATTCGTTATCGATCGTTCGTCTAAAGTTGATTAAATCGTAGTATACATTATCGTCACACGTTCATAGTTTTTCTCTAATAACACATTCGTTTCATTAACAATTTCATGTTATACCCATAGCTTTCTTATATCTTTCGTATTCCTACTAAATATCGCCGCTGTGCTTTCAAAACTGATTCCTTAATATGAACCATAGTCATCTTATCTCACTCAAGTAGTTTGTGTTCAAAATATATCAAACACGCAATCACAATTGAAACCTGATTGGCATGAAGTGGTATGCAGAGTTAATGAATAGAAACCAGCTATAAGTCTATAAGGGCCCCGGATGGGCTTGAAATTAGTCGAGCTCACCCAATATAACACGTGAGTAAAGTCGGTTTCAATACATTAACACAAAAAATAGTAATACAAATTCCTTGCTATCTGGTCCATCTCAAAAAATGATTTTGATGCAGCATTCTTGAGAGCCCAGCAACGATATGCATCGGTTTTTTTTACATACATTTTATAAATGACTAAATACCGCGTCTTCACTTAAATGGTAACGCCTATCTATAAGTTTCACGTATCGCAGCCCTAGATTACCTTCCAACATCAGAGTGGCACGTATGATAAAAATAACTGTATCTTATACAGTGTCGAGATTTTATTTCCCTTAAAGCTATAGAGTTGATATAAATTATAATATGTATTTTGTAATACTTGGTTACGTTTTGTGCAAACTGATGTTTACCGCGGGTGACGTGTTGATCTATTATGTACAATTGGCCCACGGTTTTGATGACTAGATGTTCGAACAGTAGTCTGTGCGCGTCAAAATTTACAATTTTATTCTGTATTAGTATGAAAATTAAGTTTAGTTAGTGAATATTTTCACCAATTCCTTTTTATTTGATATAAGTTGACGAAAACATAGAGATGCTTTTTGTAAAGGCGATGATAACTCAGTAAAGTGTGGTAAATAATGCCATCTAAACTCATGCTAGAAACACTATCAGTAATGTTTGCGTTTCACTCCCATACTCAAAAATTCCAGTAAGAGGCAAACTTCTTTTTTTTTTCATTAAAAATAATATTTTCATATTTCAATTTTTCTGTTACATAATGTTGAACGAAATGTCATTTCCAGTCCTCGCTAACTTATACTAATGATCGCATATCTAAATAATATTATTCCATGCGATTCTTTGTAATTTTTGGCGCGCTATCAAATTTTTTAATAGATATCAACTACGCGATAAATTCGTTTTGTTTTTGAGAGATGTTGCCAGTAAACATATCATTCGGCGATTCTCAATCACTATACATATTAGAAATTACTAAGAAACTCTATCTTTTTGCATTTTTACTTTCATATGTAGTCATAAATTTGTGCAATTAGATGTTAATTAAATTCCCGTAGATTTACTTAAAATATTGGTCATCCTTTTGTTGTTTAAGTAACTTTCTTCGGTCTTCAGTAACACGAGCTTATTTCTAATGTATCAATTTCATGACCACACGTGAAACATTATTTTTTATTGATATACAATTTCGTTAGTAATTTGGTGAAAATTGACTTTTTCTATGACTTAACTATAATGTAATTTTTTACATTTGTATTAAGGTACTTTTGATCGTCATCTCGATTCTATCAGCTTCTTCATTAGCAAACGTTGTTTAAAGCTATTTACAGGCTTTGTGATGTAACACATCTACAGATAACATTTTGCGACATACCTACTAGGTGCATAAATTTAAGTAGTAGATTTCTCGTAAATTTTTATAAATGTTTAATACTTTTTTTGTTAAGTCTACATAAAGGAACTTTCGCAATGTATTGTTTTGACTATAATGCGACAAGCGTCCTAATGAACATGGTCCAAAGCAAGAAAATACGGCCAGTTCTCAACGGGTAAATGTTGCCATATATTATTTTTAAAGTCGCATAAATAACATCGACTTGAAAGGAAAATGGCACTGTTTAACTTGGAAGATTTCCCTACGTTTCGATTTAGAATCATCTTCCTGGCAACATTATTTTTACTATCGACCCGACAACTTATTGACACACGTTCGTTTGGAGCCTTGCCGGTCATTTATGGAATATAAAGATACGAATATATATCACACATATAAAATTGAATATTCGAGAAACTTATTTAGGCCTACTAATAAAACCTCGCGTCGGAAATCTTTTAAACGAATTAATTTCGCTTTTTTATTTCAAAACCGAATTTTAATTTTAATTCCAAAGACGCCATTAACCGTTAACATAATTCTTAAGATATTTCCACTTATATCTAAAAAAATTTGATTAATTATTAAAGATTCAAATTTTGAAAACCGTTTCCCGATGTTTAAACCATCTCTAACAATACATATTTAAAATTTTCAATACATTATTCTTTTTAATATTGACATGTTACGGAAACAGCATATTTTTTGAAATCGAATGTGCGTGCGAAGTGTGCGTGCTGATTTTGGAAATAAATATATAAATTTCAGAGTATTTAATAAAGGAAGCCATTGTTGTCAACCCATTGTCTATACTGATGTTGGCTATAGGGTACAATATGGATCAAAGGACGTTTGTTTTAAAATGTTGGAAGACGTTTATAGAATATCAATATCAAAGCTAGAGCCCACTCGTCTATCCCATAGACGACCATAAAAATCATAGGCCACAACATTCAGAAGCAAGCCTGAGTCCAAAACTCTCTTTAAAACATCCACGAGTAAGTCAGTAACCGATGAATGTATATCCGCGTGCCTAAAGGAACAATGGTATATAGAAAACCGCCTTTTTAGACACACAAATTTATATTTACATAATAAATTTATAATTCTAGCACATTCGCAACCGGTACAACTTAACTTTTTTTTTAAATTATGGTAAATAGGATGGCTATCTCAGATCCGAATTATGGGAAATTAAGATTAGAAATTTTCTGTCAATATTAAAAAGAATATCAAACGCGACATTAATATAATGTTTAAACAGTCGCAGAGACCTTTCTGGCCTTATTTGTCGGCGAAAATACTTATTCAATTATAACCTTTCTTATCTCATATGCGATACAAGAAATAAGTCACATGCGTTATACGACCTTTAAATTTAAATGGTATCCAATGGCAAGGATTAGACCATAGTGACAACATTATTAAATAAATATACGGGTCATATCGCGTTACAATCGATTACCTTTGTATAAGGTTCTACGTTTCGGCAGAGTTGCATCCACCGTGGTCACGAACTTCGTGACCACGTTCGTGTTCGTGACCACGGTGGATGCAACTCTGCCGAAACGTAGAACCTTATACAAAGGTAATCGATTGTAACGCGATATGACCCGTATGTTTATTTAATAATCAGTATGAATCGCGAAAGTTTAAAATCTACTAGTGACAACATTATTTTTAATTAGTTTTATAATTTGTCAAAAGCTTAATTACTCTATGAGATCTAAGCACATAAACCATCTCGACACAACAAATATAGTCCAGCGCTTAAAAGACATTTTTTTAAAAAAAGTTATGCAATTCTCAATAGTAATGGTTGTAACGATTAAATATTCATTCGTTTCCATCTAAAAATAATATTGAAACATATAAATTACCCTTCAGACATACCTATACAGGGTCTAATATTCAGTATATTCCAAGTAAAAGAGATTGCCATTATTTAGAAGCACTAAGACTGTTATAAGTCTTTAATGGTATGAATTGGGTTTCGACCAATATGTATTTCCGCCGACATTACAATTATAAGATTTTAGAAATCCTTAACGATGTTTAAAAGCAATTTGAGATAATTTCTATTAAAATGTATAAATATTTTTTTGGAATAACATAGAAGATCTTACGAGTACAAATTGTTGTAGGTAACTTCGTCAGGCGCGGAGTTCGCCACGCACATACAACAATTTCTCACTTGCTGTATTTCTTAAAACCTGTAAAACAAATTTACCTGTAAATTAAATAAATCAGCCAGTAAGATATATCGGATTGGTTAGGAGCAAAGATTTATAATTTTCCCATATATTTATTTTATATTTGGCAACTGAATAACAGAATATGATAAATCCGCCCAACAATTTTTTTAATAACTATAAAAAAAAACTAATACTTTATAAGATTCTATTTACAAAACGAATTATTTTCCTTATTAGAGTCCGTAGTAATCAAAAATATTAATATATAAAACTCTATAAAAAAAAAGAATACAAATACATACAACAATAAAAAGAGGCATGGAAGTTAGTGTATTTAATTGATAATTTTAACATAAGAGTAGTTATTCTGAATTAACCATAATATATAGAGACATACTGTAGCCGTGTGGTATCCGGCTAAGTAGAATAGTACCACCCTCATTTCTTACTGAGGTGTCGTAAAAGGCGACTAAGGTAAGTCGACCCGCCGTGTGTTATCCGGCTGAGTAGAATAGACCACCCTCATATATTACCGAGGTGTCGTAAAAGGCGACTAAGGTAAGTTGACCCACCGTGTGGTATCCGGTTTAGTAGAATAGACCACCCTCCTTCTTACCGAGGTGTCGTAAAATACGACTAAGGTAAGTTGACGTCAGGCAGGCGGCCGGTCGTAAAAACGCAGCCAAATCATGTTACAGCATGTTTATAACATGCTGTGCCGACCCCACTTAGAGTGGGATAAGGGCAGGAGGATATATATATATATAGAGACATACTGTCGCGGACTTTCTTGTAGTATTTTTGTAGAACTACAATCGTCTAGTATATTACTTTAGTATATCTATGTTAGTTTACGCAGCGCACGCGATTAAAGCTCACAGCTGGCGAGTTTTAAACAGCTGCGCAACCTCTTCAACACAATTTACATAAAACCGTAAGTAAGTAGCGGCCTATTACTATCCCACTGCTGAGAATAGGCCACATCTCTCCGTTTTTGTAGAGAAGGTTTAGAGTTAAGACCTACCACGCTGCTCCAATGCGGATTGGTTGGTTACACATATCTCCAGAATTCTCTAGAGATATGCAGGTTTCCTTACGATATTTTCCTTCACAGAAAAGCGTGTGATGAATTGCAATTGTCAATGAGACACATAAGTTTTAACAGAAAAACTCATTGGTGTCTGTCCGGGTGTGAACCCGTGACCTCCTCGAAAGAGTCGCACACCACACCACAGTTACCACAGCTTCATTATTTTATATATTAGTTATATAATATATACCAGTTTCACCTACTACTTAATTCGCGTGGATCGTAGTCCTGGAATAAATCGTAGCTTCTGTTACTCTCCAACCTTGCAACTATCTCCATCACAAACATCAAATTAATCCGGGAGGTTAATAAAACAATAATTTACATAAAACAGTCAAATTAATAACATAAAACGGTAATATACAACTAACATAAACTTTCCGGAAGAATTGCAATAACTTTTTAGTGAGAATCGTACTAAAATTCGTTCAGTATATTTTGAGAAAATCGCTCACAGATTTTGGGGAATTTTTTTGGATAACAACTATAGATATACATATAAACAAGTATAGATAATAACTCACGTGCGGTTGACTTCTCGCAGTACGAAGTCGGCGCGCTGCGCGGACGTAGCGCGTGGACGAAGCGCGGGGTGCAGTTGCTCCCATGGCATGGGAGACCAGAGGAACTCCGTACCCGCGTTCACTTGCTGAACATGTTCAGGACCAGAGTAAAAAAAAGTAAGTAGCGGCCTGTTACTATCCCACTGCTGAGAATAGGCCTCTTCTCTCCGTTTTTGGAGAGAATGTTTGGAGCTAAGACCTATCACGCTGCTCCAATGTGAATTGGTAGGTACCAATCCGGACCAGAACGGAAACAAATTAAATTATAAGTACTGTTATTTTGTCTCACCATCATTCTCCTGCCCTTAATCCACTGCTATTTAGGTTCGCACAACATGTTTTTCGCTTCCATTCCATTGTCTCACTCGTCAACTTGGTGCTGTTCCTTTTATATATCGTACTTTACACAATCGAATAAACCGTGTGTATCCGGTTGAGTAGAATAGACCACAGTCATTTACCGAGGTGTCGTAAATGACGAATTAAGTAAGTTCACCCACCGTGTGGTATCCGGCTGAGTAGAATAGACCACCGTCTTCCTTACCGAGGAGTCGTAAAAGGCAATTAAAGGTGAGAAGAGAAATTGATTCATTGATTGATTCAGGCAGGCGGCCGGTTGTAAAATAAATAGCCAAATCATGTTACTGCATGTTTATAATATTATGTGCCGATTCCATTTAGAGTGGGATAAGAGCAGGAGAATGAAGACTTTACACAATTGAACCATCTCTTTCTTGGCCTCCCTCTGGTCTGAATGTGGATGGATATGTATCATCCACATACACATTTAACACACGTTTGGTCACATGATTTTTATCCCTCGTCATTACATGTCCATACCATCTCCATCTTGCACTTCTCGTATTTTCTATAATGGGCGCAACTTTTAAACTTCTCCTTATATACTTAACATCCACCTTAACATTCTCATCTAATTTGCATGCATCCAGCAAGTTTTGAAATATTATTACTCCTCATTTCCTAGATTTCATAACGCCATTGTTTCTTCTGTTAACGTTTGCGGGTTTACGTTTATAGTTAGATGGAAATTATTAATTTATTAGATTAGTTTATGTTTTTAGTTAGATGGAATTAGTTAGCCATCAGTTGACCTATTGTTTATGTTATTGTTTGATGTATTATAATTTGTTATTCCGTTGTTTCTTCTAAGGTTTGTGGGTTGTGGTTAGATGGAGTTAAGTATGATGTTTTTTTACGCAAATATATTTACTTGTTTATTATAATTAGTGTGTATTTTTACCTTGACATACTCATCGTCGAGAGAGCTCTGCGTGTCCCTCGTCAACACACGCACCACGTTGTCGCTACATATCGCCGAGCTGAAGCGGCTCTGCTTGGTGTAAATGGCGGATATTTCCAACTCCACCAGAGTTTTGCGGAGACGAACGAAACCAAGCAAATCGTACTGCCACACCCAGTAGCCTAGATTCATCCAAATATTGGAGTTTATATTGGTATCATGGAATCTTCTATAAAAATAGCCCTTATTTGTAGAAAACATGTTGTATATATAGGACATAGGAAGTGAAATTGATCGCGATGTGAGACCAAGAATGAATGCAATTTTTATAAACTTGAGGAGAAAATTTATACAACGGTCAGCAGATCTATCGCAATGTCGTCGTTTATCAAATAATTTGGTACATCTAGCTACAAAATTTTATAAAATCAAATTCGTTCAATGACCTATTATGATTTCTTTTCACAGAGTTATTATATACAGAGTGGGGGATCCATAGACTAGTGAGTGCGAGTGTTCACATAATAAGAAAGGGAAAATGAAAGACCCAATGCTTATCTTTGTTTAAATCCAAGATACACTTTATAGAATTAGGCGTTACATTGCGGAGATCCATAATACAAAAGTAATAATAAAATTATTTTGCTATAATCTGCGATGAAGTAAATTAAATAATATATATATCGCCCGCAACCGAAGCATCAGGAGATAGATAAAATCGCATAGCTTTGCGATTTTGTCGTGGGGTCTATTAGTTTTTACGAATCCTCCATGTATATCCTCCATTGTCCACCCTACAGTTAGCATTATATATATTTCATCGCATATTATAGGAAAATCATTTTATTATTACTTTTGTCCACGATATAGTCCCATGCTGTGGATTTTTAGAGTTACTCACCGTGTATTGCGAGTCTCCGTAAGTGTTTACATTGCCAGCACAGCAGTATTAGCGGGTTCACGTCACACACCCTAAACTGAAATACAAATTACTATTATATAAAAAAGTAAATAGCGGCCTGTTACTCTCCCACTGCTGAGAATAGGCCACATCTCTCCGTTTTTGGAGAGAAGGTTTGCAGCTAAGACCTACCACGCTGCTCCAATGCGGATTGGTAGGTTACACATATCTCCAGAATTCTCGAGAGATATGCAGATTTTCTCACGATGTTTTCCTTCACCGAAAAGCTTGTGATAAATTGCAATTATCAATTAGACACATAAGTTTTAACAGAAAAACTCATTGGTGTCTGTCCAGGTTTGAAGCCGTGACCTCGAAAAAGTCGCACGGCATTAAGCTGGGCTACCGCAGCTTCATTATTTTATATATTAGCTATTATATAATATATACCAGTTTTACCTACGACTTAACGTTCGCGTGGACCGTAGTCCCGGAGTAAACACTAACTTCTATAACTCTCCAACCTTGCAAATATCTCCATCACAAAAATCAAATCGATCCGGGAGGTTAAATTGCAATTACTATTGCAATGATGCCGCTACCAATTCAGTAAACAGAAACCAAAATATATACAAAACTTTCGTAAAACAATTCTTTCGACATAAGCCAAACAACATGATAAACTACAGATCTTCTTTAAACTACAGATTTGACTTGACTTTGACACATCAAAAAAATAAAACTTTGATATGTTGATAATAGTTTCTGAATATCTTCCTTTTTCTGTTGTATTTACAGGATTTCTGTAGCCAATATGTTACCTCGGTGTATAAGTATTAAGTGTGCCAAATTTCATCGATATTGGTTCAACAGATTCGCCTTGAAAGAGTACAACAACAACACAAACGTACTCACAAACTTCCGTGTTTATAATATTAATAGGATATTGTTTACTTCCCTAGCCACGATAGAAAATTGGATTTTTAATTATATCCCGGCGTGCAAGCTAAGTCCTGCCAATTTTAATCAATATTGTTCCATCGGGTAAACGGTAAAAGCGTAACAAACAGATTTTTACATATCTATACTAATATATAAAGCTGAAGAGTTTGTTTGCTTGATTGTTTGAACGCGCTATTCTCAGGAACTGCTGGACCGTTTTGAAAAAATTCTTTCAGTGTAAGATAGTCCATTTGAGGAAGGCTATAATATTGTATAAGTATAGATAAAAAAGTATGTAATTATTACGTCATCAGCTTCCCGTGGTTGCTTGATAATCCTATAGAAGACGTCCGACGAGTCGTAAGGAGCGTCGGCCCATACCAGCTCGCGGAGAGTGGCCTTGTACAAGCCCACCACCCTCTGCAGCACTGCAGCGTGCAGCTGCATACACATTTATTAAATATTAAGTAACGGCCTGTTACTATTCCAATAGCACAGACTTCCTCCTCCATTTTTGAAGAGAATTTTATGCGCTAAGACCATGCAGCTCCAATGCGGATGAATAGGTTTCACTTATCCCTATAATATATATATAGATATAATATATATATATATATAGATAGGCAGGTTTCCTCATTAAGTTTTTCATCACCGAAAAAAGGCGCATGATAAATCGCAAATATCAAATTAGACAGAAAAACTCATTGGTGCCTGTCCGGTTTAAAATTATGACCCCTCGAAAGAATCGCACGGTCCCACCGCTGAGCTAACACAACTTTCAAATTATCGCTGCTAATTTATTAACATTAAAACATTTTATTGAGTGAGCCGTGAATAGTATATTGACTTGTATATAAATAAATATATGGGACACTTACACACGTAAGTGTCCCATATATTTATACGGTCGTCCGTCCCCAAAGTAAGTAGTTGTTCTAAATTATAAATGAACCGTTCAGATTTCGTTATTTCGGCGTAGCTGTTTTCAATACTTGTGATACCACGATCTTATTCACATTTACCTAAGTGTTTAAGTATACTATATTACGCAATATGCATTTTTGCTCTGTCCCAAAAAATTACGAGAATTTTTTGCCATATATAATTTTTAATAATGATTTTTAAAATAGACTTATTCATTTATTAAGTAGGGATTTTAATAAAATCCTAAAATATACTTACAATCTTACAAAACATCACTTTCAATGAAGCCAACGGCAATCCCTCGATGAAAACGTTTTCCATGATTTCGTTGAACGTTTTCTGTGACGCGGATATCTGAAAATGAGATAAGATGTTGAGATAAATCAGAATATTTTTATTGAAATAGTGCGGGCGTTAGTTTCCAGCATAGAAGCGATTGGTTAGAAAACGATATGGTTGCGTGGTTGATTGAGTGAATATTAATTGAGTGCATACCATTTGTCATGTCAAAATTGGCAGAAATTATTTTGAAAAATGTAGTTTAATTTAAATTTCATTATTTTTAAATCATATTATTGTAATAAATGCCGCTAAAGTCGCGATGGTAAGTTGACCCGTCGTGTGGTATCTGGCTTAGTAGAATAGACCACACTCATTTCTGAATGAGGCGTTGCAAATATAGCTATGGTAAGTTGATCCGTCGTTTGGTAGCCGACTGCTTGTAATACACCACTTTCTTACTGAGTAGTCGTAAAAGACGACTGAGTTAAGTTAACCCGCTGTGTAGTATCCGACTGACTGAGTAGAATATACCACATTCTAAATGAGATGGCGTAAAAGGGGACTAAGCTACGTTGACATCATGCAAGCGGTCCGTCGCAAAATACCTAGCCGAATTATTTGACAACATGTTTATAACGTGTTTTTTTTTAGACAGGAAAAATCCCCTTATGGGTATCGTCGCCCGACAGGGACAGGCGACGGTTATGTCGGACTTGCACTGACTAAGACTAAAACAACCTTTGTGTTCCACCACGCTGCTGGTCGCGGGGATAGGGTACCTATGACATTTATAACATGTTGTGCTTACCCCACTTAGAGTGCCATAAGGGCAGGATGATGATGATGATTAGTTAAGTACCTTAACCTATGGGATATAGAGATAGGTTTCTACGTGACTTACAATGTTCAAAGCCACTCGCAGCGTGGGCGGGGCGCAGCGCCAGTCCACTATAGGTAGATGCAGGTGCCTCCGGAGCCCTATGTTCAACGTCAGCTCAGACAGGTGGCTCAGTTCGGAGAGTGTTTGGAGAGATTCCGTGTTCATTTGATCGTAGTCTAAAACTATATGCTGTAAAAAAATATTAATGTTCAATTGTTGATATCGTGTGGTATCTGGCAGAGTAGAATAGGCAATCATTTCATGCCGAGGTGCCGTAAAAGGCGACTAAGGTAAGTTGTCTTGCTGTGTGGTATCCAGCTTAGTAGAACAGACTACAATCATTTCTTAGCAAGGTATCGAAAAAAGCTACTAAGGTAAGTTGACCTGCCGTGCGGTATTCGGCTGAGTAGAATGGACCACCTTTATTTTTTACCAAGGTGTCGCTAAAGGCGACTGAGGTAATTTGAACTGCCGCGTGGAATCTAGATGAGTAGAACAGACAACTCTGTTTTTATAAAGAGTTTTCATAAAAGGAACCTAAGATAAGTTGACGTCAGGTAAACAGCCATAAAATACCTAGCCAAATCATGTAACAACATGTTTACAACATACCTAAAGTCCCAACCGCAAGTCTCTCTGCCTCTCTTTCTCTCATGTGAGTTTAGACAAAGATAAGTACGGTTCTCTCTCGTTACCTCTTTTTATTATCTGATGGATTATATTATCTGACAGGTCTGCTCTGCAACTCTAAGACATACTATCTAACAATTTGTTATTAGATTTATTTAATAAATTAATATCAACTTACCTGCAATGTGGAAAACGACATCAGACTCACGTTGCAACGTGAGAGGACGGTGTCTTTCGGCGAAAACACTGTGTTGAAGGATAGTGGCCTCGAATAATACTCGACGTTTTTGTGCTGAAACAAACATTTTGAATAAAAGCAGGCACCTAGTTTAAAATAAACAATTTGTTAATTCTTCGAGCCTGGCCGCCGTGGCATCCGGTTGAGTAGAATAGACCACTCTCATTTTGCTAGTCGCTTTAGATTAATGTGAGAACAATATCTGAGTAAATTTGTTTACAGGAGAGTGGGTACTAGATGCCTTAAAAAGAAATATAATATAATATTAGTAATAAATATAGAAAATTACAATCTTTGTTATCTTATTATCTTAGATAAAATTTCAATTAGTTTTAAATTTAAAGATTATTTTAGTTAAACTTGATTAAGTTATTGACACTGCCTTCTGTGGTGGTCTCTGAAAACCAGCGTCAGAGGCTTCTCCTCTGAAAATGCTGAGCAGATCATCCATTTTGAGACAACACACGACTAAGATAAGTTGACGTTAGGCAGGCGGCGGTCGTTGAATACCTAACCAAATCATTTAACATGTTAAAAACATGTTATGCCGATTGGTGTGGGATAAGGGCAGAAGAATAATAATGAAGGGGTTGTGTTTCTGCTTTTCCGGGCTCCCACACGAACTTTCTGCTCAAACTTATATGTATATCTTTACATTATCGCATCGTAGTACTCCGTTAGGATAGGAGAAAGTTAGAGATTACTAAATACTTAAATACATTTAAGTTAATTAACTATTAATAACTGCGGAATATACTTACTGTGTACCTGCCATTTTCGTTCTTGACTAATCCCATTTCACAACCCAGTAGAGAAAGCTTCTGTAAGTAGTGCGTGTTCTTGAACAATAGACTCTCGGCTATAATTCTGGAATGGGAAAATATAAATTACTAGCTTTTACCCGCAACTTCGTTCGCGTGGACCTTCTGTCAGTCACCAATCCGGCTAATATCTCCATCACAAAAATAGGTTCGATCCGGGAAGAGTGGGAGAGATTTATGGTTTTCTCGAGAGCGTAGTTTAATTTATCCAATAAACATAAACAATATATAAAAACTTTCTTAAAATAACTCTTTCGGCGTAATTATAAATGTAGCATGCAAAAAACTTTAATGTATTGCGTAAAGCGAAATGATCAAGAGGAAAAGGATTTCTAGATATCTACAGATTAAACAAAACAACTGGAGATTGTTGGCTCTCGATATTGTTATTGGCACGCGGATTGGAGATCCATAGATTGACATATATCGTAGATCGAATAAATCTTGGATTACAGATACATTATTAATTTCGGCCGTTATAGTACCCAAATTAACAGGTAGATCATGGGGCTGTTATTTTGTTTATCTGCTGGATAGAGAATCCCTGTTTATAAATGGCCGCGATTCACTTTTTAGAGTTTCATTTTAGAGACATTTATCTGCTGCTTAGTTCATTTATCTATCTTAGTAGTTATTTTCTATCCGACACTTTATCAGTAACTTGAAAAACAGGCCTTAAGAGTCCGGAGCGAAACTTACCGATTTAATTTAGCAATTGGTTGTTGATTATGTAGTATGTAGCTTGGTCCGATGAAAATTAGCTCTTGCAATTTTTGCGTGTCAAAGAATCTGGAATAAATTGGAAAAATCGTCATACACATTGTTGATACAAGACAAGACTGTTAGATTTACTGGTATAGCTATTAATCATCTTCCTGCCCTTATCCCACTCTAAGTGGGGTCGGCATAACATGTTATAAACATTCTGTCACATGATTTGGCTGCGTTTTTACGACCGGCCGCCTGCCTGACGTCAACTTACCTCAGTCGTATTTTACGATACCTCGGTAAGAAAGAGGGTGATCTATTCTACTAAACCGGATACTATACGATGGGTCAACTTACCTTAGTCGCTTTTTACGACACCTGGGTAAGAAATGAGGTCGGTACTATTCTATTCAGCCGGATACCACTCGGCGTATTTACTGGTATAGCTATTATTGGAGACAAATAAGGTAAGAGCACTAGTGATTGACCATGTACAAGGTAGTTGACCGTTTTGTATGAAATTTTAAATAATAAGCTTTTTATTTGATGTAGCTAATACAAAATAAGTTTGTAATAACCTGTTACCATCTATTAACAACTGACCAAAACCTCAGAACTGTTGCCCATTGTTTAATATTTGAAATTTAATATTATTAATTAATTTTTTTTAAACAAAAATAACGCTTATTATTTAAAATTTCTTTAAAAAATAAGCGTTATGTTTGTACCTTACCATATATCCATTAAATTAAAGGATTACGTTTTTTTAACTTTCTTAAAATAATTACCCAATTACAATTCTAATTTCATGTAAAATTGCTGTTTGGTAGAAAAATATAAAAATACTCTGATACTAGGAAATTTGTATAACAAATATTTTCTTTGCTTTCGCTAGCCATTTTGTTATTTGAACAAATTTATGTTATTTTACAATGAGGAACTTAATTTTTAGTGACGCAATAAAAAAATGTGAAAGTAAAATTTGAATAAACATTCAAATAACTACATAAACATGAATAAATTTCATTGAAAACCTAAGTTGTGTACGAGAGGAAGACCGTATACCAAATTCAAATAATTCTTTATTCAAATTGGCCTTTACAAGCACTTTCGAATCGTCAAATTACAATGAAGCTACGACTGGTTCGGAAAGGTGCTCTTACCGAGAAGAACCAGCAAGAAACTCGGCGGTCACTCTTTTCAAAATTGAGTTTTACAATAATGGCTTAATTAAGAACAAAATTAAAAAATTTACAATATAATCTAGTGCGTAGCTGGTCGCAATTTAAAACCAAGCTATATTGAAATAAGTCGGACCTCATTTTGTAATACAAAATATAATTATTCGCATAATAGTGTTCTCATTTGTGTTTAACATATTATCATTAGTGTAGCTAGGAGACTCGTTTGTGTCACTTGAAAGTTATATTTTGTGTGTTATTATAATAAATAATAACTCGTTCATTTAAGTTATACATCATTGTTTTATTGAAGTCTTATGAAATTCAAAAAAAACTTAAAAAAAACATTAAAATTGAAAATCTAGCAATCGCCGGAAAATGACCCAAAATTTGAAAATCCCATAAGTTAAGTTTTTATAAAAGTTCCCACTATAAAAATTATTTTATACTGGGAATGACCATTGATAATGGCGCGACACGCTTGTTCAAAGCACAGGATAAAACAATAAACATTATAGTTCAATCTCCATCGCACTATTATGTAGTCTTTCGGTCAAGGCCAATGCATTACATACGAAATGGAATGGCATGTGTTACGGTCATACACCATTTATTATGTATCATCCTCCTGCCCTTGTCCCACTCTAAGTGGGGTCGGCACAACATGTTACAAACATATTGTCATATGATTTGGCTACATATTTTACGACCGGCCGCCTGCCTGACGTCAACATACCTTAGTCGTATTTTACGACTCCTCGGTAAGAAAGAGGGTGGTCTATTTTACTCAACCGGATACCACACGGTGGGTCAACTTACTTTAGTCGCCTTTTACGACACCTCGGTAAGAAAAGAGGGTGGTCTATTCTACTCAGCCGGATACCACACGGCGGGTCGACTTACCTTAGTCGCCTTTTACGACACCTCGGTCAGAAATGAGGGTGGTACTATTCTATTCAGCCGGATACCACACGGCGTACCACCATTTATTAAGTATCATTTAACCTATATCATGTATCTTTTATTAAAAAGGTAATATTTCTTGGGCTAAAATTACTTGACTAAATTAACAGAAAAATTTTTTGGTTAAGGTGTGTAGGAACCTGGAATTAAAATGTCGTGTGGTCGGTACCACCCTGTATAATATAAACATTTTCACCGTTATATACCGTCTTAAAATTTCGTAATTTCCGAAAATACTGTTAACTATAATAATTCTGCTTATTTTGGTATATGGCATATAATGTCATAATCTCTAATTGCCTATGATTAAATAATTAATGAACATAAAGATTACAGCAATAAACAACGTAACGTTTAGTAATTCTACATACATAATATTAAACAACACAATCAAGTTAAACCGGATTACCAACAAGGTTGGTGATTTGAAACATTAATATTACATTATCGATTTTCTCTTCCGTAAGGATATATATCTATCTATTTATATAAAAGAGACAAGATGTCTAGTAGATAAGTTGACTTTCCGTTTGCTATCCGGCTAAGTAGAATAGTGATCTATTCTAAGTACTTAGCCGGATTTTTTAGTCTATTTATTGCACACACCTAGGGTAAGTTGACCCCCCGTGTGGTATCCGGCTGAGTAGAATATACCACTATTATTTCTTACCTAGCTGTCGTAAAAGGCGACTAAGACAAGTTGACATTCAGGCAGGCGGCCTGTCTTAAAAACTAGCCAAATCACTTATAGCGTGTTTAAAATATGTTGTACCATCCCCACTCAGAGTGGGATAAGGGCAGGAGAATGATGAATGATAACGATATTGCGAATGACGTATAATTTAATTCATACTAATCCTCTTTAAAGCTGCGATAGCCCAGCGGTGAGATCGTGCCACTCTTTTGACAGGGGTCAGGACTTCAAACCCCGAGCAGGCACCAATGAGTTTTTCTATTAAAACTTGAGTCTTTTTTTAAATAAAATAAAGAAATAATTTTTTTTTTTTTAAATATATGGGACATTTACACACACGGTCGTCCGTCCCCAATGTAAGTAACTTATTACTTGTGTTATGGTAGACGTAGAACTGGTGAATATATACTTATATTTATATTTTCAAATACATACTTAAATACAAATATACACCCAGGCCCAAAGACCAACAAATTCATTTATAGAAAATGTTGGCCCTCGGCGGGAATCGAACCCGCGTCTAATTGAAACCTAAAGTCTAATTGATAATTGCAATTTATCACACGCTTTTCGGTGAAGGGAAACATCGTGAGGAAACCTGCACATCTATAGAGAATTCTGGAGATACGTGTAAACTACCAAACCGCATTGGAGTAGCGTGGTAGGTCTTAGCTCCAACTATAAAACGGAGTGAGGAGGCTTATGTCCAGTAGTGGGATTGCAACAGGCCGTTACTTTACTTACTAATCCTTGTTAAGCTGTGACAGGGCAGCGGTGAGACCGTGCGAAAAAACTAATAAGTGGCTGCACGAGGTTTGAACCCGACACCGCTTCGAAAGGTCGCGCGATCTCACCGTTGGGCTATCATATCTTGAGATACTTAAACAAACACATTATTACTACGTAGAAATTACATTTAACCCTTGACGCAAGTAATCTCATTTTGTAACACGCGTCATTATGTAAACAATCATCGTAAGTAGATTAGCTGAACGTAACTTGTTACGTTTTTTCTTTATCTTTCGTCGCGACCTAATCAATCATAAAATACTTTCCTTTTTAGAATTCTAAACCTAACACTTCTACAAATAAAGGCCATTTTAGAATCTTCCTGTAACTTTCGTAATGGAAAAAATATTTAAGGAAATTTTATATTTCATATGCGATGTAAATGTTTGTGTCATGACGAAATAAACGTTTTTACAAGCACTTTAATGACGCTGTATTCATATTAAAAACATTTCCGGCTATATTCGTGTTTTAACGCGTTGGTATGATAATTTTGACGTTTGGTCCGTCCGTGTGGTATCCGGCTGAGTAGAATAGACCACCCTCATTTCTTACCGAGGTGTCGCTAAAGGCGACTAAGGTAAGTTAACCCGCTGTGAGGTATCCGGCTGAGCAGAATCGACCACCCTTATTCTTACTACTCTACTCTTGATTTGATTTGATTTAGCATTATATATATTTTCGATTTACTAAATTGCTGATTATAGCAAATCAATTTTTATTATTACTTTTGTATTAACATCTCAGCAGAGTAACGGCTTTTTCTATACAATATTTAAAACTTATATACCGCTGTAAATTTTTCCTGTTTTTACTTCACAAAACATAATTGAGGGTATTTGAATATCAAACTCGAGGCAACTGAAGTCGCATGTATAATATTATGAAATAAAAGCCGTCTCGGTAATATGCGCTGTGAGAATATCAAGGACAATACGAGTTGCAAATGACAGTACATATTTTCAAGAAAACATTTTTTTACAAATTGCTGTCAAATATGAATTTCAAATAATTACCGTCATCTATGGTAATTTAGCAGCGTCGAATGAAAAATATTTCATTGCAAAAGTTTTTTTTTTTAAACTACATTTCAGTTTTTTTTCTCTACCTATAGACGTCCACTGCTGAACATGGATCTTGGATCCAACGCCTCCTCGCGACTTTTTTGAGGTTGTTCCTCCATCGCCGTCGTCGTCGTTCGTTCATCAGTGGCCATTATAGCACTTTCTTTTCTCCGCATTATATGCCCCACCCATCGCCACTTCAGCTTCGCGATATGCTTAGCTATGCCTGTGACTTTGGTTCTTCTAGGGATCTCCTCATTTCTGATTAAATCACGTAGAGATACTGCAAGCACAGCTCGCTCCATCGCCCACTGAATCTGAGCTTTCGTATGAGGCCCATAGCAGATACGTTTCAGATCCGTATGTAATTACTGGCAAAACGCATTATTCGAAGACTTTGGTGTTTAAGCACTAGGGTATTTTGGAAGAAAAGATTTTATGTAGCTTCCCGAACGCTGCCCATTCAATAAGATTTGGCGACTGACATCATACTCGATATTGGACCTACCTAGCTGGACCATATGTCCTAGGTACTCCTCTACAATTTTGATTGTAGAGTCAACGGTAATAGGGTGGAACAAGAGAGTTGGACATGATCTTCTACTTGCTTATGTTCATTTTAAGGTCCACCAGTTGAGATATTTAGCTAAGGTCATAATGCATTGGAGCATTATGTAAAAGTCACTCAAAGATACTGCCATAATGACTTTATCGTCGGCAAACCTAAGATGAGTTATGTACCTGATATAATGATATTAATGTCATATCCGTTCCAATTCAAAAGCTTAAAGACCTCCTCCAGTGCAGCAGTAAACAGTTTTGGGGAGATCCCACCCCCATGACGCACTCCTCGCTAGCTTGGTCGTTAGCTTGGTCTCGTAGTTTTGTCTTGGACACGGACATCGTGGCATTTCGGCATCTCTAGAGCAACTTTAACACAACCCATGTTTCCACCGAATCAAAGACTTTCTCATAGTTCACAAACGCCAAGCAAAGTGTCTGGATATACTATAAATATATTTGTAAATTGAAAAAACAGATATTGTCTTTTTGGAGCACGCAATCTTGATACAAACATGCTCATGAATGCATACTTGAATAAGGATTATATTGAATTTGAATACGATTATTTAAATCTATTCAGCAGCTCAGACATAACATGCAACCGAACCTTCGAATAGCAAATATAGTAAAATTGAATTTGAATTGAATACATTGGGATTTGCGCTATATTCTACAAATCAACAGGAAATTTATGTCTAGCTTTTAAAGTTATCCAACTTTAACCATTTTTTTGGTTATGAAATGTAAACAAGTAGTGTTCAAAAATAGAATAGACGCAATAGAGAAATAGAAATAATAGAAAAATAGTATTAGAAGGTACCTCAGAATTTTTATGCCAGAGAATAGCTATTTCCTACTAAAAATAATAGTGCGAAACATTGAAAATTGTGGTTTTTGTTGTAGATAAAACAATTAATTAATTGCGAAGTACTTAATACTAAAACTAGAGCTAAACTACTTAAGGTTGCTTGATAAGAGTATGTTCATAAAAATAAGGCCACCTACACACGATTAGTTTCTTTACATTTTTATTCTATATAATTATATTATTAAACTAAGTGAAAACTAAATTAAATAGGTATGCTATTTATCTAGAGGGCCGTGTGGTATCCGGCTGAGCAGAATAGACAACCCTCATTTCTTACCAAGTTGTCGTAAAAGGCGACTAAGTTAAGTGCCGTATGGTATTCGGCTGAGTAGAATAGAG
This sequence comes from Morpho achilles, assembly GCA_947086495.1. Classification (NCBI taxonomy): domain Eukaryota; kingdom Metazoa; phylum Arthropoda; class Insecta; order Lepidoptera; family Nymphalidae; genus Morpho; species Morpho achilles. The sequence continues at coordinate 15,989,483 of CAMTZB010000003.1, read as the reverse complement.
CACCCTCATATCTTACCTATGCTGAAATAAATTTTTATTTACATTGAATATAAAACACTATTTTTGCCGTAAAACGTCAAGTCGGCGTAGCTTATTCAAGGAACGGGCGGTCTCGAGAAATGAAAATACCTAGGATCGAGCCTTACCTACCCAATTATTTTTTCATTTTTTTTTTATCTTGTAAAAAATTACCGAGCAAGGTTCGGTCAACCAGATACTTTATTTTTAAGTATGAAACAGGTAACGAGTCAAAAATGCCAAATGTTCAAATGCGTCATCAATATTCGCATAATCTATTGCCTGGAATAATACTCAACATATTCCATAAATTATCATATCTTGATTTTCTTATCGATAAATGTTGTAAAATGAACGGTTGATTGAATTTGTAAACGGGCACGGAAGTGCGGAAGGAAATAGCGACTTGCCGATAAAACCTTGACAAATAACTATCTACCAAGAACAGACTGTAAACCTTAATATTAAAATACTGTCGTTTATTGTAGCTTCACTAAAAATCATAATAGAGGTTAAAAAACTAAAAAACACGTTTTATAAGGTGAAAAACAATTACAAATATGAGCATTAATTACTGCGAAAAATGTGTGGGGCGTTTTCTGAATTTACTTTTAATAATTTCAAACGAGACTGGCAAAATCATCCTGCCTTTATCCCACTTTAAGTGGGATCGCCACAACCGTTGCCGTTATATGACCGGCCACATGCCTGATGTCAACTTACCATAGTCTTATTTTACGACACCTCGATAAGTTGGGTGGTCTATCCTACTCAACCGGATACCACACGGCGAGTCAACTTACTTTAGTCACCTTTTACAAAACCTCGGTAAGCGATGAGGGTGGTCTATTCTACTCGGCCGGATACCGCATGTTGACGCAACTTGTCTTAATCGCCTTTTACGACACCTCGGTAAGAAATGGGGGTTGTTCATTCAGCCGGGTACTACACGGCGGGTCGACTTACTTTAGTCGCTTTTTACGACACCTCGGTAAGCGATGAGGATGGTCTTTTCTACTCGGCCGGATACCGCATGTTGAGCCAACTAGTCTTAATCGCCTTTACGACACCTCGGTAAGAAATGGGGGTGGTCCATTCAGCCGGATACTATACGGCGGGTCAACTTAACTAAGTCGCATTTTACGAAACCTCGGTAAGCGATGAGGGTTATCTATTCTACTCGGTCGCATACCGCACGGTACCTTAGTCTCCTTTTACGACACCTCGGTAAGAAATTGGGGTGGTCCATTCAACTCAGACGGGTACCACACGGCGGGTCAACTTACCTTAGTCGCATTTTACGGACACCTCCGTAATAAATGAGCGTGGTCTATTTTACTCAACTGGATACAATTCCGTTATTATTTCTGCAACCTATAGAGGCTTTTTATGGTATGTTTTCATTTCAACGAGATATCGTATTGCTGAGACTTTATTTGTAACACTAGTCAACACAATAATGTCTTTGTTTCACATATCCGGTGGTATAAATTATCAGACGTATATAGTTCCTTGAATTTATGATTATTGCCTCTCGACTTCGGAGAAAATAGTGGCCGTTTCTTATACAATTTGTTTTATTAATTGGCTAGAGTTCAATTTAAAGAATTGTGACCCTGTTTCAGACCCTTCATTACGGTAAAAAATTATATTCAAATCTATACTAACATAATTGTATTAAGCTGAAGAGTTTGTGTATATATATATATATATATATATATATATATATATATATATATCATGCTGTCCTTATCCCACTCTAAGTGGGGTCAGCACAACATGTTTTTCTCTTCCATTCTGACCTATCTTTCGTCAACTCTGGCGCCACTCCTTTTATATGCATATCATACTTCACACAATCCAACCATCTCTTTTTAGGCCTCCCTCTAGGCACATATCCATCCACATTCAAATTTAACACACGTTTGGTCACATGATTTTCATCCCTCCTCATTACATGTCCATACCATCTCAATCTTGCACTTCTCGACTTTTCTATAATGGGCGCAACTTTCAAACTTCCCCTATATGTATATTCAAATTCAAATTCAAATTCAAATTCAAAATATTCTTTATTCAAGTGGACTGTTTACAGTACTTTTGAATCGTCAAATGTTTTAAAGAAGCTACCACTGATTCGGAAGTTTGCTCCTACCGAGAAGAATCAGCAAGAAACTCGGCGGCTAATCTTTTAAAAAATTATTACAATTTGATGGTTACAAGATAATCGTCGCAGCTGGATGCGTAGCTGACTGCAGTTAAGATATGCTATCACTCAATATATATACATATAGTCCGAAATATATATATATATATATATATATATATATATATATATATATATATATATATATATATATATATATATATATATATATATATATTCACTTTATAATTATCTTATATGCTTTGTGGGTACACTATCCTACCAGTTATTTATAAGGCCTGATTATACCTGTATTTGTTTTAGTTTATAAATGTCTGTAATATTATTTTTGGTTCTTTGTGTACAATAAAGAGTATTATTCTTCTTCTTTATAATATTAGTCGGACTTAACATAATTTCGCGGGTACAGTTTTATATTTAAGATATAAAGAGACTCACTGTGGTAATACATAATTCATGAAGTTGTTCAGGTCCTCGCCGCAGGTATCGATGTAGATGTGAAGTTTTCTTGTGTACTTTCTGAAGAGTCGTGTCACGAAGAGGTTCTTTTCAAGGTGCCTCACTCGCAGTTTCAGCGTTTCTCTAGATAATTACAAACAAAGTCTTTTTTAGACGGCAGATTTAAATCAAACATACCATTATGTTCAATGGATATAGCTACTAAAACATTTTGTAACGCACAAAAAATCCGCATTGTGGTATCCTGTTGAGAAGAAAAGACTAGCATCATTTCTTACCAACACGTTGTAAAAGATGACTGACTAAGGTAAGTTGACCCGCGGTGTGCTATCCGGCTGAGTAAAATAGACCACACTCATTTTTTACCGAGGTATCGTAAAAGGTGACTAAAGTAAGTTGACCCACCGCGTTCAAATCTAGGGCAGGCACCAATGAGTTTTTTTGATAAAGCTTATGTCTCTAATTGAGAGTTACAATTAATCACACGCTTTTCTGTGAAAGGAAACCTGCATATCTCTAGAGAATGCTAGGGACATGTGTAATCTACTAATCCGCATTGGAACAGCGTGGTACGAGTAGGTCTTAGCTCCAATCCTCTCCAAAATCGGAGAGAAGAGGCCTTAGCCCAGCATTGGGATATTAACAGGCCGTTACTAAATTTTTACGTCTTAAAATTTTACGTCTTAAAGTGAGTAAATACAGTTCCAAAAATAACAAATCATATTGCCTTAACAATATTCTTCATAAATAACAGAAGCCTGCAAATTTTATTACGTAAGAGAAGAAAGTTGCGTAAAAAGGCAAGCCCTTTCAAACAATTATACTCGTTTGGGTAACCGATGTTAATTTTTTCGAAGTTTTGTACTAATAGGTAATAATTTTAAGATAGATTTTTGGTTCACATAAATAAAAATAAGTATAAATATATGAATTAAAACCGTTTTTTATTATATATACTATAATACTATTTTATTATTTCATACTGTTTTAAATTTAATCTCTGTTTATTATTATTAAATACGTTTCATTTTTATTTTTAAATCATCATACTTAATGTTTACTTTTTGTTTTCATTTAAGACTGGTAGCCCTGTGGTATCTGGCTGTGTAGAATAGACTACCCTTATTTCTTACCGAGGTGTCGTAAAATGCGACTAAGGTAACTCGACCCGTCGTGTGGTATCCCGCTGAGTAGAATAGACCAACCTCATTTCTTATCGAAGAGTCATAAAATACTAAGGTAAGTTGACGTCAGGCAGGCAGCCGGTCGTAAAATACGTAGCCAAATCATGTTATAACATGTTTGTTAACATGTTTATAACATGATGTGCCGACCCCACTTAGAGTGGTATAAGGGCAGGAGAATGAAGACTTATAAATGTGTGTATGTGTAATACGGCATGTTCGGCAAACTTTCATCGTTATTTTTGAGTTGCTCTGAGTGCAAAGAGTTAATTAATTAAAACACATGATTTAATTCATAAATGTGTTCCTCCCATGTTCGGCAAGCTTCCATTTTTTTTAAATCTTATAGTACATTTATCTAAAAGTATATTTGCCAAAAAATCATACTTGCGCCCTTCATATAATAGCACGGCGCTCCGCCAGTGACGGCAGGTGGACAACGCAGAAAGCGCATCCTCCGTACTCAGATGATCCAGCACGCATCTCAGTGGGAGGAGAGGCAAGCTGCCCCATCCTACCGACATCTGTGAACAAACAAAAATGTCTATATAACAAAATTCATAACAATATTATGTTGGTACAAACTGCATTCAGAGAATGTTTTCTAATAGTGTATGAAGTCTTAGTTTTAAGTTTAGAAAAATAAAGTTTCTATATTAATTGTATATTAAAGCTGTGGTAGCCCAGCGGTAACACCGTGCGTCTCTTTCGCGGAGGTCACACTCCAAACCTTCTCTTCAAAAACTGAGAGATAATGCCTATTCTCAGCAGTGGGATAGTAACAGGCCCCTACTTACTTATATTAATCTTACATTAATGCCATGTGGTATCCGGCTGAATAAAATAAATCACCCTCATTTTGATTGTGTTTGTATATTATGTTTTTACAAATCCTGCATGTATCAGATTCTCCACTCTACATTTAGCATTATATATATTTTCTTATTTACTTCATCACTGTTATAGCAAAATAATTTTATTATTATTTTCGTATCATAGATCTCCACAAAGTAACGCCTAATTCTATAAATGACTTAATGATGTCTCGCATGAAGGTGTATAAAGAGTATGAGCTAATAAGGGCAACTTTAATGTTTAACTAACAACATAATAATCATAAAATCATATATGTGTTTGTTGTTTTTATATCAGGAGACCCAATAATATTTCATATCAAGAGGTAAATTGAAAAGTGCTGCAGTGCTTTACTGATGTTTATTTCTTTTTTTTGAATGATATATTTTAGTTTATTAGCAGTAATATGTTGAATAAAAACAAAGTAAAGAAGACATGTTCGCAGTGCAGAAGCAGTGTATTGGATAATTGAAATTTAACCCTTAAGATCAACTTTAATTTTGGGATGAAGATATTTGCTGAGCTGAAGAGAAAATAGATTTCTTTTTTTCCATTACTAAGGTACACATATAAAAGGTGCTGATTTCATATATGGGGAGCATGTTTAATGAACGAATTGTTTATAAGGAAAAATAAAATATTTAAAAGTAAAATTTGTAAATAAGTAATTGTGCAACATTGATTTAATATATAAAGTTCTCTGGTTACGTAAATTCATAATAATAAAGAAAGTTATACTGAAGTCGTAAGATATTCTTTTGGTTAATGATCTAAAGAAAAATCGATCTCTTATAAATAATCGTTATGGCCTTGAGAAACTAACGTATAATCAATAACCAAAGGCGCAACAAGATCAATGTTTTTAATTTTAAAGTCATGATAGTATCAAAACAATAATGACGACAAAATCAGCTGTTTTAGTTTTAGGTGTGACGACGTAACAGCTGTTTTATAGAAAGTAGGCGAAATAAAAAATAACTGCGTAAAATAGTTATAACCCATATTAATATAAGAAATCGTGACCTTTTAAAATATTATCCAATAAAGTTTAAAATTAATTACTAACTCCAATCCAAGTAAAACTGAAATATAATTTCTAAGCACAAACAAAGGTCACTTGGAATTACAATACATACCTTCGATTATTTTGGATTTTTTCTTATGATGGCTAATGTTTAAATAAAACTTGGCAAAACCACACTTATTATTTATATGAAAATAAAATTAGAGTGTTATTTCAGCGCTCATCATTTGTATTATCACACAAAACGATATTGCAAAACTGCGAGAGTGCAAAATAAGTAATCACCAGCTCACTACAGACGATAAACTACAGAAATTTATAGATGTAAAGCATAGACTAAAGTAACATATGTAGTCTGTGAACATAAGTAAACTAGAGAATAGACGCGAAAGTACTAGACAGAATCAGGGAAGTATCTTGGTGTAAAATAATCGATCAATAAATAATCGACTTATTCAGTAGCAAAAAAAAAATAATATAAAAATCCTTGGATAAAGAATACACTGGATGCCGCCTTAGCTATTTTTGTGTGTCCGTTTTATGCTTGTGTGAACTTTTAGAAGTGCATTTATGTGCGTGATTAGGGAAGTACTTAGCTCATCGATAAGCTAAACTAGGCGTCGATAATTATCGAAGCCTAGCTCAGGTAATGTAAAGTTAATATACAGTTGTAACCAACCTAGTTAGTTTACTGTTCAGAATAGATTTAAACATTTGAATAGATTGACATAATTTTCTAAGTGTACAGTCTGCAGTATAATGTCATGAATTATCCGATGCACATCTTTACTGCATATCTTACTGTGATGGGTGGTTCTCAAAAATGGTATCAGTCAATTGACTGTGAGCCTAGATTTACCAAAGAATCCTTTGAAGCGTTAAAAATAAAGTCGAAGGTGCAGCCCATACTCGGTGCTCTATGTATAGATGAAATGTTAACATAAATGTTAGTGCTTCGGTGGCCAATTGAACAACATCATGATCCACATTATTCCCAACATTTACATATCCGTGAGACCGGTGACAGCTTTTATCCACTGTTCTCTTAAATGTGGGCATTTAGGAAACCTTAGAAAATAATCTAAAATTAGAGAATTTGCATTTACTTGGCTAGTAAATATAACTTTGACTGATATTTATCGATACATAATAATTCGTTAGTGTGTACACCACTACGTAGGTAACACAATTCATCGAATATTTAATGATTAATTTCTATGTTTTATCAGTATCCCACACTCGTGCCGGCTAGAGAATACCAAACTGTACTGATACATTATAATCTGAAACGCTTTAACTGAATAAAACGCTTTAATTTAGCACGAAAATGAGAGTCAAAGATTTACTTATGAAATGGTAATTCCGTGTTTTTAACTCCTCCTTTCGTTGTTCTTGATGGACATATTAAGGCAGCACACGACATATTCCACCTTTTTTGAAAAAATATGTCAGTAACACTCGTATTTGCTTTAGATTTCTCATAGCTCATTTGGTGTCACCAACTGGACACATTTTTAGCGACGTTGCTAAACTTCATCACAATCTCTTTCACTCTTATGTATAGTTCGCGATAAGAACAGAGACAAACGATAAATCGCTTACACACAGACGCAAGATCGGCAACGTCTTTTGGCGCCGTCCAGTATATACTACGTCCATGTAAAAATCACTACATAGTATAAAATAAAGTCGCATTCTTTGTTTGTCCATAATCCATAGATCCCTATATATGCATAAAACTTTAAAACTACGCAACAGATATAACAACAACGCAACAAATTAGTCTAGTATTAGCAAAATTTTGAAAATTATTTTTATTATGAAAACAAATAATTTTTAAAATCTTTGTTTCACTAATTGATTAAAATAAAATACATAAATATGTAATATTACTTTCGGCTATGATTATTGTAGTATGATTAAAATTATTCATGTAAGTAACACTGCTATGAAAAATGGCGCTCAAAAAATCAATTTTTGAATATATTTTGTGACAGATGAATGTTTGAGTTGTTTGGTACAGTCATTTCCAAGAATTATTTTAAGAAAATAATATTTTTTTCCTACCGTTTTACATGTTTCACTATGTTGTTCCGGAGTAGTATTTAGTACATAGTTCTGTAATATGAATCATTGCGTAGTTGAATAGTTTCTATTGTGATCGATGATGTAAGCTTGCCGAAGGACTCGTAGCGCGGTTCATTGTTTCGGCTTTTTCGGATATTTGCAATGGAAGGTGATAATGTGGTTATCGGTAATCATGAGAAGGAGGAACATGAAAGCAGTTCCCATTCAACACCACAAGAGCATAAATCTTTCGCTGAATTCGCGAAAGATAAATTGGATAGTGGTAAGTTATTTTAGCAATTGTTTGATAAGTTGTTATGGTTCTTTTTTTTAAACTTGAGTAAATATCTTGTTAGTATTACAACTTAATTGTGTATCCAAATATAAATAAGTATCACTGTACATTCAAATTACACATTCGTACTATGTTTACCGAAATATTTTTGTTTAATTTTTAGTTATTGATAAAGGTCAAGAGGTTGAATATATATGCATGGATATTCATTCATAAGTGAAGTTTCCCTTTATAACATTGTAAGTTTTGCCCTTTTTATTCAAAAGATATTAAAATTTTCGTAGCTGGCAGGGAATTGCGAAGGCGTCTTCCAATGGCGGGACAGTTTGGGGCTCGTTTGATTCATCCGAGAAGATTGTTGTTACACTCAACACCTACACAGCAAACTGATGTTGTGTTAATATTTCCGAAAGGTAAATATTTGCTTTTTAGTTTGTAGGTCGTATGTCTTATGCATAAAGTAATAACTTATAGTAAACAATAAGCTGCCCAATCCAATTGGGTAGATGTTTTTTAACCCCTCACACTTTGGGCGAACACCATGTGCATAAATTGTTGCTTAGAATTTTTCACATTTATTTTTGGATATTTTTTTGGCTATATAATAATTATACCTATGATTATCATACCATTTTCTTATTATAAAATTCTCCATCAGTAAATAACATGATCTGAAAATGATTGTCAAAAATTTGTTTTATGATGATGTTAAGAATACACCAATCATAGTTGAACTACTGTCCTGTCTACTGTCCTAAAAACTGAAATTTTGAAAGTATGCAAGTCATTTAATATTAAACACAAATCCAAACTATGTGCGAAACATTTGGGATTACGTACATCTGAAGATACTCCCTATCTTTGTTTCGGAACAACTTACTGCGAAAGGTTCTCGCCTCTATTTTCTCTCTCGGGAACTTGTTAAATCTAAGAGATTTAAATTTTGTTGGACAGCATACGGAAAGGTATATGTAAGAAAGGATGAAGCATCACGGATCATTTTAATTAATAATGAGTCTCAAGTTCATAAGCTTTTACAAGAGCAATGACTATTTTTTGTGTTGAATCCATGTTTTTTCTATCTAGCTTTAATTAATATATTGAAACTCTTTGTCAAACTTTTTCACTCATACTACACTATTTTCACCATTAACATACAGCTTTCTACGGAAAGTTCAACAACTCTGTTAAATGTCAATGCTTTGTACACACGACTTCATTTCATAAATTTACTATTATCTGTTTTTGTATCGATTATACCTTGTTACATCCTAAATAACCAAACTTTTATTCCCTATGAATAATCAATCTTTTAATACAATAAACGAATTAGACAAATCTGAAACTGCATTCTCTGTACAATGTAGATGTAGAAGTACAATGTAGAAGACCTCGCAAAAATTAAACTCATTAAAAATAATGATCTTACAATAGTATCACAAAATATTTGAAGCGTATATACAAACTTTAATGATTTACAGTTAACCCTATCTATGCTTAATTTCGATATAGATGTATTAGTTTTGACGGAATGTTGACTCAATCCTTGCAAACCAGTTCCAGTTATTGTAAACTACGACTCATTCACAACTTCTTTGCACCTCAATCAAAATGATGGTGTAGAAATCTACGTAAAAAGTATACTGAGAGCTAATGCTAAGGAGATTATACTTACTCACGCATCATGTTTGCAGCTTATAATTGATGACATTGTTATCATAGGTATTTACAGATCACCGTCTAACGTAGATGCATCAAATTTTGTTGACTCATTAAATTCTTATTTGGGTAACATAATATCATTTAGAAATATTATCCTAACAGGTGACATAAATATAAACATTAAGGTAAAATTAAATGAATCGAATAACAAAAGTAATAATAGATTTAATTATCTCAATATGTTGTCTATGTTTGGTTTGGTTCCTGGACACTGTTTCCCTACTCGAGGTAATAGCTGCCTAGACCATTTCATTCTTAAAATTAATAATCAAATTATGTCTCCTTTCATAGCAGTGTTTAACACCTCTATTACTGATCATTCTATGATTTTTCTGTGTCTCTCTAAACTTAAAAGTGAAAATAAATGTCGTAAAAGAAAGATATTTATAGATTTCGATAAAGCCGGGTCACTTCTCATAGATAAAAATATAAGTACTCTTTTTCACTCCCAAGATCCCAATTTCATAGTGGAAAATTTAATTAATATATTAACTACATCACTAAAAGAGAGCACTATTGTAATTCAACTTCCTAAAAATAAACGAACCATTAAACCTTGGATGACATCGGGTATTTTACGCTGCATTAAAAACAGAAATATTATGCAAAAAAAGCTAAGAACTGACCCTGATAATGAAATTTACAAAATCACTTTTAAGCGGTACCGAAATTATTGTAACAATTTAATAAAAAAGGTGAAACGAAATTATGATAAAGAACAGCTTGCCCAGTCAGTGAAAAACATGAAAGAACTTTGGAACAATATTAAATCTATAGTTCATTTTAAGCCACAGAAAACTCAGAATCTTAACCTGCTCAATTTAAAATCTTCACCTGTTTTATCCCTAAACCACATTAGCGATCACTTTGCTAGCGTTGGAAAGTCACTAGCCAACGAAATACTCTCAAGCTCCCAACCGAATAGAATAAACTTAAACCCACCTGAAATTCAACTATCTTCTTTTGTGCTCTTTGATACTGATCCTATTGAAGTGGATAAAATTATAACGGAACTTAAGGTGGAGAGTGCTCCTGGATGGGATAACATACCTATAAAATTTCTTAAAATGACGAAGCATCTTATTTCTTCAATCATTAGTCATATGGCTAACCAATGTTTTAAATTAGGAATATTTCCCAGTCTCTTAAAAATATCTATATTATAGTTACACCCGTGCACAAGAATGGAGACAGAGACAAAATAGAAAATTATAGACCAATTTCTGTGTTAACATCAATCGCCAAAATTCTTGAAAAGTTAATAAACTCTAGACTAATTAATGATCTCGAAAAATTTAATATTCTTTCAAACTCGCAGTACGGTTTTAGGAAAAACAAATCAAGCGAAGACGCAGTATTATCATTAACTTCTTTGATAACAGAACAGCTAGATGCAGGTAAAAAATGTTTGGCTGTCTTTATAGACTTAAAAAATGCGTTTGATACTGTCTTTGTACCCATTCTTGTACAAAAGTTAGAAAACTTAGGAATAAGAGGTACTGAATTATTATTACTTAAAAACTATTTATGCAATAGAAGTCAGCGTGTGAAGATTGGGGATCTAACGAGTCGCGAATCAATATTATCTTTTGGCGTCCCTCAAGGGAGTGTTTTAGGTCCCACTTTATTTGTGGTATACATAAATGACTTGTGTAAACTAGAAGTAAACAGTGGCCAAATATTTTCATATGCAGATGATACTGCAATTGTTTTTTATGGTTCAACATGGAGCTCACTTAGAATGACAGTGGAGGCTGAACTATCTAAAATCTCTTTTTGCCTTAGGTCTAATTTGCTCACTTTTAATACTGAGAAAACTAATTATATTTGCTTCACTATAAATAAAAGAACGCAGCCTAATGATGACTTCACATACGTCACAACAAAAACATTACTTAAGCAAATCTACGTCACATTAGTTCAGTCGGTCATAGGTTACTGTATTCCAGTTTGGGGCGGAGCTTTAAAGACAAAATTTCTCGAAGTAGAACGAGGGCAAAGATCCTTATTGAAAGTAATGCTTTTTAAACGTAGAAAATATTCAACTGAAAAACTTTATACGGAAAGTGAGATATTAAGCGTAAGAAAATTATACTTGCTGCAATGTATACTTAAATTACACAAAGTAATACCTTTTAAAATAAACTATAACGAAAAAAGAAGGAAAAACGTAATAGTGTGTACATACAAACCAAAAACTAAGTTTGCATCCCGGCAATTCTCCGTATTATCTAAACATATCTACAATCGTGTCAATAAAATATTAAATATATATCCTGTAAACTACTATAAATGTAAAGAACTCTTGTCAAAATGGCTACTTGGTTTAAATTATGATGAGACAGAAGCATTGATATAAACTCAGATTCGCAACCATTCATACATACACATGCATGCACACACTCTCGCACACAAAAAAACATTCGCAACAAACGCACACACACACACTACACTCACACACACACACACACAAATTACACGCATGTTCTATTTCCCATTATGTATGTAATGTTATGGAAGAGCGGGCCCTCCTGTCACAAGTACTAGTAGAAATACTAGTAACTTACTAGGATGGTCCCAGATTCTGTTAATGATTATGTAAGAATTTTGAAGGAAATAAATATATATATATTTTTTTTGATGATCCCCTTATCGTTCAAAGAGTTAACCCTCACTAGAAGTTCATGGGTTCAAAACATAAGCAGATACCAATGAGCTTTCCTAATCAATCTTGTGAGCTTAATTGATATCTACTATTTATATAGCTTTTATCAGTTGATAAAAACATTGTGGGGAAATCTGCATCTCATAAAATGTGTAATATATCAATTTCATGGAGGAGCGTATATAGAGTGATAAATTCCAATTAGAAACATCCACTTCATAGAAAATACTCATTGATTTCTGTTCCTGGTTTGACCCCATGATATGAGTCGCATTTGACAGACTTGTTTGGTGCAGATGGTAGTGCCTGCCCTGCCTACAGCTCCACAGGTCATGGTTCAATTCCCACTGAGGGCCACCAGTTTCTAAAAATAAATTGTTGGTTCTTCAAGCCTGGTTGTATATATGTATTTAAGTATCTATTTAAAATTATATAACTATATATTTACCAGTTGTGTCTCACCCATAACACAAGTATTATGTTACTTACTTTGGGGATGGAAGGCCGTGTGTGTAAGTGCCAAAAAAAAATTGTCTCACTTCCTATACCGGTAGTACAGCCAATTACATATGAAATATTTAACTAACTATAAAAATAACTTTAGTGACCTTTGAACCTGGCATATTGCACAAAAACTTATTTTGTACGTAGGACTCCCAGACACCATGCTCCTTTGGTTGCTGCAAAAACTCCGCGGCAGTCGGCCGAGGCTGCGCGTTTGTGTCCGACAGCACGCCTCATCGCAGTGTTCCGCCTTTTATATTACTGCTGATGATGATGTGTAAGTGGGATTAAAATAATTGTTATCTATACTAATATATAAAGCTGAAGAGTTTGTTAGATTGATTGTTTGTTTGAACATGCTAATCTCAGGAGCTACAAGACCGATTTAAAAATTCTTTCAATATAAGATAGTCCATTTATCGAGGAAGGCTATAGGCTTAATATAATCTATAGTATAATATCATGCTAATATGAATAGGAGAAGAGCAGTTATAAAAATTAGTATGAAAAGGGCAACGGGGACAGTTATTAAAAAATCATGTATTACAAAATTGTTCCCCTCTGAAAGTTCTAAATAAAAGTCCACAACAACATATGTATGTCTAGCTTTTAAGGTTAACCCACTTTAACCATTTTTATGGTTGTCAGAATAATATATTATGGTTTTAATCTTACCATGCGGGCGGAGCCGCTGGCGATTGCTAGTATTGCTATATATTATGTTTTTTTTTTTTAATGATAGAAAATAACAATGGAACTGGGCCTAGAATAATAAAATTTATAGATATGTATGTGTAATAACCTCCTCGTTGGTCCAATCGTTACCGCACACCCAGTATACATTAAGACGGTGGGAAGGAAGCGATTACAGGCAGCGATGGCCTCCTTCTACGGAGGGGGGCGGTGGAGCGGTTCCGGGAACTTTTGTTCTGGATCCAATCTGCTGCTGGCGAGACCAGGTGGTAGCGACTTGCCTAAGCCCATCGTCTGCCGCCCTGTCAGGGGACCTTCGGACGTTCCGAACGAGGTATATTGGACGTCTGGCTTACAGGTCCCCGAGGCGGTCGGTGCATCTGGTGCTCCCGATGCACCGGTTAGCGGAGGGGGGCTTCTCTTTCGATGGGTCCCTACCCGGTGGAGTAGTTCTCTGGGAACAGAGCTGACGGCGGGGATGTGGGCACTGTGTACAACGATACCCTGTCCTTGCCATCGGCAGCGTGGTGGAGCACACAGATCGTTTTAGTCAGTGCGAGTCCGACATAACCGCCCCATGTCCCCGTCGGGCGTCGGTACCCATAAGGGGTTTTTTAACACTCTGTATACATTTCCTACAGGCTTTTACAAACTGCCGAAGAGATCCATCTTCCTATGCTGCTGAAACCGGAGTTCGGCGGAGGGTACAAAGAGTTCACTGTCAGGGACATGCATTGTTTTCAAAGGGTGAATATTCAAATTCCTTTGTATATATTCCATAATCTACTGTATAACTCCATACTGAACTGATACATCTTTCGATCCATTACATGTACTTTTATGCATAATGTTGATGTATATAATAATGCAGTACCTGGGTGACCGAGCTTTGCTCAGTATTTTTTAATATAAATCAAGAAGATGTGAAAAAAGCAATATGAAAAAAAAAGATTGTAATATCTGGGACTTGATTTGGGGTGTTTTCACTTTATAAATCTGTCGGTTTCCAACTCAGCTATTACTTTGCAAGTGACAGCATAATTTGTCTATGTTTTTATTGAATTATTTATCAATAATATTATAGCAGTTTTACTATAAGATAGTTATTACTAGTTATACTTATTATCGATATTTTTATATAACAGTTTAGTACAGGTAACTCATTTAGGATCAAATTTAAATTCAAATTATTCTTTTGTCAGTAATTTTGTAAGCAAGTGCTTTTAAATCTTTAACTCTACGCTTGGATTACTACGTTTCGGAAAGCTGTTCCTACCGAGAAGAGCCAGCAAGATACTAGGCGGTTGCTCTTTTCAAATTAAAATTCTTATTACTAGTTACAGTTTGTCATTACAGTCTTGTACGGGGTCAAAGAATAGCTTTACCCCACATATTCTGTCTGTCATTCATCATTCTTATCTCTGATCTGTCAATTGTTACAGATGAGATATAAGATATAAGAATGATGAGAGATTAAATTACAAAAGAAATATAAGAATAAATTATAAGAATGATTTAGTGTGATTTGCGATATAACGAATAAATTTCAAATTTTTTTTTAAAGTCACATATGAATAAATAACATGGCAAAGGTCTTTAGCGCGACGTTCATTAAGAACGGTATTCAGACTCGAGCACGTCAAAGCGTTTGAAGTGCAAACATTTTATATGCAACCTTGTAACGAGCGGCTACTCATTCGCCTATGAAAATATTGTAGGTTTAATATACCGAATTCTTGAATACCAAAACTCGTGTTTACAGCTTCGACCTAATTTTTTAAACATATTTTGGACATAATAATAATAATACAGTCAAAGTTTTTGCTAATTTTGAATAAATATATTTGTAACGTATACGAAAACTTGCCAAATAATGACTTTTTAGGAAATTTTTGCCCCGGCGGTAATTGAACCCGCGACACGTGGGTCACTGCCACCTGCGCCAAGGGGCGAGTCAATTATATTATCAATAATATTTGCTACCTATGTTATTTGTAAAGTTTTTAAAGTTTGATTCTGTGATATTCCCGCGGCGTTTTAAAACGTTTAATTCCAATTTCAAAAAACTATTCTTCCACCGTGAGTGGAATTCATAATTAATGTATAGAAACCGGCTATACTCACATGTTATTTTATCGGAAGAGCCCGACTAGTTTCAAGCCCATACGGGGCTCTTATTCATGAGCTCTTTACGCGGCGGGAACTGAAACTAGTCGGGCTCATCCGATAAAATAACACGTGAGTATAGCCCGGTTTCTATACATTAATTATTCTTCTACCCTTCAATTGTTAAGAAATGTTAATGACAATAATCGTAATTAACATATTGAAGTGCTTAGATACATGATAAAAATAACATAAATTTATTTTTAATTTATAATTATATTTTTTTTTTTTATGAAACTTTATTGCACATACCAACAATAAAATAGAATTAAGCAAAAAAGAGAAACAAAATAGCGAATTCTAACATTTAAGACATATATAATACACTATAAAGGATAATTAAAGTGCATAGACGGCCTTATTGATATGAGCAATCTCTTACAGGTAACCTTTTATTAATGTAAGAATTTAAAACCAATTACTATTAAAACAATGAAATCGTTTAATATTTGATATCACAATTATTTGTATAGTATAGTCATTGCTCATAACCATCTATTATATTTTCCTTCCGAGAGCGAAAATCCGTGTGTAATTTCTCAATATTTGGTGCATTGATAGGTTTTAGCTTCACTCCTTTTCTCCAAAGTGAGTGGAAGCATTTGATAGAAATAACGTTATTTTTTTTATTATTGCTTTTGTCTATCTAAGTCCATGAATATTGCTCCGAACTAGCCCTGAAAATGTAACAAACAGACAAACTAATTTTCTTATGCATAATGTGTCTGTATTTTTAACTATAACAATATATATTGTAGTTATGTAAACTGTTCATTATTCAAATAGCCGGGGTGGCGGTGGCCGTATCCAATAGCGGAAGCCGTCACCCCTGCCCTATGACGACACAAGTTTGGCCACAAGTTGGGCGTTTCCCGCCAGTGGTAAATAAATCCCCACAGATAACCACTTAAAAATGGAAAAAAATATATGTAAACTAACAATATACATATATTGTGATATAATTTACTTTTGTTATTATTACTTTTGTAACATTCAACTAAATATTCTACACCGTTTATAAATATAAATTATACTAACAATATAAAACTTATCAACAATTATAACTTCTATAATGAGTAAAGTAAATCACAACAATAAAACTAAACTAAACTCAACTATTATTTTGTTATACATACAATGGCAGCTTAATTTTCACATCGCGGCCATACAAAATAGTTGATTTGCGTGCTAACAAGAACTCCTTTTAACGTCAAAAATGTTTTACCCCTTAAGAGAATGTAGTATGTTTCTATAAATACACCGTTGATAGGAAAAGGTTGAATCTGATTACATCGAATACACGTAACTTCGATTTGCGTCAAGGGCGGAAGGTCACTTTTTAGCTGAAGGATATAAAAATAAAGCTTTATGTGTATTTTTCTTGTGTACACTTAAACTACGACATGCCGTGTGATATCCGGCTGAGTAGAATAGACCACTCTCATTTCTTATCGAGGTATCGTAAAAGGCGAATATGGTAAGTTTACCCGCCATGTGGTAGCCGGCTAAGTAGTCTATTCTATTTAGCTGGCTTATATGCATTATATGCTTTTTCAGCAGGTCTGAGAATCAGCTATCTATTTTTCACACCTCTAAGTGATAAGGGTTGCCCATCCCTAACATTTTTTTCATATATTACAGTAGAATATACCACCCTCATTTCTTACCGAGTTGACGTAAAAGGTAGGTCGACTACCGTATGGTATCCGGTTGAGTAGAATATACCACCCACTTTCTTACCGAGGTGTCATAAAATATGACTAAAGAAAGTTGACGTCTGGCAGGCGGCCGGTCGTATAATACGTAGCCGAATCATGTGACAACGGGTTTATAACATGTTGTGCCGACCCTACTTAAAGTGGGAAAGGGGAGGAGGATGATGAAACTAAAGTACGACTCGAAGTATTGAAAGGTTTTAAAAAAAATTAAATAGGTAAAGCCTCTTATCCGTCCATGCCAAATATGTTATAAAAATAATCTTTAACAGATTTCTTATGTAATAAGTCAAAATCCAAATATATAATTTTTTTGATTAATGTGTGCAGAAAATTATCATCATCCTCCTGCCCTTATCCCACCCTAAGTGGGGTTGGCACAAAATGTTATAAACATGCTGTAACATGATTTGGCTGCGTTTTTACGACCGGCCGCCTGCCTGACGTCAACTTACCTAAGTCGTATTTTACGACACCCCGGTAAGGGAGAGGGTGGTCTATTTTACTACACCGGATGCCACACGGTGTGTCAACTTACCTTAGTCGCCTTTTACGACACCTCGGTAAGAAATGAGGTTGGTCAATTCTACTCAGCCGGATTCCATACGGCGGGTGTGCAGAAAATTATATAATGTAAAAATTAAAATCGATTAATCGTATTAAATTTCGAATTACGAATAATCAATGGAACACCGAAAGGTTTCGCTAAAGTACATTCTAGTAAAGAATATTGCTTTTTTCCTTTAAAAAAGATCCTCATTTGAATGAGTGATATAATCGAAATGATTAATTAATCTGTGAGAATACTATATTAATTAATCTTCCGATCTATGGTCTTGTAACTGGAAGTTAGAACTTGTAGACAAAGTTAAATGGAATTTACTGTTCTCCGATAAATACGTTATGCAGGCAAAACTTGTTGACTAAGTTAAATGGAATTAATTATCCTGAGACAAGAATGCCTTCGATGGCATCATTTGGCTTATAATAAATCATTCGTCAAAATAAAACTGAGGATAGTATATTTAAGTTGCAATAGCATAATTGTGCTTCAGCTTCATACACGACTGCGCTTTAATAGTGTAAATTTAACATGTTTAAATTGACCGCCGAGTTCTTGCTGTTTCTTCTCGGTAAGAACAAAGTTCTTAAACAGTTGTAGCTTCATTAATAATATTGATCTTTGACAATTCAAAAGTGCTTGAAAGAGCTTATTTTAATAAAGATTATTTGTGGTGATTAAAAAATTATACAGCAAACTTACCTTGTTGGAACTCTCATCATCAGGGATTTATTTAACAAACTCTTTTCTGACTTTCTACGCAATAAAACCAATAAAATTGTTGAAACACCGCTGCCGAAGTTATTTAATAACAATCACCTTTGTTCGTCTAGTGTACACTATAGAAACTTTATTGGGCTATTAATACTCAAGTGTTCTCTTATGTAACACAAAAGAGATTAATAATACTTCAAAAATAAATCAATAACCAGCTAGTATTACACAGGTTTGTTAGTATAATAAATACAGTCATTTCTATTAAATGCGTTGCTATCCCATTGCTAGGCGAAGACCCTTCTACGTGAAGGGAAGGATCAGAGCATAGATCTTCCTATAGCAGCAGCTGCTTCGATACAGATTGTATCGATTACGCATACCCGAGCTTATTTCTGGCTATATAAATAGCTAGTTTTTAAGTGATAGACCCACACTCAGACTGCAAGCGTCCTTAATACCTCTAATGAAGTATCTACTCTAATGAATTTGATTCACTAAACTTGGATCTAAATATTTGTAGAGACAATTAAATGAACGTTTTATGGTTAGTGAAATGGAGATTCCCGTGGAAATCAATATTGAATATGAATTATTCAAATATCATTTGTAACAAATATGATAATGTGCTTATGAAGCGGTTCGCCTCGTTTGTTTTTACGAAATGATATCTAATAAATGTGTCATATTTTAAGCCTCAGACTTCCTTGGCAATAAAATTTGAGTACATTTAGCCAGCGTGTACCAGCATCATTATTTAAGCAGGTATGATTGCGGTCAGACGCCAAGTACACCAAAAAACCGCTAAAAGCTAAGGAGCTAATAAGGGGAATATCCCAGGAAGCTAATAAGGGAAATATACTAGGGCGTTAGCACAGTCTTTCTTACTAAGGATACACAGTTTTAAACCTCGTGTGGGCATCTTTAATTATCTATAAAACCAGTTGCGTATTTATCGCAGAGCTAGATTGGCCAGTGCTCGGGGCGCCCATGTTTAGGGGGCCCTTCTGACCAATAAACTATAAATTGAACTATAGTGAAAATTTCTCCAAAATTGGGAGTATAAATAAACGAGACTTCAGGAATACGACTTAAATAATGGCAACTTTTTTACAACAATACAGGGAAATTCCCAACAGCATCTAGACGTCGATTTCGGAACACGACGAATACGGAAAAACCTATTTTTAATAGTTTAGTCAGGGCCCTTTTTTATTTTCCACTATTTCTTTGGCTACTTAGCTACGCCACTGTATAAAACCACGTGCTAGCGAATAATAACGTCACAAGGAAAACTGTATATCTGTAGGAAATTCTTTTTTTCTGAATATAAATTTTCCATGCAATATTAGGTTTAATAGATGTTGCAAGATATTGGTAAAATTTGCTATAATTCACGTTGAAAGCTAATCTAAATATAGCGAACGGAGGGCATCTACTCTATTATCATGTTACATTAACCATTTCAAATTCCAATCTACCATACGTGTTCAGCGCTTAAATGAATGGTGGGGCGTTAAACTGATCTATACTTAAAATGGATTGTCTGCTCATGATTTTTCCCCTTTATAAATAAAGCTGGCTGGCTGAGGATGGAATATCGCCGACAATTACATTTTGCATCGCTTCTATTTAACTTGGTAAAGTTCAAGCTCCCACCCTATTTGTATAAAAAGCTCCGTTGGATGGGAGATGCAAGTACCGAGTGCAGAACGAGAGCAGCAGGTTGTTTGCTCAGTACGCAACGGCATAGACACGCATGTTTCCGTGGGAGTTTCCGATATAATGCAACAAAATGCTGGAATAACTTGCCTCCTCCCTTTTCTTTGTTTAAATACATCTCTTAATTTTAAGATGAAACTTAAGTCGCATTATATCAATATTCAAACATCAGTCGCGTAAAATATTGAAAATATGGAATCTGTGTAATAATAGAGTTCATTTAAATTTTAGCAGCATTTTGTTCTATTATGTTCACAAAACTCATCAATATTGACCCAGTGGATTTTACCCGTAAGATAATTATTTAAGTTAGTTTAAATTATTTAAGTTATTTTTATTTCATATTTTTAAAATGCCCTGTACAAAAAATATTGTCACTTATTTACTGTACATAATGTGTTAATAAGTTATTGAACAGTGCCATCTGTGCCGTCATTTAGTGAACGGAGGACACCGAAAATCAGCAATGGGTTTGCATTGCCGACCCTGTTAGTCTGAGTGGCTATCCCTTTCTTCGTCACACCGCTGCACATTTTTACTTTGTTATAATAATTGCGTTTGTTTTGCACAAAGTTTGTTCATTTGTATATATATTTTATACAAATGTTTACGACATTTGTCAAATTATCATTTTAATTTGTATTGGTTGCTTGATGTTTTTTTGTTTTTTTTTGTTTTTTAATCTTATAATGTTATTGTGTTAAGGTGTGTTGATGAATAAAGATTTATAAATAAATAAATAAAAAAAATAAAAATTTTAGAATGGATATGTTCTATATACTACTAGTATCTTAGCTTCTATTTTCCGTCAATCCGTTTGTGTAGAGTAATCTTTGGAATAGCCTTAACTGATTTTAATCGCATTTTCACTAACATTAAAGAGAAAATTCAAAACACTACATAGAGAAGTTTATTTGGCTTTTCACATTTCGGTTCCATGAACTTTTTTTGCAAATTGATACTGAGAAAGGACAATAATTGTTGCGATGTTTTTTTTTTGTAATTTTGCACTTTTTATTTTTCAACTTGGACGATCGTTAACATTTCATACATCGATACTTATATTATGAATAATCATCATCGGCTATAATATGGCACAATTTAAGCTTATATGCCGGGGTGACATATGGGATAAAAGTGCGGTTTTTAACCCATATTTTAGCCCATTCCATCGTCGGTCCATTTTTTTCGGGAACAAGAAAGGAACAATATAGTACAATTTAAGTATTCAGGGTATTTTTTACAAAGAATGTCACAGTTATCACTAATCTTTGCATAAAGTTCCTTCGTTTGGTAACAGGGCACTTCTGCAGCTGAATTGCTCAGTTCCCAAGAGCGAGGTGCACTTGTGAAACACGTGCTCGAGTCGGCACGCGCTGAGCCAGGCGACGAGCATGCTTTGGAGCCGGCGCTTACTCTACGACCTGGTCAGAGTATTGGTAAGCTTTTACAGTTTAGATATAAGTGGTTACTTTTTGTAAGTTATTAAAGAATAGCCTGCTAACAGACGCTATCTACCAACTGTAGTATATTTCTAGACGAATCGATAACAAAACATATCTTTGCTGTACCAGCGGTTGGTATCTTTCAAGATAAACCGGTTAACAAAAGTATGAGTCGGCAATACTTCCTGGACATGTTCTACCAGACATTGGCATGTTGCTGAATATAAATTAGTTCAAGAAGCATTTCTTGCCAATTCGTCTTGTAAAGCCCTAACTAACATTATATTGCATTATACTGGATAAAAATTGGTTCAATAAAAAGTATTATTAGTAAACACGTGATGTACTATACTGCCAGATATGTACATGTTACTGAATAAAAATCAGTATTTCTCGTCATCACATCTTGCACAAGCTCTACCTTGGTTATATCATAAGGTCTTCGTTTTGGGTAAAAATCGGTAAAAAAAAATTGTTGTCTTGTTGAAGCTCTGCCAGATATGAACACAGTTCTGGAAATAACATCGGTCATTAAAATATTTTTTGGGCTTGTTTTCTGATCAAAAATCGGTCAATAATTTTTATTTTCGTAGACATGTCTCAATCAACAGACAAGCTCTACAAGTTAGTCTATTTCATTGTGAATAAAACTCGGTTAAAATAATAGTTCTTGTGAACTTTTTTTTGTACGGGCTTTATCGGGCATAGGGATGGTTTGTAATGGGTGGCACTTTACTTCCAGTACCGGCATGTGTGAGTCGTGGTGTAGTAGCTAGTATGTTCCCTCTTCACGAGCGAAGCGCTTTGGAAAATCTACGAAAGAAATGGGTCAAGACATTGTTTACTCCACAACCGTTAGGTAAGTAACTTATTTGCTTAGATTGCATAGACATTATAGACAAACACGGACTGGATTAATAAATTATTATTAAAAATATAGTATGTTCTCAACTCTCTCTTTTAGTATGTTCTTTACTTTCTCCTTCAACCAATGGACATACACTGCTGCACATAGGCCTCTTCACGGGATCTCAACACAACACGATCTTATGCCGTTGGATTTAGGGGCTCCCTGCGATCTTTGTAAGATCGTTAGTCCACCTCGTAGGGGGTCTACCGATACTGCGTTTTCTGGTGCGGGACCGCAAGACCCCAACGCCCTTTGATTCTCCCCAATTCGTGCCCCGCCTATCGCCACTTCAGCTTTGCGATATACTTAGCTAGGTCGGTGGCTTTGGTTCTCCTCCAGGACTACGGATCTCCTTATTTCTGATTTTATTTGCAGAGAATACTCCAAGCATAGCTCGCTTCATCGCCCGATTAGTCCCTTTGAGGTTTTTAGGTGCCTCATAAGAAAGCTTAGAGTAACTTCTGCTAGCAATCAAGCCAATTAAATAAAATTAAGAATTTTAACTTTGTATTTGTTTTTTTTTATTATTTTCGATTTGATTACGTGACTACTTGGGATTTCTTGATTCTTCTTGTAACATTACATTTGTAGAAGTAGTTGAGTATTATAAAAGTCAACTGAACTCTTTATAATTTCTCTTGGCGTTAGTTCAATGTTCTTCTGTTTAGTAAGCAACGCTCAATAAATTTTTTAATGTTATTTTTATGTGTTTTGATTAATTTCAGATGAAATAAGTGAATATTTTGGTGTCAAAATAGCTATGTATTTCGCTTGGCTCGGACACTATACGCAGTCGCTGACCGTGCCGGCCGTCGTTGGATTTGTGTTTTGGGTAAAACTACTTTATTCTTTATCCTTGAGATACGTTAATTGTTATAATTTCTTTTGATTAACTAACAAAGTTGTGTGTTACAATTGATTCATATAAAAGTATACGTTTTTTTATTTGAACATGAATGAAATAATTAATTTAGACTTGGAATATAACGTATTTTACAGAGTATTCTGCCTTCTTAGGATTTATTTGCCTTGCAAGACGAGATACTACGCATAGATATCCGAGCATCTAATGGTCTTTTTGAATCATAGTACGTTTCTTAAATAACCGTCATTTGCGACTTAACCATTGTCTTTATACAAAACTACTGGACCGATTTCAGAAATTCTCTCACTGTCGGAAAGCTGCATCTTTACTGAGCAACATATACTGAGGCTATATTACATAAAAAAATAGGAACGCGTTTTGTAAAATGTAATAAGGTGTAAAAAGAAATAAAAACTAAACGGGTGAAACAGCGGGGTATTACTAGTACTACATATATTGAATAAAAAAAAATCCTATAGTTCCTGCGGGGAAAACTGTCACCAATTGTGATTTCTAATACTAAAGTTAATGCGAATAAAGTCGCGGATACATATTAAGTAATAATATAAGCAAAGAGTGATTACGATAATGACATAATAGATTTTTTTTGTTCAGTAACTAATTGAAAAATTATTTCTAGGTATGGCTTGGTACAGCTAACGATTATTGGAAGGATATAGCGTATGTGCTTTTCTCGTTATTCAATGTGCTGTGGGCGTGCGTTTATTTGGAGACATGGAAAAGGTGATATATATTGTTTAGACTATTTTGTTACTATTTAAACTTGGCTTTATTTTAAGAAGAAATTGTTGAAAAAATAGTAAAAGCAATAATTTTATTTTCCCATACAAACTGTTACAGAATGCGACCAGTGTTTTCCAACAATTTTTATATCACGCTCCCCTCCTTTGCTTTTCAAAATTTTTTATGCCCCTATAACCTACATAACTTATTATAAAAAAAAAAATTGAAATCGCCCCATCATGTTGCATGTATAAGCATAGAACAATGAAAATTCTTCAGATGAAAAATTGTTCACTTTAATATAGGGTTTTTAGAAGAATTTGCTTTTTACGTTAAATTTGGCATCAAAATCTACCATGAATTGCCAGTGGCGATAGGTTTAAACTCGTGTCATGTCTATTTTCAAATTGCCCCACCTAACATTCAAATTGCCCCTTTATGGGGCGTGGGGCACATGTTGGGAAGAACTGGCTTAGACTGTGAAATATTAAAAGACTTATTCAAGGCGGTTCTAATAATTTACAATATCATTTCCAGATATTCGAATGTTTTGGCGTATAGATGGGGTACTTTAGACCAAAGGGATGAACTGTTGGTGGAGCCTCGACCGTTGTTTCAGGTAATTGTTTTCTTATTTGTTTTAAACGCATGGACTTTAGTTATAGTCAACGTTATATTATTTTTACATATATTTTTATTATAATCAGAGTAAAGTTAGCTGGGAAACTCTCAAAAAGATTGATCCAGGAAGAGAGGTCATAGATCCACTTTAAGGAACAGTTGTTATCTTTGGTAACAAATGCATAACAATTATAAATATTAAAGAAATACGTGTCCTTTGAATTTTATGGTAAAATAAGTAAGGTTATTTTAACGTCATTCTTTTATCGGACGCTCGCTGGAGTTAGGTCCCCGAGGCGGTCAATGCATCTGCTTCTCCCGATGCATCGATTTGCGGAGGGAGGGGCCACTGTTTAGAGAGGCCCCGACCCAGAGGTGACGCACTCTGGGGTACAGAGTTGCTGCTTGGGGGGGGGATGGGGGCAATGTCTTCATAGGTACCCTGTCCCCCCACCAGCAGCGTGGTGGAGCACTGTCAGGTTTTTAGTCGGTGAGAGTCCGACATACGCTTCGTTCTTCCCCTTCGGGCGGTGACGACCCATAATGGGTTTTCCTGACATAAAGAAAAAAAAAATTAACGTTATTCTACATCCCGCGGTTATAGAAAATCGTATGTATTTTGTAAATACTAATGGCTGGTTTATTTCTTTGTGTGATAAACGCACAAGTAAACTCCTTCATAGTGGGTTACGTAATTTAAATTTCGTAACTGTATGCTGTTAGCCCTAACAGCTTTTACAGCGTCACCGGGTGGGACGGGCGAGCGCAGAAGCATCGCCGAGGTTGCGAAATGCGGAGAGTAGAGCGCAGAAGCTCTACTAGCGTCGGGGAACGTCGTCCTAAGGGTGCCTCCTGTGGATGGATTGGTTACATAAAGTACCCCGAATTCTTCTTGCGTCGTTTTATTAATGCTGAGAGTCGTGGCTCTTTGACGATAGCACACTGTTTATGGTTTTACTCCGCCGTGTGAAGAGCACTATATACTATATACCCCGAATAAGGAAGGTATATTAGATAAGGAGTTAGGAGGAGTTTTGTTATAGGGTGAGATGGGTACAAGTGAGGTGACGGGTCGGCCCGAGCCTCAGTACGCCGCGTGGCGTCGCCGGGTGTGGCGGCACTGCGTGTCGCTGCCCCTGATGTTGTTGTGTCTAGGGGTAACGGGACTGGCCACTTTTGCTTTGTTACGGACACAGGTAATAACAATTCCTCCGGACTCCAGCAACGGTACACAAAAAAATTTCTTAATAACTTTTTTAACAAATTGACTCAATTGTACCCCCAATTACAGGAAAACACAACATGCTTAATAATTATTGTTATAAGTGTTATAAGAAACATACAAAACTACATTAAAAAACATAAACACATACAAACTTACATAAAAAACAAAAAAAATATAATCTTGACTTTTTAAATACAGAAGAAAAACAAAAGTAAAACTTACTAAAAATTAAAACACACACACAACAAATGAAAATAATCAAGAAAATAAGAAATTAAATAAAGTAAGAATGCATGTATAAATAGTAAAGAAAACTGAAAAAAAAGATATTTTACATAGGCTAATTAGGTTAGGTAAATATTAAATATTAATAACAATTATAATAATATATAGATTATTTATATAAGCTTTTGCTACAAGTGCTTATGAATTGTCAACTGTTGGTCCGTAAAATTGCTCTTACCGAGATAAGCCACTTAGAACCTCGGCGGTAACTTTTTTCTAAATATAATTTTGACGCCGTGTGGTATCCGACTGAATAGAATAGTACCACCCTCATTTCTTACCGAAGTGTCGTAAAAGGCGACTAAGGTAAGTTGACCCACCGTGTGGTATCCGGTTAAGTAAAATAGACCACCCTCTTTGTTACCGAGGTGTCGTAAAATACGACTAAAGTAAGTTGATGTCAGGCAGGCGGCGGGTCGTAAAATACGTAGCCAAATCATGTGCCAACATGTTTATAACATGTTATGCTGACCCAACTTAGAGTGGGATAAGGGCAGGAAGTAACAATAATTAATATATAGTATCTGGTTGACTGAGCCTTGCTCATTTAATTTAAAAAAAAGAAAGAAAGAAACAAAGCGCCGGGTGACTTGTGGGAATCGATCCCAGGTTATGAACTTACTTGGTCCGCCTGTTACCATTAGGCTATCGCAGCTTTGCATTTGACAACTCAAATATTATTTGCTTTCTATACATCATTGTAGCATTTTTTCAGAACCCGAAAACAGGAATTAAAAGGATATTTCTTTTAAATGAAACCTAGCTAGATCGCCCTATATGCTGAATTTCATGAAAATTGTTGGAGCCGTTTGAAATTGACGTTTAGGACCTAACAAATATCCCTGAAGGCGATATTTGTTAGTTCCTTAACTTCAATTTCATCTTTACCTACATTTTCCCTATACACCCACTTTCCATATCCACTATACGCATACTGAAATCTGGTTAGACGAACTTGCGTACATAATTTGTATCATTATTTACTTCTTGACGTGACAACGTCTTAAATTAGGTTGCGGCTTGGAGTCATTCATGAAAAAGTGTAACCGCTCACGTCTGTTACGATGAGTCACCGAACGAGAGCGCCGGACTGGCGAATGCCTTGCGTCTCTCTCTTCTCCAATCTATCACATTTAAAAAGACGTTGTCACGTAAAATCTTTGCCCGTAAAACCGACTTTACAGGCAACCGTTTTTATCTTCTATAGAAGGTCTTGAATACTATAATATATACTTTATTTCCAGGACTGGTGGGAAGAAACAATATTTTATTTCAGTTGGATACCGCGTGCATTTTTGGCTATATTGATAGCGGTTGAAGAGGAGGTCTATGCAAGGATCGCGAGGTGGCTTAACGACAAAGGTATTTGAAATGCCTTATTAGCATAAATAGTGATAGACGTAGATATGGCACTTGCAATGGGTATCTATATAAAGGATGTTTGCACTTTGTCTTCTTGCGTTGGTACGATGAATGTCTACAGCAATTTAAAAAAATTGGTCCATTATTATATGAAATTTAGTATTAAACATAGTAATAGTATCATCACTTAAAACGTTCAATAAAATATAGTTTCGTTTTGTAAATTACCTAAGTAATTTGAATTCCCAAACAATAATTGTATTATGTTATGTAGCTGTTAACACTTTTTTTTTTAATTTTCTTATCGATTATTCTACCTTTTTTTTCAATAGTATAGACAGAAATAAAAAATAGAAAAAAATTGGCTATAAAGGCTTATGTTATCTTATTTATAGAAATAAAATAATAATTTTATAACTTAATTACTGATTTTTCAATAGACACAGAAAATTTTGAACAGGCCAAAACTTGAATTTCAAATCTATTCTAGGTAGTCGTTTTTAAATATCTATTAAATTATTAGTAATAAGTAACTGACTTAAGCAAATTTTTTAACTACTAATTTACTTACATTTGTTACTTGATAGAGATTCTGTTCTACCTTACTTGTTATATATAATAGATAGAATAAATTAATATTAAGTGTGACCCTAAACAATAAAATACTTCTATATTGATATAATTCCATCGTATAATTAATACAGATATTTATTTATTTAATGTCATTGAGTTTGTGTGGGATTTTATGCTAGCAACACTCACACCAAATAACACTGACGTTTGTTACAATATTGAAGTTTTTGCATGTGGTAACTTCTAGATTCTATTTAGAACAATATATCTATCTCTATAGCACATATTTTAGAAATTATAAAATAATATATACTAAATAGTTGTATAATATGAAGATAAATAAATTTAGAGATAGTTTTTTAGTCTATTGTAGTTAAATCGAAATTAGTAGTCGTATAATTACTATAGCGCATATTATTTTCTCTTTACCGCTTACCAAACTGGAATGGACATGGAAAAAACTACTATTTTGTTTAATGGTAACACCAACTCGGTCCAAATTTTAATACAGAAAACTATCGACTCGAGACAAAGTATGAAAATCATCTGATTCTCAAAATAGCATTGGTTTGTATTTGAAACGCTCGAAACTAATGGCGTACTAAAAAAACACAGATAATCATGCTTATGCTAGACTATAATAAGGTTAATAAAAAAAGAGTTTCAATAACAGCTCAAATTAACAAACACAGAGTATGTCGCGACAATGCACAGACCCTTTTCGCTTGCATGTTTTTTTATCTGTGCATGTAGTCGTAATAGTTCTTTTATTAGCTTCCAAGTATTAATTTGGCGTTATAGAAAACTTTTTCATCTAACATTATATCATTATGTATTCGTACATTATTGGGACTCAATAAGTCCATACATTATATGATTAATTTTTCATAACATAATTTTTCAAACTTCATACCAACTCTCCCTAAAAATTACTTTTGCTTGCCATTCAAATTTAAAATAAGTTTAAAAATGTCTTTTAAGCTTGACATAAAGAATTAACACAATTAATTTCTTATTTATTTATTATTAGTATAAAATAAGTGTACAAGGATCAATTAAACCCTTTGACAGAGATCTCTGCCAGCTAACCTACGAAATGAGACGATTTTTTGTTCATCATTCTTGATACCCTGAGAGAATGCCTATTGCATTCTCTCAGGGTATCAAATCAATCAGGGTCATATGTTAAGTCAATTAAACATATTATACGAAAAGCTAACTTATTTATTACACGTAAATAACTATTCACTAACATACGTCCATATATTCTTTATTTCATCATATAGACAAAAGTCACTTTGCCAGATCACACCACCTTTTTGTTGTTCAAACTATTGAAGGTACACTTTTATAAGGATTTTTCGATGCTTGCAGAAAATTTTAGCCCAATTTCTTTTTATATTCAGTAATAAAAAGTTTCTATATGCTCCCAAACGTAATATGAAAGTAAATTATCTAAGTGGTCTTAAACTTTTGTGTCTATATTAAACGGCTAAAAAGGGTAATTCCTTAGAGCTTTTGTACAGAGTTTTTGTTTGAAAAGCAATATTCGAAATACTTCATTCAGAGTATTTTGTTCTATTTTATAAGTTTAAACTTTAAGACAAAAATAAAATTGAAACAGAGTGATTTAAAAATTTATGTTTCAATTTCATTTATTTGATAACTCCTTATAAACGTGTACCTTTGTTCTGTTTTTGTGCAATCTGAGTAGAATGCTTTCGATGTAAGAACTGGTACTGTTTGGCGCCTAAAAATTGTAGAAATGTATTTTCAATTTCAGTTTCAATTCGTCAACTCGTTTATGAGTTTGTTCTACATTGCGTTTTATCTACAGGATATGGATAAATTAAAAGAGGTAACCATTTTAAAGTTTATTGTTTCATTCTATGTTTCTTTTGTAAATGCGAAAATGTTTCTTTGTTTTTCCTTCTTTCATATTTTCATCGATAAATATGATTTTTGTTATGAAGATAGCGTAAGGACGACATAGCTACTTTTTATTTTGCCGATAAAGTCATTGCAAACGAAGTTAAAACCGGCTAAAATATAAGTTGAAAGCATGATAAATATAACGACCCCTTGTTATTGATTTATCATAGCAGAGGGGAAAGTTTAAATGTTCTCTTTCATTAAATTGCAATAATCCATGTGACGATAGTGATTTAGTAATATTTTAAGACAAATTTGTCATTGATTGTCTCATATAAATCAGTATTTTAGAATCAAAGTTTCCAGATATGCTTTCCTATATATTTAAAACTCAGTGTCTATAATGTTTTCAGCAATTAGCTGTATTACTTATAACTAGACAGATAATCGGAAATCTGAAAGAGTCCGCCTTGCCATATCTAATTGAAAACTTGAGATTGGCTAAGATTTGTTTCGATGTGTTTGGTGCGATCAGTCCAAGCAAAAGTAAGTACAACACCGTTACATACATAATCCATGTCTATACTACTATTATTAATATGAGATTCTTTCTGTGTGTCTTATGCTTTCACGGCTAATTCGCTTAGGCAATTTTGATGAAATTTGCTACTATTGCAACTTCATTAGCTGGCTAATAGCTTCATATATCATATTAACTTACCTAAAACTTTATACCGACCTTAAGCCCATATAAACTTTCTCACTTTTAAGTACCAACAGCAGCACAAATAACAGAAGTATTCGAAAGGAAGACTTCTTCAGCTGGAGATCCACCGGAAATGCTAATAAATGGTGGTACCGAGAAAGATGAAAAACGAGACACGGAGTCCCTTGTTGGACAGAAGATTATTCATCAAGCTGAGTTGGAATCTCAATTATTTAAGGTATTCAATTTAATTTTTTGTATTTCTCAACTTTAATACTGTCGCTATCCATTTCTCTTCTTTAATCTAATTTAACCTTAAATCACCAGTAAGTACAGTGTATTGTCAATTATGTGTATATACGTAGTTGTAAGCTGTGATGGCCGAACTGTGACTCTTTTTGCCTTTCTTTAGGGGATCATGTATTTAAACCCCGAGCTGACCCATGAGATTAATATAAATCTTATGTGCCTAATTGATATTGGTAATTTATTACACGCTTTACGGGGAAGAAAACTTCCATATCTTTGGTGTATTGCTGGAATATGTGCGACCTAACAATCCGCATTGGAGTAGCTTGTTGAGTATGGGCTTAAATACTTCTCTCCAAATAAGGAGGGAGGAGGACTATGTCTGGCAATTGGAATTTAATAGGTCGTTACTTAACTTTTAATTATTTGTAAATAAAGCCTTTTTTACAGTTTGATGGCACTTTTGCGGAATACCTAGAAATGCTGACCCAACTTGGACACGTGGTTTTATTCTCCGCTGCCTTCCCTTTAGCGGCTCTATGCGCGTTGTTGAATAACGCGTGCGAAGTACGCGCAGATGCCTTTAAATTGTGCCACGTTGCTCAAAGACCGTTTGGTGAGAGAGTCAGCAGTATTGGCAGTTGGCAGGTTTGTTAAAAATGCTAATTTTTTTAGCTTGATTAGACCTTATTCTTTAACCGGTCTGCTTGAATCTAGCAGATTCTGACAAAACTTTTCGGATGTTTACTTTATTTTTATTTAGTAGTAAAACATCGTTAACGAATTCGCATTAGTCATATTGATGTGTTGCGATGAACTGCATAGAATTAGCGCCTTCATATCTTTTTAATTTTCCCGATTTTATCATATGTCAGTGACTCTCGCCCTTTGAAGAGTCCTTATCTCTGAATTGTTTACTATGATACTTATTGCATAGCAGTTTGCATCGCGCATTGGTGAGTAATGTTGAAAGTGTTGTTATTCAATTAATGCAACATAAAACTCGTTATTTTATATCACTTATTCAATTAAATTGTCGTGGTCACAATTTCACCTAATTGAGTACTTAATATCGGTTCAGATGAAAACTCGAAACACTACAATTTGCCTACATTAAAGTGAGGTGAATTCTCGGTTTCTACATGGCTCTGTGCCGAATTAAGTCTCATTTAATACTTAAAGTGTAAAGCCATAACTTGGAAATTGAATTATGACTATATCGAACGGCCTATATAAGTTTTGTCACGTGGCTAAATTATATGGTTATGTCATGTCTAATGGTCATATGGTTCCAGCATGCAATGGAAGCGATGGTAGCCGTAGCGGTTCTGGTCAATTGTGCCCTCATAGGCTTGTCGGGCCCCGTGCATAGATTATTGCCAGATGCGACACCAGCGCAGACCGTTCTTGTCATAGTCGCATTGGAGGTAAGGGAAATTTTGTTACCTGATCTAATTTCTGCTAATTGCATGATCTCAGAAGAGTGATCGGATGGTCCGAAAAATTATAATACCCTAGTTCGAGTCCAGGTATCTCCTATCCTTTGTTTTCTTTTTTTATATTATATCTTTAGAAAACAATACCGACAAAGACTTGGTCTTCAGGTGCTATTACTACTTTGTGTATCTTAAAATAAGGCACTTAAATTAACCAAAAAAAGTGCAAAAGAAATTTCAGTTTACTTCCTTGCTATGTTGCAATTTTAAACTATGTTAATACTGTCTATAAAGTTGTCTGTTAGAGATCACTTAATTTTATTGAGGATTACTTTGATGATAAGAATGCGTGGATATAGCTACTCTTCGACCCTGTACAAGATAGTAATGATTTAATGTAACTAGTAATAAGAATTATACTTTTAAAAGAGCAACCGCCGAGTTTTTAGCTGGTATGGTAGCTTGGTAGGAACAGCTTTCCGAACCAGCAATAGAGATGGTGATTCAAATCACTTGTTTACAAGTTTATTTGAATAAAGAATATTTTGAATTTGAATTTGTATCTTAAAATTGTGCAATGAAATTTGCCAAAAAAAATGTTTGCTTCCTTGCTATGTTGCAATTTTAAAGTATGTTAATACTGTCTATAACAGTGTTTCCCGACCTTTTTTGGTCCATGCCCCACGTTAAAAATTATGTTACCTCCCTAAGTAACATACATAATTTTAATATTAAAAATTGAATTGTCCACTTGAAGATCATAAATAATAGGTTTTGGGAAGAAAAAATCCTTTTTTTGTTAAATTTGGCACCGAAATCAAGCGTTGCAATTAAATGGCCCAGAGCGAAAGGCTTAAACTCGTGTCGAGTTGAAACCAAAACCATCAACTTGCTAGCACTGGTCTGTTAGAGATCACTTAATTTTATTTGTATCTTTGTATGTAATTTTGTGTGTTATAAAGAGTGTTATCTTATGTTTGTATCATCATTTGATTGCAGCACGTTGTGTTAGTGATCGTGCTGTGTCTTCGAATCGCAATCCCGGAGATTCCCGGCTGGCTTGCAACAGAGATGGCCAAAGTTGAGTTCCAACGGCGAGAGGCCATAAAGAATGCGCATGCTCCTTTATTGGTGAGACTTACTTTTATTAGTTTCACCTGTATGTATATATGAACCCGATGTTAAACGCTAAACAGTAATTTTAGTATCTTGTTCAACTACTGACCAATAGATAGCGATGTACATAGTAAAATTAAATTGACATCTCGCTAAGGAGATTCTTTGTCTCCGACATAGGTAGGGCTGTGAGGGGCAAATAAAGTTGAGATTTGTATTCTTGCGATTGTAGTTTCATTTCTCCTATCGGCTCAGTGTGGGTGTGTTCATTGGTACTTCGTAGCCGGAGTGTGGTTTGTGTTTGACGGCGGTTATCAGTGATTACCGCGTCGACCCAGCGACGGATCGTCGTTGATGGCGCTAGGGTGCTGAGGCACCAGGAACAGCTGTACCGGGAAGACGGTGCGGCCATAGCGCCAGCGGGCGCACGAGCGGAAGCGGCGACGGAGCGCACGAGCGGAAGCGGGTGCACAAGCGGAGCGGATTCAGTGAGTGTAGTGAGTTCAGTGCCGGACAACTGTGAGTACTCTTATCCATTACGTAATAGGGACTTAGTAAATTTGCAACAATTAAGACACTTGTAAAATTTTAAAGTCAATAGTTTGGACTTAGAAAAATTCAATAGTGGTAGTTCGGGACTTAGAATAATTTCGCTAAAAGTGAACAGACGGGGAACCTACGCACGATTTTACTTAGAATTCTAAACACTTAGAAAAAATGGAGCTCTTGGATATACAAGAAGAATTGAAGTGTCAAATACAAAAACTTAGAGTTAATTTCAGAAAAAGTCCGAAAGAAAGATTGACACGACAATATGTTTCGACTAGATTACAAGCTTTAGAGACAAAATGGAAAGACTTTTCAAAAAATCATGTCGAATTAATCAAACAAAGGGCCACATTACGTACTAACTATTTTACTGAAGATGTGTTTGGGGTCGTCGAAGAGCTGTTTATGGATTTTAAAACTGAATTGAAAGAGATTATTGAAGTTAACACAGCAAGCCCACAAAAGGATAACTCTTTAGATATGAGTTCTAATTTTAAGAGCACAATTAAGTTACCCAAAATAGTAATTCCAACTTTCTCCGGGCTGTACACTGAGTGGGTGACTTTTAGAGATCTGTTCAAGTCGCTCATTCACAATAATGAGACTATTGACGACGTTCAAAAACTGCATTATTTGAAGGGACATCTCACCGGCGAGGCGGAGCAGCTTGTTCGTCACATACCAATATCGAATACTACTTACCTTCAGTGTTGGACATTATTAGAAAATAGATACAATAATACACAATATTTGGCGAATTGTATACTTTTAAGATTTTTTTCTGTTAAAAATGTAATGTCAGAATCTGCTAGTTTAATTAAACAATTGTTAGATAGTACGAATGATATGTTGAATGGTTTATTAAATTTAGAAATAGATACAAGTTCGTGGGATGTAATTGTAATTTATATTGTCAGTCAAAAATTGGATACTGAAAGTCGTAAACTGTGGGAAGCTAGGGTCAGTGAAAGTTCCAGTACTGTGCCTACACTTAATGCTTTTAAAGATTTTTTGGAACATCGTTTTCGCTCCCTCGAATTTTTAGATTGTAAACCAATTAAGGAAACAAATACTCGCAGTTACAAGGTACAAGTAACTGAATCATGTTGTCCCTATTGTAGTGAAAGTCACAAAATTTATAGTTGTAAAAATTTTGTAAAATTAGGTACTGAAGCGCGCCGTGATTTTGTCCGGTCCAGAGCATTGTGCTTTAATTGTTTAGGCGATAAGCATTCCGCGTATTCTTGTCGTCAGTCCGCTAGATGCCGTATCTGCAATAAAAGACATCATTCATTATTGCACCCAGTAAACAAGCCGATATCATCTGATCAAGGAAATCAAGCCGACACGTCAGTCGGCCAGGATAGGGTTGGAGATGCAACCACATCCTCACATAGTGAGACAAACAATATAGTGTCTTGTTTTTCAGACATAAGGAGTCAAGCTCTATTGGCCACAGCCTTAGTAAA
The DNA here is from genome assembly GCA_947086495.1 of Morpho achilles. NCBI lineage: Eukaryota > Metazoa > Arthropoda > Insecta > Lepidoptera > Nymphalidae > Morpho > Morpho achilles. Next base: position 15,953,524 of record CAMTZB010000003.1, on the reverse strand, counting down.
GGTTGAATCTAAAACTGGTTCTGCGGTAGTATTAAGAGCTCTTTTAGACCAGGGCTCTCAGGCTTCATTTATTACGGAGTCTACAGTCCAGTTATTAGGATTAAAGAAAATGCCAATTGCAGCTAACGTTTCAAGACTAGGGGATGATGGTAGTATGCCCTGTAGTTCAGTGGTGTTTGTAAAGATTAAATCACGTCTAGACCCTACGTTTGTGATTGAAATAAAGGCGTATGTGCTGAACAAACTTACGTCTTTGTTACCTGAAAAAAGGTTAGTCAATTTATTTTCAACATTACCTGCTATGGAGTTGGCAGATCCATATTTCGGTACACCTAATAAAATTGAAATGATTTTAAGTGTTGGTGTATATTCACAGATATTGCTGGAAGGTTTGATCAAAGGTCCTCCTGGGTCCCCTGTTGCTCAGAAAACAAGGCTCGGTTGGATTTTGTCTGGTGATATATATGATCCAAATGGCCATAGCCCAGGTATATGTAACAGTGTTATTTTGAACATGTACGTGTCATTGTGTGAAAATGACAGTCTTAGGAAGATTGAAGAGGAAGAGAAATGTGAGAAGTTGTTTTCTGAAACAACTAAGAGAGACTATCCAGGGCGATGTATCGCCAAAATAACTATTCGGGATGATCACTGCAAGGATGGTAACTCCAAACATCTTGCAGGTAAAGGAGTAGACATGGTGGAGCAAGGATTAATTAAGAATCCTGATTTTAAGGTTCAATATGCTTCTGTAATTAGACAGTATCAGGATTTAGACCACACGAAAATAGTTCCACTTTTAGTAGAAGATAAACAGGGTGTGATATATTTACCACATCATGCTGGCGCACCAAATGACGAGCGCACAAAAAAGGTGCACACAGAATTTGATGCATCTTGTCAAGGAACGACATCACTTAATCACGATTTGATGGTTGGACCACTACAGCCTGAGTTGCGTCAAGCAATAACTCGATGGCGTTGCCATCCAATCTGCTTGCATGCAGATTTTATGAAGATAAAGGTTGCTAAGGAAGATGTTGACTTCCAACGTCTTTTTTGGCGAGATAACCCAGAAGGTGATTTACAGCATCTGAGGTTATTACGTGTCTCCTTTGGCACGTCATCAGCACCTAATCTGATTGTGAGATGTTTGCAGAAACTTGCAGGTGATAAAGGAAAAAATTATCCTTTATTAGCCAACCGCATCACGACAAGGATTTACCTTAATGATCGCAGTACTGGATGCGAATCTTTTAAGGAGGGTTTGCGAATTTATGCCAAAACGGATGAATTGCTTAGTCATAGCGGCTTTCAACTTCAGAAGTGGTCTAAGAAGGATGCGAAATGTCTTAGGAAAGTACCAAATGAAGATGAAAGTAAAGAGAGTTTTGAATTAAAAATAGATACAGTTAAGAAGAAAATATTAAGAATAACATTAAATTGGGAAAGAGAAAAATTTAAATATACAGTCCAACTTCCTCCGCTAAGTACATCTGTGACTAAGCGCAAAGTCATATTAGACATATCCCGCCTGTTTGACCCTCTCAGACAGATTTCACCGGTGATAATAAAGGTAAAAATTCTTATTCAGAAACTCTCGTTTAGAGGTCATGGGAGTAAATGGAAAAAATATATTAGTAAAAGAATATCGAAGATACTTACCATATCAGAGAGTAGCCATTGTTTTCACGTTGACAACCCTGCAGACTGTGCATCCAGGGGCGTAAATCCAGTAGACTGCCTTGATGATGACCTGTGGATAAAAAGAACTAAAAGGTTAAAATTTAATGTGATGAAAAACAGTAAAGATAAATTAGAAAAAACTAATGTGAATGTAAAAGATTCAAAAAGGAAAGGAAAGGTTAAAAAGATAAAGTTACTTACCTGTTTGTACCTGATCGCTGATGATCCCCAATCACTTACTTACCTTTGTCCAGTTTTTTAATGGCTTTAATTCTTGGTTTTTCATTATTAGTTTTGATAAGCACTCTGGACCAGACAACGTCATTGGTTGTTTTTTTATTTATTACGTAAAGGAAATGTAGATATTTATTACGAAAAATTAATTATCTTGCCAATTGTGAAAAATGTATGTAATATTTTTGATTTGGTAGAACTGTATTCATTAGATGTCTTATTTGGTAATTTAATATATTTATAAGTATTGTTTTATCCCTATATGTCTGTAGACAATTTATAATTTGTGGTTAATTATTTGATTTTGTTTGTGAGTAAATTTATTCAGTCATGGTGGGCGGTACTAAATTTTTCGGATAACATTTTATATGTTTGTTATTATGGACATTCTGTCCATGGTGGGCGGTATGTTAAACGCTAAACAGTAATTTTAGTATCTTGTTCAACTACTGACCAATAGATGGCGATGTACATAGTAAAATTAAATTGACATCTCGCTAAGGAGATTCTTTGTCTCCGACATAGGTAGGGCTGTGAGGGGCAAATAAAGTTGAGATTTGTATTCTTGCGATTGTAGTTTCATTTCTCCTATCGGCTCCTTTGGATTAGAGATGTAAAAAATAATCGATTTTTATAATCGATTATTTTTTCAAAATAATCGATTTTTAATAATTAATTATTAAAAATAATTATTTTTAATAATTAATTATTTTTCATAAAAGATTTTTAATAAAATAATTATTTTTCATAAAAAATTGTTCCTTTTTTTAAATCAATTATTTTAATAATCCTTTTTCTCGTTTCACTCTTTTTTTCTTTTCTTTTTTTAAGATTACATATACACTGTCGGATGTAGTCAAACTACACATTTTAATAGAATTTCACAAACAGCTCATCTGTTATTATTTATTGGTAGTTGTCCAATAAATAAAATAAAAATAATCGATTTTATAATTGACTATTTTTTCAAAATAATCGATTTTTAATAATTGATTATTTTTCATAAAAAATTGTGTTTTAAAAAATCTATTATTTTAATGGACAGATTTTTTATGGACTTTTGACTAGCCTGTTGGCGTAGGTAGCCGTGATTCTGACTTCAGATCTGCGGGTCTTGGCTTCCGATTACCTTCGAGAGCTAACATTATCTAAAAACAACTTTTACAACAACTATTATTACTTTTGTAAAGACAACTTATTAGTTCGATGTATTTATACTGGGTGTATTTATATATGTGCTTAAAATTATATATGTTATTATTGTACATTATTTACCAGTTACCTGTTACCCACACAATTATTACCCGTAACACAAGTTACTTACTTTGCGGTTGTATAAACGCGTGTGTAATTTTTTTTTGTTAAATAAATATATGAGACACTTACACATACGGTCGTCTATCCCCAAAGTAAGTAACTTAATACTTGTGTTATGGTAGACAGAAAACTGGTGAATATATACTTATATATTTTTTAAATACATACATAAATACAAATATACACCCAGGCTCAAAGGCCGACAAATACTTTTTATAGAAAATGTTGGCCCTCGGCGGGAATCGAACCCGCGACCCGCAGAGCAGAAGGCAGGATCACTACCCACTGCGCCAACGGGCCAGTCTATGATGTCTATGTGTAATTGTCCCATATATTTATTTAATAAAAAAAATTATAATTTAGTCGGAAGGGACCAGCGTCGATGACGTGCGGCTTTCATGTCGCAACACGCCACGCACGATGACACCCACCACACCGAAACAGAACGACAAGCCGGTTGACAAGAAACGCATCAACATTGGCAAGATATCTGAGATACCACCATTCAGGTAACAATAGCCTTATATTATATGCATACTTTTTGTTAGTCATAGACGTTACTTTGAATATATTTTTCTTGACCACTGTATTGAATGAATGAATTAATGAAATATACTTTATTGTACAACAAAATATTAAAATAACAACAATATTGATGCCACTTCTAAATATTTTGATCTAGTTTAGAGAAGAGAATCATTATAATAGTTACAGTCTTTCCAATCATTTATTTAACTTATGACATCTATTAGATGATGAGGGATGCCAAATTCCATTTCTGACTCGATTTCTAATAACGATCGATTATATTTACATAGAAGTTTGAATTGATTTATCATAACCCCTTTTTACTCAAACTTTTGTATTGTTTTATAGAAATAAACATGCATCCAAATGTCTGAATTATGTATTTAAATAAATATGAACTTACATTTATTGCATTATTTAAAACAAACATGTTTGTAAAACAATGAAAAAGTATTAATTATCAATAATACCCCCAAATATAACAATATGTGATATGAAAACTTCTTTGTTATTTTATTTGACTAATAAATAATATTATTTAAATCATTCTACAATTTCAATTACGAGTATAATTCTAGAGGCTCAACTTATATCGGTGATAATTAGCGTATTACATCAATATCTTTAGCAAAAACAAAGTTACCACGAAGCATTGTATTTGTTAAGTGTGGTTTTTAATGTAAAAATTACGGAACTGTATGAGCGTTTGTACGTCAAAAGTTAAATAAAAGGTTGGAAATATAGTTAATATAAATAGAATAGTATACGTCCCTCGTTTCATTGACTCGCAATGTCACAAGTATTTCACTAATAGTTAGAGAGAGAGAGAAGTTTAGCAAAAGTAGAAATAACTTGGCTCAGCAAAAAGATGTTATAAAAATTACCCTTAAACTACCTTTAGGCTATATTTGAATGGCAAAAGCGAGCTTGAATTTAATTTAAAGGTTAAACTTCAAGGTCACCGAATATTTTTTTTACTACATGCATGGAAGGTATCGGCAAGCAGAATTATAGCGTTGCTTGGTATTTAAATGCGCTGTTATTTACTGCACATAAGAATATCGATTGGTATAAATATATCAGATTTATTTGTTTAGTAACCTGTTTGTTGTTGAGAAGATTATCTATGCAGTCCAAAGTAGATTAATGAACTGTAATAATAAATAAACATACTAGTGCCTTAGCAATAACCTTGGACAAATATTCATTTGATCAAATATGCTGTGTATATTGCAAGTTGAGTTAATAACTAATGGTAGTACGAACCGAAGGAGATGGACATTGCCTTAGCGCATTTTTGTTTCTGTATTTTAGGTATTTGTCCAAAGACATGATGTTTTCATGAACAACATAAAATAAGAATTCGTTAATATGTTGATTGGAAGACATACCAATAAAAAGTATTAATCTGGTTCTCAGTATCAAGAAACAATCTCAATACCCCAAATCCTACCAAATCCACGTCCTAAATACCCCAAACATAGTGGTTATGAATTGCGTCTTCGAATAAAAGCTCAGGTCGCTGGTTTGCGTATGCGTATAATTGCGAATTTTGACAATTTACAATAAATGAATAAGTTGTGCGCGTACAATAGGTAGTTGACGTATATTTTTGAATATTAACGATGATTGATCGATTGACGTTTGACGTTACAATTGACATTTGATATAACGTGACGTTTAGATTGAAGGATGTCGAAATGACGTTTAGGTCTGGATTCTTGCGTTAATACATAGCATCATCTTATTAATCGGATATACTTGGATATATTCGATATTTACTTTACGAAAGCTATCAGTAGATTCAAAATATAATCAATTGAATAACCATAGATCTATAACCAAGATTAAGGCACCATTAATGCGACTTACGTGACCCTGACGATCAAATCAAACACACGAATACACCCAGGTCTCATATGAGGGGGTTAGAATCAAACCTAGCTGTATCTAAAATAATTAAAATTGAGTAAAATGAAAATTTTGTTTTATGTGTTTAATTTTTAGTTTCGTAAAAAAAAACACATACAGATACACAGATTTAATCACTGTGAATTTAAGTAATATCAATCTTAGCGTTTCCTGCAAACTGTAATAAAAATATTTAAAATTAGCTGAATTTGATTGTGTCTTTAGGATTTAGTTATTTTTGATTCTGATCCCCTCATACAACGTAGGTAGCCATGGGTTCTTGCCGCACACCATACGGCATGATGTCTTTCTATACACATCAGCCCTCCAATACACTGAAAGCCTCTTGACACCTTAGGGATCCAATGTACCGTGCCGTACTCTGTGACCCGCTCATGGCCACTTCCTCTTTTACTCTCTATACTTCATATCTAACAGTTTTCGACGAATTAAATAATTACACAACACGCAATGCCAAGAGAAATACCATCATAGCACATTAAGAATGAATTATGCCCAATCAGCAACAGTTTACGAGCTTGCAATATGTGTTTTCAATCTGGGATCTGTTAAAATTTATGGATCATCCATTTTACATATCATACAAATTAGTTCTCATGTATTTCAAATTAGTTCTCATGTATTTCAAATTAGTTTTATTTTTGTTTTCAGTTAATTTGACACACGTAATATGCCTGGATGGGTGTGTAGTTAAGTTTATTAAGTGACATTCCATTCAATCAGTATTTTTTATCTACGCTTATCTGTTAATGTGTTGTGATTTTGTTTTTATTTGCAATAAAGTTTATCCTCTCGAACTTTGTAGTTTCTTTTCTCGTTTGTACAAAATGAGAATAAGTTATAGTTTAATCTGTATACAAATGTAAATACTGATAAAAAGATCTTATTAATAGGAACAAAGGTAAAATATTTTTATAAAAATTATTAAACTTCATTTAGCTTTGCTTAACTTGCTGACCCTTGCCGATTAATATAAACTTAGTCATCACCGTGTACTTCAAAAACATGAACTAATACAATTTTGTAACTATAAAATTTCTTTAAAAATAGTATAGAACTTTTAATAAAGACATGTATTCATCACAATATTTTATATTCGTATACTTTTTGTCTAGTATTTAATCAGTTTCATGTATTAATTACGTTATTCTTAAACGGATGATATCGCGTCTTACAAAAATTATGTATGTTGATATTTTATTATGTTATATTATTATGTTATATATTTGAATAAGTATAGTAACGTAACAAAGCTTATTGTTAGTGAATGATTAGGTAATTTATTCATTATTTAAAATACTACGCATTTAACTTATTTTAAGGAACTAACTCATTATACATCTGTATAACAAATAATCACAATCAATCAATCAGTAAAATTTTGTAAGAAAATATAATAAAAATTTAACAATCTAATAGAAATGGACATTTATAAATTATATATAAACTTATAAGTATTAAACATATAGGTGATTTATTCAAAAAAGTATATTAGATGCCTCGGAATATTCGAAAATATTGTCAGGCGATTATCTTATAAAATTATGCTGACTACGATAGGTAGCATAACTGGATCTATTGTCATTTATAATATTAGTATAGATATATGGAATATAATCTGAAAAACAACTGCATATTTCAACCTTAAGCTTAAGATTTACCTTAACATGTTAAGTTTGTGAAAATTTGTACGCAAACCCTATTCTTAATTTTCCATATTCGTCATAGTATCACGTAGTATTTAATAAACACATTCCTTTTATCACTTATCATTATACCATTCAGCACACTCACTTACCCTGGTTTTTATAAGCTTTACCCATCTTTACACTTGCTTGCGTTAGAAGTTAACACTTTATTTGTCACCTTGAAAGTTTCGTATCTTTCAGACCTAAGGCGGCTTCCGTAACAGAACCGGCAGTTACAACTGGTTCACTACAATTGCTGCAAGATGTAAGCCCAACCAAACCTATCAGGCGAAAGGTATGTTTACATACACAGAAGAAATTCTCCTCGGAATTCTTTTTCTTGCGTCATTACCGCTGTAGCAAGATTGTGTGAACTTGTGTTCCAAAGAAAATCCAAATATAATATTATGTTGTGGATGATTTAATATACCTTTACTGGTACTTTTGATTGGTTTGATTTATAATACCCGTAAATCTAACACCAATCTCTTTCTATTATCCACTTAAATGTAATTAGGAAGCATGATCCTTCCATAGTTAAAGACTTACAATCTATCGCTGAAATTCGTTTTGTCCTGGTCCATTCTAAGTCTTAAACAAAGCGTTTTTATTAAGTGAATGGTTTAAAGTCTTTTTTAATATTGGAATTTGTGTTTGGCAAAGGTTTAAGGTGGCAAAGAACCTAAACTGTGCAAAATTTTATGGCTTGGATATCTTCAACAGATCTGTAATAATCGACATCATTCGGTTGAAAAAGAACAAAGTTGAACTGATCCTTAAACTTTGTTGCGAGCGAATTTATTTAAAAGTTCCTATGATAAATTGTTCGTGTTCATTCATATACATTTCGCTAATAATTATTGGCAGATTGATATTACCTTGCAATTTTAGAATGACAATTCTAAATCTGAAATGTACAAGAGCATGCATTCATGTCATTAATTCAAACTACCTCTAGTTTGAATTTAAAAAATTCGTTTTTAACTTCGGATCATTTTCAAAATCGACCTAGCTCCAATTCGACTTCGTTATTCTACGAATTGAGATATATTTTTCTAAATTGATTCTTTGTTCATTTCCATCTCAGGAAGGCACGCCCGGAGCACCGTTGTCTCTGCTCGGCGTCCGCGGCCTGAGAGACGAGCCCTTGCACAGATCAGCCCATTGCATCCCACATCCCACCCAGCACAAACCGTTGATCAATCCCACCTTGCAGGTTGGTTTATCCCCGAGTGAATGCCATGGCGTTCAAACATTGTTCCTGACCGAAATAGATTTAGTTGCGTATCCATAGAGCTATTCTAAAGGGAGCCAGCGTAAGATGTGTCGAAAATAAGCTTATCAAGCTATTTACCTCTCTTTTTTTGTGCATCATCTGAAGATTAAATTGAGTTATTTGGATCAAATTGGGTGTTGGAAAATTTCGAACTCATTTTCCTTTTGCATAAAAAAACGCGTACAAATTTAGAAAAAAATGTTTCTAAACGTTTAAATTAAAAGCGCAACATGAATTTTGAATATTTCTCTGCGCTTGTGTAATCACGCAATCGTCAATGTCTAATCAGACAAAGATAAATATGGACCTCTCATCTTCTCTCTCTTATTTATGTACCATAAAAAATGTTGGAAAAACATTATTGGTAAAAAAAGTGTACAAAGGTCAACTTATCCCTATGACAGAGATCTCTGCCAGCTAACCAAACTGAGACAATTTATAGTTAAGAAAAAGTTGGTACGCAAATATCAAACATTATGAATCAGAACCTTATTAATAATTTCTTCTCTCTTATTATTTGTTGGACACTATCACTTACAAATATGGCGTATGGCTCCCGTGCTCAGTGTATAACTCTATGCGCATATCTCGTTTTTTTTTCTTTTATCCATATTCTTTATATTAAAAATTAAAATAACATTTGTCATAGTTACATATACAGTCTACATTTCATCCTCAACCATAGATAAAGTTAAAAAGTTAAACTTGTTTTTAATATCATTGTGAATGTAGGTTTATAGAATAAGGCGTTACTTTGCGGAGGTCCATAATACAAAAGTAATTAAATTATTATTTTGCTATATTCTGCGATAAAACATTGACATTTTTATCGCGGATTATAGCAAAAGAGTATTTCACAAGGAATTACGAAATATTTTTTTTAACCTGTATTTTACCCTAATATCTAAGTGTAAAACTGTCTCAATGATTGTTAAAAGAGACGATGTCTCAAAGAAAATTTGATCAATATTGGTTCACCGGATTATCCATGAAAACGTAAAAGACAGAAAGACTTCATATTATTAATATAGATATATGGTGGATTTATCTAATGCTTCTTGAAGTCATCATTCTCTTACCCTTATCCCACTCTAAGTGGGGTCGGCACAATATGTCTTCTTCTTCCATTTTCCTCTATCATTCGTCAACTCAATGCTTCTTGAAGTGTTGGAAATAAACAGCAAATTATATTTTACTATCACTGTCTTGTTATTACGGTAAAGGAGTTGTCTGGTAGTGTGACCGCGGGTGGTTCCGAACCAGATTTGAACGCAGTACCCTCGATCACGCCATCGATGGAAACCAGCGCCACTTCCAGCGAAGACGACAAGCCGAAAGATAAGAGCAGTGAGTAGCATAGACTATAAAGAAATTTGCAGAATTTTCAAATGTAAAGCATTTTTTCTATCAGAATCATCGACACACACCTCGCAGAAAAACACTCCATTCTAAGCCCACACACACAAACATTACTCTCTGTATACAAATAAGATTTTACTTTATTCTTTTTAATTTTCCGATAAATCTACAAATGGTTTGGGCTGTAGAGGGAAGAACTTCCTCACAATTCCTTCCGCATGGCATTTACTATTTCGAGTTATAACTCGAATGGTCAATGGAAAGAAATCTAAGGGAAGCAAGTTTTCGTTTGCTGAGACAGTTAATTCGAATTACCCGTCAAAATTTAAATAGTGTGCAAAGTGATCCGTGCGAGTTACATTATGAGTGTGGAAAAGTTTTATCGCGCCACGATTTTGCATTTGAGTCAGTTTGTGACCACGGTGGATGAAACTCCACCGAAACGTCGAACCTTATACAAAGGTAACGTGATTATCGCGATGTGACCCGGTTGTTTATATTTTAATTGTTAATAAATAGTACCTGGTTGACCGAGCCGAGTTGAGATTTTTTACAAAATAAAAAAAATTAAAAAATTATGTTGTAGTTGGGATCAATCCTAGGTATTTACATTTCTCAAGACTGCCCGAATAAGCTACGCTGATTTGACAGCTCATGGCGAAAATTCAGTTCAATATAAATTTTAGTATTTTTAATGCCCAAAAACAGGAATAAAACTATTTTTTTACATAAAACCTAGCTAGATCGGTTTTCTTTAAAACCCACTTCACACAATTTCACGTTCTTCACCGCTTACTACGCCCGGCGAAAAACCATATCGCCGCCGCCGACTGTACCCGGTTTTGCTGTGAATCGGCCACTGACTGAGACAGTTGGCGCACGCAACGCTGCAAACTGCGTACAGTGAGCGCAACACTAGCAAATTGTGGACATAACATTTCAAATATATGGAAGGGCGTATTAAACCGATACGCCACAAACTCAGTCGGCCACTCACAGTTTGCCTACTGGGGACACAGGCTAACTCATTTAATTATTAAGGATAAAAGTAAATGTTATCGTGTACCAGGTCGATCGCGCGCCCGCGCTGCTTTAGTGAAGCGTGTCCGTTCTGTGGCGGTGTTTTCTCTGGGTCTACGCAAAGCCCGCGAGGCCGCACTCGCCGCGGACAAACACTCGCCTCATACACCTGAACGACCTCATACTACGCCCGTACGTATTAATCGACCAAACAGCTGAACTAGCATTTAAATTCAAATCCCAAATATTATTTATTCAAGTGAACTTGTAAACATGTTTTTTTAAACCATCACCTCTACTGCTGGTTCGAAAGCTGTTTTTACCAAGAATATCCAGCAAGGAACTCGGCGGTTGCTCATTTCAAAATAATTGCTATAACTAGTTATATTTAGCTATTTGTATCTTGTACAGGGTCAAACAGTAGCTATATCCACGCATTCTTATCAGCTAAGTAATCCTCAATAGTATAGTAGGCTTTTTGTATAAATTTTTTTTTAGCTGCTGAAATGGCAAAACTAAAAATTGATTGCGGAATTCAGTATAGAATCTTATACCCAGACCCAGAAACGAATTACGTACTTTTGCAAAACAGGAGCCGCAAGCTTATTAATCATTATCCAATAATCTGATGATCCAAATTATGTTCTTTACATTTTTACATTGTTTTATCCACTATATTATAATTTATATGCTTCGAAATGTGTATGTATGTATGTGTGTGTGGCTGTATGTTTTTAAGGTATTGGTTGATTGTTTTTGTAGTGGCCTACCTTTCATAAATTTAAAAAGTTTTTCGTATCGTCATTATCGTCATAGTAAAGATTCCACCTCATCCAATACATATTTTTTATAATATTGAAATACTAATATTTACTGCTATAAGCACAATGTGACTGGCCCGTTGGCGCAGTGGTGGTGATCCTGCCTTCAGCTTCGCGGGTCACCGGTGCGATTCCCGCCGAGGGCATTCCAACATTTTCTATAAATCGATTTGTTGGTCTTCGAGTCTGGGTGTATATTCGTATTTAAGTATGTATTTAAAAATTATATATCTATATATTCACCAGTTGTTTGTCAACCTTAACGCAAATATTAAGTTACTTTGGGGACGGACGACCGTATGAGTAAGTGTATAAAAAAAATGTTTTGAGAGACGATCGAGACTATTTATAATTATACAAACTGAATTACATAATACTGTTAAACATGGTGCCACAGCGTGGTGCGAAAGCCGGTGGTAAAGGGTGTGCGAAAGACGCGAGATGGCCATATCGGTTAAACTGCTATAATTTAAACATTCGTTTACGTAACTACTGTACCTATTTCAGGGCCCCCCAGCACCGATGTTAGGCGGCGAACTATCTCTTATACCGATAGAACAGCTGATACAAGTTGAAGACGTCAAACCGCGCTCTGTTACTTAAGTATACCCGGTGTTATGTTCAATAGTAATTTTCAGGTACATACGAGTATTTGTGACAAAAATCTGCGTGTACTAAATAGTAAAAGAGTTGGTGATCAAAAGTAATACAACATTTGAACGATAATAATAATAATAAAAACTCTTTATTGCACACCAAATAAATAGAAAATACAAGACAAAAGAAGTAAAAATAAACAGGAACACATATAAAAGTGCAAAGGCGGTCTTATCACTAAGAGTGAACGATTTTAAACTTCTACACACAGTCAATTATTGTAGCAGTTTTAACGTTACTTATAATTAGTATAAAAGATCAAGTGCAGAGTCATGGTATAATAAAAACAACATGTTTTTCTCTAGTGAAAAATTATAATTTCTTTACTAATGGTTTTATTAGGTGTTTTGAGTAATGTAACTAAAACGTTGAAACTATTTAACTAATTTAATGAAATAACGTAGTCAGTTTTAAGTATAAGTAAAATAAAAATACTTGGGATTATGATTTTTATCATTATTACATGTTATCTTATAGGATCGAATATAAAATTTACAATCAACACAAATCCATACATCAATTGAATGATTTGAATACCTTTTTTTGTAATATTTTGTGGTATTCACAAATGTTTATTTTTCTACATATTATTATAAATATTTTAAAATATCCTTTGTTCCATCATAGATCATTTTATTAACGGTTTTGTACAGTGAACTCAATTTGACTTGTTTTGTAGATAATATACTGGTGATCACCAGCTCTTTATCTATACGCACAATAATTTATTGTGTTAACAAAAAGGGAATGAATGAATTGTTGTTTCGTTTTAAGTTGAAAATAATATATTGTTACAATTTATTTATTTTGATAAATTCTCTAAAAATATAACAAAATTGGGATGTGAAAAAATGAAATGACTTTCGGCAATATAATTTAACTGGTCGACTATCTTCGTAAGTTCTTATACACATATACACATAAACGTGCTACTACGGGTGAAAAAGTAAAAAAAAATAAGTTATTCATCAGTTCCCCAAAAAAGATTTTTTTTATTTATTTGTGGAATTCTCTAAAAACTGTTTAATTGTCTATGAACTGTTAGTTCTAACGTCTTTTACAGCGTCAACGGGCGGAAAATGAATCAGATATATTTTTTTCATACAGTGTAGCCAATTTTTAACTGTATTTTTAACGTGTATATGCTGCTTGAATTGCATATGCATTACAGAATTTAACACATTGTTGACAGAAAATAATTTCGAAAATAAATTATTTAGTTTAGTATAAATATTATTTTACCGAGGTTTTTGTATTACTGATGTACTGAGTGAATAATATTTTCTAAAAAAATAATAATTTTATAGATAAGGGTAATTAAGAATCCTTTTTTTATCTTTTTTTACACAAAGATAAAGAAATAATTCTTAATAGTATATTTAGGATTATAAATTTATGAATTGCCTTGAATTGTATGTACACATTACGATGTAACTCGAAATTACGGAGATAGCCGATTGTCATTACCGAATCAGATGTACTATACTTTAATGTTATTGGTTATTATGACTTAATTATTGCCTAAAATTGATCTCTTATTATATTTATTGCGATGCTTTTATTTTAGATGTATTAGTATAGTAAATGAAACCAAATCTTGCAATAAAAACGAGTATAGCAATAAATTTTATTTAGTCGTTCTATTAGTTATACAAAATGCTAGATATTTAGATGATATTTATTCAGCAGTAGAGTGTTGGCAGGATAAAGAAGTAAAGAACGGTAGCATTGTTAATTATAGCTAGTTTTTATGTATACAGTTAAAAGGGTAGGTGTAACTAGATCTGGGAGGTATTGGTAATGGGGTAAATTTGACCCTTTTTCTCTTTCCTTATTAGTTAGACCTATCTTTGGGTTAAACGTAAGTTGTGTTTGAAACAACGTATATTTTTTAATATTAGGCGAAGCTTTATTAATGTATGCGTCGATACCGGTCGATATATGTACTAAGGCAGGGGTGTCAAAATCAAAAGCTATCTTGGGCCAATGCTTAACTTTAGGTGGGTCGCGAAAAGTATATGTTTATTGAAACAAGTATTTTTATTTTGAGTAATAAAGATATAGTTAAATTATTGAAATATTCCTTATCTTATATAAAAAATGAATGTTTCTCTGTATGCCCTTTATAGACTCCGGAACTAGCTGGACTGATTTTAATAAAATTTTCAGACATTTTTAGAATGACCCATTTTTTTAAACTCAATCAATCATCAATGACATTTCTTCCTACTGATGTCTTTATATTAAGCCCAGCGAAGCGTGGTTGGACCGCTATAACTTTATAAATTAATTTATTATAAGTTTATGTGCTAATTTCGTTTCTAATTTGATACATTAGTTGCCGCGAGTTTGACACCCCTGTACTAAGGTGTTGGAGAGCTATTTTGGAGCAATATTAATCTTCGATAATATTCTCCAATTACAAATCGCGCTCTGGATTTATAAAGATAACAGATACTTTAATTTCGGTAAATGAAAATAACAAATTACTATTTTTCTATTTTTTTTTTGTTATAGTCGTTTAAAACTAAATGCAAGTTTGAAATGGACAGCGAAATTCGGACTTCCAAATATTTATAAAATAAGTTTTGACAGAATTATACGAAAGTTGAGAGTGACATTAATCCAATTCTAACCCAATTGCACTATTACGTAAAAAAAAACTACTACATATTTTGAAGGGAGATTCCATAAAGAATTTATTGCATCGTCAATTTGTTGTGCTAGGGCGTGTTTTGCTATTACATTATTTAATGCCTTGCTACTCTGACGGATAACAGGCATTATCCATATCCGGATTTATAGCGCGCCTGGTAAAAAAAGATCCCAATTGACTTGGTAGATTTAACAAACAAGCACCCTTAATGATTTCTAAATTTTGATTAAATAAAGTATAATACCATAGACGATATAAACTAGTTGGGCTTATCCGATAAAATAAGACGTGAGTAAAGCCAGTTTCTATACATTAATGATATCAATCCGTTAATAATGTTTATAAAAATCGTTAAAACCAAAGTAAATTATAAATTTTAAAAGTTTGTTCTCGAATAATAAGTACAAATTTCACTAAAGGACTTTGCTATGAAAGTGAGAAAGATAAGGTACGTTGGTCGAATTTTGAACATTTTTTAAAGTTTTTAAATATATTTCAATGTTGTTGACGTTTCTGTTAATTGCAATTGTTGTAAAGTTATTGTCTTCAAACCTCAAAACTTCAATAAGCAATCATCAGACAATAAGATTAAATATCTGGGTGACCGAGCTTCGCTCGGTAATTTTTTACAAAAAAAACTTTAAAAATAGAAAAAAACAATTATTTAGTTGGGGATCGATCCTTGGCACTCACATTTCTCGAGGCTGCCCGCTAACCGAATAAGCTACGTCGACTTGACAGTTAATGGCGAAAATTCAATTCAATATAAACGTTAGTGTTTTTTAATGCCCAATAATAGGGATAAAACAATATTTTTTTTACATAAAACCTAGCTAGATCAATTTTTCTCCCCCAAAACCTCCTACATGCTGAATTTCAGGAAAATCGTTGGAGCGGTTTCTGAGATTCGAAAAATATATATATATACAAGATTAACTCATTTAAATATAAGATTAATATGGTAATGCTTTTACTTACTTTGCGGGCAGCCATCTTGGTCTAGTGGCGGATAACTTGCTTGACTATTATATTCTTCTATATAGAAATCGCCCTTAGCTTACGATCCGCGGATCAATTCAAATCAACGGTCTCCATAAGCTTAAGTTCGATTAAAAAAAAAATCGAACAGTTTTCTTAAGCTTAATGTTAAAGAAATTTCATTTGAGCTCTTATTTAATTCTTCGCAACCTTTCAACCGATGGAGGTCCACTGCTATATATATATCGCCCTATCCGTAGAATAAAGTCACATCTATGTATGCATAGGAAATGTGACTTTATTCTTTGGATAGGGCGATATTGGGAGGGTATTGCACGCTTTACGATTTTATCCCACCGTTTCGACTACGTAATAATATGGCTTAATTCACATTCTATTCTTTAACAAGTAACAATATATATATGAAATAACAAGATAACCTAAAGGTTATACCAACCTATTTAAACATTATAAATACAAATGTCTGTGTCTGATAACAGGCATAAATAAAATTGTATAGAAACATTAGAATAATAATATTTTACCAATAATTAATAACTTCTTTAAGTATGTAGGAGATATACTCCTTATTGCAACCATTTAATCTAAAGCTTGCTTGTTGGTCGCTTTTGTGTTCATCTACGCTTACATTAAAATAATGATAAGTTATATTAAATCCTTCTGAGTGTCAATCGGATTCTAAATCTAATTTTTAATTCACAATTTGTTATCTGTAGTAAGAACAATTTTCTACTATACACCGTCAACTGGTCAGCCAAAGATTTCAAATTATTTACAAGAACCACAATTTTGTTCACCGAATGTATTCCTCAAACTTTTGACTGGACTTTAAGCTTTGCACTTTGTCAGACTATAAACTTTTAACGTAGATTATAATCCTCCATCGTACTATTAACCTTTGTAATGTAGGTAGGTTACAGATTATAAATCCTGCCTCCATACAGACTATACTATCTTGAATGGGTAACAATTTTGGTTTTAATAGTCTTCCGCGGTTTGGCCATGGGCGTAGTTAGGTACGGGCAGAGGGTTGCAGCTAGAAGAGCGGTTTGGTCGCTGATAAATTGACACTTTATTATGTTTGTATAGAGGATCATGCGTGGTATTCGGCTGAATAGAATAGTACCACTCTCCTTTCTTACCGAGGTGTCATAAAAGGCGACTAAGTTGACGCACCGTGGTATCCGGTTGAGTAAAATAGACCACCCTCTTTCTTACCGATGTGTCGTAAAATACGACTAAGGTAAGTTGACGTCAGGCAGGCGGCCGGTCGTAAAATACGTAGCGAAATCATGTTTTGTAACATGTTGTGCCGACCCCCTACTTAGAGTGGGATGAGGGCAGGAGGATGATGATAGGGGATCATGCGATAATTTATCTCACCTCCGCTACTAATGTGAAATAGATGTTAAACCAAACACACACAAAAACAGTCTAGAATTTTCCGCCCCCTCGGTATTCTGGCTACGTCTTTGGGTTTGGCTAATCTTAATAGACATGTGTATTTTATTCCTTGGGTATTCTACTACTTTATTATTAACTAACGCATAATTAATATTTTGTCCATTGTTTCGTTAAATACTCGATCTTAAACTTGTAAAGGTGATGAAAACGCTTTACCTATTCTTCTTTATAGCATTGCGATGTAGCAGATTGAATGATATTTGTTATTACTTAATTATTTTTTATATGGGATATTGATAAATGTTGCATTTTACGTAGAATATAAAATTTTATGTTTGCAAAATAATGACGTTGTTTCATTTTTCCATTAATTTATAAGGTACACTGGTATTGAGGATTTGTTCTAAGGGATAAAGTAGATTTAATTTAACATCTAGTTTAAATCATGTGACCAAAAGAGTTTTAGTAAAGAGGGGGAGGCCGAAAAAAAAAATGGATGGATTGTGTGAAAAATGATATGCATGTTAAAGGAGTTCCACCAGAGTTGACGAATGATAGAGGAGAATGGAAGAAGAAATATTGTGCCGACCCCCACTTAGAGTGGGATAAGGGTAAGAGAATGATGATCTAGTTTAACATTAACTTAACTTATATACCATACAAATTACTGGAGAAAAATAATGTATTACCACATAGCCTCACGCTTGGTCGGTCTTTTCTTGGTAATCTCCAAATTACATGAACGGATTTTCATACGCTTTTCAACAATAGAAAGTGCAAGTTTAAGTAGATATATAATTTGTTAACGTTTTATGTAATGTTGAAATAAGACATGTCTGGAAGCATTACCTAATCAAAAATTCTGTCTTCATTGTGATTCAAAAAATCAAATCAAATCGTTCTTCAAGATAACTTTTACAAGCAGTTTTCAATTGTCTAGGATTCATTAGATTTAATGAAGCAAGTTATATTTCAGCTGGTTTGTATCGTTGCCCTTGAACCAGCAAAAAACAAATGGCAAAAGGAAGTCAAAAATGGCAAAAGGAAGTCAAATACTTAGGTGTCATTCTCCAACCGACCCTATCCTTTATCCGACACATCCGCGTTGTCCGTAACCGGGCAGCGTTCGCCATGGGACGCCTCTATCCGATACTGTGCAAGACAAGTAAACTGTCATTTCGCAACAAAGTGACACTTTACAAAACTTGCATCAGACCCATTATGACCTATGCGAGCGTCGCGTTCGCGCACGTTCCGAAATCACGACTGTGTCCGTTGCAGACACTTCAAAATCGATTCATGCGTACAGCCACTGGCTGTCCGTGGTTCGTGCGCAACGTGAACCTCCAGAGATCTCGACCTACCCACGATAGCCGATCTTTTCAGACGATTCTCGACGACTTACTTCGAGAAAGCGTCCATCCACCCAAACCCCCGTATAGTGGCCGCGTCCAACTATAAGGCGTTCAGGCACCCCAACCAGATTCACAGGCGCCCGAAGAGCGTCCTTAACGACCCCGACGATGCTATAACAGCATCCAACAAGATATACACACTACACGCACACAAACAGCGTCTTCGCCGGCGAAGACGAGGTCCCCGCTTGCTTGTGTCAAGCGGCCGCAGCCCTCTGCCGCGGCCGCCGTGACGCAGACTTCTTCCAAGTCATTTATTAGATGCAGCCCTCCAAAAACGCGCCGCCTTAAGCCGAGGTTCGGTCTCGCAGGAGACACCCTTAAGGCGACGCCCCCTGTAGGGCGGGTGCTTGTAATGCACCCGCTTGTATTAACCATTTCTTCTCGGCGATGCTTCCGCGCTCGCCCGTCTTATCGGTGACGCTGTCAAAGCCATTAGGGCTAACAGTCATATTCGAAAAAAAAAATGCGGTTAAATTTTTTAATCAATTTAGAAATTCAAGCATTTTTATCATTAATTTATAGTGCAATAGGTATACTTTACGTATAAGCATATTTCTTACACTAAACTTTTTCTGTCTAATATTAATTACGGAATTTAAAAATATACCTAAGGTGGAATTTTGCTTCTTTTACAGATTTGCAAAAAAGACCACGATAGCATATATTATCTAAGTTTTAAGAATAGTAAGTTCTGTGAAACTAAGATCGAAAACCTGAGATAGGATAAAGAAAATAAAATATGTTTAATTATATCCTCATAAATATATTCATCTTATAAAAAATCTTAGCACCATATCACGTCATTATTAAAATAATACGACACATAATTCTATCGTTAAAGATTAAGCAAAAAATATAAAAATAGTTAAACTTTTTTACCATTTTTAATGGTTTTGTTTCTTAAACAATGATCAATCCTAATAGAACTTCAGATTGCAGCAGAGGTGTCGGAAATTTTACGTATTTTTATAAAACTTTATAAGAAAAATCGTCTATAAATCAAGTGGATTATTTTAAACAGCGTTTGCATCAAATGCTCAACTGAGTTATCTTAATTCTACTGTTTCCAATAACAATCTATTTCCTTAAAAAAACATTTTTTTTATGAACAATTTTCTGTATTAAATACGAAAAACAGAAAAAATGTGATGAATATATTACGCAGCATTGCAAAATTGGTAATTTATTAAAAGTTTGGTTGAGACAAAGTATTTCAAACTATTTTAAAAATAATCAGACTTAGGTTACGTTTACAAGACTGATCCTATCCTACTAGATAATATTATAAATGCAAAAGTTTGTAAGTATGGATGTATGTTTGTTAGGTACGTTACTTTTGGACGGTGAATCCGCTGAACTAATATATATGAAACTAGCGGCCTGCCCCTGCTTCGCACGGGTATAAAATATATATCCCATGTCAGTCAGTGTAAAAAAAAATGATTAAAATTGATCCAGTTGTTTTGATTTATTCATTACTACCCGTGGCCCGCAAGCGTTAAATTTGGAGAAAAACAATTTCCTCTCCCTATACCAAGACGATTTCCTGCTATCTTTGGAATATCTAAACTCATATAGTACATTTTTACTTATTTACTTTTACATTTTACCTATGTATTTTATTTTTACAATTAATTACAGAATGTCTTTAAACAAACTCTAAAAGATTCGAAGTGCTATAGGGTTAAGCGCGGCGTCCTCACGGCATTTTAAATCTGTAATATCTCCGAAAATGTTCAC
Organism: Morpho achilles; assembly: GCA_947086495.1. NCBI lineage: Eukaryota > Metazoa > Arthropoda > Insecta > Lepidoptera > Nymphalidae > Morpho > Morpho achilles. The sequence goes on along the minus strand of CAMTZB010000003.1, from coordinate 15,932,789 downwards.
TTAAATTACATACTGTAAACGGCCATATTGATCTATATTAAATCAACAATTTATTTAAGGTACTAAATTGGATAAGGATTAATGCTGTATTGTATAAAAATTGCTTTGAACATAAGGCATCATTTTTCGTAAAAATTAAATGAAAAAAACTGCTATTGTGGGTTATCCATAAGAGATAGATATATACCATCGCGGACTTTTCTGTAGACCTTTTTAAGGTGTACAAATACTTAGTACATCATTTTGATAAATCTCGTAGGGTTTAACCTGCGTTTGCAATGTAAGCGGAAAAAATGTAATTATTTACAGAAACCTCAAAAATTACAGTATTTCTCTACTTTGTATTGAATGTTATTATACGTACAAACCTTCCTCTGGAATCACTCTATCTATTAATAAAAACCGCATCAAAATCGGTTGCGTAGTTTTAAAGTTTTATGCGTACATACGGAAATATGGACTTTGTTTTATAATATGTAGTGATATGGCACAATTATTCCTTATACACACCGGAGTAACACATAGGCTTTAGAAATCCTTTTAATTCTACAAGAATAGAATGACATTGAAAAGCACCATCTATTATCCTATCACGCGACAACAGTAAACGCGAACGAAATTGCGGGTAAAATGATTGCTGTAATACAATGCTTACTAGTGATCATGAAATGGCCATAAAATGATAAAATATCAGTCGTGATTATGATTTGTTTCTTATTTTAGGTAATTATAACATACTTATGATAAAACTTGTGTGATTCTATAGATCTTTGTAAATATCTGCTTATAAATACCATTCAATAGAACTTTTGCTTTCCTAGGCAAAAATATCCGCATTAGATATTGTTAATTCTTTATAAAATTGGTTGTTAAACAGGTGTAAAGTTGGTGTGTATGAAATGTTCATAAATATATGTGTCTAACTCATCATTCCCCCATCTTTGTATCTTCTCTATAGCATCTTTCCAAAAGTGTGCATTTTGGTTTGGGCATAGTTTTGGTAACATCATAACTGCGATCAAACGCGTCTCCAGAAGTGAAACTTCGGCCAAGTGGGAACTTACGAGACTTACAACGGTTATATTGTTCAACTTTGCTTTATTGCATGTAGCCTGAATAGCGGTATACATCAACGATGCAATGATATTATAAAAACTTGAATAAAGTAACTTTTTAGTATTGAGATCTTCTAGAAATTCTATAAATCTAGAAGCCAATCTATTAGCTATATCTTCCAAGTCATTCTCTTTATAAGTTTCTATAACTTTTTTGGACATTATTATCACATTTAATTCAATATACATTGGATATATTTGTTTCATGGGTAATATTTCAGTCATTAGTTTTAGAATGTGCTGTATAACTGGTATACCAGCACTGGATTCAACTTTGTCACTTGTCCAATATGATAATTGACATATTTTCTTTATAAACTGAAACAGGAATTTCCGACATCTGTAAATACCCTTGTCAAGTACATCGAACATTTCAATGCATTTATTTAAAATACTGTTGACTAGTTCTAAACTTTTTTCCACACTATCATCATAAATTTGAATAATATATTTTGCTGTAAGACTCCATTTTACTTCAGTAAGACTGTTTACTTTATAGTTATCATAAACTTGACCCATTTCATTATTGGTCAACATTAACACCACAAATTCATCAATGATTTGACTGCGACAAAATTCTTTGTCTATAAAATCAAAGTTAGAATAAATTTTATTTATAATCGCATACTTTCTGTCTAGATTAGTAGAGCTTTTTTCTGTCCAATCTTTCATCACAGTCCATGCACTTTCAAAGAAGTTTCCTTTGTAGTTTAACAGATCGAAACTGGGTAAAAGAGTAAAGATCTCATCATCATCATTTTCATTTAAACTTAGTGTTAACATTTTCAATGTTTCATAAAGTTTCGCTTGGGAAGGCTCTTTTAGAATTCTTATTTTGTTGAAAAGAGCTTTATATATGGTCAACCTCAGGGACACATTTTTAGTTGTTTTCCAAACTTTAACAATCAAATTTGACAGATCTTCTATACCAAAGATTTCAAATGCCAAACGCAAGCCATGCTTTTGACTGGACACTGGAGTGTCTAAAACAGCTGTAATGAATGCAAGGCACTGTGGTAATGGAAGATTAACCGAGTATGAATTAAACATAGGTAAACAATAACGCACATAGTCTCCTTTAATATAGGGTAACACACTTGATAATGGCAAAGGAGGCCGAGAATAATGCACAAACTTACAAATGTATCTTTGAGTAGCTAATATTTCTTTGTCTATCGTGTCATGTGATATTTTAGGTTCTTTTGGTTCATAGTTTGACATGAAGGCAATTTTATGATCATCACTACTTATATGGAAAATAGATAAAACAATAGTATCAAGTAATGCATACATGTTTCGACCTTTACTACTTTCTAATAACCATTGATCACAATAAGAAAGAAAGTCTTTGGCTATATCATTTGAAAAATAAATTCTTAGTTTTTTAAATAAATTATTCATTGTTATACTTGAACAATTGTTGTTTGGTAGTTCTGTAAGTGTCTTAAGGAGTAATTTAGAATCAAGTTTTAATATTCTTAACAATTTTGCCTCTGTTATTGCTTCTATTTCATCCACTAAGAAGTAATGGTTTTTATATGTGCTGTCCAATGTCATATATTTCAAAACTATATCTGGACAATCAATTTTTGTCTTTCCAAAACCCTCTATTACCTGAACAATAAAGGAAATAATATATTGAGCATTCAAATTTACTTCATCATCATATACTTGATTATCAAACTCTTTCATTTTATTTGTGCATAAATTAATCAAATATTCATAAACAAGGCTTATCTCTTGATCATTTAAATTATTCTTTTGTTCTATTATATTGTAAGCATTATCACTTGTTATTAAATAATCCTCAAGTGCATTTGGAATTGGTTTATGGTGTATGATATTATAAAGTATTGCAAGAGTTTTGTATTTTTCAAAAAGGTATGAATCAAACCCACTGTGCAGTAATTTATTAAAAATTACCCAACAACTTTCACCAAATTTGAAAACATTTGTGTTTTTAACAATTTCATCAATAAATATTAATTTTACATCTTCAACTTCATTCACATGTCTTTCATAGTAATATCTTATTAATGATTCCATTTGCTCCTCATTTTTAACACAGTTTATTAAAACATTAGTCATGTATGCCCTTTTGTGGCGATCATTAGTAATATATATATACTTCTTTATTTCTTTGAATGCCAAATCATAGTTTACAAATTGATACCAAAGATAATCTTGGTTTGGCCCTAATAATTCATCATTTCTCTTAATATGGTCTAAAGCCCAAACTTCTTTTTCTTCATCTGTTAACAGTTCATAATATTTTAAATCATAAAAATGTTTGCTCATTTCAAATTGTTCTTTGGCATATTTTTCAAGAAATATATTTCTTAAAAATGAATATATTTCATTTTGAGGGAACAACTTGAAAATTGCCTTGTAAGTGTCATAAAAGTTTATTTGCCAGAAAGATGTAACAGAAGCTGGCAAAAGATTGATAGCATAGTGTTTGGCTTCTTGTAGTGAAGAATGTTTTGCAATAATATTGTTGTTAAGCCACAGAAAATATAGCTTTGGATTTTTTGTGACTCTATCCTTGTGATTAAGGATAATGTCTTTAGATATCCGAAGTCCCATTTTAGGCACTTTAGATACATAATAAGACCATGTATCAAATACAGTATATTGCTCTAATAAGTCTAAATATCTTATATTGGAAGTTTTATACAAGCCACAAAATTCTTTTAATATAACATTTAAATAGTTTCCACATTTCTTTTTGTTTATTTTTGCTAGATAGGCTTCAAACAAGTTGAATGAATAGCCGATAATGTTCTTAATTTTCGATATAAAATTAGGATCACTGCATTCAGTGTTTACAATGTATTCCATTTTATTTTCTTCAGAGGTCCAAATTAAAAATTTCAAAGCAATGACATCCAGCTTTATATCTGCTGCACAATAGTTGTAAAAATCAAGTGCTCTATTTACATCTCTAACATGCATGGATATAGCACTCAACATTTTCTTTTTATATTTTATAGACATGTAGGGAAACACTTCATGGTGCAAGTAATCTGGATTAATCTTAAAAGAATACTCTTTTTCATATAACCAAGTACATTTCAAGGCCCTTGCAATGTATAAGCTATCTCCGCATTTGAGGGTTTCTATCACATAATCTACATTTTTGTATACTGAGGCAACCTCAATTTTATATAGCCTGTCCACATCAGATTGTTCTTCAAGAGTTTTAATAAGGTTAAAATCTATGTTTGTTGATGTTGCTTTATAAATTTCTGCGTTTAGTTCTTGCTGTCTTTTTCCTAAGTTATTTCCATGTAATTGCAGCATGTTTGTGAGTCTGCAAAAAAAAACTTAGCTGATGACTAAGACTAATAAATTGTTAAAGAATTGGATATTCTGAAGATGACAACAAAAATATAAAATTGTCAAAGTTCTAAAGGGGCTGTATATTGTAATAAAGGGTATGTGTAAAGAAAAAAAAAGAAAAAACAGTATAAAACATTTTGTAGTGTTTATAAACTAATGTTGTATATAATGTTGAATATAGCACAAGCTCAAACATGCACTAGCAAGTAACAACATGTCACTTCACAACCACTCTCACCAAGGCCTCTCGTGTTACTGTTGTGGTGCATCCTAAGACTGTGTATGTACCTTTGTACTAGTGTGAATTAGTGTGACTATGTTGATGTTCATGTATGTATTGCCTACATATATGTGACTTGTTTATAAATATATACAAAACACGTTACACACGTCTAGACCCGCATACACTACACATTTATTCTATGTTATTTATCTTTTATTTGTTTCTGTCTTTTGAAAACGAAAAATATGCAATTCGGAAACAGGGAGTCCAGTAGTGTATAAAGAACAATTAGGGGGCGTATATTAAACCGCATCATATATTTTACACGCGCACTAAGCACATATATACTTAAGGAACATAATTTTTCAAACGACGTTAAATTCTTACAGACGTTTTCACGCCGGTCATATGACTATCGTAATGTGGCTCAAGAAAAATGAAGAGAATAGGGTTCATAACTAAATTGTCATTATATATAAATATATACTGAGTTAATTACGTCATTATAAACATATATTTCATCACACTTACTGATAAACACTGTACTATGACCTTATTAAGTTATTCCAGGATCAATAGAAATTCATGAGACCCACATCATAAACAAAATAGATGAATATGTATACCTAATATCTATATTATAATATAGTTTATTTAACGTGTCCTGGAAGATTAATTAGATTTACTATAAATTCCAAATATTTTGGTAAATAGTATATAATCACAAAGACAAATAATCTATGATCTCATTCACAAACTCATTATAGTGTATTATCTATGATCAAAAACTACTAACAGACTGTTAGATTATTTTCTCAACAATAGTGAATAGAAATCGATTTTATTATCACCCTCGTTTTTACTATTTTTTCTTGTTTTTTAAAATAAGAAATGCGTTGTTGGGTTAAAAAACAATATGATCTCAATTCCTCGGTTTATTGCTATTGTTCTACACTAGATCTTATTTTATGCTTATATTTATCAGAACATTGACCAAGTCTTGCTCTTAATCGTTACTTATCTTAGAGTTTAATTTCATTATGTACACTGTAATCTTTGGAGTTTAACTTAATCTGTGGCATTTGACAGCACGTTGTACTTTATAGAAAATGGCGGTTGTTGTATAAAATATACTAGATTACTAAACGTATTTCTGACTGTTTTAAAAAACAGTTAATAAAATTAACTTAATTATTGTCTTTTATACGGGGTTATAAAGTTATGATGAAAAAGGGTGTTAGTTCAATTATGATTCACATTTAATTTGTTATATTAGAAACCAAAATAACGCGGCTTTTCTAATATTTTATACAGATGTATTTGTAAATAATAGCAATATTGTTAGTAGTGTAAATGTAGATGTTTTTATACTAAGTGCGGCCTAGGCAATACACAGTTGATCATTTTCATATGAATATAACCGTAGAAATGTGTTGACTAAGGAGCTTATGACAACAATGGGTGAAACTGAAGAATTCAATACTTTGGCATTTGAAAAGAAGTTATCACAGTTAAAAGACACTCAGGAGAGTATACAATCTTTATCGTCTTGGTGTTTGAAGCAAAGGCTTCATCATAAGAAGATTGTTTCCAGTTGGCTAAATGTGCTCAAAAGAGTTAAAGTTGAACAGAGATTAGTCCTGTTCTATTTGGCTAATGATGTTATTCAATATAGTAAGAGAAAGAATTATGAGTTTGTGGAGAGTTGGGGGCTCAATTTACAAAAGGCAACTCCACTTGTCAGGTATGTGTATAAATAAACACTTTTCAGCTTCAGTATTTTATGGAATTTGTCTGATATACAAAGTTATTTTCAATAAACACTATCTTTATAAAAAGTTGTTCTTTATTTTTTTTATCTATATTGCTGATAAATTAGATACAATTTTTCTTCTATACTAGTATTATAAAGAAAAAAAATGTGTATGTATATTTGTATGGACTGATTTCAACATTTCTCCTTTCACCTTTGGCAAGCTGCATTTTTACTGATCAACATAAGCTGTATTACATTTTCAAAAAAATAGGGAACCATTATAAAAATGTTATAAGATGTAAACTGTGGGATATTACTAGTCTCTTATATTCATACACTTCATATTCTCAATCCTTGCTTTCTTGTGGAGGTGTTGTCAGTTATAATCATTACCCATATATGAGTATATAAATAGCTTTTGCCTATAATTTCTTATTTCCAGTACCAAGATAAATTGTAGCCTAAGGTTACTCTCCATTACACAAACTCTAAAAATTAATCTGACACATTCATAATATTAGTATTTTATTATTAACATAGATGGTGTTAAATATGGTATCTGGTGGAATAGAATAGTACCACCCAAGGTGTCGTAAAAGGCGACTAAGGTAAATTGACATCAGGCAGGCGGCCAGCACACCATATTTATAACATGTTGTGCAGACCCCACTTAGAGTAGGATAAGGGCAGAACAATGATGATTTATAATATGTGTTTATAACTTATTGCTATATACAATTACCAAACACTTAATATATTCTTAATTTTTAGAGATGAGAAAGTCAGGTCTAAAATTCTCCGTATATTCAAGATATGGGAGCAAAGATCGGTGTATGATGATGAGTTCCTGTCAGATCTGACAGGATTACTCAGTGCTGGAGCTATTAAAAAGACTGATGATGATCCACTGGATTTTCAGGTGAATTGCTTATAGTGTCAGGAGGATATGTCATTTACAACAATAAAATTGAACTAATTGTTTTATCCTGAACATCAAGTAAAGTTAATATATGCTGATGTGATGATTTATGTTTTTTTATTCTATAGAAATGCATGCTATATACAATTTGTTACGCAGAACTGGCTTATAAAGTTAGAAGTTTAAATGTTTTAAGTTTTAATATTGTTTAATGAATCTAACTAATCATATGGAAATCTGTTAATTTTGAATTATCAGTTATAATTTATATTAAAAACAATTCTTTTCATATATACTTAGATACTTTAAGATTAAACTGGCTTGTTGGCGCAGTGGGTAGTAATCCCGTCTTCAGCTTTGCAGGTCGAGGGTTCGATTCCTGCCGAGGGCAAACATTTTCTATAAATGAATTGGTTGGCCTTTAAGCCTGTATATTAGTATTTAAGTATGTATAAAAAATATATATAAGAATATATTCGCCAGTTGTCTGTCACCCATAACACAAGTATTAAGTTACTTTGGGGACGGACAACCATGTGTAAGTGTCCCATATATTTATTTATTTTGAAATTTTTATATAAAGTCATGCCTAATTTACGAATGTGGAACAAATATAAATATTATTGACACATGTTAAGAAGATGCAATTAATTGTTTTTATGGATTTCAGCCGCAGCAATTAGTAAACAAAATAAAGCAATGCACAGTGTTGGAGGGAGATACTCAGTTAAAGATGAAATATGTACGTGAAAATAATTTGGACTTATCGCATGCAGATGCGCTGTGCGCAAGCGTAAAAGGTATGCATCAAAATTTAAATAATTAATAGAAGTAGGCGTTACTTTGCTGTGATCCATAATACGAAAGTATTATATTATATTTTGGATTGGGATGTCTTTTGTTTGGTACTCTAGTTCACTTGTACTGTAATATATCGCCGTATCCATAAAATAAAGTAACATTTTCTATGCTTATATACTATGGGACATGTGACTTTATTTTTCGGATAGTGATAATAGTAGATTATGATCAGTATCATAATCTACTATTATCACTATCTACTATTATTATGCATAATAAGGGTTTTTTATAGTATCACACGAGAGTTATAAGACCAAGCTATGTACAGTGTCATACACTACTTTATCTACTCTCATATTATAATACTATAATACGTAAAACAATATAAATAAAAACCAAACTTTGTTTAAATATTGAAAAGATTTTTTAAATGTCAAATGTTAACGCCAAAGCGCAAACATCGATTGCGCATGCGTGTTGCTTTGCCGCGGTCCAGCTGGAGTTTGTATAGATGTATCATTATGATTAAAAAGTTATATTATGATACAGGTGTCCATACAAGACCTGTATTGTAATAAAACTTTTTAATTTTTTATTTTTGCCTATACATAATGTTTGTGAAAAGAATTTAGGTTTCAGTTTTATAATCTTTGTATTATAGTATCAGAGTAGATAAAATCTATTTTTTTACCAGATAAAGGTCATAAAGAGGATGTCGAGAAAGAATTAAATAAAGGTATATCGTGCCTGGAAAAATATACCCAGGCCCTACAGAGGGAGATAGTAGCTAGAGAAGCGTTACTAGCACTACTCAGTTCAGCTAACCAGTACTATTCAACTCAGAGGGGCGAGGTCAAAGTTGTTGCTTATGTAAGTAACACTTCTTTATTAAGACCTTTTTATATATAACCTTGTATGTTATTTTTGCCTTATACCTTTAACGTAGTTCTAACAAGATAAGGATTTTATATCTGTGTATATGGAAATGTTTAAATATATATTTTAAGTATTGCAGTTCAAACAACTAAAAGTGATTATTTAAAAATTTCAAGGCATGTGTGGTATTCGGTTGAGTAGAATGGACCACCCTCTTTCTTACAGAGGTGTCGTAAAATACGACTAGCGTAGCTTGACGTCAGGCAAGCAGACCTCCGAAAAATACGTCATGCAATACGAAAAATATAATAATCATGTGGCAACATGTTTGTAATATGTTGTGCCGACCCCACTTTAAGTGGTATAAAGGCAAGAAGATGATGATTAATGTATATATAACGTATATATAATAAATATATAATAAAAATATAAATAATGTATATATAATAAAATATATAATGTAAATTATAACATTCCGAAAGTTTGTCTGTTATGATTTTGAAAAATTGGTTCAATTGAGTCTTATATACCGGGCATTTATATAGAAAAAAAAAACTCGTTTTTCCTCTACGAATGGAAATCATGTAGTCCATTAATGATGGTATTTTAAAAATTTAACCAATATGGCGGGAACAGCTTGTATGTTAAAGGAAATTAAAATATTCATTTATAATATTTGTCCCGTCAAAACATGAGAAGATTTTTATTTTGTGCGTAGTATATCGGCTGTACTTAAATAAATCTTGCAAAGTGTAAACATTACATGATGAATTTATGTTGTGATATACTAGTCTCTATAAAATCACTCAATAAAAGAAAAAAAAAATTGTATAGGTTAAGGACGAGAAAACGATGACTAAAGTATCAAATTCAAATTCGAAATATTCTTTATTCAAATAAACTTGTAAACAAGTGCGTTTGAATCGTCAACTCTACTGCTGGTTTGGAAGGCTGTTCCTACCGAGAAGAGCCAGCAAGAAACTCGGCGGTTGCTCTTTTACAAATATAATTATCATCAATAGTTACATTTAGTCAGTACTGTCTTGTACAAGGTTCAAGAGTAGCTACGTCCACGCATTCTTATCTTCTAAGTAATCCTCAGCATCATAGTAGGCTTTCTGTATCAGCCTCTCCTTAATAGTGTTTTTTAAACTTATGCAATGGCAAAGCTAAAATTGAGTGAATTTTATTATAGAATCTTATACCAAAATCCACAAATGACTTACGTACTTTTGCAAGGCGCAAAGCTAGAGCCGCAAGCTTATGTCGGTTCCTACTTTGTCTTTTATATCTATCACCAATCTTTTATACTTATGTATATTCCATGCACAAAAATTTAAATAATTTGTTATATTTCTCTGTTCCAGGCATACAAAAACTTTGGCGCACGTGTGCGTGCTTTGAAGAGGAAACTCGACGAGTTAATACCAACACTACCGAGCACGGCGCCGTCGCCGCCGACGCGAGATGAAGATGTCCCTTCACCAGGACCTGATGAGGACTTGGAACTGCCCGGGCCGGCTGACTCTACTGAAGAGGATAGTGAGTTTTTAGATTTTTATATTATTTATATTATTTTATATTATTACTAGCTTTCGCCAGCGGCTCTGCCCGCGTGAAGAGATTAAAACCGTAATATATAGAATTTCGATAACCACAAAAGTGGTTAAATTGGGTTTACCCTAAAAGCTAGACATATGCTATCGCGGACTTTTATTTAGAACTTTTAGAGGAGAACAATTTTGTAGTACATGATTTTGAATAACTTTCACGGCTTACTTAGCGCACGCAAAGAAAGCTCTAAATTTTGCCGTTTTCGTACTATTTTTTATTGCTGCTCCTCTCCTATTCATCTTAGCGTGATATTATACAGCTATAGCCTTCCTCAATAAATGGACTATTTAACACTGGATTCCAAATCAAATCAGGCCAGTAGTTCCTGATATTAGCGCGTTCAAACAAACAATCAATCAATCAAACAAATAAACTAACTCTTCAGCTTTATATATTAGTATAGACAGATATTAATATTATAAAAGCGTATATTTATTTGTCTGCCTGGTACGCTTTCACGTTATTTCTATAATATATTATTATTAAAAAAATAATAATGAAATGGTAGTACATACTAAAATAAAATCTTGACTCTTTTGAATTGTGTATTTTTTTAATCTTATACTAATATTATAAAGAGAAAAAATTTGTATGCATGTTTGAAATGTTTTCACACAAAAATTACTGGACCGATTTCATAAATTCTTTCACCATTGAAAACTTGCATCTTTACTGAGCAATATAGGCTACATTACATTTAAAAAATAGAGACTCGTTACAAAAATGTAATAAGGTGTAGAAAAATAAAAATTACGCGGGTGAAACTTATTATTATTTTTTATGAATTATTAATTATGAAATGAATTATATATATTTTTATTATGAAACTAATTAGGTTATTAAAAATTAAAGTTTTGTTAATAATCAGTAAGTGTGCGGCCTGCCAAAAATTTTTAAAATTTAAATTGGCCTGTTGATTAAAAAGGTTGCTCACCCCTACGCTAGACCGATATTGACCGCATTGGAGCAGCGTGGTGGGTTATAGCTCCAACACTTATCTCCAAAAACGGTGAGAGGCGGCCCATGTAGTAGAATAATAATAGGCCGTTAGTTTTTTACTTTTACTTACTTTAAGTCTCATTAACACTCATTCATGCCTCTCAGAGGTTAGTATCATTCTTTCTTTCTTTCATCTGACTTCCATAGTACCGATGACATGTATCCTAAAAAGGTTATCACAGCTCTAGGTTAAACTAGGTAAATAGATTTCAGTTTATATTGTTATTAATTTGTTTGTTTCAGTATCATACAACATAGACCAAACGTTCAACACATCTCTCTCAGATGGTTCGCTTTACAACCTTGGTCTGTCATCGTTCCTCACTTCGGACAATCCTTTGGCAATGTTTAACGATACTATCGACTTGGACATAAGTAGTGGTAAGTTTTTTTAATGTTAATATAATGGTAGCCTAGCGGTAACACCGTGCCACTCTTTGGAGGAGGTCGCGGGTTCAAACCCGGGCAGACACCAATGAGTTTTTCTGTTAAAACTTATGTGTCTAATTGATCATTGCAATTTATCACACGCTTTTCGGTGAAGGAAAACATCGTGAGGAAACCTGCATATCTCTAGAGAATTCTGGAGATATGTGTAACCTACCAATCCGCATTGGAGCAGCTTGGTAGGTCTTAGCTCCAAACCTTCACTCCAAAAACGGAGAGAAGAGGCCTATTCTCAGCAGTGGGGATAGTAACAGGCCGCTATTTTATAATGGTAAAATATTTTTATTGTAATCAACAATCAAAGAGAATCTATGTAAAGCTCTATGTAGGATGTACTTATTATATAGTATAACTTATTCCTCATACATGTAGAAAACCGCGTGTACCAACGCCGCACCTACACTATATTTGCACTACACACACTCACTAAGATAATGTCGTCGATAATTTCGCCATGTCAGTGAAATATCATTAGGAGATAGTCTTCACAATAAAATCCTAAGGCGGAACATAAATATTGCTTTCAAATTCAAAATTTTCAGTAGACTTGTAAACAATTGCTTTTTTTTATCAACTCTGCTGCGTCTGCGTCAACTCGAAAGTGGGTGCATGAAAATGTAACAGTATTAGAACAAAGCAAATTTCTGATGGGAATACAATAATTGTAAAAACGCTTTCGGAACGGCACTAATTTGATTATAACAATCTAATAATTAATACTAGAAGTAACTAACAATTGGCTGTAAGTTTTCATTACTAACACACTAATAAACATGACTAATCTGGAAAAAGAAAAATATTCAAGGTACTTTATCATTGATTAGAGTAAATAGAGTTTGTCCTTTAATAGGATAGTCGCCTTAATAAATAGCGAAGTTGTATGAATATAGGTCTGAACGTAGAATCGATACGACAAATGGATACTCTAGGGTCTAAGTTTTGATTTTTATCTATAGATTGCAATGCTCTGTTTTAAAAAAGGCTTGGTAGATTTATATATCCCCACGTTTAATATTTTCTGTTTATACATTCATCTATGTATACTAATATATAAAGCTGAAGTTATCTTAGGAGCTACTGGCCCGATTTGAAAAATTATTTAAATGTAAGATAGTCCATTTATCGAGGAAGGCTGTAGACTATATCATCACGGTAAGATGCATACCAGAGGAGCAATAATAAAATATTGCAAAAACGGAAAAATTTAAAGCTTTCCTTGCGTGCGCTAAGTAAACGGTGAAAATTATTCAAACTTATGTTTTACAAAATTGTTGCCCTCTGACAGTTCTAAATAAAAGTCCGAGCATATGTGTAGCTTACACATTTAAGATTTTTTAACTTAAACCATTTTTATGGTTAAGTTAGTGGGAATGTTAATTACTAGCAATTGCTAGTAATTAAATAATATTCCCGATAAAGTTTCTTTGCAATTCATCCCCGATGGTGGAATCTCGATGGAATTAAATTAATTATATCGAACCTACTTCTGGACCCCTTGGTTCCTTTATTTTGCGCGTTCAAATATGCAACTATATAACAATTATGCTGTTGAATTTACCATATGTATATTATAATAATAAGTTATTGATAAATAAAGGGGCATGTCTAACGATCAAATTCAAATACTAAATAAACATTGTAGACCTAGAAAAGACGAATGACTCTGCAATATAATGTTTTGTCACTAACTAAGAAAGATAGGATCTCCTGTAAATGGTACTACATTATTATTATAAAAAATATAGGATATTTGTTGGATTATTTAATATGTGATGCTGTTGGATATTCGAATAAATAACTCAAACGTAGCCTTTCCAATGAAAGCTCCCAGTCGGAATGACTTTTTCTGAGATGATTTGTTGAAAGTTTGTTGAAAATTCCATCGTTATTTTTTTACTTACTTATATAAAACATTAATAAATTAATATCTTAAACCTTTATGAATTATTCTAAATGAGAAAACTGCATGGAAATTTCTCTAGTTGTTTTTCGCAAACAAACGCGATTGATAGACGCGACGAAGACTTTTTTTTTTATAAAACTGATATAATAACAAGTCTATGACATATTGTTAAGTGTGAAACGTGTTAATTTGCAGCGAATAAAATAGAGGTAATAAATACAAGGCCGAGTGACAAACAAGATTTCGATATAAACGATATCTTGAAGAGCTTTGAGCCCCTTGACAATAATTCGACGTCATCTGAAAATAATTCAGGTACGATAGAAATGAATTGTTTTTTTTTATAGAATGCCTATAAATATTAATTATTTTATTGCAATTGAAGCGTGTAAGCTTGAATTTCCCGCACACGAGGACTAAGTTAAACGGTTGGACTTAGATATATATAGATTGATGGTGCAAATTGCTTTAGTATTTGACTTAGGTTAATAGAGTTGCCATAGTTTAGTCCTTTTTTCTAACAATTTCGGGAATCTGCCATTCTTAAGTTACTGTCAGTTATTTTTATCCATAAAAATCGATATTCTTTCAATATGCTCTTGTCTGAACACTATGAGACGGCATAGAAATAATCTTTGTTTTATTTATTAAACTTTGGTTAAGATTCTTGGATTCTGGGTATTTCTGATTATTATTTATGCTTTGGTTTGCTTATTGGTGATCTTGTATTATTTTTTTATTTTATTTTATAACAACTCTATATCTCTGTGCTTTTAATTAATAAATTATTGATTTTTTATTATTATTTTTTCTATTTTTATTACGATACAAAATCGTTTGTTAATTGATTAATTTAAAATTTATTTTGTAGTTAGCTATGGTTAGCACCAGTATTGAAATTTGGTTAAAATTAATCATAAATAGGAATATCAGAAAGACGGTCTTTTAAAATTCAAGGTACCCATCGGCTATCGCAACGTTACGATTGACAGCTAAAAAAATCCTTTGCTATCAGTTCTACAGTTCAAATGTTTTTTATTAATGCCCAAATACAGGGATGAAACGACATTTATTTTAAAATAAAACCTAGCTAGATCGATTTTTCTCCTAAAAATCGTTGAAGCTTTCCGAGATTCAAAAAAAAAAAATATATATATATATATATATATATATATATATATATATATATATATATATATATATATATATACACAAATTTAACTTATTTAAATTTTAAAGATTATTTATTTAAGAAAAATAGTTTTATTGTAACTTCTGTACCATTTCCTTTGTCTTTGAAGTAATAATTGCACAGATTTGTCTACAATACGTATTGAACTTAGAGCAATTGTGAATATATGACATTGTTTCAGCTGTCAGTATATCCCAGAAGTCCCAAGACGCTTTGCCCGGCTTGGACCTGTTGACGCCGGACAGCACGGGCAATCCCCCGCCGCCGACGTCGTTCTACGGCACCATGGAGACCATAGTCAGTGAGTACAGATAACTGTTTTACAAAAATAAGAAATTTTGCATTTGGAATTGGACTTTACACACACGCACTCACCCACACACACGTACCCACAACACACATACACAAACACTCACAACACACTTCACACACTTCACACACTTCACACACTTCACACACTTCACACACTTCACACACTTAACACACACTTAACACACTTAACACACACTTCACACACTTCACACACTTCACACACTTTACACACTTCACACACTTCACACACTTCACACACTTAACACACACTTAACACACACTTAACACACACTTAACACACTTCACACACTTAACACACACACACGCACACGCACACTCACACCACACTCTCACACACACATACATAGACAACACACTCATAACACACTCACTCTCTTTCTCAAACGCACGCACGCACGAGCACGCAAACACACGCACACGGATAAATCGATATATGCTTCTCCACATACTTGATGACAACGAACTCCTTAAGTCTACTAATATTATAAGTATTAAAAGTTTGTGAGTATGGTTGTATGTTTGTTACCCTTTCGCGGCGAATCCGCTAAACCAATATAGATAAAATTTGGATAACATTGAAAAGCGCTGTCTATTATCAACCTATCACGCGGCAACAGTCCACGCAATCGAAGTTGCGGGTGAAAGCTAATCTTGTATATAAAATGAATGTTTGTCTGTATGTCCTTTATAGACCCTGTATCGGATGGACCGATTTTAATTAAATTTTCAGACAATATTGATAATGACTCAGATGTTCCTGAGTTTGGTGGTGATTAAAGCATTTTATTCAATATATATAGTATTCAACGTAAATTTCAAAAAGATTTTAGAGCCCGAAAACAGGGATAAAACGATTTTTTTTTAAATAAAACTTATCTAGATCGATTTTTCTCCCCCAAAACCCCCTACATACTGAATTTTAGTAAAATCGTTAGAGCCGTTTCCGAGATTCCGAAAATATACAAGATTAACTCATTTAAATATTAAAGATTAATTTTTAGTTCCAGATGAGCCTGATACGCCATATCTTCCTGAAGCGTTGACAAACAATCAATGGAGTGCGTCTTGGAACGTGCCGCCTGTGAGTACTAATATAATGTCATCAGCTTCCTGCCCTTATCCCACTCTAAGTGGGGTCGGCAAAACACGTTGTCACATGATTTGGCTACGTATTTTACGACCGGCCGCCTGTCTAACGTCAACTTATCTTAGTCGTATTTCACGGCATCTCGGTAAGAAAGAAGGCCGTCTATTCTAACGGATACCACACGGTAGGTCAACTTGCCTTAGTCGCCTTTTACTACACCTCGGTAAGAAAAATATAATCATCATTTAAAAATCTTCATTAATTATTTATTTAGATGCCTAGTGATGTACCATAATAATAGTGACGTCCATAATAACCTAAATAATCATAACCACAAAATCGAAACTTCGTTTCCTAATAGAAACCCACAGAGATTTTTAGTTTAAATTTAAAATAGAAGTAAGCGGTGGTTAGACTCCTAGTGATGTATCAAAACAATAGTGACGTTCAATAATCACAACAACAAAATCAACTAATAATTATAGAAACTCAACGGGACTCTTAGTTTAAATTTAAAATAGATACGTCGAAGTCATTCGAATCTCCATTAATATTTTATCCACAGGTTATAAAAGGTTTATTAAATATAATCGATATCTGAAAACGATTTTCGATTGTGATATGACAACTAAATATCGATGTAAATTAGATGCAACAACAAAACACTCGTGTCAAGTAGACAGTAATAAGTTTCATCTTTAATCTTAATTTATTATAAAGAAGACTGGAAGAGATTCCGATTCTGAAATAAATAAATAATAATAAATGAATTATATTTTTTCTTTATAAGCCAGCCATTGCACATTGTTGTTTTTTTATCACTTTTATATTAATGCAATAAAGAGATTACCAAAAAATGAGCAGTAACTGGCTTTGGAAGTGCTATGATGTGCGGCATGTGTTTTTAGTGTATAACCTATAGATACACTATACGCTTGACAAACATTTTATTTATTCATTTTTATTTTATTTTTATTTATTTGGAAAATGAACAGCTATTTATACATTTCCACCTATAAACTACTTAATTAATAGCCCATTTGGATACAATATGTGAGCAAAGAAAGAAAATAAATTAAAATACAAAAAAAAAAACAATTACGAAAGAAAATTAACGAAGTATGGGAGTCAAGTCAAACCACATTCCAGACATATGTGGTTTTATTTCATTGGGTTTAGACGTAAACAAGTCTTATTTCGTGACGATTTACCATGCTGCTGATGCACGACAGAAAAATGAATTTCTGCGATAGTTAGTGGAGCCAAGCGTTACAAATAGGTGTTCAGAGGCCGTCTTATATATATGAATCAAATCAAATCAAAATATCTTTATTTAAATAAGCTCTTTCAAGCATTTTTGAATCGTCAAGGATCAATATGATTAATGAAGCTAGAACTGGTTCGGAATGTTGCTCTTACCGAGAAGAACCAGAAATAAACTCGGCGGTCAATCTTTTAAACATTTTAAATTTTACATTATTAAACCGCAGTCTTGTATGAAGCTGAAAGGATTTTCAAATCCAGGCTTTTTTATCATCCAAATAATCTTCAATTTTGTAATATGCTTTACGTATAAGCATATCTCTTATACTTAATTTAAACCTTTCTGTAGACTGATCTAGTATTGATTGCGGAATTTTATTGTAAAAGCGAATACCGAATGAGTTGCATACTCTGCTGAGTCACGACACAGGTATCACAAACATTTTGTGACTTCTCGTATGTCTGTGATATACATCGAATTTCGTCTTATACATATGGATATTTTTCCGTACGAATAAAATATTACTGTATATATGTTACAGTAAGTATGCCTATTTCTTGGAACTTTTCGCGATAGGACTCACGTTGCTTTATAATATATACAGGCCGTATGACTCTTTTTGAACAAAAATCTTTTCTATATCGGCCGCTTTGCCCCACAGCATTATCCCATATGGCATAATGCTATCAAGATAAGCAAAATAAACTAGTCGCGCTGTTTCAACATCGGTTAGATGCCTTAATGCTTTAATATCTTGATGGAAAATACGCAAAATAAACTAGTCGTGCTGTTTCAACATCGGTTAGATGCCTTAATGCCTTAATATCTTGATGGAAAATAAGCAAAATAAACTAGCCGCGCTGTTTTAACTTCGGTTAGATGCCTTGATGCCTTATGAGCACATACATCCTCTAGCCTACAGCGCCGAGTCACATCCAGCCGGTTGTGAATCCAAGGAGTGTGTTCGCGGAGCCGCCCGCTTCCCCGCCACCCGCGCCTCACCCCGTCCCGCCGCCGCTATTAGAATCGCGCTCGCAGGTGAGTGTACTTTTAAAGGAATAGTAATTTACAGAATTAGACGTTACTTTACGTATATCCATAACACAAAAGTAATAATGGAATTAATCTATTGCTATAATCCGCGATTAAGTAAATAGAAAATTTATGCAATTTTAACTGTAACGATAATCATCCTCATGCCCTTATCCCATTCTAAGTGAGGTCGGCACAACATTTTATAAACATGCTGTCACATGATTTGGCTGCGTTTTTACGACCGGCCGCTTGCCTGACGTTAACTTACCTTAGTATTTTACGACACCTCGATAAGAAAGAGGGTTGTCTATTTTACTAAACCGGATACCACACGGTGAGTCAACTTACCTTTGTCGCCTTTTACGACATCTCGGTAAGAAATGAGGTTGGTCAATTCTACTCAGCCAGATACCACATGGCGGGTCGACTTACCTTAGTCGCCTTTTACGACACTTCAGTAAGAAAAGAGGGCGGTACTATTCTGTTCAGCCGGATACCACACGGCATAATGTTAACTGTAACGATAAATGCACGATTCGTAAAAACATATGCACAACCTCAAGACCATACAGAAAGTGTTAATAGCTCACTAACCTGCTAGGCCGTTTAACAAGGGTTAGTTCCTTGTTACGTCGCACTCGCACTTGATTAAGTCTCTAGGTCACTATATGTACTTATACGTAATATTTCCTATTTGTGTATACATAGAGCTTATAAATCATATCATTTAATAATAGGGTTTATTTGGTTATTTGTCCTTTTCGTCAAAACTATTGTCATAAAACATCAAAAATATTTTTTTATGACTAAAATATGTACTACGTCCAATAATTGAATTTTATATACATAAAATATAAAATTATTACTATACTGGGAAGGTTTAAGCTTCGAAATAAAATTATTGTCGTATTAATAGTATCAATTTCAATTTGAAACCATAGCCAATGTAGTCATCATCATCATCCTGCCCTTATACCACTCTAAGTGGGGTCGGCGCAACATGTTACAAACATGCTGTCACGTGATTTGGCTGCGTATTTTACGACCGGCCGCCTGCCTGACGCCAACTTACTTTAGTCGTATTTTACGACACCTCGGTAAGAAAGAGGGTGGTCTATTCTACTAAACCGGATACCACACGGTGGGTCAACTTACCTTAGTCGCCTTTTTTTAAATCCTTTCTGGGTCTTACATTTACTTGTTCAGAATGTTTTTACTGGATGTAAGATTTGATCAACAAGTTTCACAGTATGATATTTTTTCTATATATAGATCAATCAGACCACTCCAGTAGCTGATGTCGACCACCGCGGTATCCTGCCACCACCGCCGCCGCCTCCCGTACTACCTTTACTGGGACGTGAGTGATTTCATTATCGAATCGAAATAATTTTTGACTGGGGTCTATGTTCACGTGATAAAATAATTGGGGGTTTACTATTCGTAATATAATTTTTTGTCGACCAAAATTTTGTAAATGATTTATGACACAAAGTCTGAGATTATTTGATATAGATCTATATATATTATATAACGTTGTGACAACGTTCCGAACGTTGTTATAAAATCAATTAAAATGAAATTTGGGAATTGAAATCTTAAAGATTTTATTAAATAATTAAAATAAATACTTACTCTGTTACTTACTTAATCTGTTGTATTAAATTGAGTAACAACAATTTTGATAACAGTTGAGAATAGACAAATTTATTACATACTCTATCTGTGGTACACTAATATCGTACATATTTATAGTACATATTTCAATCACAAGAGGACGTTACTGTGATGAGTTATAATTATTTTGATATACATATTCCAACAATTAGCACGCTCCTATCGATTTAAATTGTTGCATTGGGCTCACTTAAAGTTTGTTCTTGTAATATAATATGATAACTTATTTGTCATGTTTTACATTAATGCAAAAATACATTTTGGGGTTTTAACAGTAATCATCTCTACCTATCTGAATCTTTTGACTGTTTTATAAGTTACTTAAAAAAAAAAGGAAGTCTTAAGTCACTGACTTTGGATTAGGTAGGTCTGTAATCTTAAATAACAATTGTGTCTCTAGATATCGAAGACGTTGACCATAGATTGCTGCCCACTTTACCACCTCTGCCGCAAGTCAGCGTCGCGCCCGTAAGACACGCGCACCAAGGTTTGTATACGTTTTAAATTATAGTTGTATTAACGGGTCAATTAGTTTATGTATCAAATAAAATCAAAATAATCTCTATTCTAATAAGCTCTTTTAAGCACTTTTGTATCGTCAAAGATCAATAGGACCAATGAAGCTACATCTTAATGTTGCTTTTAACGAGAAAAACCAGCAAGGAACTCGGCGGTCAATCTTTTAAGCATTTACAATTTACATTATTATACCGCAGTCTTGTATGAAGCTGAAATTATTTTCAAATCTACGCATTTTACTCATCCAAATAAGCTTCAATTGTGTAATATGCTTTACGTAAAAGCATATTTCTTACACTTAATTTAAATATTTCTATTAGTTTCAAGCCCTTTCGGGGCCCTTATTCATGAGCTCTTTATACGTCGACACCGCGGCGGGAACTGCGTGCGGGCTCAAAATTCGTTATCAAATACAAGGATTAATTTTTCTATTACGAACAATTACGCAAGCGTAATTAATCTCCTGTCTTTTACGTTTGCGTAATTGTTCTATCAGACAAATTTGATTGACATAGGGCACATTTTAGGCTTACTCTTGAGAAAGCCTAAAATGTGCCCTATTATAATAACCAGAAACTTAGAGAAGGCAAATGAGATTGTGTCTATCTGTCTCTTTCTTTTATGTGTGATTAGACAAAGATATAAAGAGATAACTATACGAGTTTCATTTGCTCTCTTATTATTTATTGTGAAACCCACTTCGCAGGTCTGCCTAAGGCTCTAAGATTCTTCTACATTACATTTGTTACATTATATTTGTCTACTTTCACTTTTCTTCTACTTGTCCATATAGATCACGTGAAACAAATTTAAATTTGTAAAACGTGCCATACTTTGGAATATTATGTTAGATATTTATTTTGAAAAATTTGCGCTTTTTTATATACACAAGATACACAAGATTACAATCTTGTGTATTTTGTATTTTTTGATGGAAAAAATAAGCAAAATGGACGCAATCACTTTATCGAAAATTGTTTTGGTAAACGTTAGTTTTTATTATGCTTATATTCCTTTTATAAACCATAAAAAAATACAATTGGAAATTTGTCTAATATATTAGACATGTGAGACAAAAAATTGTTATTGTTAAAATTTTAATAGGATATTTTTGTTTGTACTCTCAAAGATGACATACTGACAGAAGGATCGCCTGAAGGTAAGTCGTCACACGCCTTTGGCCGTGTTGGTCGAAAACTTTTTTTGTATATCTCACCGGCTATTTATACTATTAAGGCGTTGAGTTTAGTATTCTAGGAAGTTTTATTTTATAATGCCATGGATTATTTTGTTGCTGGAAAAACTTGGAACTATTTTTTAGCACATGTTTTTTTTATACCGTTAGGGATATAGCCTTAGTTGTATAAAAAAATGATTTTTAAAATTATATTAGGTAGTTTTTTTATGACAATTATCATAAAATTTATTAAAAAATGCTAATATTATTATGATAGAATTGTTCAAAAAATGTTTTGATAATTTTTTTTATTGAATTGTAGTTTATTTGTAGATTTTTTATTTTATTGGACAACGAAAATATATAAAAGCTTAAGCGGCTTTATAATGTATTATAGGAAGCATTCGTTTCTTTAATACTTTTGCATTTATTTAATTAGGTATATCTAGTTACAGCTTTTTTATGACAGATAAATTAATTTCTTCTATCGATAGAGCTTGATATATTAAATCTTTTAGAATAGAATATTCTCTCCTATAAAGTATAAAGTGTGAATGAAAGTGCCCTTATAAAATACGCAAAGATTTTCAATGCATGAAGTGATTTTTCAGTAATCATTACGGACTTCGTTAGTCACGAGGCTCTCAGTACAATCAACAAAATACAAATATTCTTAGAAGAGACCAATGACTAGTGATCATCCAATATTTATTTTAATTTAAATCTTTTATGTGCATTGAGTATTAATATATATTTCTTTGTTAATAACATTTGTATGTATTACTGTGCGCTTAGTGCGAATTTTTTAGCCTAGTCGATTGCGTTAACATAACATGAAATTTGTATGGCGCTGGAACAGCGGTCACTAGATGTCGCTAGATGTACTAGTTATGCTAACGCCATCGAGTAAGTTGGAAAAACTCTCACTAAGCATACTGAAGTATGTATGACGTTAATATGAGGAGTATGTAAAGAGTTAAATTTTTTCTTCCAGATGTAGACCACAGAAATCTTATACCTTTAACCCACCAGCTACCTATACCTCGACAGCGCAATACAGTTGACCAAGTAAGTAATTTTTGTCCTCCTATTTATATTAGATGTAATGTGAAAATAAGTTTTTATTGCCAAACGGCGTAAACATGTTTCTCTCTCGAGGGAGAGTCAACGCTTTTCAGTTTTCCAATGAGTTTTTCTATTCAAAACTTATTACAGCTATACAGTTTTGAAATATATATTGCAAATATCTATATTTGCAATTCGGTACACGATTTTCGGTGAAGGAAAACATCGTGAAGAAACCTGCGTATCTCTAGAGAATTCTGGGGATATATGTAACCTGCCAATCCGCATTGGATTAGCGTGGTCCGTCTAAATTCCAATCCTTCTATTCGAGTATAGCAAAATGATTTTGTTATTACTTTTGTATTATGGATCTCCGCAAAGTAACGCCTAATTTTACAAATTATTGCATTTCGAGTTTTACAGTGGAACACATCATGATGAAACCTGCATATCCTTTTTAGGGATATATGTAACTTGCGATCCATACTAAACAATTTGAGTTTCTATCCCCCAGTCTAAAAAGAGAGGGGTGAGAAAAATTGGCATTCGCCCTCTCAAATACAAAATGCTACTTTATAAAGACATGTATTCCCTTCTAGGATTACCGCGTGCCGCCATTGGTCCCGCCGTCAGACATAGTTGAGAGCGTCGACATGGATCTATCGGAAGATGAGGAACAGCGTATGTATATTCTTCCAGTTCTTGTATATTTAAATATTAATAACTAACTTTTACCCGCGACTTCGCTCTCGTACTGTTGTTGTGTGATAAGTTGATAATATATAACGTTTTTTAATGTCAACCTATCCCTGTAGAATAAACAGGATTTCTATAACCTATATTTTACCCCGGTGTATAAGGAATAATTGTGCCAAATTTCATCGATATTGGTTCAGCGGTTTTGCCGCGAAATAGTAACATACATCCATACTCAGAAACTTTCGCATTTATAATATTAGTAGAATAGGATGGGATGTATAATTATTCTTTTTTAATGTGTATATAAGAGGGAGTATGAAAGTTAAGATATTAAATGACTCCACTATTAGCTTGAAAGTATTTGAATGTTAAATTACAGATTTAAATTTCTCAGATAGGATTCACTCTTGGTTAATTTGTCAATGAATACTAGCTATAATTGCAGTAATATTCGTTAATAATGGCCTGTAACGTATTTTTTCCTCTTACAGAAGGTATGTATGGCAGCCAAAATCAAATCGAGCATCGCCGGAACAGCTTCAACAATAACAAAGTTTTAGTCGGCGGTGACAACGACAAAGTCGATCTCAATGAAAACAACAATACAAACTTAATACAAATAAACAGCACTCCGATAATAAATAAAGAAGGACCCCATAGTGCCCCAGTGTTGATGCCCCTGTCGAACCCCTTCGATAACATGCCGGAGGCCCTGAAATTCAATATGCCGCCGAATTTTCAAAAACAACCGCCAAATTTTACTAACCAACCGGTTAACTTTCAAAACAACCAACCAGAGTTTCAAGCTCAGCCTAAAATCCAAAACAAACCGCCGGATTTTCTTACTCCACCGCCGAAATTCCAAAACAACCAGCCAGAGTTTCCAGCTTCAAAACCGCCAGTATTCCCGAAGCAGCCGGAGTTCCAAAATCAGCCGGCAAACTTTCCAAATAATCAGACCGATGTCCAGAAAGATATGTTGAAGTTCGTCGAGAAGCGAGAGGAAAATTCTGCTGAAGAGGATCTCAGAAGCCGAAGTTTGGACAACGTTTTAATGCATACAAGGAATCCGTCCCCCGATTTTGATGACTTTACGATAGAAAGTGAATGGAACCACGGCCCTAGGCCGTATATGAACCAACGGTTCCCCAGAAACTGGGCACCGCGGACTAATTTCAGACCCCAAGGTTTCGGTCCACAGTTTTGGCCCAGGAATGGTCCGAGACCTCCGACTAACTTGGGTCCGAGATGGATGGGTCCGAGACCGCAAAGATTCTGGTGAAGTGTTAGTGCGATAGAGTTTTATTATTTCATAGTGACAGAAGCCTCTATTTTGACTGTAAGATTAGTATAGCTGTATAATAACTGCTCAGTTTTATTTTATCGACTTGTAACGGATATTTTAGCTTGTTTCGGCGTTTTTATGCAAATTATTAAAATTATACGTCTCCCCAATTTGTTTTTATTTGTACGTTTTATTTGTTAACAGTTATTGCGAATTACCCCTAATGTATTGGTGATGTTTAGCTATTAGTAACTAAGTCTTTTCTATGAATAGACTTTTCTATATTAAATGTATATTCATGAAAACAAGAGGACTTCCTTTAATTACATGAGCTAAAAAAGGAGAGGTTTGACAAAATCTCATCTAGACGGTGGTTTGTCGAAAAACTCACATTAACTTTTTGTATTAAAGACAATAAATAAATTTGAGTTTTTTTATTTTATTAGTGTTTCATCTTATGTAGAAAGAAAATACATATTCCTTAATATCTTTGTTATTTTTTATTGAAAAGCAGCATAGTTTTTAAAAGAATAAAATTAAGTCTGGAGTCATAAACCGAATTCTAATGCAAATAGAGGCAATATTTAATATTTTCTATATAAAAATCCTATATTTTTGTACCCGGTATTCCCCAATTATATAGACAAATACAAAAGTAATAATAAAATTATTTTACTGTAATCATGGCGGATTACAGTAAAATTATTTTTTTTTGCTTATTACTTTTGTATGGATCTCCGTAACGTAACGCCTAATTCTATAAATTATAGACAAATATTATATAGAGATTAGAATTAAAAGATAACTCAAGTAATTAATGGACGCCCCTTAATCATAATTTTGAAAGGATGAAACAACATATAGGTAAAATATAGAGAGATAAATATATATCCTATACCAGATATGTTTAAGACAAAATATACGAATAATCACCAGAATAGAGCGGTAGAGTAAATACGGATATCTGCTACAGCCAGCAGTATATGGAGTCGCTAAATTTATAAAATCTTTGTCGATAAATTGTTATATAAGGCGTCTAAACGTTCAAAAGGTTTCTCAAACATTTATTTCAAACTTCACCGAACCTTGCATATGTATTATATATTTTATACACGCGCCCGTAGTCCGTAGTCCAGTAATTTCTGCGATTTATCTAAAACACTCTTATTAAATGAGTCGTCTATAATTAGCCTTGTGAAATCTAGGGTAATATTCTTAAAATCGTCACATCAAAAATATTAGCGTGGTTAGGGACTTCAACTGTAAAACTTTGCCCTGATTCGTGTAATTTCGAAGTTCCGTATTGGAATTTAGGGCTAGCATTCCTAAGCTTCTGACTGTTTTATTTATTTATGATCCAGTGTTTCGTAAGGATCTAATTATTTAGTTAACTGAAGTTCAATTATCTCAACAGTAATTAATTTATAGCTCACTAGCAATACGGCCCACGTGGAATAATTAAAACCGTAATATAGTATTTTGATACCCATAAAAATAGTTAACCCACTTTGGGTTAACCTTAAAAGCTAGACATGATGTCGCGGACTTTTATTTAGAACTTTTAGAGGGGAACAATTTAGTAATACATGATTTTTGAATAACTTTCACCTATTACTTAGCGCATGCAAGGAAAGCTTTAAGTTTTGCCGTTTTCGTAATGTCTTTTATTGCTGCTCCTCTCGTATTCACCTTAGGGCGATGTTATTGCCTATAGCCTTCCTCGACAAATGGACTATCTTACACTAAAATAATTTTTCAAATTGGTCCAGTAGATTTGCGCGTTCAAACAATGAAATAAATATGATATAGATATATTAGTTTGATATTGATAGTAGACCGCGAATGTTTTAAATATAAAAGTCATGTTACAATTTTGCTGTCATGAGTTGACTAAGCGTGAATAGCGTTTACGGTGCCCAGAAAACGTCAATTTGATTCATATATCGTCACAAATTATACGTTAAGACTAGTGATGTAAATACTAAAAAATATATCTTAATTCAAATGATCAGCCAATTTCAATAAATTATGGCCGCAAAATTATTTAGTAGAGGCAAGATTTACCAACAATATAGTAGTTTTCAAAATGTATGCGTAGAATTACAAATACTTTTCACATCAGCTCCGTTTGCTATATTTTCACACGATAAAAAAAGTCCTATAATAAAGTACATTTACATTTAAAGCTTATTATAAGAAAAACTTTGGAAAACCAGTAAAACCAAGTTATCATGGCTTATAATTCATCCAAAGTTACAAAAGACAATTCATAATCTATAAAAGACAATTCATGTTTAAATTTTACACTATTTAGGTCTTGAGTAGGGCCGCCTAAATTTCAGCCTTTGCCAAATTTTTGTCGTATAGACCAGTGCTTCCCAACGTTGAAACTACTACCCACAGGGGGTTGATTGTTAAGGAGGGCAATTCCAAAATGGATTCAACATGATTTTAATCCTTTCGCTCCGGACTATTTAAATGCAATGCTAGTTTTCGGCGCCAAATTTGACGAAAAAAGGAAATTCTACTTCCTAAAAGTAAATAATTCAATATTTTAATTAAAATTTATGTATGTTACAAAGGGAGGCAAAATAATTTTTAAGGGCATGGCACAAATAAAGGTGGGGAAACATTGGTATAGAATATGGCTATTCGCTATTTAAAAACTGTAACATACAGTAAACCTGTACTTTTATATTCCATCTGTGCAATTGCGAATTAAACCTAATGTCATATAATAATGTAATATAAAGGTTACGGGGAAGGGTGATCTGTTAAGTAATAAAATTTGACTTTTTGACTGGCTATTTGGCGCAGTTGGTAGTGACCCTGCCTTCAGCTCTGCGGGTCGTGGGTTCGATTCCCATCGAGGGCCAACATTTTGTAACAAAAATTTGTTGGTTTTTCGAGCCTGGGTGTATATATTTATTTAAAATTGTATAAGTATGTATATATTTACCAGTTGCATTTACTCTAACGTAACACAAGTATTATTACTTACTTTGGGGGCGGCGGTCCGTGTCTGTAAGTGTCCCATATATTTATTTATTTCTTTATTTAAACGAGGCAGATTTATTTTGTAATAATGCAGGAAACAAGCTAAAATTTCTATTGTAACTTAATCCGAAGTTCTTTATTTATTACCTTGAGCTGATTTATTAAATTCGGCGTTACTTTGCGGAGGCCTATAATACAAAACTAATGATAATATTATTTTGCCATAATCCGCGAAAAAAGAAAATATATGTAATGCTAAATTTAGAGTGCATTCGTTCTTATACCTGATACACAGCAATACACAAGTACTGCACACAGTCACAGTCACAATCTCAATAATTGTTTCGCCCCGTAACCGAAGCATCGTGAGGAGATAGACTCCACGACGAAATCATAAAGCGGCTGCAAATACCGAAATACTATTCTCATTAGTTTTGTAGCTTGAACTGATCAAATAACTATTAAACAAATGTAAATATTGCAATTAAAAAGAACTTGAGTCTTCCTTAGTTATTTGTTAATAAAAACGATATATTATTTTAATTAGGGAAATACTCATAAAAAAAAATTGAAGAAGAAAGCATATGTTAAATAAAGCATTTTTCGTATTGGATTTAAAATCCAAGCCGTCCATAATTAGCAAGTTATTGGCCCTTATTTTATAAAAATTATGAAGCAAGCGCACAGATAAGTATTAAATAACTAACTATAAATAATTGTTATAATCGATTCACTCGATTGTTCTAGACTTTTAGATTTGAGAAGAAAATTTTCGTTATAAGTAATGAAAGGATTCGAATAATTCGCATATCATCGCCATAATCAAGTATTATACAAGTATTAACGTTTTATTTTTTATACAATATTTTATACCATTTGACTACATTTACATTTTATTATATTATCGTATCAAGGCACTTATAATTTTTTTAAAAAGACATGCTTAATAGATATTTATAGTTCATACCCTTTTCAGTAAAGGAACATCGTATGTAACTAGAGATCTGACTTGGAGTAGAGAAAATCGATTAATAAACAATCGATTTTTATCCCTTTTAAAATAGTCGATTAAAAAAAATAGTTTTTTTTCTGAATATTTCAAAAGTTGTCTTTTTTAATATTAATAATTAATTACAATAAAGGCTAATTAAAGTGGATAACTACCAAGAAATAATATCAGATGCGCTGTTTGTGAAATTGGATTAAAATGTGTAGTTTGGCTAAATTGGTTTCATCTTTGTTAGATGCATATCTAATCTTAAAAAAACGAGAAAAAGAGTTAAAAAAAAGGGATACCTAAAATAATTATTTTTTCACATTGCTTTGTTTAACCCCCTATATGTTTGGGGAGCTCCTTGAAATATTCGTAAATTCTCAATCTGTATTGAAGTATCGTGGTGGGTCGAAACTGCCAGTATTCTCCACCTTTGCCCAGCAGTGGGATAATACCAGTACCATTATATTAAAATATTGCAATAATTATCTAGTCTTAGCATTTCCTAATAATGTAAGTTTCTTTCTCTTTTAGTTATTCGATGTTCAATTATGTTTTGTACTAATTTAGAGTATTATTAGATTTTTGTGTCTGAATAGGAGAGATTTTTAGAAGCTATTTCTGTATTTAGTAGAGATTTTTTGAAGTTATTTCTATATTAGAAGTTATTCCTATCAATTTTTGTTATTATCTCATATTAATTATTAAACTATAATGTCTGAGTTTTTAAGCAATGAAATGAAGTGTCGTAGTTTATTACTTGAAATATACATATATTTGGAACTCAGAAATTGTATATAATCCCATATCTTATTGGTACTTGATATTAAAATTTGTTATAGTGGATTATAAAGCTTTATGTATAGACACCGGCTATATTCATATCTTAATCTATCGAGTTAGCCCAACTAGCACTTTATACGACGTTATCGAATTGATTAAAACTCAGTTCCTCACATAATAAGACTTGAGCCGGTTTCTATGCTGCTATAAATTTAAACATTAAAAAATAAAGTGCTGCAAAATATTCAGTAATAGATTTTATTTTTAGTATAGATCGAATATGGTTTACCACTCGTTAGTGATTAACACGGTCGATTGCGGTTTTGCCTATTTCACTTTGTTGTATGGTAAACGCATCTATATAAAATGTTTACTTACATATCTGTTGTATGTACTTTTGTTATAAAGAATTGATTAGTTTTAAGTGTTATGACTTATATAACTCCTTATAGTTGCTGCTTGTTTCATATTGTTTTCAATAATAATCAAGTTCTATTATTACCAAGTAAGCCGTGTGGTAATCGGCTGAGTAGAATAAACCAACCTCATTTCTTCCCGAGGTGTCTAAAAAGGCGACTAAGGTAAGTCGACCCGCCGTGTGGTTTCCGGTTGAGTAGAATAGACCACCCTCATTTCTTACCGAAGTATCGTAATGGGCGACTAAGGTTGACCCATCGTCTGGTGTCCGGGTGACTAGAATAAACTACCCATTTTCTTACCGAGGTGTAAAATACGACCAAGGTGAGTTGACGTCAGGCATTCGGCTGGTCCTAAAATACGTAGCCAAATCATGTGACACCATGTTTATAACATGTTTGCAGATCCCAATTAGAGTGGGATAAGGGCAGGAGGATGATGATCTTCTGTTATAACCAATTATAGCGAAAGGTTTTACTCTGAGGTTTTACTCTTTTTTTAAGATACTCGGAGCGTTGGTAAGATTACTGCGCTACCTTATTAAATATTATAAATAAATAAATATTATATTATTTTGCCTTAATTCGCGATAAATCGTGAATTATTAGAAGTAGTGGTTTATCGAGTCATTGTCAGAAAACATGCCACTGTAATATTATTTGTTATGGCGGCTGTTCACTCTCTGTGAGACACCCCGACTTGCCGAGTGCGAGAGTGTACAGGGTAGCTCTTATTTATTTATTTAATTATTACTTAAATTAAATTATTCTGATCTCATTGTAAATGTCCTATTACTTACTGGCTATTTCGTCATTCGTAAAAAATAATTAAAGCTACCGTACAACAATAATGTCAATAATATTTTCTATATAATGTCAATCTCAATGTCAATACGAAGTCATAAAATAATACTTAACAATAGTTTTAGCTTATAATAATATACATTATAGTCCTTAAAATAATTATAGGTAATAATTTCTCTATATATCTATGTAAATAATTATAATAAGCTCTTGCCTCGTCTTGGCGTGTCTCGGAGTGTCTCACCCGCTCCATTATCGGTTTTTATGTTAGATTCAAAGGGTCTCGCGCCGCCTCAGAGAATCGACACGTCACTGTTCACTCTTGAGAGTGTACAGAATCACTCCGACCTTACACATCTCGAGCGTCTCGTGCGATATAAAGCGAGTGCTCACGGGCGAGAGTGTACAGTCGCCATTAAAGTTTATCAGTTTCTACAGATATCGTGCAAAAATATTCTATATAGGTAGTTAAATATATGATATATCATTTTTTACATTCGACGAAGACGAAGGCGAATAGTAAATGTACTATATCTGGTATAAAATCCCATGATAATATTAAATGCAAGTTTTTTGTAAGGGATTCATAATAAATTGATTTATTTTTGATAATATTTAGACATCCAAATTATTACCAAGTTTAACGATTCTTATGTCTGTATATAATGTTATATTTCAAAGTGAAATAATTGTATAAACGATTAAGTATGTAATACGATGCCTGATTTTAATTAAAAATGACTGTAAAGATACGAATTTCGTATATTTGTAATTATTTATAAATAATGTCCGTTCGTAAGATATTTTAGTTATTTAAGATTGAAGATTGTAATACGTGTAAATATATTTTAAATATATTTTTATTTTTACAAGTTGTTTTTACATTATATGATCATATTTGTAACGTGTAATTCTTTAAGGGATTTCCTCATTTCTTACCGGGGTGTCGTAAAAGCGACTAAGGTAAGTTGACCCATCTTGTGGTATCCTGTTTAGTAGAATAGACAACACTCTTTCTTACCGAGGTGTCGTAAAATACGACTAAGGTAAGTTGACATCAGGCGGCCGGGCGTAAAATACGTAGCCAAATCATGTGACAACATGTTTTGCCAACCCCATTTAGAGTGGGATAAGGGCAGGAAGACGATGATAAACCATCTGGCACATAAAAACCCAATTTCTCTTTTGGGGAAAAAAATTTAACAAGGAGGTTAAAGTTACCCGACTATAGGTTCTACGTCTATGAAAACATAGTTTTATTATTCTTATTTAAAAAGCAATGTTATGAATAAAAAATATTACATCAATCTTCTGAAAGCGTACCTCAAACAGAACCTAATAGCTGCAAAAGTTCTCAACTTCGCTGCGAGTCCGCGATAACATAACTGCACTTAGTTACGAACTTAACGCATAACATCGTATGTCAAAGTCAGGAGCAATCTTACCGACGGGAACAGAATTAAAACCGCAGTTTCAACTCAAAACGAGAGATTTTCTGTCATGTATGAAATGAACTAGTTAATTGTTGTGGGCCACGAGACGCGCGGTAGTATTTCTTTTTCAACGTTAATATCGCGTTCGCTTTGAAATGCGTTTAAAAGTATTAGTGAATACTGACCACCTTCTCTTTCTTTCTTCTTGCTTGCTTCCACATTTACAATTAGGTGACCATTCCCTGGAAGTGGATGACTAGGACTGGTTATATAGCATCCTCTATAAGTGGCTTGTGTCAGGCCGCCAAAGATTTTTGTTTTTATTTTTTTTGTAGAGCCAACATTCTTTGTTAGCAAATAATTGACCGTCAAAATTCAGTTATCAGTTATTAAAAAATCTATTTATACTTATAATAATAAATAAATAAATATATGGGACACTTACACACACGGTCGTCGGTCCCCAAAGTAAGTAACTTAATACTTGTGTTATGGGTGCCAGACAACTGGTGAATATATAGGTACTTATATATTTTTAAATACATATATACAACATTAAGTACATATAACAAATTCATTTATAGAAAATGTTGGTCCTCGGCGGGAATCGAAGGCAGGGTCACTACCCACTGCACCAACGGGCCAGTCACTTATGTTATAGTAGAGTAGGTGGCGCAGCATCTTATGATATCAAGCCATATCTAATGATAATAGTAGCATATATAATAATAAGTGAATATATAAACATAACTAATAAAAGGCATATAAAAATAAACCAAATACTCAAAGATTAAGAGATAGTACCTAGGTAAGTGAGGAGAGATACCTATTTTTCACATATTTAATCCACCTCTTAACCTCTGCGCTACTACAACTTGACAAATGACTGTGAATTCAAGCTTTACATTTATTTCTATTTTAGTAGTTTTTTCATCCCCGAAACAGGAAAAAACATTTTTTTCTTAACCTAGCTACATCGATACACCCCCCCCCCCCCGATCGTTGGGGCCGTTTCCGAAGTTCAGAAAAATATAAATTCAGAAATATAAGTATATACAAGATTAACTCATTTAAATATTAAAGATATCGAAACAACGAGAGGTCCTTTTAAATTTGTGACAGCACTATTTTGGACCTTGAAAATATCATAATTAGGTACGTTGATTCTAAAATACTATGGTAAGAATCAAAGATTTATAATAAATATGAAATATAATATAACAATTGATATAAGATCAAAAGGGTCAGTAAGGTTTGAAATTATTTAGTTTTGGCGAAACCTAAAAATATTATCACTAAACAAGCTTTGTACCAAGTGATATGTTATGATTTTTTTAATATAGTAATATTCTAAGTTTAATTTACAAATAACAATTATTTTAAACGATTCTGACATGATTTAAAAAAATGAAGCAGTTTAAGAAGCTATATACCTAATGGAAATGGTTTCATAGCCCCACACCAGATGGTTTCACAAGTTTGCACTTGTTCATCAAGCGTGACGTCACAGGCGGGCTGTTTGTCTATTGATTCTTGGATGCAGTTCCGTGCCGTTTCACTAATAGCATTTGGGATGAGGGCGAGTTTGTATTACAACATTGCTTTTAGTTGATACACTTAACAAGTATTACGTTTCGTTAAAGTGAATTAAAAATTATATTGATACTTGATGGTAAAATGGAAGTGTCAATTCTTCTGCCGTGTGGTATCCGGCTGAGTAAAATAGACCACCCTCATTTCTTGCCGAGGTGTCGTAAAAGGCGACTAAGGTAAGTTAACCCGTTGCCTGGTATCCAGCTGAGTAAAATAGACCACCCTTTTTTACTGAGTTGTCGTAAATGTAAGAAATGAGGGTGATCTATTCTACCCAGCCGGATACCACACGGCTGAAATGGAATTCTAAAATTCGCTAATCGAAAATATATACATTATTAATACGCGTATTTCAGTTGCAATATAAAAAATAAAACCGTGTATTAAATAAAACAACACCCGATAAGCTTAAAACGCGTTCCGTATTCTAGCTGCGTAATACAGCGCGGTGTTGAAAGTTTAATTCCTAAATCCACCCTGCTAATTCTGACTTATATATTCCACGTTTCACCTACCCACGCATTTCACGTATACACCACTAAATATACCACTCCTTGCCTTCCAACGTCATCTTTTTAATGAAATTCATCATCTGATTCTAACAGAATTACTGTTTA
Organism: Morpho achilles; assembly: GCA_947086495.1. NCBI lineage: Eukaryota > Metazoa > Arthropoda > Insecta > Lepidoptera > Nymphalidae > Morpho > Morpho achilles. The sequence continues at coordinate 15,897,824 of CAMTZB010000003.1, read as the reverse complement.
TCTTTAATATTTAAATGAGTTTGCGGCCATTTCGAAATAAGTACTTGCTATCCAGCATATAAACCAAATAACAGCCACATAATCTACCTGTTAACTTATTAGGGACTTTAAGTGTTGAATAAGCCTATCAGAAATCTGACAAATGTAAAATTCCGAAATTTGTGTCAGATATGTTCCGAATAAGCTAACTGACAGTTTATTGGTAATTTGTGAAACAGGCCCTAAGTCATTTAAATATGAAAGACTAACTTACATTAGATGCATTATAGTGTAAACCAAACTAGAACAAGTGAAGCATAACTGTTACTCGTACAGTTCCAATGTAAATTTAGAAAATTTGTAACGACTTAATGTAAATAGTATTAAGAATTATATTTTTAAAAGAGCAACCGCCGAGTTTCTTGCTGGCTCTTCTCGGTAGGAACAGCTTTCCGAACCAGCAGTAGAGTTGACGATTCAAAAGCACTTGTAAACAAGTTTATTTGAATAAAGAATATTTTGAATTTGAATTTGAATTTGAACATCATACAATATACGGGCGCAACAAGTAACATAATCCTAAACTAAATTTACGAACAAGAATATTCGGTATACGGGAGTAGTGGGTGGAATAGCCCGTAAACTCGACGACGTTACCGCCTTGCACTTGGATTTGATTGGCCCAGTTGAGAGAACAACGGGCACTTTACAGCTCAGTTTGCTTGATATTACTTGTTAATAGATGTAGAGTCTTGACTGTGATATTTCATGAGTATATCATATTAGTAACGCAAGGAAAACATTAAACATGCATTAAATCAAGCACGACTAATGACGTTATCAGATATTACATTAAATTTTCAAGCCATCAAATAGTCAAGTTATAATTAATTTGAAACGGATTTTCGTAAATGATTTGGAATGCTTGTCACTCAGAAAAACAGAAATAGATTTAATTTAAACGCCTTCCAAATTAAAGGCGGTATGTCATGGCAGGTAGCTAGTCCCGTCAGATTTAAATGCCTTGGTATTAAAACGGTAATTAAATTTTAACGTACTCGTTTATGTAAAACTAACGTATCAAAGGTTGGAGCTTAGTCCAGAGGGATCTAGATTTTTCTTTATTATAAGCCAATCGGCTAAGGTTGGTGAAGTTTGGTAGGCAGTTCGATTAGGTGTATATGAAATGAAAGAGAATTTATTAAGCTCCATGTACTAAATTTAACAGAAAAAAAAACTAATCTTATTATATATTATTATCATTAAAATTAATGTCTATTACCTCCAGTACATAGGTCTGAATGGGCCTTCATCTCAGTATGAGCTGAATGTCCAAATTAAGACATTCAGCACTGATTTTCAGATGAAGCCCAGCGGCTGACGTCACGGACATAAACTATAACCACTTATTTTTTTTATTTAACTTATTATTTATATATTTAAATTTTCTTCACTGGATTTCCACAGTACATTCTCTTATCTTATGCCGCTTGAATGTTGCGACTCCCTTTGTGAGGTGGTCAGTCCAACTCAAAGGGGTTCTACCGCAGCGTTTTCCGGTGCGGAGTGGCGATTCCAACACCTTAAGACCTCAACGCTCATAAGTTGTCCGCACAATGTGCCCCACTCATCGCCTTTTCATCTCCTCGTCTCTGATTCTGATTTAATCACGTAGAGATACTCCGAATATAATTCGCTCCGTCGACTGGTGATGATTTAAATTTTATTTTATATTAAATTTGTGTAGAAGAAGAAGAGTTCGTTTAGATTAAGTCGTCTTTTCCGGGAACATTTCAAATAATAATTATCTGTTTCACCTAAATCTAATTGTATTCAAATTGCCTTTGTGCAGGTCGTTAGTGGTTTTTTACACATCAGTGGCGGCCGTTAAACTGTTTTTCAACACCAGTAATTACCTCTAACGGCCTACCGGATTAGCTCGCATAAAATGCCAGGAAAAAGTTTTCACGCCATTATTTGTCGTTTTGCAAAACAAAGTTTTACCATGAAAATGATTTGCTCTGAAAGTTCATTAGGTGTTAGTTAGTGTTTGGGTTGAGTTCAAAATATATTTTTGTTCGTTTTTTATTGCCAGGGTGTTTTTGTTTGTCAGATAAATTAATACACTTTCTTAGTTTGTAATCATCAAAAGCTTGTACCGAATTTTTAGCTGGATTCTTAGTTTTTAATACCAGGGTTATTGATTTTATGTTATTGATATTTGTTTTTTTTTGTAATGACGTAGAGTATTTATTCAACTACAGCGTTAATTTTATTATGCTGGGGTTGCAAAACGTTAATTAAATCATCAGCAGTTCTGAAAATTTGATAAAATCGCCAAATGAATTGATTTATAGTGCAATTAATTATAATAGTTCACTTCATTGGCTAATAAATGGAATTTAATTTTATGATTATTGTTCCCTTTCTATTATTATATAATAAAGTAGGTTCCTGGCCAGGCGTTGCCATAGCTCAGTATGGTTTCGAATAACCTTCAAAACAAAACTCATTTCAAAATTCTCCGATAACTACCAAGCTTTACAGTCGTTAAGGTTAATCTCAAATATATGATACAATTACATAAGGTCGTCCGTCCCCAGAGTTAATAACTTCATATTTGTGTTATAGGTGACAACTTTTTTTTATATTGCAGCAAAAATGAACAAGTTATATCTATCTTAAATTACACGCCAGTATACAAATCATGCCCGCGTAGAATGGTTCCAATCATGCTTGCAGCGTTTCCGCGCTGAATCGCTAAACTGATTCTTTGTGCTAAAAAGGAGCCAGCCCTCTTGTCACCTGAAGAGGCAATTAACCGAGGTATTAAAACGGATAATTTTTTTTTACAACTACAACTGGTAAATATATATAATATTCTAATTCGGGACTCGAATCTGTGACCTCCGGAGCTGGATACAGTGTTACTGCCATCTATGCTAGCGGATTTATTGTTGGACATCAAAGCACTTACATGTTACATATACGATCTTGTGCCGGTTTAATCGAACCTAGGTATTGGAGGTAATTAAATTAGAAGCAATATAATATTATACACTAATACAAGCGTATTCAAGAAGCAAGGCTTGTGCAAGTGAAATTGCATGAAACTACAATACTGGAACGTCTGACAAACAGTCTGTCTGTGATATAATAATAGTTGTGTACTACAAAGGTAAGTTGTAGTTGTTTATGGGGCTATGAAACGTATTACAATCATCATCTGCATTGCGTGGCTCAACCTTAATTATTCTGCGCATATGATACAAATATCATACATACCATAAAATCTCTTATTTCCATTAGGTACTGAAGTTTCAATTTTGTACTGAGTTTGATATATGATGCTAATGCGAGAACCCCGTAGCTCTTTAGTACTCTTATTTCGGTGGAAAGTTAAAGACAGGAAGGAAAATAAAGTTTTATTCTTGTCTTTTGTCAGTTTTAGGACATTTCATATAAAGGTAAATTGCGTACTTTATATGAAATTTTGAAAATTATCTAAAATGACGAAATTCTGTAAAAAGTTTATCGTAGTTTAAGTTGAAAGCTTGTTTCCCAAGTTATGATAATAAAAAATAGAAGTCGCTTTTAAATATCACTACATATTATAAAACAATGTCGCATTGTTTGTCCATATATCCCTATGTACGCATAAAATTTTAAAACTACGTAACAGATTTTTATTTTGCGTACGTATAATAACATTCAATACGGAGTAGAGAAATACTGTAATTTTTGAGGTTTCTGTAAATAATTACATTTTTTTCCGCTTACATTGCAAACGCAGGCTAAACCCTACGAGATTTATCAAAATGATGTACTAAGTATTTTTACACTTTGAAAAGGTCTACAGAAAAGTCCGCGATGGTACATGTCTATCTCTTATGGATAACCCACAATAGCATTTTTTGTCATTTACTTTTTACGAAAAATAATGCCTTATTTTTGAAGTCATTTTTGTACAATAGAGCATTAATCCTTATCCAATTAAGTACCTTAAATAAATAGTTGATTTAATATAGATCAATATGGCCGTTTACAGCATGTAATTTAAGTAAACATTTTCGGAGATATTACAGATTTAAAATGCCGTGAGGACGCCGCGCTTCGCCCTATAGCACTTCGAATCTACCAGCTATATGTCGCTCTTTCAAGAGTATGTTTAAAGACATTCTGTAATTAATTGTAAAAATAAAATACATAGGGAAAATGTAAAAGTAAATAAGTAAAAATGTACTATATGAATTTAGATATTCTAAAGATAGCAGGAAATCTTCTTGGTATAGGGAAAGGAAATTGTTTTTCTTCAAATTTAACGCTTGCGGGCCAGGGGCAGTAGTGAATAAATCGAAACTACTGGATCGATTTTAATCATTTTTTTTACACTGACTGACATGGGATATATATTTTATACCCGTGCGAAGCAGGGGCAGGCCGCTAGTTTTAGATAAACAAAAGTAATAAATGATGCACAATCAAGTGAAGAATTTTTTAATGTCTTATTTTAAATGCCTAATACCTGGGTATTTTTTAAAGGAGGTATAAAAATGATGTAATATAAAAAATAAAGGAAAAAAGGGCTAATGATATCTGGGACTTGATTTTTTTTTATGTCAGAAAAACTCATTATGGGTCATCATCGCCCAACGGGGACGAGCGGCGGGTACGTCTGACTCTCACCGACTATAAACCTGACAGTGCTCCACCGCGCTGCTTGTAATGGGGACAGGGTACTGTTGTACAAATTGCCCCCATCCCCACCAGCAGCAACTCTGAACACCAGAGTGCGCCACCTCTTGGTCGTGGCCTCTCTAAAAGTGGCCCCTACCTCCGCTAATCGATGCATCGGCAGCACCAGATGCATGGACCGCCTGGGGGACCTTTTCAGATGGGCGTCCAATAAACATCTGAGACTTGATTTAGGGTATATTCACTTAGCTAAGCTTTATACTAAGCGTGCGATGTAGTCTTTGAAGTACAATTAATAGTGTTATCTATATATTTATGTATCTAGCGATTTAAATTTAGAAATATTTTTTTTAATATTTTCGGTCTGACAGCTGCTTTACAAGTTAGGCTTTAGAATTTTTAGGATTTTATTTTTAAGATAATTTTAATTTTTAAAGACACTAATACATTCATAGCTACGTAAATAAAATTGTGCTTCAGTGGACAAAGAAGAAAATAGCCCAGAGTTTTAGGTAAGGGAGAAAAAAAACGTAATTCAGTCTCATTTACTTCGAATCGAGTTTTTCGTTTGTACTGAACGCAAAGTTTTCGTAGGTAATTGTGTTAATTAGCCTTGGAAACCTTTTGTGTTGCTTAAATTGTTAAAAAAGTATGTTATGTGAAGTATTATGCTGAATGAAAAATATGTTTAAAAGGAAACTGTCCTACAGTTTTCTTTTAATAAACTTTCTTGTAGGGGGCATTTTACGTTACAATTTTACCGGATTTCTCCTGTTATAAATTTACTTGCTTTTACCCGCGACTTTCGCGTTGACTGTTGTGGTGTGCTATGTCGATAATAGATGGCGCTTTTCAATGTCATCCTATAAAGTCACCTAAAATAATAAAGATTTCTACAGTCAGTAGTTTAAACTGTACGATGTAGTTTAACTGACAAATAAATTTCATATTAAGAATAAACATTCGACGAGGTCCCAGTTTTTTATCGTTGGTTATTCGTGGCTTCTTATCACTCTTCCGTCGTCGTAACGAATAATCAAAGTCATACCATCAGTGGACTACACGTAGCCCAAACCGTGGGCCGGCCTCACAGGACGTCCTTAGGGCGACGTTTCCCGAAGCTAGTAGAGCTTCTGCTTCTACTCTAGCCCTACTCTTTACATTTCGCAAGCTTAACGATGTTTCTGCGCTCACTCGTCCCGCCTAATGACGATGTAAAAGCCGTTAGGACTAACAGCATACAGTCAATTTAAAAAAAATGTTTTACATTGTAAAATTTCCCAGCATTCACATCAACCGAACAATAAACAATTAGTGTTCAAACATCGCTAGCATATATAAGTTTGCCACCGACCTCAATTGCAGCTACAGCGTTCAACGCTGTATCTATTGGTTATAGTTACGTAAGGGTTAGTTCATACTATCTTTTATCTACTCTGATACTATAATACAAAGATTATAAAACTGAAACCAAAATTCTTATCACAAACTTTACGTACAGGCCAAAAATAAAAAATTATAAAGTTTTATTACGATACAGGTCTTGTATGGACACATGTATCATAATATAACTTTTTTATCATAACGATACACCTATACAACCTCCAGCTGGACCAAGGAGGTTGAACCTCTACCTTAAAACAAAAGGTTTCAATGAATGAGTCCGCGGCGACGCAACACGCATGCGTGTTTGCGCCTTGGCGCTAACGTTTGACATTTTAAAAATCTTTTCAATATTTAAACAAAGTTTGGTTTTTCATAATCTACTATTTACTAAAAGATTGCGTTTTAAAAATAAATATTAATAAATTCAATTCAGTAAATTTTATTTTGATAATGCTACATACTTCAATACTGAAATTGGAAATGAGGAGATTGTAGAGGTACTTGAGACGCGGTGCTTAAGTTGGCAACATAAAAATTAGAATAACGCTTTAAAATTATAACGATTACAGTTTTATTAAACTTCCACATTTTTATTATTTTAAGGTGTCAATTATTTAAAATAACTTCACATGAGTGTATGAAGCGAATAGAATATTTGATTGTCTTAGAATGTATCAGCCTTTCCAGAATCCTAAAAATTATGTGTTTGGATTCCGAAAGTACAAAGTAAGCTACAGCAAACACTATTCATTCTCTTACCCTTATCCCACTCTAAGTGGGGTCGGCACAATATGTCTTCTTCTTCCATTCTCCTCTATCATTCGTCAACTTTGGTGCCACTTCTTTAACATGCATATCATTTTTCACACAATCCATCCATCTCTTTTTCGGCCTCCCCTTAGCCATACATCGTACAGCTAATACTGTATTTATATTTTACTAAAATTTTAAATAAATAATTTGAAAAAAAAAATATTTTGCACTTGCCCTTATATCGTCCAAAACTGCGCCCAACTGTATTTTAGCGGCAATCACGCATAACCGTGTCGCTCTAAATGTTGTTGCTTGTACTGACCTAACCGAAACAGTTATCGATAGTATTAAATACACAGATATTTTAGATGTAAGCTTTTGGAGAGTTTTGTATCGAGGATAATAGCCGTGTATCTGGCGAAGTAGAATAAGCACATTTATTAATTTATATGTACTCGTAATTTAACTTGTATGTGTGTTCTATTTGTTCTTTAAGTTTTGTCTTTTCTGTGTAGATTTCTTTGGTTTATGTTTTTGTTTTGTTTCTCTAATAATTATGTAGGTATTGTATAACTGTTTGTCTTCTTAATAAATAAATATTATAAACATATTGTCACATGATTTGGCTACGTATTTTACGACCGGCCACCTGCCTAACGTCAACTTACCTAAATCACCGTTTGCGACACCTCGCTAAAGAGGGTGGTCTATTCTACTCAACCGGACACCACACGGCGAGTCAACTTACCTTGGTCAACTTTTACGACACCTTGCTAAGAAAATGAGGGTATTCTATTGGATACCACACTGTCGGTTAATTTATCTTAGTCGCCTTTTAAGACACCTCGGTAAGGAATGAGGTGGGTCTATTCTACTCAGCTTGATATCACACGGCTTAATGGCGTTTATTTACCTATTCATTTTAATATGCGTAAATATGCAATGGAATTTAAACAATCTTTTTTCATAATGATTGAAAAATACATCGAAAGAATAAATATCTAATATTTAATTTGAGCTACACAAATTCGTTAAAGCCTTTTTTCAACCTGTGACTTTTATGAACTTTGCAATGAACTTTTCACATTGACGAATGTCAAGCCAGATTTTAATGAAATGATAACTTTAAATATATAATTTAGTATGAATATTTACTTACTTTTAATTAGATTTCATGTAACGCAGATTACTAATAATACACTTTTAATTTTATTACGTTATTCCAAAAACAACAAGCCTTGGCTATTGGTCATGAAAAATAAAATAACCTTACGAGAATAATGTTAAATATGTAATGGTTGCTAGAGCCCACTTCTGGGCATACCAAATCTTTACAAACACTTTTGATTCGTCAAGGATCAATTAGATTTAATGAAGTCACAATTGGTTCGGAATGTTGCTCTTACCAAGAAGACTGGGCGGCAAAATTTTTTAAACATTACATTACTATTACATAACTTAAAATAATATTATATTACTTAACCGCAGTCTTAATTGAACCTGAAAGAATATTTATCTTAAGTAATTATATATTAGTACCATCTTATCTTTTCATCTATTTATTTTACCAAAGTTATTTAATAGATTAAATAGTTAAATTTATATAAACTTTTTCTTTTTCTCTATATTACTCGTAGTCTCTTTCTTCTTCAATTCTTGTCCTTTTCCTTCTATTACTCAAAGGTTGACTGGAAGATATTCCAGCGTTATACATGGGGTTTATTTTTAATTTTTCTTTCTCTTTTCTAATATACCTTTGTATAAAAATAATAAATAAATAAAGAATTTCCAATCTTACGCCTCCTCTCACATTTTTGGAAAAAGGTTTGGAGCCTAGACCCACCACGCTAAAAAAACGCAAAAACGAAAAAACGCAAAATATACTAACATAAGTTGATAATGAGTTTCAATCAATTCGTACTTTTTACCGCTGAAATCATCATCATTCTCCTGCCATTATCCCACTGTAAGTAGGCTTGGGACAACATGTTTTAAACATGTTACTTGTTTTGGCTAGTAACTTTACAACCAGCCGCGTGCCTGTCATAAGAATTGAGGGTGATCTATTCTACTAAGCCGGATACCACGTGGCGTTTCAACCTACGAATTCCTTAGTCGCTTTGACGACGCCTCGAAAAGAAATTAGGGTGGTTTATTCTACTCAGCTGAATACTACACGGCGGGAAAACTTACTTTAGTCGCCTTTTACGAAACCTCGGTAAGTAATGAAGGGGGTTTGTTCTACTTATCAGGATACCGAGATATGATCATCAAATTTCAAATGTTTTATGTTCAGCAAAGTTTAAATACAGAAATTTTTTTAAATTATTAAATTCGACACTCTTTAGAAAATAAAAAAAAACTTTATATGCTGAAGATTATTATAATAAAAACCGTAACATTTTCCAAGTATAATCTTACCTCGCTATTGTATTAACAACTGTAGTAGAATAAAACATAAATTTTCATTAAGAAATAAAATAACTTTCTTGCCGAGGCTTAGTACAACAGCAAATTTGTTGAGAATGACTTCGCCCGCTACTGTGCGAATTTCATTTTAAAACTCTTAATGAATTCTCAGAAATAATTAACAATTGTGTGTTGTTTTAACTTGTATGTAAATCCAAGTGCTGTGGTAGCCCAGAGGTAACACCGTGCGACTCTTTCGAGGAGGTCACGGGTTGAAACCCGGTCAGACACAAATGAGTTTTTCGGTTAAAACTTATGTGTCTAATTGATAATTGCAATTTATCACACGCTTTTCGGTGAAGGAAAACATCGTGAGGAAACCTGCATTGGACTGACTTGCACGCATTGGTGCAGCGTGGTAGGTCTTAGCTCCAAAAACGGAGAGAATAGGCCTATACTCAGCAGTAGGATAGTAACAGGCCGCTAGTTACTTACTTAAATTCAAGATACATTAATATTAATTTTGATATGAGATTTCATTGAATTACTAGCTTCCGTTCGCGACTTTAGGTTGACTTTAGCACCAAAAGATATTTATGAACATCCTTTATCATTCGGCAAGCAATTAATTGATTAAAAATCACAAAAAATTAAGCTTACGGACGTTATAGAGTAAATATAAACATATTTGCTTCTATATATACACATAAAATGGTAGAACTGTGCCGTTGTCGCGCATCATCGAAGAAATATTAATCAACGAATATTTCTGTTTTTAAATATTTCTGATTTTAAAAATATCGCGAATAAGGCGAAATTTAAAGATTTCCTTGCGTGCACTATGTAAACGGTGAAAGTTATTAAAAAATAATGTACTACAAAATTGTTCTCCTCTAAATGGTCTAAATTAAAGTCCAGGACATCATATGTCTAGCTTTTAAGGGTAACCCACTTTAACCATTTTTATAGTTCTACGCGGGTGGAGCCGCTGGCGATTGCTGGTGTTATATAATTCTTCATAGCTTTCTTTTAATTAAACTTGGCTTTGGTACATTTAGTAAGTGGAAACTGGTCAAACGATTTTAGTGTGTAATTCTGAACAATTAAAGTATAATATAGTAATAAGCGCTTTATATCCAAAATCCTTTTTATTGAGGTCACGTATTTCATTTCGATTCAAATTGCTCCGATGTGAGACTGAAGTTGAAAATCAAATTCCTTTCGCCGAAGTATGAAATATTATAATTGGAAATTTATGCCTTTTGTTGGCGTTTCCAATTTTTTTGCCAATAATGTTTTGTTATCGAAAAATTATGTACGGTTCTATTGTATGTGGTTGTTTACAGCACTCAAAGCAATTCTAAAAGAGTTTAATCTTAATATTTAAATGAGTTAATCTTGTATATATATATATATATATATATATATATATATATATATATATATATATATATATATATATATATATATATATATATATATATATATATATATATATATATATATATTTCCGAATTTTGGAAACAGCTCCAACGATTTTCATGAAATACATGGGTGGTTTTTCGGGGGGTGAAATCGTCGATCTAGTTAGGTTTTATGTAAAAAAATGCTGTTTCATTCCTCTTTTCAGGCATTCAAAAAACTGCTAAAATAAAAAATAGATTCTAAAGCTTAAAGTAGCTGTCATTTGTCAAGTTATAATAGCACAATAGTAAACGGGCGGTTTAAATATGCGAAAATATCTGGGTTCAAGTCTCGCATATCACTGACTCTGTGCTTCTTTTTAATTTTTCAAATTTATTTAATTTTTTTTTAAAGCCAAATCATGTTAAAGCATGTTTATAACATGTTGTGCCGACACCAGTTAGAGTGGGATAAGGTACAGGAGGATATATATATATTTTCTATTTACTTTATCGCGGATTATAGCAAAATAATTTTATTATTACTTTTGTATTATGGATCTCCGCAAAGTAACGCCTAATTCTATTAATTATTAAAACAATTCCTTACTGTAGAAACCCCGTTAAATTGTAAAATCAGTAAATCTAATAGTTGAATATGATTACAACCATTCATTTACATATGTAACAAAAAAAATTGTTGTATCATCTTCATGCCTTTATCCCACTCTAAGTGGGGTCGGCGCAACATATTATAAACATGCTGTCAGATGAGTTAGCTACGTATTTTATGACTGGCCGCCTGCAGTGAGCAGTGTCAGCCTAGTGTCTTAGTCGTATTTTACGACACCTCAGTAAGAAAGAGGGTGGTCTATTCTATTCAACCGGATACCACACGGCGGTTCAACTTACCTTAGTCGCCTTTACGACACTTCGGTAAGGAAAGAGGGTGGTCCATTTTTATCAACCGTCTACCATACGGCGGGTCGACTAACCTTAGTCGTCTTTTACTACACCTCGGTAAGAAAAAGGGTGGTTTATTTTACTCAGCTGGATACTACACGGCGGGTCGACTTACCCTAGTCGCCTTTTACGACACCTCGGTAAGAAATGAGGGTGGGCTATTCTACTTAACCGGATACCACACGGTGGGTCAACTTACTTACCCCCATATTCACTTTAAAAATAAAGAAAAACATTTTTCAGCGCTCAAAGAAAACTTTTAAAACCCAATGGAACAACGAGTTGTAATAATGTTTAGTTGTCACATTAAAAACACCTGTTTTTAGATCTCTCCATTCATAAACACTAAGCTTTGCTTGCATTACTCTCAATGGGGTACCTGAGCTGAACAATATTCAGAGAATATCATTATTGATGTAACCAACAATGTCGACTTTATTTCTGTAGTGGTAAAGTTTAAAGTGCGTTGCATTAATTGTTTTATACCATATAAGTAAACAATGCAAGTTGGTTGTATCGCTTATTTGCATTTCGCAATAATCATGAAGTTATCTTAGTTATCAAAACCGACATAAGCTTGCGGCTCCTGCTTTGCACCTTGCAAAAGTACGTAATTCGTTTGTGGGTTTTGGTATAAGATTCTATAATAAAATTCCGCAATCAATTTCAGCTTTGCCATTACATCAGTTTAAAAACACTGTTAAAAAGAGGCTGATACAGAAAGCCTACTATACTCTTGAAGATTATTTGGAAGACAAGAATGTGTGGATATAGCTCTCTTTGAACCTGTACAAGACAGTATCGACTTAATGTAAATAGTATTAAGAATTATATTTTTAAAAGAGCAACCGCCGAGTTTCTTGCTGGCTCTTCTCGGTAGGAACAGCTTTCCGAACCAGCAGTAGAGTTGACGATTCAAAAGCACTTGTTTACAAGTTTATTTGAATAAAGAATATTTTGAATTTGAATTTTGAATTTGAATTTGAATTTGAAAAAATAGCCTCTGGAACGGATTATGTTTATTTTTACGGTATTATCACGGAATATGACTCCACCGTGTGGTATGTGGCTGAATGGAATAGACCACTCTCATTTGACTGGCCCGTTGGAGCAGTGGGTAGTGACCCTGCCTTCAACTCCGCGGGTCGCGGGTTCGATTCCCGCCGAGGGGCAACATTTTCTATAAATGAATTTGTTGGTCTTTGAGCCTGGGTGTATATTTGTATTTAAGTATGTATTTAAAAAAATTTATAAGTATATATTAACCAGTTGTCTGTCTACCATAACACAAGTATTAAGTTACTTACTTTGGGGACGAACGACCGTGTGTGTAAGTGTCCCATATATTATTTATTTATTTATTTATTTATTTCTTACAGAGGTGTCGTAAAAGGCGTCTAAGGTAAGTTGACCCACCGTGTGGTATCCGGTTAAATGGAATAGACCACCCTCATTTCTTACTGGGGTGTCATAAAATACGACTAAGGTAAGTTGAAGTCAGGCAGGCGGCCGGTCATAAAATACGTACCCAAATCATGTGACTATATGTTATAGCATGTTGTGCTGACTCCACTTAGAGTGGGATAAGTGCAGGAGGCAACATCTTGTACGAAAGCTGACGAGTTAATCAATTATGTTTATGGATCTGAAATCACCACAGTTACCTAGTATTCGTAAGTTTAAAAAATCTTTTAAATGCTATTTAGGTTATATAATGTACTAAGTTTGGAGTGTTCTACATCATAAACTTATGACAGAGGAGATTCGTTAAAGGCTTTAAAGTCGAAAGTTTATTCAATTTTACGATGCCTAAATGGAGATGAGCAAGACTATCAATGAATGTTGAATTCTGAAAAAGTCACAGTAGCAATGATTGAAATGATGCCTTGGTTGAAAGAAAAGAATCCTTAAAATGTGTCAGAGTATAAATTTAATTACGTAAATAATCACTTAAAAATACGTTCAAAGTGTTATATATGATTGGAGGTCTATTAAATGACATCCAACTCTAGCAAATTTGGAACATAAAACGTTCAAAACAAGTACCTATTTTTAAAATTACAGTTTGAACTAAATAAGTTTAATTTTACTTATATCTAGTTCCCAAAAAATACACGTGATTTCTCTAAAACGTATTTGATTTGTTTTAGTATTTAGTTAAAGTAGTACTCAAGTTTAAGATGCTGAGTATTCCAAAGTTTGTACAATTTTAAAGCGAGTAAGCCGTTTTCTGCCGAGGCGTAAGTCGTTCGAGACCGCGAGATCAAAAGTTTGAGAACCACTCAGACATTGTTATTTTAAAATGAAATTGTACCGGCGACGGCCGCCACCTGCTATTCCGTTTGGACGATGGAATGAATGAATGAATGAACACTTTTTTTGAATACCACATTCATAACAGTAAACACTAAAAATAATAATAATAAATAGACAACTTACCTTAGTCGTATTTGACGACACCTCGGTAGGAAAGTGGGTGGGAAAAATATTAAAAAATAGTTGACCACAGGCAGCGGAGAAAGTACTCAAGCTAACGGCGGTTAGGGCTTCAGACTGAGGAACCTCCTCACAATCCGTGCTGTCTCAAGCAAAACTGCCTTTTGTATCCTACGCTTGATCCAACAACTAAGTGAGAGCCTCTTAAGATGTTGGTTAAGGCTCTTCGCGATAAGACCATTAACCGACACAACAATTGGAACAATTATTGTTGAATCAATATCCCACATGGCGGTTATCTCATGAGCTAGGTCAAGATATTTAGTTAATTTAAAAAAAATAGACAATTTACCTTAGTCACCTTTTACGACACCGCGATAAGGTATGGGGATGGTCTATTCTACTCAGCCGGATACCACACGGCAATTAAATATAGATAAAAACCTGCAATTGTCAAAGTAGTAGACATTCTCCTAATCGACCGATATTTCCCAATTTTTTATCATCAATTTTTTTACCCAACTAATCTATTTTAAGTAACTGCTTCTAACTAAACTAACACTACAATATAATAATATATAATATTAAGGGAGGGCACTGGCTCCTGAAATACAGTTAAATCTAGTTTAGGAGTCAGAGTTAATAAATAATGTAAACACTGTTGATATAAAATAAAGATTCTTATTATTATTATTTCACATTTCTAGTCGATTTGCCTTAGTCCTCAATTCACAATTAATTTAAATTAAGTTTTACGTGTTCAACTATACACGAATTCGAGATTTGCTGAATATCTTTGTTGGAATACTAAAAACTTATGTGGCTTATTCAAGTGTTATCTAACTTCTCAACGTCTTAGTTTGCAGCTCGTTTGCGTGAATTCACTTGCATTTGCAACTCTTAGCAATTGAAACATCGCGACGTGCACAGAAAGTAGCTTTAATTAGGCTTTAGTTGCCAAAAGGCCAATTAGCAACTTTACTTTTGTTAACGATTTCGAACTATTCTTTCAATGATTATTTAAAAACCGTTACTTAATTTGGTATATATAACACTAGCTGTGCCATTGGCTTCGCTCGCATGGAAATCAGTGACACAAAATTTTTCCCGAATTTAATTTTGAAAGGTTTGGTGATAATAGTCTATTCTACTCAGCCGGATATCAGATACCATACGGCAGTGGTTCTCAAACTTTTTTGTCGATTGAAACTTTTTGTGGGAAGCTAAATACTTGATGGAACCCTACAAGAAAACAGTGTATTCTTTATTAATAAGCATAATAAAAATACAATGTATCAGTTACTATTATTTACTGTACCAATGGCAAGTACAATATAAATAATTATTGTATGGTTATGGGCAGTAAGTATTGAATAATAGAAGTGATTAAAAAAGAAAAAATCTAACTAATACACCACCAACAAATAAAAAAACTTCGTGCGGCCGCGGAGTCAAAACGTTCGACCAGAGAGAAGTAATTTGATTTTTTTTCTTAATTCTTGTGGAACCCCAACAGAGGTATCGCGGAACCCTAGGGTTTCCCCGGAACACACTTTGAGTAAAGCTGCCATACGGCAATTAAATACAGATAAACCTGTAATTGTCAAAATCGTTGCAATATAATTTCACATTTCACAACCTAAGTGATCACGTACAACCCTCAAAATTATTTGCGATGACAATTTTAAGTAATTATTCATTGCGACAAAACTAACAATCTGTTACGTTCATTAAAAACCCGGCATCTGTTATTTTAATTATAAATCTACGTAAGTTTCCGACGGTAATTTCATACCAGATGCGAAATGCAAATAAGCGAAACAACCAATTTACACTGTTTATTCGCATTGCAAAATACTAATTTTTGTATAGCATTATGAACGTTAGTATAACAGCAATACAGTATATTTTAGCATGTTATGGAATAAAAATTATATATGAACATTGTTTCGCTCAGGTATACCTTTGAGACTAATGTAAGAAGAGCTTAGCGTTTATAAATCGAGGCGTCTAAAAATAGTCAATTCCATAATAGTTTATTGTCTACCTTTCCGTAAGTGTTGTATAAATACTCTTTGAAGTTAACAATTATACAAAAAGTTATGACAGAATTATTTTGATATAGTCCACGTTTGTCGAATTATATTATCCGCCGTGTGGTATCCGGCTGAATAGAATAGTAACACCCTCATTTATTACCGAGGTGTAAAAGGCAACTGAGGTATGTCGACCCGCCGTGTGGTACCCGGCTGAGTAGAATAGACCACCCTCATTGTTTACCGAGGTGTTGTAAAAGGCGACCTACCTAAGTTGACCCACCGTGTGGTATCTGGTTAAGTAGAATAGACCACCCTCTTTTTTAGCAAGGTGTTTTAAGATATGACTAAGTTAAGTTGATGACAGGCAGTTCGTAAAATACGTAGCCACGATGCTTAGGTCATGGGGCGAAACAATTGTTGAGATTGTGGTGGTGAATGTGTGCAGTGCTTGTGTATTGTTGTGTTATCGGTGTCGGCTAGTGCATGAGTTCATACAAATTCTGCATGTACCAGATATGAGAACGAATATTACACTCTACATTTAGCATTACATATATTTTCTTTTATCGCGGATTATAACAAAATAATATTCCCATTGCTTTTGGACCTCCGCAAAGTAGCGCCTAATTCTATAAATTATGTAGTGTAAGACATAAAATAAACTTAAGACTTGAATACAGAATCTGTTAAAGTTTATTTAACAAGATTTCCGATAAATCCAAAGAACATCAGCGTCATCTAAAATTACACAGCTTGTGTTTCTTAAGAAGATTAACTATTCACAATTAATTATCGCGGATTATAGCAAAATAATATTCTCATTAGTTTTGTATTATGGGCCTCCTCAAAGTAACGCCTAATTCTATAAATTATATAACAAGATGTTTATAACATGTTATAAACATCTTGACCCCACTTGAAGTGGTATTAGGGCAGGAGAATGATGAAATCATAGAATCAGATCGAGAGAGATTGGCAACCGTGATACGATATAAAATAATACTCATTTATAATATCACAAACGATGACGGAAGGAATTTAATTTCCCGCTTTTAGATTCATATTGGAGTAATTTGAATTTGAATTAAAATACGTGATTCAAGTGAAAGGAGTCCTTAATTTGGGCTGAGTGTTTATTGCTTTGTTGTGCTTTTATTGTTGGAAAGGATCTTGAAAGATTATGAACTGTATATTATAAACTTTCGAACAAATCATTGGATAATTTACATATATTTTTTTATTTCAATCATATATTTGAAAACATTGATTATTAATTATAATTATTCATATGCATTATATATATTGAGTAGAATAGACCACCCTTCCGTGGCGTCGTAAAAGGCAACTAGGGTAAGTTGACGTTGGCCAGGCAGCCGTAAAATAATAATAAAATTTATTTAACCAAAAAAATACAAAATACGAAATTCAAAAATAGATAATAAAATACAAAATACAATAAAAAATAACTTGCCGAAACATGTAGCTCCATTTTGTGCTCACCCCACTTAAGAGTGGGATAAGGGCAAGAGAAAGATCCATATGTTTATCAATAGTGTACAAATTAGAACTAGTTATTTAACTGTTTACATTTTATATGCCACAGATTAAATCAAAAATCTAGGCTTGAATAGAGATTTAATTATTTGTTGGACTATGCAGGACATAGCAAAGAACATAGTTATACATATTCTTGCCTAGTTTATAGCGTTATAAAACCTTTGCTTATGGAAAATATCGATGTTTTCGCCTAGTAGCTCGATGGGATCAAATTTATGTAGCTAACCGAACTTTATAGGCGAGTTTAGTAATACTTTGTGTACCGCCATTAAGTAAGCGAGCAACAGTAATGTCAAACAAATACCTAGGTCTGAGCGCTGGAACTTCCTGAGACAGTTTATTGCTCTTAGAGTTTCTAATATGCTCCTTTAAAATAAAACTCGTAGATAACAATTTAAATTAAAGTTATTTTGAAATTACGGACGTTTTGATAATGCAATATCTGCGAATTTTAAATATTAATTTTCCATAAAAAGAACGACTAAGCTGTGGTAGCCTAGCGGTAACACCGTGCGACTCTTTCGAGGAGGTCACGGGTTCAAACCCGGGCAGACACTGATGAGTTTTTCTGTTAAAACTTATGTTTTTAATTGATAATTGCAATTCATCATACGCTCGGTGAAGGAAAACATCGTGAGGAAACCTGCATATCTCTAGAGAAATCTGGGGATATGTGTAACCTACCAATCCACATTGTAGCTGCGTGGTAGGTCTTAGCTCCAATTCTTCTCTCCAAAATCGGAGAGAAGAGGCCTATTCTCAGCTGAGGGATAGCACCAGGCCGCTACTTACTTACATAACAAGAACTATCTTAGAAGTGTAAATCTTAACAGATCTAAGCATATTTATAATCCTAAGGTATCTTAGGTAACAAGAAAACAGATTTATTTATTAACTAAAAAAAGACACATACAAAAAATACAATAAAAAATAAAATAAGTTCAAAGGAAAACTTACCTCTATAAGAGATCTCTGCTGGCGATTCTCTGTAAATATAAAATAAATTTATTTGTGATAAACACAAATTAATTTTATTATTATGCTTAAACTTGACAATAACTTCAAAACTTGACATGTGATTGCGTTGCGTTGCAATAATGGAGTAAAATAGAAATCGTTAAATTAATTTAAAGGTATTATTACTTTCAATCGATCTTTCCTTACACTATACTCACATTTTTATTGTAATTTTATTTAGTGCAGTTTTGTTATTAAAAAAAACAAATGTATCATTTAGTTTTTTCTAATACTGTTCACTGCTTTCATGGCTCCAATGTATATTAACTGACAGCTGAGCCTAAGATGGCGACCCTGATGGCGACATTTTACGACAACAATCATTGCTTGGCTAATCGGGCTGACATGCACAGATAACCTACAAGCCATAAAGAACCCTATACACAACGTACATGGTATATTATTCAGTGGAGTTTATTATTACTGAAATTGAGGAGGGCCATTAATAAAACGCGTAGACCGCGATATTTTAGTTATGATATGATAATTTATGGAATATCAAAGTGTTATTGCATTACATTCGCGTTTTTAGTAACAAATCAATTAAACGTTATCAAAATAAGACGTAGTCAATTATAGAAAAAACTATATAAACCAAAAAATTGCAATAAAATTGAAATGGAAACCTTAAAATTTATTCTTAAAAAAAATATGGTTTTTTCCAATGGCTGGTGTGTATTGACGTTATGCATTTTCGGTATTTAATTATATTATTTGATTGAAATGTTTCATGATCATACTGACATCTGTTATTAAATTCCGTTAGATATCACTGAACTGGAGAATTAATGTCAACTCTGGTTATAAGATATGGGTATAGGGCTTTTGTTTTAAGAAAACAGATAATGTATGCGTTGTCCAAAAATGCGTTAACTTTTCTGGCCTCTAATTCTTACTACCTATACTCTTCCCGTCAATGAAACTTAAATAGTCTTACAGTTCATAATATCTGAAATCAGTGGCTCCCTTGTTTGCCATGCCCCACCTAAAATTTATTGTGCCCCCTTATTTTATTTTTTACATATATTTAAATGTTATAAAATTTAATTGTTCACCTAAAAGCTTACAATGATAGGTTATTGGAGAAGGTTTGCTCTTTCGTTAAATTTGACATCGAAATCTAATATTGCATTCCAATTGCCTGAAGTGAAAGGATTTAACTCGTTAATAACAAAGTTATGATACTCTTAGAATTATTTTGCAATAGTCCGCGTTTGAGCTATAATTAGATTATGGCAAAAAAAATCCCCCCTGTGGGCGTGGGCCCTATGTTGGGAAATACTGTTCTAGATCGACTCAGAATGCTGAAATCCCTAAATCTAGCAGCCATTATTGGTTCACAGATCGCTTCACGCAATGTATCTCAATAAAAGATGCATCGGGTCGCGTCCCAGTACATCAGTCGATATATCCTTATTTATTACTTTGTTTTGCACGGGATTTGCGGATTTTGGGGAGTATTTGTGTGCTTTATCCTGCGAAATTAAACTATACGATAATACGCAATAGATTGATTGCGTATGTTATATTTGCAATGGTAAAGTCTTTGTGATTTTGTCGTGAATTCTATCTCAAGATGTATTAGTTACGGGGCTAAACAAAAAGTAGTGGTGTTTTGTAGAGCGTGCGTTGTATCCTGTATGCATAGCAAAAAAAATGGATAAAATAAAGTAACGGCCTGTTTTTATCCCATTTCTGGGCATAGGTCTCTCCGTTTTTAGACAAGGATTGGAAGCTAAGACCTATCACGCTGTTACAATGCGGATTGGTAAGTTAAACATCTCCAGAATTTTCTGAAGCTATCTAGTTTTCCTCACGATGTTTTCCTTCACCGTAAAGCGTGTGATAATTTGCAATTATCAATTGGACACATAACTCTTAGCCCAGCGGTGACACCGTGAGACTTTCAAAGGGGTCACGGGTTCAAACTCAGATCCCAATGAGTTTTTCTGTTAAAACAGCACACGCTTTTCGGAAAACTTCGTGAGGGACCTGCATATTTCTATACAAGATTTATTTAACCTAGCAATCTGCATTGGGCCAGCATCCTTTGCCCAGAAATGGGATGATAAGAGGCTTTTATTTCTAAGGAAGCGTTTTAGTAAAATTTTTCTTCAATTAAAATAAACAGTTTTGCATCGACCTTTGCAAGTGAAATTAGTATAGAATTTACTTTAAATGTCGCTTCATAAATATTAATTTCTTAGTGGGTTCAACAGGAGACAAGTATTAAAACAAACAAACAAAAAAAGAATCTTCTGTATCCTAACCCTTACCTAAAAGCGAAAGCCTCTGAGAAAGAAGAAAGAAAGTTGGATATCGAAATAAACATAAACATTAAAATGTTAATTGAACGCCGTGTGGTATCCGGCTGAATAGAATAGACCAACCTCATTTCTTACCGAGGTGTCGTAAAATACGACTAAGGTAAGTTGACTCACCTTGTGGTATGCGGTTGAGTAAAATAGACCAAATTCTTTTTATAGAAAATGTTGGCCCTTGGCGGTAATCGAACCCACAACCCGCGGAGCTGAAAGCAATGGCAACCAACTCCGCCATAGGGCAAGGTCAGATTTTTTTCCTATTATAAAGTACATCACAATGGAGGTACTTTATTGTAGTCACAATCTAGCCTTAAGGCTGATAAGCAACTTAATTTTAACCTAAACTTATAATTAACTTATATCTAAGAACAGCCCCAATGATTTATCTTAGTCTTTCTTACTATAGGAGACACTTCGTTCTTGAGTTCTTTTTCAGTAGCTAATACTACACTACACTATAACTATATTACACTAACTCAAACGTCACTTCTAACTGCGCCAAAGGACAAGGTCAGATTGATGACAATAACTACTCCTTTACTTTTCTATTTACCAGTTATCTATCCTCCATAAAACAACGCAAATGAGTGAATACCATTTTCAATATAAATACATAATATCTTATAGCTCGAGGCTGGTAATTTATAGCTTAGTACGTTATCCACAAGCACTTCCTGGCAATCGGAGTGGCAAACTTAATCCCGCAGTAATTTGTGACAGCATCTTGGCGGAATTGAATCGGAAGGCCTATGTAGGTTTGTAAACGTGGGGCCCGACACGTTAGATGGGTACCTAAGTGCTGATGTTAATTATGCTATCTGAGATGTGATTTATAATTTGGATTATGCGACCATTTCCTTTTAGGGCGTCATTTGATTCATTAAGACTATTAGGTTTCTATTTCAGAATTTATTTATTTATTATTTATTTATTTATATATATATGCTACATTTGCGAGGATGGCATTGCGATAGTATACAACTGTGTATGCCATCCTCACATTCAAAATTATTAAAATAAGATAAGATATTAATATTAAAAATGTATATACTATATATTTAAAATAAATAAAACAAAATGCTATGAAATGAATTGAATTGAATGAAGTGTTGCTATTGTGTGGAATTATATGTGGGTTGAAAAGATAGGTTTCAGGTAGGAATTAGGTAGATTTAACAATGATAAACATTTACCGTGTGGTATCCTGCTTTAAAAAGATGTGATAGCTCAGCGGTGCGACCGTGTGTATCTCTACAGACGATCATGGGTTCAAACCCGGGCAGACACCAAAGAGTTTGTATATTAAAACTTATGCATCTACTTGATAATAGCAATTTTTCAAACGCTTTTCAGTGAAGGAAAACATCATGAGGAAACCTGCATATCTCTAAAGAATCCTAGGGATATGTCAAAGCTACTAATTCGCGTTGGAGGTCTTAGCTCCAATCCTTCTCTCCAAAAACGGAGAGAGGAGGCCTATGCCCAGCAGTGGGATAGTAACAGACCGTGACTTACTTTAGTTTTATTCGGCTCAATAGAACACTCTCGTTTCTTATAAAGGTGTCGTATAAGGCGACTAAGGTAAGTTGACCCTTTGTTCGGTATGCGGTTGAGTAGAATAGACCACCCTCTTTCTTACCAAAGTGTCGTTAAATACGACTAAGGTAAGTTGACGTGACGCAGACGTCCGGTCTGAAAATGCATAGCCAAATCATGTGACATGTTTATAACATGTTGTGCTGACCACACTTAGAGTGGGATAAGGGCAGGCGGATGTTGATTTGTAGCAATAAACAAAAAAATAAATGGGGACATCACAAAAACCGATGAGAAAATAAAGCGGAATAAATTAAGACGAGAAAGAGTTTAACTTATTTCTATACGTTTTATTCAATTGAAGAGAGTGCACTTTATTTACTTCTCGGCCGACACTCATTTCAGATAACGTCACTCACACGTCTGACACATTTACGCGTTGAGCCATTAAATACGCGTCTTTTGTTTTCTTTTGTTAGCTTCAGTCGATAGCTTTGCGAAACCCGTTGGTTATTTGTTCCATTCCTAATTATTTCTTCTTTTTGATTGCTTAACTCTTGGCAGAGCGTTTGTCGTCAAATAAAGGTGAGGCACCTCATAATTCAACGCCTTTCTTTTCGAACGGCGTTCAAATCTTTGTTATATATTCATGAAGACGGGTGTCAAGTTATTATTTAATTTACAACCACAGATTGACATGAAAAGCACTGAACTTTGGTAAATATAAATAATAATAATAAATATATGGGACACTTACACAAACGGTCATCCGTCCCTAAAGTAAGTAACTTAATACTTAGTGTTATGGTAAACAGACAACTGGTGAATGTATACATAAATAATTTTTAAATACATACTTAAATACAAATATACACCCAGGCTCGAAGAGCCAACAAATTCTTTTTACAGAAAATGTTGGCCCTCGGCGGGAATCGAACCCGCGACCCGCAGCGCTGAATTCAGGATCACTGCCCACTGCGCAAACGGGCCAGTTAGTAGTAGTAGTAGTTAGACGTTAGTATAGCCGGTTTCTATAAATTAACTATGAATTCTACTCAGGGTAGTTTAAATTTAAAATTTGTGGTGCATATTCATGGGACTGTACAGGAAGGAGCGAGCCTCTAGTTAACTTAACTAGTTAACTCTTAATTAGCTAGTTAACTTTTTGTATACTTACTTATCATGTGGCACTGTAGTGCTTGAAGGTTTGTAACCCTTTATGGGTCTCGATCACTTCAACGAGCCTTTCTATTTTGCTATGTCTCGGGCCTATCGCCTCAAAGATTTTATTTTATCCATGCATCTGAGATCAAGACGCAGTCTCGACACACTTCTTTCGTTTATACATAAAAAACCGCTAAAGAGTATGATATAATATGAGATGAGCATAGCCTAATGCCTTTTGTATGTGAATTAAAAAAAGTGTCTTAAATGATAGCTTTTGCGGAGTTGCTATAATTTTTTTAAGTAAGTTATAAGTTTTATCGGATTTTGTGCAGGATTCAAACTATCCTATTTCGTAATTATTATATAAACAAACCTTATACAAAGGTAACTCGAGGTTATCGCGATGTGATCCGTTTGTTTAAATAATAATTAGTATGAATAGCGAAAGTTTAAAGTCCTATTTCCTAACCAAACTATTATAATATACCTTTCTTACTAGTAAGATTATGTATCGCTAATTTCGTGGACTCACCTTTTAGCGTACCAGATTTTATTTAAGTATCTTAAGGTGTCAGAAACCTATTTAGAAATCTTGTGAACGAGGATGAACATTTTGTATCCTTGTATAAGCCTTGAGTAAAGTTACTAAGCCATCTTAAGTATCTTAACTCAAGGTTTGTTAATATTTAATGAAGAGCGTGAGATTTATACTGTTGGAAAATAATTGCTCTTAAAGATAATTAAGTAGGAGTCACTTTGTGGACTTCGTTGATTTATGGAAAGTCATAAAATTATTTTCTAATTTTAAATAGTACATCATCCTCCTGCCCTTATCCCACTCTAAGTGGGGTCAACACAACATGTTACAAACATGTTGTCACATGATTTGGCTAGGTATTTTACGACCGGCCGCCTGCCTGACATCAACTTACCTTAGTCGTATTTTACGACACCTCGGTAAGAAAGAGGGTGGTCTAGTCTACTCAACCGGATACCACACGGTGGGTCAACTTACTTTAGTCACCTTTTACGATATCTCAGTGAAAAATGAGGGACGTCTATTCCACTCAGTCGAATACCACACGTTGAGTTAACTTGCAACAGTCACCTTTTACGACACCTTGGTAAGAAACGAGGCTGGTCTACTCAGCCGGATACCAAACCGCGTGTCAACTTACCTAATTCACATTTAACGACACCTCTGTAGGAAATGAGGTTGGTCTATTCTATTCAGCCGGATACTACACGGTGGGTAAGCTTACCTTAGTCACCTATTATGACACTTCGGTGAAAAATGAGGGTGGTCTATTCCACTCAGCCGGATACCACACGGTGGGTCAACTTACCTTAGTCACCTTTTATGACACTTCGGTGAAAAATGAGGGTGGTCTATTCTACTCAGCCGGATACTACACGGCGGCGGTAAAAAGTATCACAAGAACAAATTCGTTAAAATTTAATTCTGCTTGCAAATGCATTGTCAGAGAATATATTTGTTCGTTCCTCTGTAGATTTGTAACACTTAACAACTGAAATCTTAAATACTTGCCTGTGAGAATTCTATTTCACTTTGATTTCAAGTTAAGAGGTGTTCCGCCGCAAGTCTTTACTTAGTCTAATTACACGATTTGTTACTGCACGGTAAATTTCGCTAACTTTGTGCGAAATAAACACAGCTGTTTCTTTGTAGTTTAGTTTTTCTTGACATTTACTTTGATTGATTAGCAGTGCTTCTAAAACTCGGCGAACACTAAAATAATATCAAAGGATGTTTTATTTTTCTGAATGTTAAAGTATATTTCATATTTGTCTAAATATTTTTTGTTTTTTGAAATGAATGATATCTATATTTTTACAAAGATAACTTATACTGTAATATAAATAGACCTAGTTGAATTATTCTGTATTTTTTTTTGAAAACGTTACTAGCAATTTGGGTTATAAATTAATAGTAAACTTGTTAACGCCACCAGTTAAGCCAAACGCTTGTGTTAGGAGTGGGTTCACGTCAGTAGTATAATGGCCGGGATTCGTACCCACGACCTCTCGATCGTAAGCCCGTTATCCTAACCATTCCGCTTTAAATTATTCGATCCACGGTACATATTTAGGGGCATCATAATAGTTACAAGCAGAATTATGTGTCTACCGTCATTTCTTTTATAGATATCGTTTTCATCGAATATCATCATCCTCCTGCCCTTATCCCACTCTAAGTGGGGTCGGCACAACATGTTACAAACATGTTGTCATATGATTCGGGTACGTATTTTACGACCGGCCGCCTGCCTGACGTCAACATACCTTAGTCGTATTTTACGAATCCTCGGTAAGAAAGAGGGTGGTCTATTTTACTCAACCGCATACCACACGGTGGGTCAACTTACCTTAGTCGCCTTTTACGACACCTCGGTAAGAAATGAGGGTGGTACTATTCTATTCAGCCGGATACCACACGGCGTATCGTTTTCATCGAATATAAATGAATCAATTCCTTTTATAATATCTCGGTTGGAGTAGTTTTGTGAACAAGGAGTAGAGGTGACATTTCCAAGGCATTCGTTTGAATACTCGTCAATGTATATTTGAACTTGTATTGGAATTTTACTTTAAATATTACCATCATAGAAATACGTAGTACATCTAGCACATGTATGTATCACGACGGAATAATCTTAAAATTAGGCCGTTACACCTTTAGGTAAAGAAAAATCAATATACTCGTATAATAATATAACTAGTACCTGGGTAATTTTTTTTTAAACATATAAAAAAAATAAAAATAGTCGAGGCGGTGAGGATCGAACCTAGGTATTTTTGTTTTCGTTCCCTAAATGAGCTGTCGTGACTTGATGTTTAATGGCGAAAATTATCTTTTAAATTCAACATGAATTTTAGTATTTTCCCAAAAACAGGGATAAAACGATATTTTTTAAATAAAACCTCGCTAGATCGATTTTTCTCCCCCAAAACTCCCTACACGCTCAATTTCATGATAATCGTTGCAGCCACTTCAGAGATTATATATATATATATATATATATATATATATATATATATATATATATATATATATATATATATATATATATATATATATATATATGTGTACATACATACATACAAGATTAACTTATTTAAATGTTAAAGATAACGCACTATCTGCTTCTACAAGAATATCGCCGTAATACTTATGAAAGACAATGCTCTCTTAATTACGTAAAACATACATATGTATATAAAAAAAGATACCAGGTAAATTTTCATATACAAAATAGACCTAAGTGATATATCTCAAATGCGTAGGACCGAAAAATATTGTTATGTAATAAAGAAAATACCGCCCCACAATGGGCCTAATATTGAAGCTTAGCAACTAACGGTGTCCCGGAGAGTCGTTTCTACTCCACTAAGCCGCAATATTAGTTCCCTATATAGCAAATAAGAGCGCCCAAATCTCTCAATGGGAGCGCAGACCCCTATTACGTTTCTAGGCGATGTGCACACGGCTTTGCTAATGTATGGTGGAAATAAATACAACTTGATTTTTCTTTAGACATCTTGTCCGAAAGTCGCTTATTATTTTTCTAATGTTCCTCGATTTATGCATTTTATAATCGTGTATATTTTAATATATATTTTTTTACACATGCACACACGGTCGTCCGACCCCAAAGTAAGTAACTTAATACTTGTGTAATGGTAGACAGACAAGTGGTGAATATATACTTATATATTTTTAAATACATACTTAAATACACACCCAGACTCGAAGACCAACAAATTCATTTATTGAAAATGTTGGTCCTCGGCGGGAATCGAACCTGCGCCCTGCGGAGCTGAAGACGGGATCACTACCCACTTTGTCAACGGACCAGTTAATTTATATATATATGGAAGAGTAGATATTTACAGTATTTCATTAGTAGGCCCTTAACGCCGTGTTACTGATTAACGATGACTGATACAGTTAACGATGACTGGCCCGTTGGCGCAGTGGGTAGTGATCCTGCCTTCAGCTCCGCGGGTCGCGGGTTCGATTCCCGCCGAGGGCCAACATTTTCTATAAAAAAAAAAATGAATTTGTTGGTCTTTGAGCCTGGGTGTTTATTTGTATTTAAGTATGTATTTAGAAAATATATAAGTATATATTCACCAGTTGTCTGTCTACCATAACACAAGTATTAAGTTACTTACTTTGGAGACGGACGACCGTGTGTGTAAGTGTCCCATATATTTAAAAAAAAAAATATTTAACGCCGTGTGGTATCCGCCTGAATAGAATAGTACCACCCTCATTTCTTACCGAAATGTCGTAAAAGGCGACTAAGGTAAGTTGACCTACCGTGTGGTATCCGATTTAGTAGAATAGACTACCCTCTTTCTTACTGAGGTGTCGTAAAATACGTCTGAGATAAATTGACGTCAGGCAGGCGACCGGTCGTAAAAACGCTGCTAAATCATGTGACAACATGTATAACATGTTGTGTCGACCCCACTTAGAGTGGGATATGGGCAGGGGTATGATGATAATTATTATGCTCTTAATCTAATGAGGCGTTACTTTGCGGAGGTCTATAATACAAAGAGTAATGAAAATATTATTTTATATTTTATTTATTTATAGCAAAATATGAATATATAATACTTAACACAATATAATGTATATACAATATACTTACAATATATTTATTACTTTTTGTAGTATACCCTTGTTTTTTTTACATATTTCAATTAATTGAAGCGGCCCTGTAGCTGTGATGGCCTAGCGGTGCGACCGTGTGAATCTCTAGAGACGATCATGGGTTCAAACCTGGGCAGACACCAATGAGTTTTTCTATTAAAACTTATGTGTCTAATTGATAATTGCAATTTATCACACGCTTTTCGGTGAAGGGAAACATCGTGAGGAAACCTGCATATCTCTAGAGAATCCTAGGGATATGTGTAACCTACCAACCCGCATTGGAGCAGCGTGGTAGGTCTTAGCTCCAACCCTTCTCTCCAAAAATGGAGAGTGGAGGCCTATGCCCAGCAGTGGGATAGTAACAGTCTGTTACTTACTTACTTACTTACTATACGTCGTAGACTCCTCTTAAATAAATCAGTTTAAACCAGTTTTACTAATTTAGTAAAGACTTTGTAATAAATCGTAACTTACGAAATTAACCCTAAGCAATTGACTGGAGTGTACATTAATACAATTATAATAGAAGTTTTGATTACTTCAGTTGTAACAAAATTAAATTGTGATCTAATATGCTGTTATGGTTTATTCATAAATTGCTTTCAAGTAAGTTTGCTTCTGTAATTACTTACAACGGTTTACAGATTAACTTTACATTATGTATGTTACCGGCAATGTGTTAACGCCGACGTTATGTAAAATATCTAGGTGCTATATTAACGAATGGCAATTTTAGGCAATGTTTAAAATATTAGGATTTTATACTTTATTTATGCATTAAATATAACCCGCCGTGTGGTAACCGGCTGAGTAGAATAGATCATTCTCATTTCTTACCGAGGTGTCGTAAAAGGCCATTAAGGTAAGTTGACCGTGTGATATCCAGTTGAGTATTAATTGAACGCAAATTTTAATAAATTTGTATGTATGTTGGTAATGTTTTCACACAAAAAACTACTTTTCTGATTTCAAAAATTCTTTCACCATTAGAAAGCTGCATCTTTACTGAGCAACAAGGGCTATATTACATTTAAAAAGGAATCTGTAATAAAAATGTATAAGGTGTAGAAAATTTGTCATAAAAATCTGTCATCGCATGCGCTGCGGAAACTATTTATGATATTTTATCAAATATAAATCTATAGTTCGACTTAGTAGACTTTCCACTGCCATGAGATTTGTATGTACACGGGTGATACCGCAGTATACTACTAGTAATTTTATATTAAAAATATTAAAATAAATAAATTATTATAAAAATTATAATACTAATAATTATAATCGAAAAGAATAATCCTGCAACAAAGAAGTTCTAGTAACTTTTGTAGTAATTATTTGGTGCTACGTTTTGAGCTTTGTTCCCAACAAAAGTGTGAGATAGTCCATAGAAAACTAACAACAAGATCGGACAAGCCACATCAATAAAAGCAAACTTTCTAATGACAATCCACACGTAACTTTCGCTATAGTCTATTGTTTCTAACTTGAACTAGCCAGAAAATACAGTGTAATGTAAAATGAACATTATGCTATTATATTAAAGTATAAAATGGTTCGTTTCGTTATTGCTTTATTCTGTCTCCACGATTTTTGGGATGCTGAGTCTCAAAACGAAAAAATCGTGTAATCACTCTTTCACTCATTGGAAACATATTAAAAATGTTTAATGAATATTAATAAATAAAATATTCGTAGTATATTTATATATTTTTAAGAACTTAATTACAAAATATAATTAAGAACTTAATTAATAAATTGAAATTATTATGAAGGCTAGAAAACTTTTAATTTTGTATGCTGATGCAGAATGTGTGAATTAGAGCAAGATGATGGCAGTAAAAAAAGTCACAGACTACTCCAGTAACTAGAGGGGTTCCCCAGGGATCAGTTTTGGGGCCATTATTGTTTATATTATATACCGCAGATGTCATCAAACATATACGTCATTGTAAGTACCACCTGTATGCCGATGATATGCAATTATATTACTCTTTTCAGCCTACCGGATACCAAACTGCAGTGCACTTAATAAACCAGGATCTCGCACTTATAGCAGACTGGTCAGAATGCAATACTCTTGTACTTCATCCGATTAAATCTAAATTTTTGATCTTTGGTACACCGAAACAGCTGGAAAAGGTTCCTCACTGTCAGTTGCCTATAAATATTAGGGGTAGTATGCGAGGCGCGTAATTTAGGACTGGTATTTGATTCTCGTCTAAGATTTGAAAAACATGTTGCACTTACGGTGCGAAATTGCTTCTATCGTTTAAAAATACTTTATAAAATTCGCAAATATTTAACTCAAGATCTACGTATTAGGCTAGTGGAAGCTTTAGTTTTATCAAAATTAAATAACGCGGATTTAGTTTTTGGTCCTCGTCTTCTAACCAATCGAGTTATTCAACGCGTGCAAAACGCTTGTGCGCGGTTTTCTTTAGATATTCCCCCGAGAAGTCATATAACATCATATTTAAATGAAAACCGTTTATTAAAAATGAACTCCAGAAGGAACTACTAACAAAATTCCTTTTAGATGGTCAAAAACAAACTGAACATCTAGTGGCGGAATACTCCTTTCTCTGAATCAGCAGATTGACATGGTTGCTCAGCATACATGTATAAACATATTTGTCTTTATTTATGTTTTTATTTATATTTTCTTTCCCTTTTATTTTCTTCAGTTATTTAACCCTACGATAATTCATGATCATATAATAGTAAAAAAATAAAATTGTTATAATATTAGGAGACTTTAATAAGTAGATTTAGAAGTTAATTATTAAAAATAATAAGTTAAATAAAATAAATAAGTAAGTAGTCATAGTTTATGTCCGTTACGTCATCTGCTGGGCGTCATCTGAAAATCAGTGCTGAATGTCTTAATTTGGACATTCAGCTCATACTGAGATGAAGGCCCATTCAGATCTACGTACTAAAGGTAATAGACATTAAGTTTAATGATAATAGGTAGTATATAATTAAATTTATTTGTTTTTCTGTTGTTACTCTATGTACATTGTACATAGAGTTAAATAAATTCTTTTCCATTTCATTTCATTTCATTTCATTTCATTTCATTTCATTTCATTTCATTTCATTTCATTTCATTTCATTTCATTTCATTTCATTTCATTTCATTTCATTTCATTTCATTTCATTTCATTTCATTTCATTTCATTTCATTTCATTTCATTTCATTTCATTTCATTTCATTTCATTTCATTTCATTTCATTTCATTTCATTTCATTTCATTTCATTTCATTTCATTTCATTTCATTTCATTTCATTTCATTTCATTTCATTTCATTTCATTTCATTTCATTTCATTTCATTTCATTTCATTTCATTTCATTTCATTTCATTTCATTTCATTTCATTTCATTTCATTTCATTTCATTTCATTTCATTTCATTTCATTTCATTTCATTTCATTTCATTTCATTTCATTTCATTTCATTTCATTTCATTTCATTTCATTTCATTTCATTTCATTTCATTTCATTTCATTTCATTTCATTTCATTTCATTTCATTTCAT
The DNA here is from genome assembly GCA_947086495.1 of Morpho achilles. Taxonomy (NCBI): domain Eukaryota; kingdom Metazoa; phylum Arthropoda; class Insecta; order Lepidoptera; family Nymphalidae; genus Morpho; species Morpho achilles. Next base: position 15,865,932 of record CAMTZB010000003.1, on the reverse strand, counting down.
TTCATTTCATTTCATTTCATTTCATTTCATTTCATTTCATTTCATTTCATTTCATTTCATTTCATTTCATTTCATTTCATTTCATTTCATTTCATTTCATTTCATTTCATTTCATTTCATTTCATTTCATTTCATTTCATTTCATTTCATTTCATTTCATTTCATTTCATTTCATTTCATTTCATTTCATTTCATTTCATTTCATTTCATTTCATTTCATTTCATTTCATTTCATTTCATTTCATTTCATTTCATTTCATTTCATTTCATTTCATTTCATTTCATTTCATTTCATTTCATTTCATTTCATTTCATTTCATTTCATTTCATTTCATTTCATTTCATTTCATTTCATTTCATTTCATTTCATTTCATTTCATTTCATTTCATTTCATTTCATTTCATTTCATTTCATTTCATTTCATTTCATTTCATTTCATTTCATTTCATTTCATTTCATTTCATTTCATTTCATTTCATTTCATTTCATTTCATTTCATTTCATTTCATTTCATTTCATTTCATTTCATTTCATTTCATTTCATTTCATTTCATTTCATTTCATTTCATTTCATTTCATTTCATTTCATTTCATTTCATTTCATTTCATTTCATTTCATTTCATTTCATTTCATTTCATTTCATTTCATTTCATTTCATTTCATTTCATTTCATTTCATTTCATTTCATTTCATTTCATTTCATTTCATTTCATTTCATTTCATTTCATTTCATTTCATTTCATTTCATTTCATTTCATTTCATTTCATTTCATTTCATTTCATTTCATTTCATTTCATTTCATTTCATTTCATTTCATTTCATTTCATTTCATTTCATTTCATTTCATTTCATTTCATTTCATTTCATTTCATTTCATTTCATTTCATTTCATTTCATTTCATTTCATTTCATTTCATTTCATTTCATTTCATTTCATTTCATTTCATTTCATTTCATTTCATTTCATTTCATTTCATTTCATTTCATTTCATTTCATTTCATTTCATTTCATTTCATTTCATTTCATTTCATTTCATTTCATTTCATTTCATTTCATTTCATTTCATTTCATTTCATTTCATTTCATTTCATTTCATTTCATTTCATTTCATTTCATTTCATTTCATTTCATTTCATTTCATTTCATTTCATTTCATTTCATTTCATTTCATTTCATTTCATTTCATTTCATTTCATTTCATTTCATTTCATTTCATTTCATTTCATTTCATTTCATTTCATTTCATTTCATTTCATTTCATTTCATTTCATTTCATTTCATTTCATTTCATTTCATTTCATTTCATTTCATTTCATTTCATTTCATTTCATTTCATTTCATTTCATTTCATTTCATTTCATTTCATTTCATTTCATTTCATTTCATTTCATTTCATTTCATTTCATTTCATTTCATTTCATTTCATTTCATTTCATTTCATTTCATTTCATTTCATTTCATTTCATTTCATTTCATTTCATTTCATTTCATTTCATTTCATTTCATTTCATTTCATTTCATTTCATTTCATTTCATTTCATTTCATTTCATTTCATTTCATTTCATTTCATTTCATTTCATTTCATTTCATTTCATTTCATTTCATTTCATTTCATTTCATTTCATTTCATTTCATTTCATTTCATTTCATTTCATTTCATTTCATTTCATTTCATTTCATTTCATTTCATTTCATTTCATTTCATTTCATTTCATTTCATTTCATTTCATTTCATTTCATTTCATTTCATTTCATTTCATTTCATTTCATTTCATTTCATTTCATTTCATTTCATTTCATTTCATTTCATTTCATTTCATTTCATTTCATTTCATTTCATTTCATTTCATTTCATTTCATTTCATTTCATTTCATTTCATTTCATTTCATTTCATTTCATTTCATTTCATTTCATTTCATTTCATTTCATTTCATTTCATTTCATTTCATTTCATTTCATTTCATTTCATTTCATTTCATTTCATTTCATTTCATTTCATTTCATTTCATTTCATTTCATTTCATTTCATTTCATTTCATTTCATTTCATTTCATTTCATTTCATTTCATTTCATTTCATTTCATTTCATTTCATTTCATTTCATTTCATTTCATTTCATTTCATTTCATTTCATTTCATTTCATTTCATTTCATTTCATTTCATTTCATTTCATTTCATTTCATTTCATTTCATTTCATTTCATTTCATTTCATTTCATTTCATTTCATTTCATTTCATTTCATTTCATTTCATTTCATTTCATTTCATTTCATTTCATTTCATTTCATTTCATTTCATTTCATTTCATTTCATTTCATTTCATTTCATTTCATTTCATTTCATTTCATTTCATTTCATTTCATTTCATTTCATTTCATTTCATTTCATTTCATTTCATTTCATTTCATTTCATTTCATTTCATTTCATTTCATTTCATTTCATTTCATTTCATTTCATTTCATTTCATTTCATTTCATTTCATTTCATTTCATTTCATTTCATTTCATTTCATTTCATTTCATTTCATTTCATTTCATTTCATTTCATTTCATTTCATTTCATTTCATTTCATTTCATTTCATTTCATTTCATTTCATTTCATTTCATTTCATTTCATTTCATTTCATTTCATTTCATTTCATTTCATTTCATTTCATTTCATTTCATTTCATTTCATTTATTTTCGTTTAGTGCTGTTAAAATTATCGTTCATGTACACATTAACACAACACACAGTACTGCTTTAATTTCTGGTCATGTATGCTCATTGCAGCTGAAATTGATGTTCATGCGTATTCGCAGTGCTGCTGAAATTTCTTTTCATGTATGCTCAGTACCGCTGAAATTTTTGTTTATGTGTTTAATGATGTTGAAATTAATGTTCACATGTGTTCTGTGCTGCTAACAATTGCTGATCACTGAAATTGCTCATCATGTGTGTTGTGTTTATTGCTGCTGAACTTGCTTTTCACGTGCATTATAAAGTGACGACTGTTCTCTTAAGAGCATATGATTAAAAACAGGACTAAAATTCAGGCAGACAAGGTTCAGGATTTTTTTTATCAGGGAAGTAATTTACGTATGATTTTGATATATTTCTTTTTCTCAAGCAATAATTAAAAGGATAACAAAACAATACAAATGGATTAGTAACTAGTAGTAGATGTAGAAGAATGTAGAATTTGAAGAACAAAAGCCCGGTTATCTCAGTAAAATTTTAGGAAGCTATTTGTTTTGATAATGTCCCGCTTCATTGGTATTCAGATCACGTACGCCTTTCCAAACATATCTAACTAAAGGACTTAACACATTTATCGGGTTTTCTGTTATTGGATTTTACCTTCGCTCCCATTGTAAAGGTCTCAGATGTGTAAGACGATATTAGGTTTAATATTGAACAAAATTTGGCATTCAAGTGTATATGTTTTAATCTATTACCGTAAATAAATAAATAAGATTTTATGATTAATTTTACAGTAAGCACTCTTATTTGTTTAATTTCAGACAAGAGCTGCACCATTAACACGCAACTCTATTGCGTAGTGAATTAATAGGAGATAATGATACCGAAAATATAGTTTTAACTTTGTTTACTTCTCTGTTGACATAAAAAAATAATTGCTAAAAACTTAAATAAACAGTAATTCTGATCTAAGAAAAAACAGAAATAATACAAATTTAAATTTTGGTTTCCTACATAAAGCATGTTAGAGTAGTCAGCGCGTGATATTAAAGAATTTTTACTTTAAAATAGTGGTGTCCCGCTTAAGAAAAATAGTCGATATGGAAAAGAGGCAGACAATTTTGGCACTTGATCATGACTGGGGAAATACCATAGAAAATTTTTCAAATATATTTCATCATGCTCGCTGCTATCGAAAATTCTTCTCTTGTTGAGGTATCGGAAATAAGTCGGGTATCAGCTCAAGGACTTTATTTCTAGAGACCGCCTGTTTCCCGAATACGCTTCGCTGACTTTACAATTTACGGCAAAAATAGTGTTTTATATTCAATGTAAATTTAACTATTTTTTGATGCCCAAAAACAGGGATAAAACTTTTTTTAATGAAACCTAGTTAGATCGATTGTTTTCCCCTAAAATCCCTACATAATAAATTTCAGGAAAATCGTTGGAGCTGTTTCCGAGACACCGAAAATATATAAATATACATAAAGATAGATAATTTTTTTTATTATAATTTAGAAAATACTAATTATTATTTATGATATATTAAAGAAATAGCTTAAAAGTTTCATATAAAGCCTCAAAATCCAAAGCGTAGGTAGGAATTGTACAAAATAAATCGCTATGCCTCCCCATATCCCATATCCCATAAAAAGCAACTTTCCGCGTACGTTTTACATATTGCTTCGAAGAGATTGATCGATCCCATTCCAGTGTTAGCGATGTTTTATGGACTGTAATCCATAATTTCGTCGCCAATTTATGAGATTGGGGATTCGCTATGCGAATACGTCGTCGCCTGGTATATCGTTACGGTTTTATTTTATCAATTTCTTATCTATTCTTGTTCATGTAGTAGCTGTGGTGAGTTTTTAAATTTTTTAATAAGAATATTATTCTAAGAGTACAATCTATTTAAAATATTATTTTAGATAGATTATACTTGTGTTACTTACTTTATAATATGTCTACTGTCACATATTTTTAGTCTTTAACATATTGCTATAACATAATGAGGAAAACAAACTATATTTCAGTTGTTATGTTATGAATTAAGCTATCATATTACCTAGTTTTAGTTTAATTGATAATTGAAATTTATCACAAGCGTTTCGGTGAAGGAAAACATCTTCAGGAGACCTGCATATCTGTATATCTTAATAATTCTGGAGATATGTGTATGCTATTAATCCGCATTGATGTGTATGCTATTAATCCGCATTGGAACAGGATCGTAGGTCTTTGCTCGAACCCTTCTCTTTAAAAACGTAGAGAGGAGGCCTATGCCCAGGGGTGGGATAGTAACAGACCGTTTCTTCACTTTTTCTTGAAAGTAACAAATGATATGCCTATATAGTCAATGATATGCAAATTTTTAAGAGTTGATATTCCTGAAATGTTTCGCACTGAACGTTTGTATTGCGTTTTTTTTGCATTCGGCAGCACATTGGCGAACTGAGACTGCTAATTTACGAAACAGACGATCGAGTCCTTTTAATAGCTACCGATAAATATTTTCTATGTGCATTAACCAAAATTATTGAAAAAGGAATAAAGGTTTGAAGATATTTTACTTAAATATTTACTTCAATAGCATGACTCTTTTATGTTGGAAAACTTACTTTGTACTGAGAATAATAGGCATCAAACTCTGTAGTTAGAGTTACCCTTTGTGAATAGTTAATCTTCTTAAGAAACAGAAGCTGTGTAATTTTAGATGACGCTGATGTTCTTTGGATTTATCGGAAATCTTGTTAAATAAACTTTAACAGATTCTCTATTCGTGTCTACAGTTTATTTTATATCTTACAATACATAATTTATAGAATTAGTCGTTACTTTGTGGAGGTCCATAATACAAAACTAGTGAAAATATTATATTCCTATAATCCGCGATAAACGAAAATATATGTAATGCTAAATGTAGAGTGTAATATTCGTTCTCATACCTGATACATGCAGAATTTGTAAGAACTCATGCACTACCCGACACCGATAACACAACAATACACAAGCACTGCACACATTCACCACCACAATCTCAACAATTGTTTCGCCCCGTAACCGAAGCATTGTCAGGAGATAGACTCCACGATAAAATTTTGTGGATTGATTTGCAATTATGAGAACGAATAGTACACTCTGCATTTAGCATTACATATATTTTCTTTTATTGTGGATTATAGCAAAATAATTTTCTCATTACTTTTGTCTTACAATACAGGTGTATTTCTTTGATCATGTTTATGGTTGAAATCCGATTATCTATACCGATTTTTCTTTTTGATTCAAAACGATAAACTTGACTTCTAAAAGAGAAGTATCTTATTTCTTAACAGTGAAAATTCTATTCATTATTCTCCCACCCTTATACTACTCTAAGTGGGGTCGGCACAACATGTTTTTCGTTTCCATTCTCTCCCATAATTCGTCAACTCTGGCGCTACTCCTTTTATATGTCATACTTCACACAATCCAACCATCTCTTTTTCGGCCTTTCTACTCGCCCAATATATTTTTTCTTTTGACTGTCGATTGTTAGCGGAGGTCTATATTAGTATATTATACAGATATACCAAAACTCGTTTAAAGATGTTGTATCCGGCTGAGTAGTATAGACCACCCTTATTTCTTACTGGGGAGTCGTAAAAGGCGACTAAGGTAATCAGGCAGGCGGCCGGTCGTAAAACAGTCAAATCATTAACCACATTTTTAAAAACTTGTTGTGCCGACCCCACTTATTGTGGGATAAGGGTAGGAAAATGATAATGTTTTAACATTTGTAGTATACTGTTTTATTTTCACAAGCTTTTTTACCTATAGATTTCCAGCAAATATAGTTTCTAATAATACTAAAGTTTTCGACTGGGTACATTTAAAAAAATACATGATAGAATTGAAAGAACAGTTGTACAAATATAAGAAACGTGGCCAATTCAACTATGGACGGGATTTCTTGGTTTCATTTTATCCTTAAAACACATATTCTTCTTATATTCATACTGTTTAGTTTGTGAAAGATTTTTTGCATGAAAATCCTTTGTAGGATGTTTTTTTTAGATAATAACTATCGTGAGTAATGCATCTAACCGGCTATACTCAAGTCTAATTCTTTCGGGTAAGCCCCATTAGTTTCGAACCCATCCGCGGCTCAAGTAGCATGCTGATAAAACTTTTACTAAAAAATTCATCAGTTAAATATTTAATTTATTTCTTTTTAATTAATTAATGTAATTAATGTATTTCTTTTTATAAATATAGTTAGAAAAGAGAAAGGAAAAACAAAAAATAATATTCTCATTACTTTTGAATAAACATTATGGTTATACCACATGGCGGTTTAGTAGGATACTAGTAGACCATTCTCATTTCTTACCGAGGTCGTAAAAAGCAACTAAGCTAAGTTGAAGTCAGACAAGCGTCCGGTCATAAAATACCTAGCTTAATTACATCACAACATGTTTAAAACATGCTGTGCCCATCCCACTTTTAGTAAGAAAAAAGGCAGGAGATGTACTTTTTGCAATACGAGTATAGCTTTTGACATATTTGCACTTTTTAAAAAGGTTATTAGCAATTTGGGTTACAAATAACTAGTAAACTTGTCAACCTGTCCAATATGTTTAAAACATGCTGTACCGACCCCACTTTTAGTGGGATAAAGGCAGGAGATGTACTTCATGCAATACGAGTAGAGCTTTTTACGTATTGGTATTTTAAAAAAAGTTTTTTAGCGATGGGGGTTACAAATTACTAGTAAACTTATTAACTTTTCCAATATGTATTAAATCATGCTGTGCCGACCCCACTTTTAGTGGGATAAAAGTAGGAGATATACTTCTGACAATACGAGCAAAGTTTTTTACGTATTGGCATTAAAAAAAAATATATTAGCAATTTGGGTTACAAATTACTAGTAAACTTGTTAACCCCTTCAGCTAAGCTAAATGCTTGTGTTAGGAGTGGGTTTACGTAGTATAATGGCCGGGATTCGAACTCACGACCTCTCGATTGCAATACCTTTACCCTAACCATTCCGCTAACGCCGCTTCAAACCGCCGCATTTAGAAGTTCATTTCGAGATCTCAATTTTTATTTTTCTGATTGGGGAAACTTTGAAACAATGCTTTCAGCGTTTGATTGTTGGAACGTGTGCGGTACAACGCTCAGGGAATTCTGTTCGTATTATTTTTATGACGGGTTTTCTCCTTTATTCTTTAGAAGTCATAATTTTTCTTAAAACCTAGCTTTGTGAGTAAATATACCAATATGTGTGTTCATTCTCAAATACACTTTGGAGAATAAAGCGAATTCCAAATTAAAGGTCTTGATCATTTCAGCTCCCTGGGTCCCGGGCTCGATTTCCATCGAGAGGCAAAATTTTCTTTAAACAATTTGTTGGCTTTATGAGTCTGCCTGTATATTTGTATTTAAGTATGTATTTAACTATATGTTATTTACACATCTAAATATTTAAAATTATTATTTTAATATTCAACAACTGAAAATTAATATAGTAATCGATATTGCCAGGTTTGAATAAAAAAAATGTCGTTTTATCCCTGTTTTGGGGTATTGAAAAATGCTAAAATGTAGAATTGAAAGCAAATGATATTTTAGCTGTCAAACTTAATGCTGCGATAGCCCAATGGTTAACGGGCGGATTGAAAAAGTTCAAAACCCGGGATCGAGTCCCAAATCACAGGCTTTTTCTTTGTCTTTTAATACATTTTTTTACATCTTTTAAAAAAATACAGCTCGTTCACAGTACTACTAGACTTTTAGTGTTTTTTAACTTTAAAAGTTAGTTTCAAGATTCTTATCTCTTCATCCGCCGTGTGGTCCGGCTGAATAGACTAGTACAACCCTCATTTCTTACGGAGGTGTCGTAAAAGGCGACTAAGGTAAGTCGACCCGCCGTGTGGTATCCAGCTGAGTAGAATAGACCACCCTCACTCCTTACCGAGGTGTCGTAAAAGGCGACCAAGGTAAGTTGACCCACCGTGTGGTATCCGGTTTAGTAGAATATACCAACCTCCTTACCGACATATCGTAAAATACGACTAAGGTAAGTTGATGTCAGGCAGGCGGCCGGTCGTAAAAACGAAGCCAAATCATGTTTATAATATGTTGTGCCGACCCCAATTAGAGTGGGATAAGGGCAGGAGGATATATAAATAAATACAAGGCAAGGCTACTAGGTACTATCCAGTACTACTACATTTTTAACTGTTTATCAATTAGTTGTAAGATTGTTATCTTTTCATATATTTATACCCACGTCAAATCCCACAGTACTTTATACACCCAAGGGAGCCCGCCTTTATATCCGAGCCAAAGATAAGATCTTTAATATCTTTTGTCCTTTATTTGGCCGTATTCGAATGATAACGGAATAAATTAAGTCAGTAATCCTAAATCCCAAGGTCCAAATCCGGCCAGAAAATTTACAAATGGCATTAAAAAATAATCCGCTAAGACCACAACGGATTTTATTTTACTTGCGTTTTCTTTTATGCGTAATTTGTTTTTGTGTTATAAGCTGTGGTATCCGGCTAATTAGAATAGTACCACCCACATTTCTTACCGAGGTGTCGTAAAAGGCGACTAAGGTAAGACGACCCGCCGTGTTGTATCCGGCTGAGTAGAATAGACCACCCACATTTCTTACCGAGGTGTCGTAAAAGGCGACTAAGGTAAGACGACCCGCCGTGTTGTATCCGGCTGAGTAGAATAGACCACCCACATTTCTTACCGAGGTGTCGTAAAAGGCGACTAAGGTAAGACGGCCCGCCGTGTGGTATCCGGCTGAGTAGAATAGACCACCCTCATTCTTACCGAGGTGTCGTAAAAGGCGACTAAGGTAAGACGACCCGCCGTGTGGTATCCGGCTGAGTAGAATAGACCCACCTCATTTCTTACCGAGGTATCGTAAAAGGCGACTAAGGTAAGGCGACCCGCCGTGTGGTATCCGGCTGAGTAGAATAGACCACCCTCATTTCTTACCGAGGTATCGTAAAAGGCGACTAAGGTAAGTTGACCCACCGTGTGATATCCGGTTTAGTAGAATATACCACCCACATTTCTTACCGAGGTGTCGTAAAAGACGACTAAGGTAAGACGGCCCGCCGTGTGGTATCCGGCTAAGTAGAATAGTACCACCAATATTTCTTACCGAGGTGTCGTAAAAGGCGACTAAGGTAAGACGACCCGCCGTGTGGTATCCGGCTAAGTAGAATAGTACCACCCACATTTCTTACCGAGGTGTCGTAAAAGACGACTAAGGTAAGACGGCCCGCCGTGTGGTATCCGGCTAAGTAGAATAGTACCACCAATATTTCTTACCGAGGTGTCGTAAAAGGCGACTAAGGTAAGACGACCGGCGGGTGGTATCCGGCTAAGTAGAATGGTACCACCCACATTTCTTACCGAGGTGTCGTAAAAGGCGACTAAGGTAATTTGACCCACCGTGTGGTATCCGGTTTAGTAGAATAGACCATCCTTCTTCTTACCGAGGTAAGTTGACGTCAGGCTGGCGGCCGGTCGTGAAAACGCAGCCAAATCATGTTACAGCATGCTTTAACATGCTGTGCCGACCCCACTTAAAGTGGGGTAAGGGCAGGAGGATATAAAAATTGTTTTTGTGTTATAACTTGGTTTTTTATTAGCTTTGTATTATACTCGCGAACCACGCTTTCACCTGCTGTGCCTTACGTTTAAATATAAAAAAGTAGCGCCCCCTCTAATTATTCATAGAGCAAAAGTAATAATAAAATTATTTTGCCATAATTCGCGATAAAATAAAATAGAAAATATATTTAGTGCTAACTGTAGAGTGGACTATGCATTTTCATACCTGATATATGCAAGATTTGTAAAAACACATGGGATTTTTTTAAACTAATTTTAAAATAGAGCGCATGGAGTTAAAAAATTGCTTTAATTGTGCTAAATTTCACCAATATTGTTCAAGTGGCTTAGCTGTAAAAGTGTAACAGACAGACTTTCGCATTTATTATTAATCATAAGCATCATCATTCTCCTGCCGTTATCCCACTCTAAGTGGGGTCAGCACATGTTTTAAAGATATTGTTATATTTTTTTGCTTGTTATTTAAGACCGGCGCTACTTACCTTAGTCGCCTTGTACGACACCTCGTTAAGAAATAAGGGAGGTCTATTCTACTCAGACGGATACCACACAGCGGGTCATCGTATATTAGTCATCTTTTACGATATCTCGGTACGAAATTTGCGTGGTCTATTCTACTCAGCCGGATACCACAATGTTATTATATATAGATTAGAAACAAGCAATAAAAAGATTAGTAATATTTAGTAGAATTATGTTCTCAATGCGAGTCCGACATACATAAGGCTCTTAAAACTCGTTAGCCCGGGATTTACCATGACATTGGATTAAAAATTTATAAAAAGCCGGCCCTCACGTGACCCGGAAATTGTAACAAATACGTAAAAATGAAACATTGTGATGGAAAATATTAAAGATGAATGATTCTGATATAGATTTAATATTTAAAAATCACATATATATCTTTAATATTTGAATGAGTTAATCTTCTATGTATATTTTCAGAATCTCGGAAACGGCTCCAAAGATTTTCCTGAAATTCAACACGTAGTGGGTTTTGGGGGGAAAAAATCGATCTAGATAAGTTTTATTTAAAAAAAATGTCGTTTTATCCCTGTTTTCGGGCTCAAAATTTTTTTTAAAATTTACGTTGAATACAATGACAATTTTTCACTGTCAAACTTAAAGTCATGGTGGCTTATTTGGGGAACGGGTGGTCTAGACGGGTGAAAATACCTAGGATCGAGCCCCACCTGCCTTATTATTTTTTAATTACTATTATTTTTTTTTTTGTTATTTTTTTTACATCATTTTAAAAATTACCAGTAAATAAATTACGAGCAAGTCTCGTTCACCCAGGTTGTTAATCCCAAATACAGGTAGAATAAAATACCTTATCTTTCCTAAGTTCGGGGACACCTGTCTGTACATGACGGATACATGCGGATCAGCTCCTGTGACGGATTATCCCACCCACTTCTCCATGTTGGGACATGGGTTTAAATTCACATTTACAATTTAAGTACGCGTGATTCCTTGCGAAAGAAGTTTAAGGCTATGGGTATTCTTACATTTGCTTCACAGTACATTTTAAGTAATTTAATTTTTGTAGAAAATATAAAGAGTTATAGAACGATAGGTGATGTGTATAATAGACAAGGTAGAACCTAAATAAGCTTGCGCCTCTTGCTTTGCGCTTTGTAAAGGTATGAAATTCGTTTGGGTATAAGATTCTATAATAAAATTACGTTGCCATTACAGCAGTTTAAAAACCCTATTAAAGAGAGGCTGATACAAAAAGCCTTCTATACTGTTGAGGATTATTTAGATGATAAGAATGCGTGGATACTGTTTGACCCTGTACAAGATAGGAATGACTTAATGTAGCTAGTTATAAGTATTACCTTGAAAAGAGTAACCGCCGAGTTCCTTGCTGGCTCTTCTCGGTAGGAACAACTTTCCGAACCAGTACTAGAATTGACGATTCAAAAGCACTTGTTTACAAGTTTATTTAAATAAAAAGAAATTGAATTTGAATTGAATTTGAATGCTGTCCTGATAATGTTACCTGCTTTAACCTACCAGTTGCTTAATACTGGCGTGACCCAGTTGACTGTTCCCTGGGGTGTGGTGACCCATTGGTGGGTCACTTTTCTGTTGGGTGGCAGGAGCCAACTATACACTTGATATAAGAAATGTGGGCTCAAACAAAACTGTTCCAATCTCGCATATAGCGTGTGCGATGCCTCGAACTGTTGTGATTTCGCTTTAAGTGCATTCGAAGTAATTTTATATTTAGTTCGAATAAAGTAACGCCTAATTCTATATTAGGCGTTACTTTGCGGAGATCCATAGTACAAAGTACTTCGTTAAGAAGTCCACGATATTCATCGCGGACTATAGCAAAATAATTTTATTATTCCTTTTGCATTTGAAGTTGCTACGACATTGCCCCTACTCAAGAGGTGTAAGGAAATAAGGTAGTCCCATCTTACGCGAAAAAACATAGATTTTGGTTCTTCGGGAAGTAATAATATTCTTGGAGGCGATATTTATTAGGTTTTCAACTTCAATTTCGTCTTTACTTAATATCTCCCATTTTAAAAGTGAATACATAGAGCTCAGCTATAAACTACACGTACAAGTATATACAGTCAGTTGGGTCTTTGTAATGAAGTTGATAAATATTTAAAATATAGTCAGAAAACACAGCCGAATATTTATTCGCTTCGATGCCGGTCTTAGTAATAACAAATTTTGCGATTTATGAATCTGTATAAGTAAACTAAAAATAAAAACTTTCAATAAATAAAAGTTTATAAAAATTTAAGGATTAAATTATGAGTTTCCTCATCTGGAGCTAATCCTGGCAGTAGCATCAGATCATGCTCATAATAAACGTGTATTTTCATCGGGAATAGGAACTAGTATAAAAATTTCAGCTCAGTCGGACACCGGGAGGTGGCTTAAATTTAACTTGTAAGATTCTATTTTCACATACATACACGGCAAGATAAATAAAAGCTTTTAAAAAGCGTTAGTATTTCTCTCAAACTAAGCCAAAAATGTTCAACTCCGTGCGCCCTATTTTGCCTTGTTTTTCTTTTATTCTGTCAGATTTAAAAAAGGAACACTATACTTTATGTAATTATTGTAACATAAAGCTTTTAAAATAAAAAAAATACGTAAAGAAGAACAATAGGCTGGAAAACAGTCACAAAAAAGTCGGCCGGCAATAATAATTAATTAAAATGGAACGAACCTATCGAATTATCTACCTGTATATTGTTCGTTGGAACAATTGTTCCTATCTTTTTGCCTAGTTTCAGGCTAATGGAGGCTATTGTGTTACGGGAGTCACGATAGGCACAATCAGACAACTGTTTTATTTTACAACAACCTTTATAAACATGGCAATACGGTTGAAATTAGCAAATTATTGTGTAGACATGAACTAGGGAAATAATTATTACTTTCACGTGACATGTTTGAACGTATTTTATAAAACATAGTTAACTGCAAATACGAGTATATTGTTTCTATTGGAACTGGATGTGACTCAGCATTCGGTTAATAATTTGTTAAATTGATATATATGTATTTTTTAAGTAATCAAAAATCAGGTTTTGTAATAATATTTCAGTCTTCTATAAACCTAAAATGTTTCAACGTCATTTCACGCATCATAAATATGCATGCACCCTAATTACGTATGACCAGACTAAAATAGGAAAAAAAACTAATAAAACAATACGTAAATGAATATAAGAAAATATGGTAGTTCAATTCATAATGATCAATGTATTGAATATGTTGTACATTAAACAATTGTACTTATTCTTAATCATCTGTTTACATTCTGAACCCCGAACACTGTCTAGCTATTTTATTAGAAAGCGATGTCAAAGTCTATTTATTTATTTTTAATTATCTTATTGTCAGTTACTTCTAAACGTGTAACAAAACTTCTCTAGATTTAATACAAGTTCTATTCAAAGAGCGCTTTGCAAAGGTATTTCCATTCAGACATTTCTGAAGCGTGAAATAAAATGAAACGCTTCCTATAAGTGCATAATTATATTTTATTCTTATATTATTTTATCAATATTGCTTCAATAAAGTTCCGTTGTGTTTTATCTGGCTGTGTAGTGTAGACAACCCTCATTTGATACCGAGGTATCGTAAAAGGCGGCTAAGGTGATGAGGTCAGGCTGGCGGCCGGTCATAAAAAAACAAGCCAACACATTGCGCACTTAGTAGGATAATGCAGGGGAAAGATGATGATGCTTCAACAAAACAACCCTCATTTTATACCGAGATGTCGTAAAAGGCGACTAAGGTGAGTTAAGTTAGCGTTTCCTAATAGTTTAAGAAAAGTTGATTTACGAAAAAACTTAAAAGAACTGAGATTCATTTCGTAGTTTTTCCGTGATACGCAAGCAGTATAGGCCTTTTGTCGAGGCCAAAAGAAAAACTCATCCAAGTGCTTGGCTTCAGACAATGGAATTTTCTTACACAAAAGTGACATTATGACAAACGCAAATACCACCCTATAAAATATTGACCCAATCGCATCAATTAAAACGACAAAGAGCGGAAAATGTGAACGGAAAGAGATAAAAGACTTGAAAAATGTCACCGAATTGTGTAACAGAGTGACAAAAGACACTTCGTTAGTCAAATAGGAAAGAATAAATGAACTCCCAACCAAAATCTAATGGCTCCGCATAATAGGGAAATGGAATCAATTAAAAATGAAATAACTTTGAATACTGAGCGAGTTAAAACGGAAATAAAATTGGACAAAAATTATGAATGGATTTATCTTTAATATTAAAATGAGGTAATCTTGTATGTATATATATATATGTTTTCCGAATCTCGTAAAAGGCTCCAACGATTTTCATGAAAATCGATCTAAGTTCGAGCTAAGTTTCATTAAAAAAAATGTCTTTTTATCCTTGTTTTGGTCACTGAAAATATGATAAAACTCACGTTGAATAGAAAAGACAATTTTTGCTGTGAAATGTAAAGTCATAAGCTCATTTGGGGAATGAGCTGTCTAGAGTGAAAATACATAAGATCGAGCCACACCTGCCCGATTATATTTTCATTTTTTTTTTCAATTTTTAATTTTTTAATATTTTACAAAATATTACCAACCAAACAAGGCTCGGTCATCCTCATCAAATTAAAATTCAAAATATTCATTAATGAAGTAAACTTGTAAACAAGAGCTTTTGAATCGTCAACTCTACCCATATCTACTCTATCATGTATGGTACTCACAGTTAATATTGAAAGTTACAAGGCATAAAGATAGACTAATTGTACCAAAAATAAGATTAAGTTTATATAAAAATAACTGTTACTGTATGGCTATAGAAATTTTTAATAATCTACCAGTACATATAAGGTCACAATCATTGTTAACTTTTAAGGGAATTATTCACAAGTGGCTTTTGGATAAGTGCTTTTATTCTGTTAGCGAATACTTACCCAAAATATGAAATTTTTATTGTAATTATTAAGATGATTTTTTATTATTTTCTTTTTTTAATTTATTTGTATTAGAATGTTTAATATGAATATTATTATTATTATTTATTTTGACATATATTTTGGTTTAGTTAATAACTTTTTTAGGAAGTAATAATGTCTGAGCTGCAGAGTGATAGCTATAAGCAATTTTTTTTTGTATTATGTTTAAAATTTGCACGCTATTTATTTATTTATTTGCATATTATAATATGCAAATAAATAAATAAAAAACCGGCTATAGCACCGCCGTATTGTCAGGGTCATTGCTAACTGCGCTAACGGGTCAGTCAATTGATCGATTGATTCGTATAATTATCGATAAAAACGAGTAAAATTCTCATCTATACTTAATATATAAAGCTGAAGAAAAGAGCTAAAGTTGTTTGTACGGTCGTTCGTCCCCAAACTTAATAACTTAATACAGTGGGCGGAGCCGCTGGCGATTGCTAGTATACTATATTAACAATCGAAATATAAAATTTATTTCTTAATTTGTTGGGAATCTGCCTTAAACATACTGAAAAGCAGGAATAATGTTATCGACTAAGATTTTATATGCCGTGTCACATTATCGAATAACTAGCATCTTCCCGCAATTTCTTCTATCTTTAATTTTTATATACAAGCTGTAAACGCAACTTCGTTTGTGTTCAATATTAAAATACCCTCAATAACGTATTATAATGTTACATTTATGAGGTTTTTATGGTCCCGAAGAAAAAACAGGTATATTACTTCTATGTATTTGATTATAATATACGTTTTAATCGTCATTGTAATTTCATTAATGACAAAAGTTATATATATACAATGTTAGATGTACAGAGCACTATGTTTTAATATCAGTAATGTATTAAGCCGCTCTCTCTGATCTTCATATCAAAGGTTGTCTGTGAGAGACGTATATGAGGCCGCCTTTGCACGCTTCTGTAACATATTTTCTATAATAATTTATAAGGCTACTTAAGGTTACTTTAGGTCATGTCATTGTTCAAATAGTTCCTGAGACTAGCGCGTTCAAACAAACTCTTCAGAATACAAAAGTATTAATGAAATTATTTAGCTATAATCCACGAAGAAGAAAAATAGAAAATATATATATACTGAATGTAAAGTGGACAATCTGTTATCATACCTGATACATGCAGGATTCGTAAAAACAAATGCACAAACCTCCACCATCGCCACTACAATACACAAGCACTACATACGTTCTCTATTACAAACTCAACAATCGTTTCGCCCCGCAACCGAAGCATCATCAGGAGATAGACTCCACGACCAAAATCGCGAAGCTTTGCGATTTATATGTATATTGTCTATTTTACTTCATCGCAGATTATAGCAAAATAATTTTAATATTACTTTAGTATTATGGATCTCCGTAAAGTAACGCGTAATTCTATAAATTATTCAAACTCTTCAGCTTTATATACTAGTATAGATAATATTTATAAATAAGTCGCCATCCCGCGAGACCGTAACTCACTCTACATCCGGTAAAAAAAAACTAAACCGACAATCGCATTAAAGTTAGCAACTCTCTTCAAACTTTTACATTCAAACTAAGAACTTTTGCCCAACTCAAATGAAAAACATTTGATTGAAACTGGAATTCAATTACTTTAGCGGTATTTCGCAAGCCTGCTCCAGTGTAGGAAATGAATGTAAGTGTATTTCCTATAATACGATTTCGCAACAATGTATGAAATCAGAGTTAGTAGAGTAGTAAGGTGTGACGTCACAGATTAAACTTTGTCGACCTCTGGACGAGACAATTTATTTATTAATTTTTATTCCTTTATTTTCATCCTATATTTTTTTAACAAGCTCTCTTCTCTGTCTAATCTCTAATCTCTATGCGTTCAAGCCCCGGGCAGACACCAATTAGTTTTTCTATTAAAACTTATGTGTCTAATTCATAATTGCAATTTATCACACGCTTTTCGGTGAAGGCAAAACATCGTGAGGAAACCTGCATATCTCTAGAGAATTCTGGAGATATGTGTAACCTCCGCATTAGATCAACGTGGTAGATCTAAGCTCCAATCCTTCTCTCCCAAAACGGAGAGGCCGTTTTCTTTACTCCTTTATTTTAATTCTGCGCGCGTCTTCATATGAACTTCAGAATTGAGAAAAAAAGTAGCCTATGTAAAATTGTTATTGTGAGTTAACCATAAGGGATAAAGACAGGATATCGTATACTTTTTGGTAGCATTTTTAGACCTACAATTCTCTAATACATTTCTTTAATGTATCTTTGTTGGTTTACGCAACGTACGCGACTAAAGTTCACAGTAGGCAAGTTTATAAAGAACGGTGTGACCTTTTCAACACAATTTACCGTAATGTTACCGTATTATTAACCTAAGCTATCCAGAATAATTTCACTATCTTTTAGTAAAAACCATACAATAATCCGTCCGGTAGACTTAGAGAAAATCGATCACATATAGACAGTTTTTGGGGACCTTGTTTTATAATAAGTACTAGATTTGCCAGCGGCTTCGCCCGCGTGGAAATCAGTTCGTCACAAAATTTTTCACGAATTTAAATTTTTTAACATATAAGTAGTGATTGTGGGTTAACCATAAGAGATAGAGACATACTATTCCAAACTTTTTTGTAGTATTTTTGTAGATCTACAACTCTCTAGTACATTATTTTAGCGTATCTCTACTAGTTTATGAGGCACATGCGACTGAAGCTCTCAGCAGGCTAATTTTTTTTATAAACGTGTGATCTCTTTAATACAATTTACATAAAACAGTAATATACTGTTAGCCTACATCTTCCGGTATAACTGAACTGTGTTTTAGTAAAAACTATACAAAAATCTGTTCATTAAACGCACAGACAGACAGCTTTTGGGGATTTTGTTTCCTAATAAACATAGATGTACATAAAAATCTTTTTCAAGTTGCATGCTAGATAGAGTATGCTCGTAGTTATATTATATTTATGTTGTAGAACACGTTAGTTTTATCCGATAACAACTAAACCAATTTCATTGAAGTCACAAACTCTCTTCAAACTGTTACACTTGAACTGAAAACTTCTATACCACTGAAATGAAAAATATTGGATTAAAACAAAACTACTTGAACTCTTTTTAACCACCTGTGCCTAAAGAGGATTCTTATAGAATTTTATAATCTTTATTGTTTGTTTTTTTTTTAAAGTCATGTTTACATTTAACTGTAAAGTAGCCTGTTTAGCTGGACCGTCCGTCATAGACCGTCTCTCTCCGTTTTTTTTTTGGAAACAAGTGTTGGAACCCCTATCGCATGCTTCGAAGCGAATTGGTAGTTTACAATATCCCCAGGATTGTTTAGAGATAGTAGTTTCTTCACGATGTTTTCCTTAACCAAAAAGCTTGTGATAAATTGCAGTTATCAATTAGACACAAGTTTTAATAGAAAAACTCATTGGTGCCTGCCCGGGTTTGAACCCATAAACCTCTCAAAATCATCGCTCGGTCAAAAGAATCGATCGACACATATATGAAATTATACAATTAATTCAAATCCAATAAATAAATAAATAAATAAATAAGTAAAAAAATTACTATACAAACAAAATAAAATATTTCTAATAATGGGCGTACTTCCTCATCCGATAAAACTAAACTGACAATCAAGTTGAAGTTACTTTCCGGCTGTCTTCGAACTTTCATACAGAAACGGGAAAAGTTTTTTTCCAAACTCAAATAAAAACAATTTGAGTTTGGATTCCGACTGAAATTCAATCAGTTTTTACAACATCCGAACAGCAATTTCAATGTTGTTTTAAACAGATAAGATGCTTCCAAAACTTTTAATAAGACATGTTTCTTATACTATAGTATATATTTTGAGCATTGAAAAATAGTTATAATACTGCAGGATCCATAACAATATACATTTTAATTATATACTTTTCATAAGGTTCAATAATTACTAAAAGTTTTACTAAATATAATATAGATGGCGCTTCACGATATCAGCCCACGCTATTGAGGATGTAATCAAAAGAGTCCTAGTAAGGAGAACAATTTTGTAAAAATAAGTTAAAGTAAATACCACCGTAGGTCATGAAGATTTATGTGAAGTCTAGTGATATCGCCCGGTATTGCACCTGGAAGGGGTCTTTATTCAACATTGGTTATTCATTGGTCGTATTTTACGACACCTTGATAAACTGATTGATATTTGAGTTAACAATAATCAATACCAAAACCTGTTATTGAAGGATAGGTATTACCTGATCTAAGAAGAGAGTAAATTTTAGTTTTGTTCCTATCTGCCAGTAAGCTTGAATTTCACCGAGTAACTTTTTTGTTTGTTCAACTTCGTAACTTTGTAGTTTCCTCCAGTTTTTTACATAGAGATTTATAGGGTGTAATTTGTTTTATTGCCCGTCTGCAAGTTCATGGAAGTTAATGTTTTTGATTTATTCGTTTAGTTTTACAATTGTTGTTTACTAAGATGGTTGCAGTCATCTGCATTAAACCTATTTCCTTTTGCGTGTGGTGAATGTCAGAGAAACATGATTAAATAACCCGAAGTGCGCGAAGGAGTTGGGTTAGTTACAAACATGTCTTTCTTTAACATTAAATGAGTTATTAGATAATAAAGCTGAAGAGTTTGTTTTTTTGAATTCCCTAATCTCAGGAACTACTAAACCGATTTGAAAAATGATTTCAACATGAGATAGTCCATTTATCGAGGAAGGCTATAGGCTTTTAACATTTCGCTAAGATGAATAGGAGAAGAGCAGCAATAAAAAATATGACGAAAACGGGAAAATTTAAAATTTTCCTTGCGTGCGCTGAGTAAACGATGATAGTTATTAAAAAGTCTTGTATCACAAAATTGTTCTCCTTTAAAAGTTCTAAATAAAAGATTCATATAGGTACATTCAATATGGAGTAGATAAATACTATAGTTTTTTTTATATCCGGGCGAAACCGGGACGGGCCGCTTTATAGCTTATAATTGATGTGTAATTTAACTTATATTTATTAGTATGAACAAGTTATGTTATTTAGTGTTAAAATATTTATTAAAACATTTCACTTCAAACTAGCACTTTAAATGCTTCAAGGTCAAGGATTAAAATTTTAAAACTGAGTATATGAGTGCGAACTGCAAGAGTGTAAAGTGGAACCTTA
The DNA here is from genome assembly GCA_947086495.1 of Morpho achilles. Classification (NCBI taxonomy): domain Eukaryota; kingdom Metazoa; phylum Arthropoda; class Insecta; order Lepidoptera; family Nymphalidae; genus Morpho; species Morpho achilles. Next base: position 15,844,955 of record CAMTZB010000003.1, on the reverse strand, counting down.
GATTCGCAATATGTTTTTATGCATAGACATATTACTTCGTAAATAAATTGGTAATGCATATAAAAAAACGAAATATAATTTGTAATCTCCACATCGAACCGGATGGACGTACGGAAAGAATAAGTACAAATGACAGGATAGTAAATTTATTCTCTTATACATCGCGGAGAGGTCTTTCAAAGCATTATAAAAATGGATGTACTGGAAGATGCACCGTTTGCACTTTCGCTTAGGCTGAGTGTTCCAGTATTATACCCTTTTTTTTCGAATTAATTATATGCTGTTAGCCCTAACGGGTTTTACAGCGTCACGGGACGGGCGAGCGCAAGCATCGCTGAAGTTGCGAAATGCGGAGAGTAGAGCGCAGAAGCTCTACTCTCCTTGGGGGAACGTCGTCCTAAGGGTGCCTCCTGTGAGGCCAGACCACGGCTTAGGGCGACGCGTAGTGGAGGGCTAAAAGTATGACGATTAATTATCATGGTGTCGGGAGTATGGCGAGAAGCCACGGCCGACCGACGTCAGAAAACTAGGACATCGTCTTCGCCGGCGAAGACGCTATTTGCGTGTATTATATGTGTGTGTGTGTGTTTGCGATCATTATTTGATCGTCAGGCTCATACAGGACGCTTTTTGGACGCCTATATTTTCGGTGAGTCGACCTAACCGACTAACTTTTTATACACTTCTAGCTATAGAAATTTGTAGGCGATTTCGATCCATGAACATTTTGTATGGGGACTTCCTTTATGACTACAAAAGCGCCACTAAATATAAAATACTAATGGTGCCATATGTTAATTCAATGTGGAAATTAGATGCGTAAACTGTGTTAATCATTTTGTTGAACATTGCAATTCCTTAAACATCTTTTTCCATAGAAATATGCAAGAGAAACTAAAGTTATAAGGAAAATTTATTAATCTAAATATAGTAATTTGTATTCATAAGGTCTCAAATATAAGACAGCCGAATTTTTATATAATATAGTGATATTACTGTCTGAATGGGCTAAATTAAACGGGAACTTTAAATAGCAAGTATTACGCTAAAAGACTAAATATGTGCACAGTTGCTTCATTAGACTTTAATAACATAAAAGCTTATAGAGTCATTGAAACGAGTCGAATGAAAATAAACGATACGTTCTGATGTTCTAACGTTCATCGCTAACTCAGTAATGAAGGAGCTCAGAAATCCATTAGAAGAAATCTTTACGGCACAATTTATCAGACTGCGATGTTATTTCTATCTCAAAATTGCTAACGACAAAGTCTAGACCGATGAAAACGTTTACTTTTATTATGTATCATTAGACATTAAAATGTTTAAGGAAATGGCTAAGTTAACCCATCGTGTGGTATCCGGTTGAGTGGAATAGACCTCCTTCATTTCTTACCGAGGTTTAGTAAAAGACGACTAAGGTAAGATAACGTCACATTTTTATAACATGTTTTGCTCACCACTTAGAGTGCGATAAGGTCAGGAAGATGACAGTTATGCCCTTTGACCATATATGTACGTTGTCACACCGTGTGGTATCCTGCTGAGTAGAAAAGACCACGAAGCATGTTACGAGTCTCTGCCGTCGCTCGCTATCACCTTTCCTCAGGCGATGCTTCCGCGCTCGCCATATATCTCTCAGTGACTGTAAAAGCCATTCTAACAGAATATTATCAATTTTTGAAAAAAAGAGGGCTGGTCTCAGTTGGAGACTAACTCTCTTTCCCGCGATTAGATTCCTGTATAGCAAGGTCGTATCATCACTATGTGCGCGCTGTGGTAAATAAATAAATAAATAAATAAATATGGGACACTTACACACACGGTCGTCCGTCCCCAAAGTAAGAAGTCTAATACTTGTGTTATGGGTGAGAGACAACTGGTGAATATATACATATATAATTTTTAAATACATGCTTTAATACAAATACAAATATAAACCCAGACTTGAAGACCATCAAATTAATTTAAAGAAAATGTTGGTCTTCAGCGGGAATCAAACCCGCGATCCACGGTGCTTGGATCAGGGTCACTACCCACTGCGCCAACGGGCCGGCCAAAAAGTGTGGTGTTGAGATAGATAGGCACACCGTCGTATTTTCCATCTTTTTCTACCCAAATATCTCTGTCTCCTTCCTTTTCCCACTTTTCACCGAACATTGCGAGAGGCGCTGCCTAGTCAGCGATTCTTTCTCTTTGTTATTTTGTCATTTCTTTGTCATCAAACTCTGTCTCTATTAAATGCTTGATCGTTATTAATCTTGCTGAGCCCAATAGATCTTATAATAAACAACAACGTTCAAAAATGTTTAGTTTTCGTATAAATCATACACGAGTTTAAAGCGGCACTGAAACGAAGTTACTCAACATTAAGAATTGCCTTGGAATTTCCAATATCGAACTACCAAAGCAATCAAAGTTTGGAATATACATCTGCAGCTGATACAAGGAGGGTAAAAACTAATAAGCGAATAACCGATAACTGTGTTAAGCTCCCTAGTTGGATAGATGTGGAATAGGGGTACGTGATCCGAATACCAAAGCAGCGGGGCTTTATCAAAACAAATAGCTCCTTAAAATTTGGTTGTGCGAACTAATCTTTTGTCACGTCTGTTGAATCCGTATAACTTGTCTTGGGTTGGACTGAATTATGTTAACTTGATGTATGTATTGAATTCAATAAGGTACAAAAATGCATTCAATATTTATCAAAGAGATTCAAAATCATCTTTATTGTAGACGTTTTAATTGGATTTAAAATATCAATAATTAATAAAGCCTTCATCTTAGAGGCTCAGTTATGTCATAATCAAAAATATCCTATATAGTGTATTATCTATGATCAAAAACAGGGGGGTGAAACTCTCTAAGAAGCACTTTTTAGGTCGCCGAGAGCGTCATCTCACAGAAAGCATTGGACAACAAAAATTAGTTTTATATCATTATTCACTAGATGTCGCAAATGATACACTGTAATATATATAAGTATAGTGTATTATCTATGATCAAAAAATTAAGAAGTCACATAAAGTAGTCAAGAAATCAACGAAACAAAGGTTTTTTTCAAGTTCAAGAATTTTTTAGTGACAAGATATCAACCTTAAAACGCTAATTGTTAGATATCTTTCAAGTAAATGTAATATGTACTCGTAGAATAGAGAAAAATCATTAGTAGAGAATACACATATAACAGAGAAAGACACAAACGGCTTTGAGAGGAATGGTTGTATGCAGACACACTTTAATCACATCTGATGTAATATAAATATATGCTCCAAAATAGGTTAGACTGGCTTTGTACTTATTATCTTATTGCTTCGCTTTGCGATTTTGGTCGTGGAGTCTATCTCCTGACGATGCTTCGGTTGCGGGGCGAAACGATTGTTGAGTTTGTGATAGTGAACGTATATAGTGCTTGTGTATCACGGTGGCGGTGGTGGAGGTTTGTGCATGTGCTTTTTACGACTCCTGCATGTATCAGGTATGATAACAAATTGTCCACTCCACATTTAGCATTATATATATTTTCTATTTTACTTCATCGCGGATTATAGCAAAATAATTTTATTATTACTTTTGTTTAAATTCAATAATATTAAAATATACTCCTTTAAAAGAAGGTATAACTAAAATGTTACTTTTTTAAATTTTAGACTAATTGGCTGGAACAGATTCCAATTCTGGAATAGGTGCGTCATTGCACATTATGTTTTGTATCAATTTTATTTTGATTAATGGAATACACAGATTACAATCAAAGTAAAATGTAAATACTATAGTGGATTATATATGTACTACTCATTATTAACAATAAAACAATACACCATAGATATCAGTGATGTCTAATAAAGTACTTAGTGATGAGTCTCTTAAATGTGATGCTATCGGAAATTTAACCATGGCTCATACATCTGTGACCATTACAATGAAATTAACATCATATCCGATAAGTGTCCTAAGTCCTCCAGATAGATCTGAAATGGGCGTACGTGACAAGAATACCAATAGACCGGCGCCTTATCGGAACAAATAGATTCCTAAAATTTGACTATGGTCTTTAGTTTCTCTAATACTGTGTTTGGTACGTTCCGGTCGTTGAATGTTGTATTCTATCTAAATGATCTAAAGATATATTGTCAGCTGCTACGTACGCTTTAATAGACTCTTACAAACGGTTTTAAATCAATTCAATATTACCGCGGGTATGAAAAAGTGCGTTTCGACAAATCCAGCAACGAAGTTTGCTCTTTTCAAATTATCTAGCAAATCTATATACTGATAATAGTGTGGAGTATATCGCATGTTGACTACAGCATATATTTTGTGAAATTAAGTAGCACAGGAAGTAACAATAAATATATAAAAAAAACTAGCAATCGCCAGCAGCTGCGCCTGTGAAAACTATAATATTTTGATGAACATAAAAATGGTTAAAGTTGGTTAACCTTAAAAGTGAGATATATGCTGTCGCGGAGTTTTATTTAGAACTTTTTTTAATACATGATTTTTTAATAACTTTCACCGTTTACTTAGCGCACGCATGGAAGGCTTTAAATTTTTGCATTTATCGTAATATTTTTTATGCTTCTCCTCTCCTTTTCATTTTAACGTAATGTTATATAGCCTATAGTCTCGATAACTTAAACTCAAAGAATTTTTCAAATCGGCCGAGTAGCTACTGAGATTAGCGCGTTCAAACAAACAAACTCTTCAGATTTATATATTAAGTATAGGAGAATAGATAATAAAACACTAAATACACTGTTTTATAGCATATCGAAGAAAAAAGTGAAAAATTGTATGATAGAATATAAGTAGTGAGAAAAAATATTAGCATTATTTTGGGCGCCATCCTTTTTTGTCTATATATCGAGCACCCCGCGCTTTTGTGTTTTCATCAATATTGCAGCACAGAAGTCACTATTAACTGTACGTACCTATATAAAAATAACGGCATACTATCCCACTATTGGCAAATTTCAACTAAACATCGTTTGCATAGAAATAGTCGTTGATCTCAGGCTGTGAGTACACACGATCTGCGTCCTAAATAAGTAACGTAATACATTATCTTGAGTTCTGATTTATGGAAAGCGGCTGAAATAATGATATTAAAATAGAAAAAGTACGTTATTTAAATATAATTATGATCCGTCTGCGTCAGGAATTGTAATCCATTAATTTAGCGTTGTGCAAATTTAGATTTCGTTAGCGAAACCTTTTAAAAACGCCCAAGTAACGAAGTGATAAAATATTCCGTTTCTAAACTTGAAGACAGGGAACAATCTCGGCGTTTTTATTGTTCTTATTATCTTGCGAATTTTGTTTATTGCCCTTTAAAGTTTTGTGGGTGGATATTCTGATTTAAGAATAGTAATTGCCTTTTAAATTATAGTTAAAAAGTTGTTGTAATTAGGTTGAGTTTGATTAAGAAAACAATTTTAAGACATGAAAAATAAATAATACGTATTGTTTTCAACGTTAGTTTTTATTTAGAAAATTCCAAAAATATTATCATGATTCTCCTGCCTTTATCCCACTCAAAGTGGAGTCGGAACAATGTGATTTAAGCATGTTGCGATGTGATTCCGATACCTCACGGCGGCACAGGAAGTAACAATAAATATATAAAATAATAAAAACACTGTTTCATACCACATCGAAGTAAAAACTAAATCCTCCTCCTGCCCATATCCCACTCTAAGTGGTGTCGGCACAACAAAGTTATAAACATGTTCTCACATGATTCTGCTATGTATTTTACGATTGGCTGCCTGACGACGTATATTCGACTCAGCGGGATAACACACGACGGGACAACTTACTTTAGTCGCGTTTAACGACACCTTGATAGGGAATGAAGGTAGTCTGTCCTACTCAGCTGGATACCACACGGCGGGTCAATTTATCTTAGTCGCCTTTTAAGACACCTCTGTAAGAAATTAAAGTGGCCTATTCTACTCAACCGGATACCATATATATTACTTGAATTTAATCTGAAAGAAAATATAACTTGATGGTAATAGGCATTTTATTTAAGGCTAGATTCTTATTAAATGCTTTTTCATTTTCAAGTTTAAATAGAAAATCGTGGCGCGAACATTCTCCTTAAAAGAAATAGGTGTTTTCTGCTATTCAAATGGTAATGAGAGCGAAATTTGGTTCTCAACGACGGAAACGCAATTGTTCCTTTACCGACCTTTTAACTGCTACTGTCGGCTATTTTTTTTAATCATGTTATATTAGACTTCTTAAGCATTTAGAATTTGAAATGAAATTGGTTAAAATAGATAAAAAATGTAGAGAGATACACATGTTTAACGTAGCAATAGAAAATCACTAAAATTTAGGTGTTGCTAAATACTTGAAAGAGGTCTGCCTTACTATTATTAACGTTAATCTTGGGTTTATACTTTTGCTAATTGTAACTGTTGTCTGTTGTTCAAAATTACACTTACGTCTAAATTACTTACGTTTATACGTTAGCGTCTTCTCATATCAGGGTCAAGACCTGGGACCTGGGACCTGGGAAACAGCGTCAAGACCTGGAGCTGCGGTGGAAATGGCCGAATCCGGCAAACGGCGGAAGTATGCATCTCTATCGAGATTTATATATTTGTCCCATTTGCCAACCCTACGACCATGGAGTCAAAGTGTGAATTTTTTTTTATCCGTTTTAACACCCCGGATAACTGCTTCTTCAGGTGACAAGAAGGTTGGCCCCTTTTTCGCACAAAGAATCAGCTTAGCGATTCAGCGCGGAAACGCTGCCAGCATTCTTGGGACCAGTCCACGTGGGCATGATTTGTATAGTCCTAATAGTTAACTTGTAAATTTTATGTCTAAGTTACCTAATTTTATCATTACGTATGAATACGCCACTCGTTCGCTGTCTACGGGTCTCATAAGAAAGATTAGAGTTGCTTAGCAGCTGATGGAGCGATTTATACTTGGTGGTTGTTTATATGCATAAATAAAAAAGGGAGATCTGAAGAAGATTACAACTATATATTAATATTAAAGCGTATCGTGTAGCTGAAGTGGCACTAGGCGGGGCAAAGGCAGTTGGAAAGTCAATTTCATACTTCTTCAAAAGAACATGTAATTTTATTCTTCAGATGTAGATGGGCGATATGGACTCCTAATAGACGATCTATAAAACGTCACTAGCATACGACGGGCCCAGCCGGTTTACGCTCTTAAATTTCGTATTATTTTCATAATCTGTTATGAATACTGAGTTGTGTCATAAAGACGTCAAATTATGTAAATATTGTAATTGTAAAAAATGTATTTATAATAAAGATTTTTACTTTGTTTAAAATCAATTGATGAATTATAACGTAACAATTGATGAAAATTGTAACAAAGATTTACATATACATGATTGTATTGAATCATCCACCTTCTCTGCTTCTTTTGCAAACAAAATTTCAATAGAAGAAAACAGACAATCCCAGAATATAATTGTTCACGTAAACGAGGAAAATAATCATAACGAAAACGAAATAAAAAAGCAATTTATTGTAAAGGCACAGAACAAACAAGATGTTGAAGTTTCGTTTAATAAAAGAAACGCTATTATTGATATTGAAGGCAACAATATACAGGAGGAGTGTTTAGTATCAGATAATACTTTTGAAAATAATGGAGGATTAAAAGTAATATCTGAAAATCAACATTACAAAGAAATTATAAAAATGCCCGTCCCTCGAGTGGACAATGCCGTTGATTGTAAAGATTTTATTCAAGGTAGCGAGATTGATGAGAGACCACCGCCTAGGAGACAACGTGATAAACCTACAGATAACAAAAACCAAGAACATGGATTAACATCTTATTTACCATGGCGTAAGTTGATTCCCATATTTTCATACTATCATATTTTAATAATTGTCAATAAGCTGATACACTTTAAGGGTTTTTATTGTCACTGAATGGGATATTTTCTTTCATGATTCTATACTAAAAGTGTTTTACAATAGAGAGGTTGTCCTAAAATACACATTTGATTGCAAATTACTTCTCAGAATTTTAAAATGAAAGAAATTGCAATGATAAAATTAAATAAGTAGATATTTCAAGAAAAATTAAGTATATTAAACTTAGGTACTAATAAGAATTAAACAAATTACTGAATTGTATTGCAATGAAGTAATAACATGAGTGAAGTCCTAAAATAAATCAATGATCAACTGTTAGTCTAGACGCATAAATATAGTGTCTGGAAAGTATTCAGAGTATTTTTAAAAGTGATACTTTGCAGAGATGTAGCAAGTTGCAAGCTGTGTCAGAACATAAAAATATATTTTATGTTTAATATAATGAACTGTAAGAGAAGATTTATAGTGTGCAAAATGGGCTAAATTAAAATAGGTATTTTCAAATAATTTCATTTTTCAGCTTCTGTACCTGATTCTAGTGTCCAACAATCGCACTTTGAGAACGATCCAGCTACACGCAATTTCATAAAATCTGTTCTTATTATTGTATTGATAATGATTATAATAACGGCCATGTTCATTACTTACGTGTTAATTACGTAAGTATAATTATTTTCAATCTATTGTGCTTAATTAGGTTCAGGTAAAAAAAAGTTATTGATGTAAATTTTGGCTAAGTGATTGTTATAAGAGTCTAGAATGTCTCAATATTCAAGTCAACGCATACGAATTGTGGAAAACAGTATTCAATTATCCAGCAAAGCAATATTTAACCTCTCTCTTTCGCCTATCGTTACTTCATTACTGAACGTCGTGGCTTGAGCTAGATTTAATCCTCGTGGGGCTTATTTTCCACCGGCTTCTATTAGTGGCCATTATTGGTAACTCATAAATTTTGTCTAGGTCTTTTACCTTCAGTTGTGTCGGTAACTATTAGGCTCTCGAAGGTATCATCCTCACGTCGCATGGTGTGTCTGAAGTTCTCGCGTTTATAACATACTAGTAATAGCCAGCGGCTCCGTCCGCGTAAAAAGATTAAAACCGTAATATAGTATTTTGATAACCATAAAAATAGTTATAGTAGGTTATTCTTAAAAGTTAGACATATGCTGTCGCAGACTTTTATTTAGATCTTTAAGATACGAACAATTTTGTAATACATGATATTTGATTAACTTTCACCATTTACTTAGCGCACGCAAGGGAATTTTTAATTTTACCGTTTTCGTTATATTTTTTATTGCTGCTCCCTTCCTGTCATTTTAGCGTGATGTTATATAGCCTTCCTCGATAACTGGACTATCTTACACTGAAGGATTTTTTTTTCAAATCGGTCCAGTATTTTCTGAGATTAGCGCGTTCAAACAAACAAACTCTTCAGCTTTATATATTAGTAAATATGGAAGCGTCGTTATTTTGAGCTGCATAAGAAAAGTTGCATTTATGCGCTTGTCCACGGGATCCGCAACATACGCTCCTAAGAATACATTGCAAATGCATCTATTCTTTGAATTTTCAATTTGAAATATTTAGTTGCTATTCTTGTTATCCAACGTTATATTTTAAGTGTTAGAAACCTAAAGGGACTTAGTTCCAGTGATAAAGTCATATGAGGTTAGAACGTAGATCTAACGCTTTGTGTTTACACTCGTATTTATGAGTTAGATAAGTTTTTGTGGCCTTCTAGCGGCGTTGGGGACACTGAAGTAAATGTTTTGAATTGTTAATGTGTTGTTTCTTGTTATTGTGGAAATAGATGGTTGTTATATATTAAAGCCCACTTCACGCTTACAGTGACACATCGCTCGTTTGTAATCAAGTTTTTTTCTGATAAATCCTTATTTGTGTATATTACATGTTCAGCTTAGGGATGATCCACATTTAAAACTACGATTTAGTGGTTCCCTTTTAATTTATTTCAATATGCCGGTAGCCCTAATGGTTCTCACAGAGTAGAGTTATTGAATATAGATGTTCAAATGGTAATTAGTTAATGTCTATGATATTATACTTAGGGTTATCAAGTCGCAAATTTTAAAAGGTTTACTCGTACTTTAAATTTCATTAGAGTCATTTTTTTTGAAGCATAGAAGTTTCATAATTATAAAAGTGGTCATGGAGATATCATTTACTGGATACACAGCTTTACAAGCAATAATAACTAGGGCAAACAAGGGTCTAAAGTTTAGTTTTTTATCTTGCAGCCCTGCCGTCAAATCACTCTTCAGCAGATATGGATTGTGGATATTACTTCCTGCTTTGTTAGTAAATCTTTATAAGGACTCAACATCGCTTTTAAACATAAATCAAAATAAAAAGTTTGATAATCATGATATTCTAGGATCTCTTTAAATATTTTATTGCACAAAGTTCAGCTTAAACTTTGTGGTCAGTAATAAAACCATAAGACCGAAGTTTTTATATTATAAGACTAGCGCTTGTCTTCTGTTCCGCCTAATGGAAAGCAAAAGAGGCAGCCTAAGGTGGACCGCGCTTGCCGATGCAGCAGTAGGAGTTGGCGAAGATAGATGCCGAAAGAGAATTCCACACTTTGGCTGTTCGCATCTTAAAAGATGAGCCGTAACGAAGTATTTACAATAAATATACAGTGATTTTCTGTCTTAAGCACTCCATAATTCTTATACAACGTTCATTCACGACTCAGTAGCCACTGACGATGTTGTCATTTATAGAATTCTCCATACCATAATCAATTATTACTAATAATTAATCGTAACTGAAATTTACCATCAATAATTTCTAAAGCGTTACTTTTAAAATTTTGGCGTAAGGCAGAAATGATTATTTTAATATTTGAATGAGTTAATCTTGTATATATATATATATATATATATATATATATATATATATATATATATATATATATATATATATATATATATATATATATTTTCCGAATCTCGGAAACGGCTCCAACGATTTTCCTGAAATTCAGCATGTAGGAGGTTTTGGGGGAGAAAAATTGATCTAGCTAGGTTTTATGTAAAAAAAATATTGTTCTATCCCTATTTTTGGCCATTAAAAAACACTAACATTTATATTGAATTGAATTTTCGCCATTAACTGTCAAGTCGACGTAGCTTATTCGGTTAGCGGGCAGCCTCGAGAAATGTGAGTGCCAAGGATCGATCCCAACTAAATAATTGTTTTTTTCTTTTTTTAAAGTTTTTTTTTGTAAAAAATTACCGAGCGAAGCTCGGTCACCCAGATATTTATATTTAAATCTTTTGTTGTGTTATGATTATATTAAGTATTCTATGGATAGACAATTAAGTTTTTGTAAATGTAGTATTAATAGAGACTGTGCACAACTATTTTTTGTACAGGCAGGGTGGGGGTGGACGTATCCCATCGCGGACGCCACCACATGTGAGTTTGGCCAATATTGGCGATTCTCATCAATGTGTCAGAATAACCTTATCATAGGTGCTTCGATATGATTTCCTTAGATGGGTGGCTGTATAAATACGAAACTATAGTTTTATTTTTAGGATATAATTTGTTCCTTAAATGACTGTAGGCTTTTGCAGCGTCACCGTGTTGGATAGTTTTTGTTGTAACTTTCATATTTCCAGAATGTTTCTAATCATAGCAGACTGTGGCATGATATGTTCAGCGTGTACTAGAGAATCTCCTTGTAATGTGTTCTTCTTAAATGTGACGGTTAGTGAACTTATAAAAAAATATATGCTTAGGTCCCTTAATCATACATAAGCTCTAAACTCAAATTACATATTTTGCCTATTTGGTATTTTTTAAATACAAAATACAAATCCTTAAGCTTATAATTTTTGTATATACATTAATAATGAATGAGAAAACAATTATACATAAATGTATTTTTCAATTTTTAAATGTCTAGTCGAGCTTTATTCGAATTACATGTTTTGCGCATTTAGTTAATTTCTTAATACAAAATACCTAAGCTTATAATTTTTGTATATACATTAATAATGAATGCGAAAACAATTATACATTTTTTTTTTTTCAATTTTTAAATGTCTAGTCTAGCTTTATTCAAATTACATGTTTTGCGCATTTGGTAATTTCTTAATACAAAATACCTAAGCTTATAATTTTTGTATATACATTAATAATGAATGAGAAAACAATTATACATAAATGTATTTTTCAATTTTTAAATGTCTAGTCGAGCTTTATTCAAATTACATGTTTTGCGCATTTGGTAATTTCTTAATACAAAATACCTAATTTTATAATTTTTTGCATATATATATAAATGGGAAAATAATAATATAAGAATGTATTTTTCAACTTAATTTACACTTTATTTTACAACTTTAACACCTTAAAGCTGTAACCCTTTCTTCGTTTAAACATGTATGTGTATTATAAAATACCTAACCTGGAATCGTATTTGCACTTTAATCGACAAATTCAGAGCAGGTTTACTTTAATATTCCAATATCGTTTCACGTCGCTGTATTTCCCGATCTTATCGGTGGCTTGCACTTGGTTATACAGAATATGCTACATTTAAATTTAAAACTTTCTGCCCAAATTTGTTTTTGAGTTTTCGATAATTAGTTAATATAAACTTTATATTAAGTTTTGATTACAGCAGCTTTACTCTTAACCATTTAAAGGAAGACCAGTACCATAGAAAGTTCTTACCAGAACTTTCTATGGTACTGGTCTTTATAGAATCACGATGCACATAATATAATCATACTTTAAATACTGAATTTTTTATATAAGGGAAAGTTATAAATTTTAAAAAAAAATTAAAAAATAAACTAAAAGAAACATCTAATCTTATTATAAAACAAAGTCCCCAAAAGCTGTCTGTCTGTCTGTATGTGATCAATTCTCCTTACGATACTTGCGTAAAGTTTAAATTTATAGAACAGTATGGTTTTAAGTAAACTGTGTTGAAAGTTGGGAGTTTTAGTCACGTGGGCCGCGTAATGCAACAGAGATACACTAAAGTGATGTACTAAAGAATTGTAGATCGTCTTAAATACTCCAAAAAAGTCCGCGACAGCATGTCTCTATCTCTTATAGTTAACTCACAAAAATTACTTTTATGTTTTAAATTTCAATTAATAATATTACGTTATTTACGCGTGAAAAGCCTAGTGACATACTGATTTTCATGTGGGTATACTAGCTGCAGTTACAGTTAGTATACCTATAAATTCAGTAGTAAAAATATTGTTAAATTGACAGTATTGGCATAGAGAGTCAGCTTTTCAGTACTTAATAACTTGGAAGGTATGTTAAAATATTTTCTAGGAGCAACGGACATGTCAACACCTTGGTAGCTAATTTAAATATTGATTGAAATTAGTTATTATAGCAATGTTTTTGCAGGTGATGGCGATGTGTTCTATAGCGGGCATAATATCAGCCAAGTGTAACACGGAAGTGTTACTATTTGCTACAATAACGACCGGATTTGTTGTAATTGTTTGCATATTTCTTGCTTGTTCGAACGTTAGTATATTTTGCTATAATTACAATGTCGTTTCCGGAATAGAATAGATCACCCTAATTTCTTACTGAGGTGTTGTGAACAGCGATTAAGGTAAGTTGGCCCACCATGTGGTATCTGGCTAAGTAGAATAGACCACCCTCTTTCTTACCGAGGTCTCACAAATGGCAAGACAAACAGAAGTCACAAAAAGTAAGGTAAGACGTCAGGCAGGCGGCCGGTCGTAAATACCTAGCCAAATCATATGTTGTGCCGACCCCACTTAGAGTGGGATAAGGGCAGGAGAATGATGATGATGATTCAATTGCTCTTAAATGTTTTACGTCTATTACATCTACTTAAGTTTATTTATAAGCTGTTACATTTTCTTTCAGTTGTGTATTTAGCCAGTTCAGTTAGCCCTAACGGCTTTAACAGCGTCACCGGGTGGGACGGGAGAGCGCACAAGCATCGTCGAGGTTGCGAAATGCGGAGAGTAGAGCGCAGAAGCTCCACTAGCGTCGGGAAACGTCGTTCTAAGGGTGCCGCCTGTGAGGCCGGACCACGGCTTAGGACGACGTTAGTGGAGGGCTGATGGTATGACTTTGATTAGTCATTGCGACGACGGAAGGGTGGCTAGAAGCCACGACCAACCGACGTCAGAAATCTGGGACCTCGTCTTCGCCTATGAAGACGCTGTGTGTGTGTTTACGTGTTTTTGTGTTTGCAATCGTTATTTGATCGTCAGGGTCCTAGGTCATATAGGACGCTTTTTGGACGACAGTTGTGTATCACGTGTAAGATAAGTATCAGATAAATAATCGGACCTCAGTTACTTATAGAGATATCGGTCTCTACGTCCGCGGCATCTTCACCTACTAATTCTGTTATTTATACTTTTAGTTTGATTTCACAAGCTGGATCTTATTTATCGTGGTTATATCATGCACTTTTGCGATAGTAGCTACAATTGTATACATCTCAGCAATAATCTCTGGCAATGTTATGAAACCACTAAAGGTTGCCGTGTTATACATCAGCTCTATGTTCTTAGTTATTGTAAGTATATCATTATTAATATGAATTAGAATATTACTAGAATATTTTGATCTTGTTAGATCCTTCCTTGTTAGATTTTGGTTTCCTTAAGTAAAATTGTTGCTTTTATTTAACTTACCAGGTATGTATGTGAAGGTGGAATCTTGCGATTGAAATTTGACCCACTTCCCGGTATCCGATTGAGCTGAAATTTTGATTGAGTGAGTGAAATTTTGTTTGTTTGGTTGGTTGAGATTGAGTTTATAATAAGCATGACTTGATGCTACTGCCAGGATTGGCTCCAGATGAGGGAACTCAACGGTTAACGGTTTCTTTTGTATTATGGATCTCCGCAAAGTAAAGCATAATTCTATAAATTATTTAATGCTAGTAATATTCTGCGGTTTCACTCACGTATATAGCGATCTCATGGCAGTGAAAAGTGGAAAGCCGGACTATAGATTTATTTTCATTAACAAGTTTGTTTTCACTTAGGTTTCTTAGCTTATTACATTTTTATTACGGATTCCTATGTGTTTTGAAAATGTAATATAGCCTATGTTTCTCAGTAAAAATGCAGCTTTCCCATGGTGAAAGAATTTTTGAAATCGGTTCAGTAGTTTTTTGTGTGAAAAGAATACAAACATATAATAAATTTTTCCTTTTTATGATATTAGTATAGATTAATCAAGTTTAGAATCTGTCAGTTTGAAAGTTTGCTAACCTTAAAAACACATGAGTCCTTAAATATAGTATACTTAAAAAAAATGCTAAGAATCAATTTTATTCCATTTCAATCTAAAACAGACTTGCAAAAAAGGATTATTGGCTAGTCTAATGACTTTTTTATGTAAAATGAAATTAAAAGACTATTTAGCTTCCTACTTATCTGAAACTTCCAGACGAACATTCAAATGTTTCGTTTTTAACTGTTAAAGTTGGAGCAGCCGTTTAAAATTCATGAAGTAATTTTTCCACGACACCGGAAAAAATACAGGCGAATGAATTTATAAAGCTGTTGTGAAATTTTTAAAGTTCACTCGTTATAAGTGGGAACACATGAATGGGAATAAAGATGGACGTGTGTGGCGGGAAAAATATTATAATAAACATTAAAAATTTACGTATGTAATTAAAATTTGATGATTAAAATTTTAAAAATATTATTTTACAAAATTTTCTTGTACTCTTTAATAAATGGGACATAAATTGTGCAACCGCGACTTTGTAGGAGCCAAATTCAGTGCTTAAGTATGCTTAATCTTGCAACACATGGATGCCGTGTGGTATCTGGCTGAGTAGAATGGACCACCTTTATTTCTTATCGAGGTATCGTAAAAGGCGACTAAGGTAAGTTGAACCACCGTGTGATAGCCGGCTGAGTAGAATAGACCACCCTCTTTCTTACCGAGGTGACTAAGATAAGTCGACACAATGCATATTTACACAATCTAGGCAACAAATAAAGAAATAAAATAAATAATTAAATGTTTTAAATGCATTACAGATGTTCACAATTCAGTTACAGATGATATTAGATAAAAAGAGCATAGAAATAGGACCTAAAGATTACGCTCTAGGAGCTTTCCTGCTTTATACTTCTAGTTTAGATATATTTATCAGATCAGTTCATGTTATTGGATTGTCAAACAAGTGATCGAAAAAGAAAAGTAGAACCTTATTTATTTTAAAATATTTAGAGAAGAAATATTTTGATAGATGACACATTGACTGAAGAATTTCTTTAAAGACAAGTAATTTTAATACTTTTGTGTCAATGAAAACGGTTATTACTTTTATACGAGAAAGTAATAACTAACTGATGTAAAATATCATATCCCTTAACAACGAATGATTGACTCCGAAGCTCTTAAAGTAATTAATAAAGAATGTGAAAATAATAATGAAGAGAAAGAAATCGTTATTAATATTGATGAAGTTCCAATTGCTGATTCGAATATTAAATATCCTGCAGAATTATTAGCAAAAATTGAAATTAATCGAGATGATAAAAAGGACAATAGTATTGAAGAAGTTGATGATACAGATAATGAATTACAAGATATATTACATAGGGCCAATAAAGTTGAACAACAATGTGCCGTATTTGAATTGGTCAATAAGCACCGGAAACCTCCTGATGTTTGGGTACAATACAATCAAGGTAATTACCCTATAAACAGCCCCCTCAGCTTCATTATGAATAGCTTGAGCTATAGCTTGGAAAGTGTCCTAGAATAGCTTCCTCTATCGATTGATTGATCCCAATGAACGATTCTCATGAGATATACATAAATAGCGATGCTGCTCGATAGATTTTGACCAGTTAAGAATAAAAGGTTTTAATGCCATTAATCAGTTGCCAGATCTTCCGTAATAAGCATACATATAAAAATAATGCGGTGCAGACTGGCATGTGGTGTTGGCATTCAATCCAAATTCTAATATTTTATTAAGAAAAATTGTAAACAAGTTATTTTGAATCGTCAATCCTACTGTTATGCAATGATTACTATTAATACTGCAATAAAAAAACGATTAAGATCGATGAGAACACATTATTAATAATATACGATATTTACTTTTTTGCGATTTTTAAGCACACATAGACATTTGAATTATCCTACAAGCACAATCAGATGATTTAACAATATTTTTAAGGACACGGTGGTCAAGGTGGTTGGGTTGGTGGATGGGGTGGTCAAGAACCAGTCAATCCTCGACATCATGGAGGTCACGATTACCACGGAGGAGCCGGCACATTGGAATACGATCCCAAAACTCGCAATTATTTCATAAAATTTGTATTTATCCTTGTACTGGTGCTGCTTCTGATAACAGCTGCCTACGATATATTTGTGTTGACGACGTAAGTAAGAGTATACTACTATGTGAAGAGAAGATTAAAGCACTTTTACGTGTACAACTATTAGAAAATCCTTTATTAAATTATTACATTTAACTTGTATTCGAAATTAGTCACAGGTACTGTTTGTATTTTTATATTTCAATAGTCATACACTGTTCGTTACAAGCTTGTAATACTTTTAGTATTGTTTTTTATTCCCATTGCAGACCTGACCTAAAAGATTGGTATATAGAACGTGGTAAAATTTGCATGATATTCTCTATGTAAGTACAAAGTTTATATTATTTTAATCAATATGTATATTTTTGAAATTTTCCATATAAATTTAAATCTCTCAATTTCTTTTGATTATATCTGTTAATGATCTCCAGATTTGGATTCGGCAGATTGAAATAGTCTTAATTAAGCAGGGTCATTTGAAGGATTGTAAAATTTTTAAGACATACAATATTCTTAAGTCAGTAGATACTAGATATCTGTATCTTTAACACTGCGGAGCTCCTAGTGTAAGAAAGCTTAGATCCACGAGACTGCTTAAATTTGGATTTTGTTATGTTTTTTTTGTGATTTTTGCATAAAGTGCTTGATATATTAAAGATATTGAGCACACAGGTTTTTATAGTCTACTTAGAAGTGTCCGCTGTCTTAACTTCGGTTGATGGTCACACGTTCATCGTTAGGCCGGCTTTATGCCAGTATCTCGTTATGCGTCAATTATGTATTCAATGTAAATAATAATTTATACTTGTAGTATCGTACTAATTGCGATGAGCTTCGTTATGGCATGTTCAGCTTGTTCAAGGACACCGCCGTGTAATTTCATATCACTGTTTGTTGTGGTAAGATTATTTGAATTATTTGCATATAAGTCTATCTAATATCGATACCGAAATCTCGAGATTCGTTTTCATAAAAAAAATATTCCCAATTTGATTATATGTATTCAATGTTGTTTAAAATTTTATATTAGTTAAATTTTGAGTTTTCGTGATGTTAGCATTTGACGTTCCTTTTTCAAGACTTCACCGTTTCCTATGCAATATATATAGCAAATATTTATCTAAAAGTAAACTGTTTGATATGGTTTTGTAAATATGATGGCTTATGCAATCAACTTAACACTTCTTGCATTAAAAAAAATAGTTAGTATATGTTATCCTTAAGAGTTATGGGTTATTGGAATTTTTATATATATATTTCCTTTAAAGTTAAATTCTTACAAGTAATTATAGCCTAACCTAACCATTCTATTATTTAATTAAAATTAAAACAATATATATTTCAGCTAGTTGCGATGTCCAATCTAGTGGCTTCCATAACCGTGTTATACAGGACACAAATTTTAATTTATGCTTTGTTGGGGACTGTTGTTACTGTAATGGTGTGCATACTACTGGCTTGTTCTAGTGTAAGTAATACTTTTTACAAGCACTTTTTTCATTCACTTGGTTCTTTTTTTATTATTGTGATCCATCATCTTCCTGCCCTTATCCCACTCTAAGCGGGGTTGGCACAACATGTTATAAACATGCTGTAACATGATTTGGCTGCGTTTTTACGACCGGCCGCCTGCCTGATGTCAACTTACCTCTGTCGTATTTCACGACACCTCGGTAAGAAAGAGGGCGGTCTATTCTATTAAAACGGATACCACACGGTGGTTCATCTTACCTTAGTCGCCTTTTACGACACCTCGGTAAGAAATGAGGTTGGTCTATTCTACTCAGCCGGATACCACACGGCGGGTCGACTTACCTTAGTCGCCTTTTACGACACCTCGGTAAGAAAAGAGGGTGGTACTATTCTACTGAGCCGGATACCACACGGCTATTTTTATTATTGTGATCCAAAGGGTATTATTTGTTAACATTTTCCAATATTCAATGGACTTATACGATATGGCGTAGGTATCTTGCCGTTTCGTCTTGATACTGCTGAATATAACCACAGATAAACCTTAGTTTTAGACTAGGCTTTGACACTAAAAATTTTAAGGTATACTCTACGCTGGAGATTTCTCACCAAGTTCCGGAAATGACCAGAAATTGTAGACTTATGCGTACCTGGTTATACCATTCAACTAGGAATGTTTAATTTTAAAAAAGAAGTTATTCATCCAATTCTATTTAGATTATAAATAGCGTTTGGGATGTAACGTGACATGTTTTTCGTGTAAAATCTCTTAGCGTCCAAGGCGAAAGCAGGAGAATGGGTAACTGATAATAGGAGAGATCTAAGTTGATAGTAGACAATGAGTTCCGTATATTATGTCAAAGTTCGCTTTCATAATTATTTTGCTTTTTGATTAATTTACTCTTTGTGTCATAACGAACACGTCGAACTATTGTCCCTAGTTTTATAAGTATCCCCATAGCAAACTTTAATTTAAACAAACTTAAACCTTATCTTAATGTTTAAATGAGTTAATCTTGTATATATATATATATTTTCCGAATCTCGGAAACGGCTCCAACGATTTTCCTGAAATTCAGCATGTAGGAGGTTTTGGGGGAGAAAAATTGATCTAGCTAGGTTTTATGTAAAAAAATATTGTTTTATCCCTATTTTTGGGCATTAAAAAACACTAACATTTATATTGAATTGAATTTTCGCCATTAACTGTCAAGTCGACGTAGCTTATTCGGTTAGCGGGCAGCCTCGAAAAATGTGAGTGCCAAGGATCGATCCCAACTAAATAATTGTTTTTTTCTTTTTTTAAAGTTTTTTTTTGTAAAAAATTACCGAGCGAAGCTCGGTCACCCAGATATTATTCTGTATAACAGCACTTTTCTAGGCATATATTAATGAGAACAAGATATTCCAAAAGAAATTCAAAATATTCTACATTCAAGTAAACTTGTAAACAAGTGCTTTTGTATTGTCAACCCTACTGCTGGTTCGGAAAGTTGTTCCTACCGAGACGAGCCAGCAAGAAACTCGGTGGTTCAATAATATCATTTAAGTAATACTCAACAGTTTAGTAGGGTTTTTGTATCAGCCTCTCTTAAGCAGTGTTTTTAAACTGCTAATCTTATATCTTTAAATATTAGAAAAATGAACACGATGTGTGGATATCTCATTTCGTAAAATAATGTTGAACGATATTTTATTCACAGTTTGACTTCACAAAGTGGTACATATATGTGGTGGTGATAATGGCCGTGTTTTGCGCTATATCACTAGCTGTTACAATAGCTGCGCTCGTTTTCAAAGTCCGTTACAAGCCGCTTACAATATTGATGCTATTTGTAGCAACTATTCTCAACGTAATAGTAAGTGTATATAAATAATTTATTAGAGTTTGGGTTATAAACCTCTGCTAATGTTGAATTTTGAAAAATTTTCCATCCCACAAACATATCTAAAAATAAGTATTGGTTTTCGTTTACATTAGTTAAATTTACATTTACATAATAACTTTAGCTATGAAGCTATATTGTAATGAAAAAACAATGTATTCCTCCTGCCATAAGGGCAGATGATTTGGCTGCGTTTTTACGACCGGTCGCCTGCCTGACGTCAACTTACCTTAGTCGTATTTTACGACACCTCGGTAAGAAAGAGGGTGGTCTATTCTTCTAAACCGGATACCACACGGCGGGTCGACTTACCTTAGGTCGCCTTTTACGACACCTCGGTAAGAAATGAGGGTGATACTATTCTATTCAGCCGGATACAACACAGAGCGAATCGTGCAAAATTATTCCCTAACTATTCCAAAATATTAAAAATGCACAAAATTAATATTCAAGTTTTCACTTCTTCCGGCACTCACGGCGTGCAACCCGTTGCAATTTATTTTTCTATACTTATAAGTGCTATATAATACTAGCTACTATTGTACTAATTATTTAAAATCCTTAAGACCCATTGACCGTTGATTTTAAAGATTTGACTATCCGATGTTTTACAAATCAAGCAAGATATTCAAAGCAAACTAACACTACGAAACTATTACCATATTATCTATGACTTTTAATACAAAGTATTTGGTTATTTTCTTATGAAAAATCTATACTGGAGCTATTTAGGTAGATTAGCTTTTAGGTAGGTAGGTAGTTTTTTCCTTTATCCTTTTAATATTAATTCATTCCATTGAAAACCAGCGTTGAGATACTATTCAACATAAGCTGAATGGTGTTCCAATTCGTAACGTCACATTTCTCTATATTTTTCTTATTTTTACTGTTATCTTCTCTACTGTGACGTTATTAATAAAAGGTTTTGATTTCAGGTACTAATTATGGAACTTCAGATGGTGATAGGCGGCCGTGCGATTGAAATAGGTGAAGATGATTACGTTTTTGCCGCCTACCTCCTTTACACATCGATAGTAGACTTATTTTTGAAATTAGTGCAATTGACAGGTATTTTAGATACAAATTAAATATCGTTACTTAATAACTTATTCTTAATACTTAATAACTGTCAATTTTTAATAAATAAAGGTTTCCGATTAAAATTGTTTTATTTTGTTAAATTTTTACTTTTTAAGTTTTTTATTTTACTATTTATTAGGTGCAAGAAACAGACAATACAAGTAATTTTCTTGTCATTACAAGGTACTATTATGTAGTTTATAGTAGTCGTTAAAATAGATATAAAAAGCGACGATATTTCTCCATTATACTTATGCAATAATAAAAAGCAATTTTCCCAAAGTTAGCCCATTTACTCTTTCGCAACAACTCAATGACGCATAATGACGGCCACATTATTTTTTTATACTATTGACCAACTCTATGAAACAGGTTGTATTAGAAACATGTTGTAACATAGATATAAAAAAATGTATTTTTCCTTTACACTTATGCAATAATAAAAAGAAATTCCCTCAAAAGTCCTCCCAACATCTTGACACATAATGACGGCGACAATATCTTTTATATTATTGACCAAGTATATGAAGGAGGATGTATTTGAAACATGTAACACATTTCACCTGGAACATATGAATGAAGCAGAAATCATAAAAAAATATTAAGATAACGCTAGCACAGATTTAATTCTATTTAAGATATAGTAATACAGATATATAAGAGATATGAGTATAAAATGCTAGCAATCGCCAGCGGTTCCGCCCGCGTCGAAAGATTAAAACATATAGTCTTTAGTTAGTCTTTAGTTTTTTAGCAGTGGCGTTTTAGGAATATAAACACACAAACACACTACAAAAGTACAAAGGAACAAAACATCAAAAGAATGTTAAAACAAATAACAAAGTGTAACGATCTGCCCTCACACTCAAAGCTATACTTCTTAAATTTTAAAATATTTAAATAAATTAAATATTTAGAATGGGGTAGAGCGCTCGCGCTCTACCTCCAAACTACATAAAACCAGCGCTAGTGCGCTAGCACTTTTAAATATAATTGGCTCGTGATTCGTCTAGTTGGTTAGGACCCATGTTACGTTGTGTATGTAATAACTCAAATTCTTTTAGAGCGTCAGAGACCACAGATTCAACAGATTGGAGGCGTAAAGTAAGCATAAATTAATATAATTCATTTGTTGTAAAATAAGTGCACGATACATGAACAGGTTATTTATTTAATACATATGTTAATTACAGGAACAGATTCCTATAAGTCCTATAGATACATATTCATTGCACGAACAGGTTCCAATTATAGCTAATACACGAACGGGTTACTATAAAATTTAGTAAAAAAATGCGAGACATTCAAAAGGTTGAATGTCTCTTATGTTATTACTTCATAGATATAGCCATCAGAAAGGTTTCAGTTTATATATATTATAATTAGTGTATATTTGTTTGCCATCAATATGGGACGTAAACGATGTCAATATAAACGGAATAAGACTTTTCAAAGCCAACAGAAGGATCGCTAGATCATCAGATCGTACTTTAAACCATCCCGAATGGGAAGTTCTAAGATATTAATATTTAAATTAGAAATGTTATAGCCAACAGAAAGATCACTCACTCGATCTTAATTCCTAGCCCTTAAACAAATCCGTAGAGAAGTTTAGCGATGTGGTATCTCTCTCCCGTCAATTACATTCTTCCGATTTGGAAAAATATAAAGGGAGAGGGATAGTCAGTAGCTCCGCACCCGCTACCAACGGTGAGCTCCGTCCATAGGATACGAGCCCCCCCCCGTAGGGTTAAGGTATGCAATTTATAGTGTGCCTGCGCCCTCGAGCCAGGTTATTTATATTATGTTGTATAAACACCCGTCAATGCTCTTAAAGAGATTTAGGGTAATTAAATAAGGACCGTAGTCCCAGGTAAGGACCGTAGTCCAAAATAAGGCACAAGTGCCCGGTCGCAGTGCTAGGACCTAAGTCCAAATATCATTTCAGCCGTAGCTGTGGTGAGAGTTGGCGTTAGCCATATTTGTGTCGATGAGGCACAAAGCCTGATTTTGTTGATATAAATATCTAATTCTTATAGTAAGACAGCGCATCTTGCCAATAGCAAGCATTTCAAGCGGTGCGTGCCGCATTCGTCGTTGTAACCACATATAGTGGAATATATAATAGCATAAAGCTAATACTGTACATGACTCCTCGGATATCACATAACAGTAAAGTTGTAGTCGTTGCTACCACACGAAGTGGCAGATATCGAAGATTTGCATATGACTCCGCAGAGATCACGTAATAGCAGATTTTGTGTTGCTTCTTACCACGCGAAGTGGCAAATGTTTACTCCGAAGAGTTAAGAACGCAAAGCGCTCGCATTATGTGTTGATAATTCAATAATATATGTTTGTAGTGCTAGCACTATTGTGCTAAATATGTATGTTTATAATGTGATGTATCCATCACTAACGCACGCCTTCAATGCGTCCTTTTGGCTGATTCCACGATCGGCATATAAGAATTAGTTATTTATATGTTTGTTACGCGTAGCAAGCTACGTAAGATAGAGTTTTGGGCAGGCAATACTTTCTAAAGCTAGTCCGCAACCTTGTTAATAAAGACCCGACCAGCGGCCCTACGACATGCTATAATGTCGTCAACGTTTGTGTATAGCTATGGGGAAGCCCTGAGAAGGACTATAACACGGCTAGTGCAGGTTACCCCGCAAGACTTCGTGCGAAGCTTTGAACAGTTTACTTTTAGAGTCCTAGGCGTCCAAAGATCAAACAAGGCTACACAGTAAAGATCGATGATCAATACCGGCCTAAAATCCGATCCGTATCACCCAAAACTCACCAAGTAGCTCTGGCTGCTCTGTACCATGACGGAAACCCATCCTGATATTCACAGCCTGGAGCAGATCGAGGCGAGGCTACACTACAACAACCGAAATCATTGCAGGCCTGAAACCATCAATCCGACACCAGTACTCACCAGACTGTTCGGTATAGCGCCCAGCACCACTCAGCGAAGTCACCCTCACCAAGTTATACTCCGGCACTATATCGTTCCAGAATAATAATAAATTTGTCACATGTAATGAAATTACATTTTATTTGTTTAGTGAGCTAGGAGACCGAAGTCCCTCAAGACCGAAGTCTCTCACCACACCGTTATGCCAAGCCGAAGCTTTAACCATTTCACACTATAAAGCGTTCGAGAATAATATATAATTTGTCACATGTAATAAAATTACATTTTATTAGTGAGCTAATAGACCGAAGTCTCTCACCACACAGTTTAGACAAGCCGAAGCTTTGAAAATAGTTTAGGGATCATAGCGCTACCATGTATCGCCCCAAGTACATGTAAACGAAAGCCTTCGGCTCGCGGTACCAGCCCGCGACTGCTCCCGGCAACGTCCGCCAGTCACCCACTACCTCTGTCAGACTGCCGGCGTGACGTTCGGCACTAAGTGTGGAAAATTGAAAATGTATGGGAAAATTTTGATAAAAATATTTTAATGAAAAATGTACATATATGTAACGAGTATCAAATACTCATTACGAAAAACCATATTAAATGACAAACAAATATTTTTATTTATATACCTTCCTAAACATACTACCAATTCAGTACATAACTCTAACAATATATGCATGTAGGGTCGAGATCGTCACAAAAGGTAACTGAGGTTGTCTTAATGTTCCAGTTACGTCAAAAACGTTATTTTATGAAGAGTTTCCAAATGATTGGATATTCCGAATGTTTCCTTAATTTTTATATATATCCAAATTAATATTAGTTCCATTAGTTTTAGGTAAATTATAAATAATTTACAAAAAAACAGTGTGATTTTTGTTTTTGTGATTTTTCGTAACGAGACGTCACGAGTAATAAATAGATTTGACTTATGTCCATACATTGTGAACTTCACAAAACCTTTTTGTCAACTGAAGCAATTTTATATACGATAAACGATTCGGTAGGAAAACAAATTATATAAGATATCAACAAAAAATCGTTTCATATGAAAATAAATTTATTGTAAGCGGAACTTGTAGCATTGAGATGTGAAAATAGTGTGATGATGGGTGGAGAGGTGCGGTGCAGTGCGTAGAGGAGAAGTGTGGAGTGGAGAGTAGAGGCGTAATTTGACGTAGTTTATTTGTGTGCGCAGTTGACGAGCTGTTGGAAAAGATTGTGGGTTGAATGTTGAGAAAATTGTTTCTTATTTATTGAATAAAGGTATAGCAAAAATTTAGTTGTTTTATTATACTTTTTACGTAGTTTTTAAATAAGAGTAGTAAATAGATTACAGGCAAAGGTCAAGCAAATAAAGCAGTCAAAATTCGTGAAGCAAATACAAAATTGTGATTTATGAACAAAATACAGTATGGTGGAAATTGGATTGACGTCGCAGCGAGTATGTTGAACGAGACCTTTTGTAAAATGATCACGGCTTTCGAATTGATTAGTAGTCTTTTGATGTGCGCTTTTTCCATTAGTAAAATCTGATGTTGTTTATTAAAAAATCTCAAAAGAGTGCAAATTTGTGCACCATTTTTTTTAGAACAGATTTATTGTAAGTTAGCCGTGTTGTTACGTTTATTATATATTGAACTTTATCTAAATAATGCATTGAAAAATTGTTGTTTTTTAAATAGCGGCATATTTTATCAGAGATTTATTAAACGGATTTTATAGTGCATTATTTCCCCCGGGCTTTGTTTTTATTGACTTGTATCCGTTGTTCCGTTCGGTCGTTAAACGAACACATAAGAACATACTTGCGTTTATAATGATAGCTATAATTACATTAGTTATAAGGGTTTTTGAAATCCTTCAAAAACTCTTCATGCATCGTGCTCTTGTCACGCATTTTTGAAACCAAATAGTTACTTTTTAGATTTCATAAATTGCTTTAATCTGTATAGCATATAATGATTTTTTTCTTTCTGCCATCTTAGGTGTTTTCCGTTAATAGCAAAAAAAATAACTTTTGTTCTATTATCGTTCTGCACTAACGGTACAGTTAAAAGTAAATTAATATGAATGACGTGATAACTTTTAATTAATAGAACATTTACAATGAGATCTGACTAATATAATTTAAGAAATTACAATGTATCTATTGTTGGTTGTCCAATAAATAAAATAAAATGACAAAATGCAAGATAAGAAAACTGTAATAAAAATAAATATCCTATACCGCTCATAATAAACAACTAAACACATGCGATTTTTCTGTAAAAGAATAAACGGGTTCTTTAGTGTTGGCTAATTTTGAATCTAGATGAAAGATCGTATCTTTCTAATCTTATGTGTACCAACAGTTATTTAATTTTCTATTATTTAATCTTTTATTGGTCATTTCAAAATATGTCATAATCAAGATTCCGCCTGCAGCAATCATTGGTACTGTCTGCTTCAACAAATTTTATTGCTCTTGTAGTAGCATAATATTTTCCCAATGGCAAGAATTGAGAATGTTTATGTTAGCACAACTAATATTTGAGCTTAGATCGGCTTCTCTATAACTCAACGAGATTTACGTTCATCATTTATACAGAATAAATGTTGTGTTTAAATTTAATATAAGCACGTTTTATTTTCATGTTAAAATACATTTGATCATTTAAATACGAGGTAACTTTTACATAAAGTAAACAAATTCATAAAGTGATACATATGATACTGCATCAAATACAAGTAAATGTAAATGAGTGCTTTTGAACCATTTATTTATGTATTTATTTATAAAACGTTGGTATAACATTTTATAATAAAATTTTGCAACGCGAACGACTTAGTGCTTTTGCAAGGCGCAAAGCTTTTGTCGGTTCCTACTTTGTCTATTATATATATCGCAAATTTTTTTATAATTATGTATTCTGCACGAAAATTAAGTTGCTAAAATATACTGTGAAACCAATGTAAAAATACCTATTTCCTTAAACGACTCCCGCAGGGAACCACGCGGACTTAAATTGTAAACGCCACTGTCCCAGACTGAACCTATTTTGAGCACTATCTAGTGGATGAAAAAGAAGAAGAAAAATTTTAAAGTCTTATATCTGTAGATTAATAAAAAAGCTGTGATAGCCCAGCGGTAACACTATACGACTCTTTCGAGGAGGTCACGGGTTCAAACTACGGGCAGACACCAATGAGTTTTTCTGTTAAAACTTATGTGTCTAATTGATAATTGAAATTTATCACACACTTTTCGGTGAAGAAAAACCTGCATATCTCTAGAGAATTCTGGAGATATGTGTAACCTACAAATCCGCATTGGAGCAGCGTGGTAGGTCTTAGCTCCAATCCTTCTGTCTTAGTTAAAAGTAATTAGTAAAAGGCCGCTACTTTACTTTTTTTATATTATTAGAAATATCAAAAAGTTGTTCCTTACTCTCTTCATACATTTTATATTAACGCAAACATCCGGCCATGTATAAAGTGAGGCAGGACTGTTTCCATTTTAAAAATAGGCTTACGAAACCATGTGAAAAGTGGTGAAAAATGCCAGCTCCTGACTTGGTCTTATATCAAAGCTCGTGAGTGCTCTCGACGTGTTTTGTTGACGCTTGCAGACGTAGTCGAATAATAGCTTGTTTTGCCCTCGACAATTTGCTACTGCGTTTTTGTACAGCTTTGACTAGCTAGACGCATATCGTACGTAAGTCACAAGTACTTCTAACCTAGATTTTACTGGCTTCTACAATTAATGGTGCTTATTTATACTTATTATAAAACAAAGTCCCCAAATGCAGTCTGTCTGTATGTGATCTATTTTCTGCAATGCAGATGTATTTTACTACCGAAAGGATTTTTATACGGCTTTTACTAAAACATGGTAAGAAGATAAGTGGTCACGCGGTTGTAAAATAAAACGTGCCTGCTGGGAGCTTTACTCGCGTTCGCCAAACCAGAAGAATACACCATAACACTCAAGTAATGTACTTGAAAATTGTATATCTACAAAAAGTTTCCAAAGCATGTCTCTATCTCTTATGGTTGACTCATAACGACTACTTAATGTTTCTTCTGTTCAAAATTTCAATTCGGGAATTTTTTTTTACATTGATTTTAACGCGGGCAAAGCCTCTGGCGCAGCTAGTAGTTAATTAATTTATGAAAAAACTATTGACCACCAGACGTGATAGAAAAAGTAGTGACATAAATAAAGTGCAGAATACAACTGCCTTTCATAATAAAGCACGGTTCAGATCATAAGGTCACAAGTGTTGCACTTCTTCTATATAAATATACTCTTATTACGCTGTTGGTATTAGGTCGAAAAAGTTAGTAAGAAAGTTTATATATATTTTGTTTTTTTTTTTATTAGAAATTTTTTAATGAGCTATAGATATTTAATTTAAGTCATACGGGTATTTACTAAGATAATTAAACTATGCTTTCGACAAAACGATAAATCTTTCAGTCTCCCCGGATCGATCTGATTTTGTGATGGAGATATTTGCAGGGCTGGAGAGTGACAGAAGCTACTGTTTATTCTAGGACTACAGTCCACGCGAACAATGTTGCGACTAGTTGCGGCTAGTGTTTAGTAAGTAAGGGCCTGTTACTATCCCACTGCTGAGAATAGGCCTCTTCTCTCCGTTTTGGGAGAGAAGGATTGGAGCTAAGACCTACCACGCTGCTCCAATGCGGATTGGTAGGTTACACATACCTCCAGAATTCTCTAGAGATATGCAGGTTTCCTCACGATGTTTTCCTTCACCGAAAAGCGTGTGATAAATTGCAATTATCAATTAGACACATAAGTTTTAAGAGAAAAACTCATTGGTGTCTGCCCGGGTTCGAACCCGTGATCGTCTCTAAAGATTCACATGGTCGCACCGCTGGGCCATCACAGCTTAGTGTTTAGTAAATTAATATTATTGGAAATGGAATTTTAGCTACGGGAATATGTATCAAATTTCGGATATGTTTTTGACACGTTCTGTTGACGTCTGCGGACGTAGACGAATAATAGCTTTGTGTTGCGTTATTTATGATTGTTTTTGTATAGCTTTGACTGGAAAAATGAAAAAGCACTATTGAAAATTCGGCTTTACGGATTTTAAATCTTTATCCATTACTAACAAAGACAAAAATACAATTTCCGCAGACTCCGGACTCGATAGTTTCATTAACACAAAGTAATAATAACATACAACGAGTAGGTGGACACAATCTTTTATGTGTGCACAAAAACAGCTGTAAAAAGATATTGCAAACACTTTTATTCAGAAGCGTCTGGAATTTAATATAATATAATAAAGTACGGGGCAAATTGTTCAAATATTTTCAAGAGAATACACTAGATTTCGTATTTTCAACAAAGTGGGACACTCCAAATTTTAGATTTTATTAGTTTCTTTGAAATTCTAATACAATATATCTATATTTATTATGAAATAAAGTTCTCGAAAACTGTCCGTAATTTATTTTCTAAAAATCTACTAAAGGGATTTTTATATGGTTTTTACTAAAAGGTAGTATAGTAAAGTGATATGCATATTAAAGGAGTGACACCAGTATTGACGCATGATAGAGGAGAATGGAAGAGGAAGACATATTGTGCCGACCACACTTAGAGTGGGATAAGGGAAAAAAAAGGGTAAAGGATGACGGTCGTGCGATTCTTCCAGAAAGTTTAAGTTAATACTACATTACCGTTTTATTTAAATTGTGTTGAAATATCTCACGGTTTTTAAAAAAATCGCCTGCTGGGAGCTTTAGTCACGTGCCACGTAAACCAGCAGAGATACACTAAAGTAATGCACTAGAAAATTGTAAATCTACAAAAATACTACAAAAAAGTCCGCGACAGCATGTCGCTATCTCTTATAATTAACTCCCAATAACTACTTTTATGTTCAAAATTTCGAGTAGGTAAAAATTATGTGAGACTGATTTTCTGATACACGTGGGCGAAGTCGCTTCTAATACAATGTATCTATATTTATTATAAGACAAAGTCTCCAAAAGCTTTCTGTCTATATGTAATGAATGGATTTTTGTTCGGTTTTACTAAAAGATGCAATTTTTGAGGAAGGTTTAGATTTATAGTACATTACGGTTTCATCTAATTTTAAATAGGATACTTTTTGCTACACTGATTTTGACGCGAACGAAGCCGTTGGCATAGCTAGTAGAAAATAAAAAAATGGTTTCCTACTACTGTATAAAATTAAAAAGCTAATTTATAAATGCTTTCAAATAATCGTACTTATATTATTAACGATAAAGAAATCACGTATGTTTGTTTGTACGTCTAAAATGAGCTATTAATCGATTTTACGGATCAATAAAAAAGCAACGCTTTTTATCTCATTATTATATATGTCTTGTTTACTAAATAGTTCATTCGAAACAAGAAAAAAAATTCATTCAATTTAATCGAGTTTTTGGGATATAGTTTGGCTTTCTATAGTACAGAAAATTACATTTTTTTAGTTAAGACCCTTCTTTTTAGGTAGTCTTTCAGCGAGCTAACACATTCTTAGAAATTTTACACTTATGAAATTTGCTCCAACACATCAATTTTTCAAGACTATGGCATTCGCTCTGGATGTCTACAGAAACGAGTCTCGAGAAGTGCAACGTGTGAAAATATTTTTCATTATAGTATTATAATAACGTATTTATACAAATAAGTTTGTGCAACTTATATTGAGGTATACATACAATTTCAGTTAACAGTATTAGTAGTAAAGTGTAGTCCCACTGCCGGGCATAGGCCTTCTCCCTCCGTTTTTGGAGAGAAGAGTCGAAGGTTAGACCTACCACGCTGCTCAAATGCGGATTGTAGGTTACACATATCCCCAGAATTCTCTAGAGATATGTAGGTTTCCGTCGATTGCAGGTAGCCGTCTGAACATTGCATGTTTTTTGAGCTATGTAAAGCGAGTTTCAAATAATTGCTTATATCAACTACGCTAAGTTCAGGTAAAAAATTCTCATCATTCTCCTGCTCTACCCTAATTGGGGTCGGCACAATATGTAATAAACATGTTTCATGATTTGGCTAGTTATTTTACGACCGGTCGCCTGCCTGACTTCAACTTACCTAAGTCGCCTTAACGACATCAAGGTAAGGAATGAGGGTTATCTATTCTACTCAGCATGATACCACAAGGCGGATCAAATATTTAAAAATTATTTAAAGACTAAGGGCCTGTTTCACAAGTTACTGATAAAGTGTCGGATAGTTAGCCGACGAATAAACTAAGTAGCAGATAAATGTCTCTAAAAATGAAAAATTTATATCGCGTCATTTTAAAATAGCTATTTGCTATCCATCAGATAAACAAGATAACAGCCACATGATCCACCTGTTAACTTATTAGGGACTTTGAGTGCTAAATAAGCCTATGAGAAACCTGAGAAACGCAAAATTCCAAGATATGTGTCAGATATGGTCTAATAAGCTAACTCACAGTTTATTGGTAACTTGTGAAACAGGGCCTTAATCATGTTTGGCAACTTTAATAAAGTCTGATTCGAAATCTATGCTAATCCATCATAGATTGTTGACATCATAGAATAGCTAATTATTTTTTGTGCAAACCCTATCTGTTTATGTTGCAACACAAATCCATAAGTCATGGAGCGAATGAACGCAAAACCCTGATAAAAGCATACGCAAAATACCCTGTCAACTCCGAAGCAGAGCAAACTCATCAGTCCCGTAATGAAAACGGCCGCATATCAAAAGGCTTGCTAATCTTTTCGAAAAGCTCGCACAAAAAACGTGATCATTTCGCAAAAGGTCGCATTTGACAAAGTGGATGTGTCGCTGAGATTCAATTTCCCCCACATATTTCATACAGAAGTCAAGATTTCATTTTATTTCAAGTTGTGTATGAAGATTTATCATATTTATTTGTTGTCTTTTATTCACTTACTAAAAGTATGATTCAGTAATGTTATTATAATTAACGATACTACTCGTGGTAAATAGGTTGTTAAAAGGCATTAATATCAAAATTGTTTGTAGACGAAAATTCGGATTTTTTGTATTGTTCTAATTTTCTCATCATCCTTTTGCCCTTATGCCACTCTAAGTGGGGCTGGCACAGTATGTTATAAACATGCTGTTACATTATTTGGCTACGTATTTTACGAATGAAGGTGGTCTATTCTATTAGTGTTCTAAGGTTTGGTAGGTCATCATCATCATCCTCCTGCCTTTATCCCACTCTAAGTGGGGTCGGCATAACATGTTATAAACACGCTGTTACATGATTTGGCTGCGTTTTTACGACCGGCCGCCTGCCTGACGTCAACTTACCTCTGTCGTATTTTACGACATAAGGTTTGGTAGGCAGGTATTCTAATTTTCTTATTTAGGTATCTAAACTACGTGATTTTTTCATACCTTGTGCTAACAATAACGAAAACAATAGAAAGTT
The DNA here is from genome assembly GCA_947086495.1 of Morpho achilles. Taxonomy (NCBI): domain Eukaryota; kingdom Metazoa; phylum Arthropoda; class Insecta; order Lepidoptera; family Nymphalidae; genus Morpho; species Morpho achilles. Next base: position 15,811,898 of record CAMTZB010000003.1, on the reverse strand, counting down.
TCATCAAATAGTTCCTAACACGATATATAAGTATTTATTCAGATTTATTGAAATGGATATCAAATTTCATCAATGGAAATGTGCTACCTACTAATCCGCATTGGAATAGCTTGGTGGATCTTAGCTCTAACACTTCTCTCCAAATAAGAATAGGAGGCCTATGCCCAGCAATGGAATATTAACAGACCGTTACTTTACTATATCACTAATGATCTGAAATAAAATGTAGAAATGCAATAAGATAAGAACTTCGATTTTAACTTTGACGTCCATTTATATTAACAGGCAACCAAGCTTCGTTCTGGTGTTAAATAAAAACTTCAAAGTTCGCTAAAAACGTAATTTCGCGCAAGCTTTCATGTTCCTTTTATGTGTAGCACCGAAAGATGGATCAGTTCTATTTCGAAGCTGGCTAAATTTTACAGTTTGCAATCGATCATTTTGATATTAGACGCTCCGAGCAATTTATCTTCGAATTTGGAATTTTTGCATCACGGACCATATGATTCGCACCAGATTCTACTTGTTCTCTTTATTTTTTGTATATCTGCCTTATATCCTTATAATATCTCCCTTTTGTGGCGATTATAAATGTTTTTAAAAATGTTGTGAAGTGTTTTGTTCAATTCATTCACCTTCTCGGATTATTGCCCTAAAGTAAGATAAGATAAGATAAGAAATTCTTTATTACACATTACATTACATACAAATAAAACAAATAATTAAAAATAAAATATGTAAGGGCGGCTATATCACTGTGATCTCTAACAGGCAACCCATATGCCTAAGGACATCCTTATAATGGAGTGTACGAGGTATGTTCAAAAAGTATCGCGAATTTTGTGTATTTTCAAAAATTATTTATTTATTCGTAAATATCTATTTTGTCCCCTTCAAAGTAATCCCTCTGGGATATTATACACTTGTGCCAACGTTTTTACAAATCTTCGAAGCACTTCAAAAAATCATTTTTTTGTATCTTGTTCAGCTCCTCCTTCGATGCCGTCTTTATCTCGTCAATTGTGGCGTAGTGTCGTCCTTTCATGGGCCTCTTCAGTTTCGGGAACAAGAAAAAGTCACAGGGGGCCAGATCTGGGGAATACGGTGGCTGCGGTACCATTGGTCTGTTGTTTTTGGCCAAGAAGTCGCGTACAAGCAGCGATGTCTGAACAGGGGTGTTATCGAGGTGCAAAAGCCAATTTTTGTTTTTCCACAAATTATCGATTAAAATCGAATGGCACGAGCCAATCAATATGCCTAGGTCCTCGGCAATTTCTCTATCGATGTTTCGAAGATTGGCCAATACCATTTTCTTCAATTCATCAATTTTTTCGTCTGTTGTTGAAGTGCTTGGTCGTCCGGCACGCTCTTCGTCATTCACATCTTCTCGGCCTTTTAAAAACATTTTGTACCACCGATAAACGTTGCTTTTGTCCAAAGTAGCTTCTCCATATGCCATAGTCCACACTCGGAATGCATCCGCGCACTTAATTTCGTTTTTCACACAAAAATCGATACAGGTTCCTTGTTCCATTTTTTGAATAGGTAAAAATCGAAGACGAACCAAAACACGTGCAAGCAAAGCAGCTGTCAACAATTAACCGAACATTCAAAATGGCCCAACTTGTCAGCATTAGTGAGAGATATATGTACCAACATAACGCCACAAAAAAATCGAAATTGGAATATATGTAACTCGCGAAAATTCAAAATTCGCGATACTTTTTGAACACACCTCGTACATTGTTGGTGGTTGAGTAAAGAGTTAAAAGAAAGACAGACAGACATTATTATTACTAACGTCGTGATTCTCTTGAGTTGAGCGATTGTCTTTCGGACTGTTGCTTGCCATTTGTCCCTCTCCTTGGCTGAATGTAGAGCAGCGTCGAGATTACTCTTCAGGGTTGTGCGGACCTGGTCAGTCGACCAAATTCGGCTATGTCCTCTTGGTCTTTTGACGACGATCTCTAGTAACCATATTGACCTTGAGGTTGTTACCTTCTTTTCTGGTGAATGACCAAATAATTCAAGTACTCTTTCAAGGCAGGTAAATGAGATGATTGGATTCCATGTCTATCTGTAACGCGTTCGCAGCTATCTTCTGGTGGTTTATTGCTGATATTTGGTAGTTTTTTAACGAGAATTAAAACGAAATAATTTTATTAATCTGTTACTATGAAACACCGTAGTTATCCATAAATATTTATTAACAATTAATGTCAAAGGGACTTTGGGTTGGGTTACATAAAAACTCCAAACAATACAAATAGTTAAAATACCTTTTATTTATTGGCATACAAAAATTCACGTCTGGAACAGTTAATCGACCGGAGAATTCTATACAAACAGTTGACCCAAACACAACCTGACTCAGCAAAACTATTTTAAAATCTAGTGCTATTGTTTTCATCACATTTTTCGCTCAATCACGTTAGGCCGTTCAGGTGTTAATTTTACACTGCTAACATATCGGATTTAGTTTAAAGGTGTTTTGATTCGTTCACAATACTATTCACACCAGTATTATATTTGTTATTATACTTTCACAACTAATTCGCTGAAGAAATATTGATGAAATTTACTTAAACAACAAAAAATAACCTGTATTTTCTTAGAACGGGAAAAACGCGTAATGCGTTGCGAGAATTTTAATACTTAAGATGATGTCACGAATTCGCGGGAACATCTGGCTATAGATCGTAATTGATTAGCTATATGTCAAATATAAAATCAATAAACTCATTAAAATTTCAAAGAAAGTTTATTTATTAAATATTTTACTTTTAACTATACGAATTTTTGTAAACAAATATCGTATTGTTAGCGCTACACTATATACAATAACACGATATAATAGGAATACAACAATTCCCGTTCCGAGATGCATATCTCTTGAATGACGAGCAAAGACTGAATGTCACTGAAACGTTTTATCAATAGGAAGACTCAACCGGAAACAACACGTCACAGTGTTGCCACCATTTTAATCAAAAAGGGTGCGATACTCTTGTTTCATGACTGTGTTGCTATAAAGACAAAGCGGAAGTTACTGGTGACAACAGTATTGAATGTTTGAATTTTTTTATAATACCTACGCATTTAATATTTAAAATACATCATTTAAAAACGTTAATTTTTCTAAGAATTATTTTCGTTGTAGTATGATTAGTTACAACTATTTAATAGTAAAATACATTAGACGGTCCCCGCGACTTTGTTTGCGCTTAAACATTAAGTACCCTAACGGAAAATGGGATGGGAAAATTTTATCAATATCGATCTAGCGGATTTGCCGTGGAAGCGTAAAAAGAGACATACAGACTATCACATTCATATATGTATGAGTTTAAGTAGAAAAGCTTTGATAGCTTTTGGGAAAGGTCGCTTTCCTGATAATCTTAAGTGCTTTACTTAAAATACATTTTTAGCAAATAAATGTAGTAAAAATACAACGTTTACCATTTGTGAAATTACTCCGGGACAAATTTAAGCAAATCCATCATAATTTCGAACAAATAAATTCTTCAAGTCAGTTCCGCTTTTTATGCGGAACGGTATCCGGGAGTCACGTACTGGTATTTTCCGTTCCGGACGCCGGGCGCCTTCAGCGCTCCTGTAAAGTTTGGTATGAGATGAAATGAATTTCATAATTGTGAAATATTAAAGAACGTGTTAGCCCTATTTTGCATTGTTTTTGATTGTTTAAACCCTGGCCAGATCCGATACGTATTCTAGATATACTTTTGAGCCACACTTTTGATATTTACAATATCAATTAGGAACAAAAGTGAATAACAGCTTTCTTGTGGACAAAATACTAAGAAACCTTCATATCTCTGGTAAATGCTTTTAACATATACATCATCATCCTCCTGCCCTTATCCCACTCTAATTGGGGTCGGCCCAACATGTTATAAACATGTTGTCACATAGAAGCTGCATTGTGGGTTTAAACCCCATTCCTTTTCTATAAAGGAGATAAGGACTTTTCCCAGAAGTAAGATAAAAGGGTGTTACTTTACTTTTTTATTGCTAATTGATAGAATTAGGCGTTACTTTGCGGAGATCCATAATACAAAAGTAATAATAAAATTATTTTGCTATAATCCGCGAAGAAGTAAAATAGAAAATATATATAATACTAAATGTAAGTGGGCAATCGGTTATCATACCTGATACATGCAGGAGTCGTAAAAAAACAGTCGTAAAAGTCGCAAAGCGACTTTGCGATTTTGGTCGTGGAGTCTATCTCCTGACGATGCTTCGGTTGCGGGGCGAAACGATTGTTGAGTTTGTGATAGTGCTTGTGAATCATGGTGGCGGTGGTGGAGGTTTGTGCATGTGTTTTTTACGACTCCTGCATGTATCAGGTATGATAACCGATTGTCCACTCTACATTTAGCATTATATATATTTTCTATTTTACTTCATCGCGGATTATAGCAAAATAATTTTATTATTACTTTTGTTTTTTATTGCTATTGAATTTTGGCAGACACTATAGCATTTTGTATGATAGAATATGGGTGGCGCAATAGCGACATAATTTATTTTCTAAGGATAAGGTTTCAACTTCATAAAAGTTGTTTTCGTGAGTTAATTACAAGAGATTTTTGAATAACTTTCACCGTTTACTTAGCGCACGCAAGGAAAGTTAAAAGTTAAAATTTAAAAAAAAAGTTTAAATTTTAATTTAAAAAGTTTAATTTTAATTTAAAAGTTAAAATTTTTCCGTATCATCTTAGTGTGATGTCCTTTAGTCTTTAGCTTTTCTCGATAAATGGACTATCTTACATTCAACGAATTTTTCAAATCTGTCCAGTAGTTCCTGAGATTAGCGCGTTCAAACAATCAATCAATCAAACAAACAAACTCTTCAGCTTTATATATTAATATAGATTTGTTGAAATAAACGTTAAACGATCACATCATGTCTGGCCCGTTGGAGCAGTGGGTAGTGACCCTGCCTTCAGCTCCGCGGGTCGCGGGTTCGATTCCCGCCGAGGGCCAACATTTTCTAATAATTAATTTGTTGGTCTTTGAGCCTGGGTGTATATTTGTATTTAAAAAAATATATATGTAAGTATATATTCACCAGTTGTGTGTCACCCATAACACAAGTATTAAGTTACTTACTTTGGGGACGGACGACCATGTGTGTAAGTGTCCTATATATTTATTTATTTATTTATACATACAACTGAGGTTTCCTCTACATGTCGCCTTGACGCGTAGTCCTTGCACAAAATCATAATAAAAACGATATTAACTGACGCCATGTTTTTACGGTGCTGGTTCCGACAGGTGACTAGATAAAATAATATTACCAGTTCAATAAAAAAGAAATTGTTAACGATAGGCCACTACATATTCATTAACCGAGAAATGTTTGTAGTTATGAATTAAGACATTTATCAAAGTCAATGTTACAACATTTGCGTGCGTAACTATAATTAATTAAAAATACAAAACCAGAACTTTTTCAATTAATATTATTTATGGGAAATAAACATTTTATTATTCAATGAAAATGATGGGTTTGCAAACTCCTTTTGTAAAAAATAACTCGATCTCAGCTTGATTTTCTAGAGTGTTCGTTTTTGTAAAAACTAATGTTCCAATTTTTAAATAGGGACATATCAAAATTAAGTTGAGATTAATAAAAAAGGAAAACATGTTATTATTTATATCTGTTTTAAAGTCCGTTAGAGCTAACAACATATATCCCATGCTTAGTACAAAACTGACCGAATTCAAAATTAGGCTTAATTAAGTTAGATACGTTGTTATTCTTATTTTGATTCTACCTATGACATCACGTTGCGAAGTATTAAAAAAACTAGTTTTCCCTTGCCCTTCCAAATTATGAGTCTCTTTAACACTTGATTTTGTCACAAAACAACCTTTTTGAATTTGGAAATTTAATATTATTACATATTAATTTAAATTTAATATTAAGTATGCGATAAAACATCATAATAATAATTATATCTCATCGCTAAGATATGTGTAAAGTTTGGATGCTTAAAATCTAGTAATAGTGGTATACAGACATATTTTTTGCGAAGTAAGGAATCAGATCGTCCCTAAACAAACATTTACAAAGAATGGGTGAAAAATTTCACATATCTCACGCCCCACAAACAAGCAAGACTGGCGTACAAATACTCCGTATATTTGAGCTCAACTTAGTGGAGCGCTTTGACTTATCAGTGAAAGGGGATTCGTTATTCGATAAATAAAATTTTTAACGCGATAGTTTCGCGTATATGTAGCCGTCTGGTATCCGGCTAAGTAGAATAGACCTAGATATTATGAAATGTTATAATCTCGCTGCCTCATCGCTACAAGACAACCAGCTCAATAAAATGTCACAGATATGGTAACAAAGTAGGCGGTGGGTATGGTATTTAATAATCTTATTACATTATAAAAGTACGCCGTGTGGTATCCGACTGAATAGAATAGTACCATGCTCATTTCTTACCGAGGTGTCGTAAAAGGCGACTAAGGTAAGTCGACCCGCCGTGTGGTATTTGGCTGAGTATAAAAGACCACCCTCATTTCTTACCAAGATGTCGTAAAAGGTGACTAAGGTGACTTGACGTCAGGCAGGCGACCCCCTAAAATTCCTAAATATCGTATTGAAATGTATATTTTTTTATATTTAAGTTTATATGCAAAATGAACAAGTTACCTATCTTAAATTACTTACACGCTAGGACTTTACAAATCATGCCCACCTGGAATGGTCCCAAGAATGCTCGCAGCGCTTCCGTGCTGAATCGCTAAGCTGGTTCTTTGTGCGAAAAAGGAGCCAGCCCTCTTTCACCTAAAGGGGCAATCAACCGAGGTGTTAAAACGGATAGATTTTTTTGCACTTTGACTCCATGGCCCTAGGGTCTCAACTGCAAACGGCACAAATATATAACTCTCGATTAGAGATGAATTGAAATAACCAAATCTGATATCACAACTACATCATACCATCCTCTGATAATTTAGTAAATTGATCAATCTAAATTTGCAGAATTTCAATTTGTTTGTGAAAGGAGCGAAGTAAAATAACTGAAAAAGGTATGCATCAAAGCCGTAAGCAATTTATTTAAGGGCCAGTGAGTCGCCCGTAGCTTGATGAAAATTTCATATTCATTATCTCAAAAACCGTTTTCTGACGACCAGGATAATAAATGAGACGTGAAAGAATTCGATCGCGATTGTATTAATTAAAAATGCATTAGCTAGAAAATATACGAGCTCATAAATTGAACGTTCACGTTTATGAACGCCACAACGCCATTTACCAAAAACATACAATGTTTTTGGTATGACACTTTCATTGACTGGATACTTGGATCAAAACTAAAAATAAAAAAGTATATTAAAGAGAAAGGTAGTAAAAGTTTTGAAAGTATTTAATTTATTAGTTTTAACGGTATTAGATGATTATAGTCTATTATATTAAGCAGCAGTTTAAAAGCACTATTAAAATGAGGCTGATACAGAAAGCCTACTATGATGTTGAGGATTACTTAGATGATAAGAATGTGTGGATATAGCTCTCTTTTAACCTGTACAAGATACTAATGACTAAATATAATTAGTATTAAGAATTATATTTTTAAAAGAGCAACCGCCGAGTTTCTTGCTGGCTCTGGGTAGGAACAACTTTTAATAGAAAACAATCAAATATTTGGGAGTAGTTATCGATAAAAACTTGGCGTTTGGAGAACACATAAAATGGGTCGCAAACAAATCAGCTACAGCAACAAGCGCATTGATAATAATGGCGAGAACAAGAGGCGCGGGAGAAAATAAAAGAAGAATATTGACTCTAGTAGCAAATAACATAATGCTATATGCAGTTCAAATTTGGATAAGAAGTCTAAGCTATCGCCAATACGAGGACATTCTAAAATCGGTTCAAAGAAGACTCTCAATCAGAATCTGCAGAGGTTACAGAACCATTTCGGGTGTTAAAATCATGGTTCATGCTCGCACAGTGCCTATAACGCTACTGGCAAAAGAAAGAGTTAGCATGAAAGGGAAAAAAATAAAAGACAGGCGAGAGACACAAAAATAATCTCCCATTGCCTTTGCCATTGGTTAACCAATGGCAAAGGCAATGGGAGACTTAAGAAGACAGCTGGATGAAACTACGGGTACCCGATATTAAAGTATGAGTACTACGTAACTTTGGTGAAACAAGCTACCATTTGACACAAGTGATAACAGGTCATGGGTGTCTTCAGGAATACCTATGCAGCAAAAGAAGCAAAAGATACACCTAGACACACTATCTTTGAATGCTCAAGGTGAAACAAAATAACATCATCTTCCTGCCCTTATCCCACTCTAAGTGGGGTCGGCACAACATGTTATAAACATGCTGTAACATGATTTGGCTGCGTTTTTACGATCGGCCGCCTGCCTGACGTCAACTTACCTCTGTCGTATTTCACGACACCTCGGTAAGAAAGAGGGTGGTCTATTCTACTAAACCGGATACCACACGGTGGGTCATCTTACCTTAGTCGCCTTTTACGACACCTCGGTAAGAAATGAGGTTGGTCTATTCTACTCAGCCGGATACCACACGGCGGGTCGACTTACCTTAGTCGCCTTTTACGACACCTCGGTAAGAAAAGAGGGTGGTACTATTTTACTCAGCCGGATACCACACGGCTACCTGAAACAAAACAAACAAAGTAAAGAAGTGAAACAAAGTAACAACAGGGTAAATGTTGTTTCTCCGGGGTAAAGAGCGGCTGCTGGCGGGGATGGGGACTATGTCTACAACGGTACCCTGTCTCCGCCAACAGCAGTGTGTTGGACCACTGTCAGGTTTTTAGTCGGTGCGAGTCCGACATACCCGCCGCTCGTCCCCGTCGGGCGGTAATGATCCATAATGGGTTTTCCTGACATAAAAAAGGGTAAATGTTGTTAAGTCAATTTATTCCATATGGGGCTTTATTTAACGATATTTGGTTTCATTTAAGACAAAACTTTTTCTTTTTATCAGTTTTTTTTACCAAACCCCTATTACATAAGCTGCAAACTTAAAATTTAAGGAATCTATGCAGATTTCTCTTTTATTTTTAACTAGCGGCCTGCCCCTGCTTCGCACGGGTATAAAATATATATCCCATGTCAGTCAGTGTAAAAAAAATTATTAAAATTGATCCAGTTGTTTTGATTTATTCATTACTGCCCGTGGCCGTAGCGTTAAATTTGGAGAAAAACAATTTCCTTTCCCTATACCAAGAAGATTTACTGCTGTCTTTGGAATATCTAAATTCATATAGTACATTATTACTTATTTACTTTTATATTTTCCCTATGTATTTTATTTTTACAATTAATTACAGATTGTCTTTAAACAAACACTTGAAAGAGCGACATCGCTGCTAAAGTCGAAGTGTCATAGGGCGAAGCGCGGCCTCCTCACGGCATTTTAAATCTGTAATATCTCCGAAAATGTTCACTTAAATTACATGCTGTAAACGGCCATATTGATCTATATTAAATCAACTATTTATTTAAGGTACTTTATTGGATAAGGATTAATGCTGTATTGTATAAGAATTGCTTCAAAAATAAGGCATTATTTTTCGTAAAAAGTAAACGACAAAAAATGCTTTAGTGGGTTATCCATAAGAGATAGACATATACCATCGCGGACTTTTCTGTAGACCTTTTCAATGTGTACAAATACTTAGTACATTATTTTGATAAATCTCGTAGGGTTTAGCCTGCGTTTGCAATGTAAGCGGGAAAAAATGAAATTATTTACAGAAACCTCAAAAATATTATAGTATTATAATAAGTATTTCTCTACTCCGTATTGAATGCTATTATACGTACAAACCTTCCTCTGGAATCACTCTATCTAATAAAAAAAACCGCATCAAAATCTGTTGCGTAGTTTTAAAGTTTTATGCACACATAGGGAAATATGGACTTTGTTTTATAATATGTAGTGATTGTTATTTTCCTCGCTAGAGAGTTCCGATCATAAATGCGTCCGATCGCTGCTAAATTCAAATGGTTTAAGGGCGAACCGCGTTTTGTTTTTTTTCGAATTTTACTAATGCTGTTAGCCCTAATGGCTTTGACAGCGTCACCGATAAGACGGGCGAGCGCGGAAGCATCGCCGAGAGGCGAACCGCGACCTCCGACGCGCTATTTATAGGCTCGCGGCGCGGCCCCTGCCTTTTAAATCTGTAATATCTTCGAAACTGTTTATTTAAATTACATGCTGTAAAGGGTCATATTGATCAATATTTAATAACCATATTTTTATGGTTCTTAGTTGGATAAAGATTTATGCTGTATTGTATAAAAATTGCTTTGAACATAAGGCATCATTGTTCGTAAAAAGTAAATGACAAAAACTGCTATTGTGGGTTATCCATAAGAGATTGACGTATACTATCACGGACTTTTCTGTAGACCTTTTCATGGTGTACAAACACTTAATACATCATTTTGATAAATCTCGTAGGGTTTAGCCTGTGTTTGTAATGTAAGCGGAAAAAAATGTAATTATTTACGACATCACATTAGAAACCTCAAAAATTACAGTATTTCTCTACTCCATATAGAATGTTATTAGACATGTAAACCTTCCTCTAAAATCACTCTATCTATTAAAAAAAAAACCGCATCAAAATCTGTTGCATAGTTTTAAAGATTGAAGCATACATAGGGATATACGGACATAGGGACAGACAGAGAATGCGACTTTTTTTTATACTATGTAGTAATATTATTTATTTTAACAATTGATTAGACAATGTCTTTACATACAACATTCATAGCTTTCTTATCATTAGACAATATAAACTTGAAAGAAGGACATTTAGTTGCGCCTCCGGTTGCTGCTAAATTCGAAGTGCTTATAGGTCTAGGCGCGGCCTCCTCGCGGGATTTTAAATCTGTAATATCTCCGAAAATGTTCACTTAAATTACATTCTGTAAACGGCAATATTGATCTATATTAAATCAACAATTTATTTAAGGTACTCAATTGGATAAGGATTAATGCTGTATTGTATAAAAATTGCTTTGAACATAAGGCATCATTTTTCGTAAAAAGTAAATGAAAAAAACTGCTATTGTGGGTTATCCATAAGAGATAGATATATACCATCGCGGACTTTTCTGTAGACCTTTTTAAGGTGTACAAATACTTAGTACATCGTTTTGATAAATCTCGTAGGGTTTAGCCTACGTTTGCAATGTAAGCTGAAAAAAATGTAATTATTTACAGAAACCTCAAAAATTACATTATTTTTCTACTTCGTATTGAATGTTATTATACGTACAAACCTTCCTCTGGAATCACTCTACCTATTAAAAAAAACCGCATCAAAATCGGTTGCGTAGTTTTAAAGTTTTATGCGTACATACGGAAATATGGACTTTGTTTTATAATATGTAGTGACAAAGCAAAACTAGCGCTCTAATGTAAAATATTCCTTCGTATATATTGAAACTTTAAGCCAAACGTCGGTGTCAGCGACATTGCGATAATATTAACGATCTGCCTAATTAATTTGAAGAAACAGGTGTTTTAAAGGAAAAATGTTTTATTAAACAGATGATAACAGTTTCGATTGATAAGCAAATACAATTGCTTATCAATCGATATTGATTTTATTTTACAGTATTGTCAGTAACACAAAAATGATTTAGGTATAGTAGTTTATTTTCATTTATTTGGAAATGGATGGAACAGCTTAAGCTAATTATACATTTCCACATATAAACTACTTAATTAATAGTCCATTCGGATACAATTTGTGAGCAAAGAAAGAACAGCAATTAAAATAGAACAAAAAAATCATTTTTTTTTTAAGCTCTTGATGTATATCAGTTTAATATCAAATCTAGAATCTATAAATAAAGTCTTCTTTCTATTTCCTACGATGTACTTCCACTGCTCCACTTATTTAAGGATCTCTACTCTTCACAATAAATCAATCTTTTGAATCAATCTTTTCAAAAAGCATGCACAACCTATTGTAGCATTTATATAATAATGTTGGAATATATTTTATGATAGAAATATTTGTATATTTTGACATATAAATATGGTATAAATAATAAATATTTTGGTATAAATTTAATTTGTTTAACTCATTTATTTATTTATAAAAATATAAACCAATATCTTTGGGTTTCTAAGTAAATTTTATTCGATTCAATTAACTAATTATTAAATATTAAACTTTTACCGAAACACAATGATTTTAGCGGCTCTTTAATTTGGATTTTTTGTAGTGGGTCACTTGGCTTTTGGCCTGGGCACATGGCTTTTAAGTCCTAAAAATTGCAGGTTCCGGTTTAAAGGGTTTCAAAATACCTTTATTTGATATCAATTTTTATTTAATAATCAGCTACGAATATAAAAATAACACCTTTTCTAGGAAATTGTACAACAACTGTCTACAGAGCTATATACAGAGCTGTCTACAGATATAGTTGCTGACAATTTCAGCGTAATTGCATTTACTTTGACAAGCGCTATGCGACGGGTTTAAAGTTTTATACGAAAAATATTTTATGATACGTACGTATAAGTACTTACTCATAAATATTGCAAAAGACAGAAGCTTTTGTTATACTTATTTCTGATTACACATGTGTGAAATTTAATATCATAATAAATTTAAATTACGGAACTGTCATACATTTATAAATTTCATTTTATTTTTTATACATATCTCATAGTAGCCATACTGTTCAGTGCGAACTTACTAAGCCGCCGAGGGCCAACATTTTCTATAAAAACAATTTGTTGGTTTCTCGAGCAGCAAATGTGTAAGCAGTGTATATTTGTATTTAAGTCATCATCCTCCTGCCCTTATCCCACTCTAAGTGGGGTCGGCACAACATGTTATAAACACGCTGTTACATGATTTGGCTGCGTTTTTACGACCGGCCGCCTGCCTGACGTCAACTTACCACTGTCGTATTTTACGACACCTCGGTAAGAATGAGGGTGGTCTATTCTACTAAACCGGATACCACACGGTGGGTCAACTTACCTTAGTCGTCTTTTACGACACCTCGGTAAGAAATGAGGTTGGTCTATTCTACTCAGCCGGATACCAAACGGCGGGTCGACTTACCTTAGTCGCCTTTTACGACACCTCGGTAAGAAAAGAGGGTGGTACTATTCTATTCAGCCGGATACCACACGGCTTGTATATTTGTATTTAAGTATGTAAAAGAAAGGTAATGAGAATATTATTTTGCTATAATCCGGGATAAAAATTTTTATCTTATAATATTCTCATTACTTTTGTATTATGGACCTCCGCAAAGTAACGCCTAATTCTATAAATTATTTAAGTATGTATTTAAAAATTATATATGTATATATTCACCAGTTGTCTCTCACCCGAAACACAAGTATTGAGGTACTTACTTCGGGGATGGATAACCATGTGTGTATGTGTCCCTAAAAAATGTACAAAAAAAAGTTGGTAGTAATAAATTTTTCTGTCAGAAAAAAGGTAATTAAATGGAATCATATGTTTTTATTGTGTATACCGCAAACAAGTGACAGAAGAATATCTAACCACTCAAAAGAAAATGCTATAAATAGAACATGTAGCTATCGACAATTCAAACGTAATTGTGTTTACTTTGACAAGCGGTACGCGTCGGTCTTAAAGTTTTATACTACAAATGGTTTATGTGAGCTTTTCACCCATAAATGCATCGTCTGGATAAAGTTTTTGAGCTATTGTATACGGGACTTGAGATGTATTACACGTTTTATAAAATTAAAGTAATACTTCTTTTAGTGTATTTACTTGAGTGTAATAATAGGGTTAAATTATAAATAAAATTGGTAGCAGCGTTTCCATACTAAAGTTTAACATTCTGAAAAAAAGATGACCAGAATAAACCCACCCACACAAACTTCTAAACAATGTGTTTAAATCTAGCAACACAGAATGAATAATATATCAATAGACAATGATTATTTCATTCTATTATTTCATTCTGGCAACTATAATAATATCAAACGTACAAGTTCACTCCAATTTAAAAGAGCTAGGATATTAAATCAGTAAAGGATTACACGTTAGAAAATTCTGGATCATTATTGTGCTGAATAAAAAATAGTTTATAAATCTGTTTCATTATTAATATTTTCTACTTACATAAATATTAATTATGGTCGAATAAATTTTACTTCAAGCTTTGCAACATAAAGCCCAATATTTCTCCTCATATAATACAAAATAATATAAATTGCTGTAACATAAATTTTTGGTAATGTTACGGGTAACAAATCTGGATTAGAAAAGGCGTAAGTCTAGGCTTTGGAATGGGATTTTATTGTAAAAACATAAATTTAATTAACTTTTGTTGGGTGATGAGATTATGAGTTCGTTACAAACTGTAACGAACTGTGTTCTTTTGTTTTTTCGCTGAATACTATTATTTAAGTTACATACATATACTAATATGGGGTACTATTACTTAAGTTATATACACGTACTAATACGTAATACTATTAAGTTATATACAAGTATGATATATATGTATGACTTAAGTTTAACTTAATAAGTGATAGGAAAGGGTGAGATTCTAATACAGATTGTAGATTTTTAGTCTAAAAGCGAAGACTCAAGTATAAAAATGATTTGCTAAATCAACTGAATCCCAGCTCAGGAATCATAAGCATTTAATATGTATTTGCGTGCCTCATAGACTGTTTCTGACCACAGTTGATGCAACATAAAATTATCAAAAATTTCGAAAAATTCAAAACTTTTGAAACAATGGTTAGCTTTGCATTTACATTTTATTAGGAAAATTCATATACCTTAAAGATTGCTGATTACGTGTTAGATGACAGATTTCAAGAATAAAACAAAAAAAGAGATAATCAAAGCATTTCATACAAGAACTTCAATCAAATTGATTCTATCCATAATAGATACCTTTAGGGTGTAACCGCAGATGGGTTCTATTGCAAATTGTAAAGGGATAGCCTTTACAACAATAGCCTCATCACGTAACTTGTGGTCGCCTGTAAATTTTATGAAAGCTGATTGAAATTGAGCGATAGCTTGTGCAAACTTTAAACCAGGATTACGAAGGAAATAATTTACAAATAATTGATTTAAAAATAAAATATTTAGGTAATTGTGAAATTAAGACTATCTTCTGCTTCTTCTTTCTCAACCAATGGACGCCCACTATTGGACATAGGTCTGTTGAAGGAATCTCCGCACCCCACAATTTTGTGCCGCTTGGAACCAGCGGCTTCTCGCGACCTTTTTTGAGCTCTTCAATCCACCTCGTTGGGGGTCTACTGACGCTTATATCGGACGTCTGGCTTACAGGTCCCGAGTGGTCAGTACATCTGGTGCTACCGATGCACCGGTTAGTGGAGGAGGGCTTCTCTTTCGAGGGGTTCCTACCCGGAGGAGGTGGTCTCTAGGATCAGAGCTTTCGGCGGGGATGTGGGCAATGTGTACAATGATACCCTGTCCTTGCCATAGGCAGTGTGGTGGAGCACACAGGTTGTTTTAGTCGGTGCGAGTCCGACATAACCACCGCCTGTCCCCGTCGGGCGGCGGTATCCATAAGGGATTTTTCCTGTTAAAAAAAGGGTATACCGATGCTGCGCTTTTCTGTACGAGATCGTCATTCCAGCACCTTAGGACCCCAAAGCCCATCGGTTCTACGTACTAGGTCCCCCACCCATTGCCAGCTTCAGCTTTATCAGCTTCGCGACACGATGAGCTATGTCGGTTACTCTGGTTCTTCTGCGGATCTCCTCATTCCGGATTTGATTGCGTAGAGATACATCAAGCATAGCTCGCTCTATCGCCCACTGACTCTGAGCTTTCTTATGAGGCTCATAGTGTTTGTATGTGCTAATTTCAGGAACTAGTGGACCGATTTGAAAAATGATTTGAGTATAAGATAGTCCATTTATCTAGGACAACTATATAACATCTCGCTAAGATGAATAGAGGAGAAGCAGCAATAATTTATATAGAAAAGTTCCAGCCAGTTCAGTTTGTAGTTTATATAGAAATCGGCTAAACTTCAATTTATCGGGTCAGCCGGACTGGATTTAAACCCATCCGAGGCCTTTATTCATGAGATCATACGGCGCTACCGTGACAGAAACTAACTAATTGGGCTTTCCCGATAGATAATAGAAAGAGATAGAAGATAGAAATAGAAATGGCTGTGAGTATAGCTGGTTTTCTATACACTAACTATGATACTTAAGTAAGGGTCTACACTATCTACTCGTATTAACCAATGGCAATATCAATAATAACCATTTATGTTATTACTATTAATATGAATATAATATATATCATTAATTGTTTCACTTACGCATGCAGCTCAAAAAACAACCGAAAGTTAGGGTTTTAAAGAGTTTATTGGAAGAATAGTTCTGGAAGGTACAATGTTGGTAAAATTTGACAAACTTCAATGATTTACTGACGCTCTGGAATCAGGATTATATCTTGGAAGAGATATTTTTTATGATAGAAATATATGTAGAAAAAGGAGAAAATATATCTAGAGAAGAAAGGGAAAGAGAGTAATTGATATAACTCCTGACTATTTTATTTATTTTTTATATTGACTATTTTATGTTACCATGTGTTACATTTGTGTGGTGGCTTTTTGATTGAAACTGCATTAAGATTGACTTTCCTTATTAACTGGTAAAGAACCATTCAGGACAACGTGCGAAGACAGAAGGGGGGCCCAACATTACAATTGACATATAACATTATATGACACCATGCAAAAGCAATAATAGCAATGCAAATTGATTCAATAGGGCTCCAACGATAGGGTCAAAGATGGAGCTAGGAATCTATTAATATTTTACAGAATTAGTAAACCCGATCCCTTTTGCTTTTAATACGACCGGGCTATGCAAAACCACATTAAGACCTTTTCAATAGGGTCGGGTTGTATAGGAACTAGAATCAAATATACATTATTTGTTTGTTCTTTAATTTAGAATAGTATATAATTCAGTGATCTTGATATACTAAATTTGATTAAATTCAAATTTAAAATATTCTTTATTCAACTATACTTGTAAACAGGAGCTTTGGAATCGTCAAATCTACTGCTGGTTCGGAAAGCTGTTCTCACCGAGAAGAGCCAGCAAGAAATTCACCGGTTACTCTTTTTAAAATATAATTCTTATTACTAGCTACATTTAGTCATTACTAACTGGTACAAAGTCGAAGAGGAACTATTTCAACACATTCATATACCAATTCAATACCAAGTAAAGGAATGAAATTGTTTGATGTTTTAATGAAAGCATGCTTTACTTTTATTTGTTTGTTTCTTTTTATACATATATTGAGAAAAGAGAAAGAAAAAGTAAAAAAGCACATGT
The DNA here is from genome assembly GCA_947086495.1 of Morpho achilles. NCBI lineage: Eukaryota > Metazoa > Arthropoda > Insecta > Lepidoptera > Nymphalidae > Morpho > Morpho achilles. The sequence continues at coordinate 15,794,482 of CAMTZB010000003.1, read as the reverse complement.
ATAAAGGCGAACTTATTCCTTAAAGGGATCTCTTCCAGTCAACCTTTGAGTAACAGAAGGAAAAGGACAGGAATAGATATCTTTAATGCATATTGAGCAGTTTCTGTAGATGCTCTAATTTCAAATTATATTAAAGGAAAAAAAAGCCAAAAACTGAACACAATTGATTAATAATTCATATCGAAGATAACATTTCTCATTAAATAAAAAGATGTCTTTAATTCCACTCTATATGCAGATATTTCAGCGATAATAATCATTCATCAAGAAATTTCAATATCTGAAATGGAGATAAATTTGAAATTCCAATGGGTCCGATGTTATATTTGGATTGAAATTAGCCTCTTTGTGAGTGCCATGAATATTATATCTACACCTTTATTCTGAGGGACTGATTTGCACATATTTGATATTAGAAACCCGAAGTTTGCAAATATTAATGTATTTCTTCACTGCTGACGGGGACGCCGTATGGTATCCGGCTGAATAGAATAGTATCACACTAATTTCTTACCGAGATGTAGTGAAAGGCGACTAAGGTGAGTCGACTCGCCGTGAGGTATCCGACTGGGTAGAATAGTACCATCCTAATTTCTTACCAAGGTGTCGTAAAAGGCGACTAAGGTAAGTCGAACCGCCGTGTGGTATCCAGCTGAGTAAAATAGACCACACTTTTTCTTACCGAGGTGTAGTTGAAGGCGACTAAGGTAAGTTGACCCGCCGTGTGGTATCCGGCTGAGTAGAATAGAGCACCCTCATTTCTAACCGCGGTGCAGTAAAAGGCGACTAAGGAAAGTTGACTCGCCGTGTGGTATCCGGTTGAGTAGAATAGACCACCCTCAGTTTATACTGAGGTGTCCTTAATCGCCTCTTACGACACCTCGGTAAGAAATTAGGGTGGTCTATTCTACTCTGCCGGATACCACAGGGTTATAAATCAGTCTGTTCAAAAAAAGAGTTCAAAGGACTCAATTACATACAAACAAAAAGACAAATACAAAGTAATATACTTACATACAAACGAAACCAATATAAAGCGTGTTATATCAATGAAATCGGTAGTACCAAAGCCGATGAACTTGTCTAAATTGAACACTCAAAGTGAGTTAAAAAAGAGTTCAAAGGAGTCGATTACATACAAACAAAAAACAAAGACAAATACAATGTAATATACTTACATACAAACGAAACCAATATAAAGCGTGTTATATCAATGAAATCGGTAGTACCAAAGCGGATGAACTTGTCTAAATTGAACACTCAAAGTGAGTTAAAAAAGAGTTCAAAGGAGTCGATTACATACAAACAAAAAACAAAGACAAATACAAAGTAATATACTTACATACAAACGAAACCAATATAAAGCGTGTTATATCAATGAAATCGGTAGTACCAAAGCGGATGAACTTGTCTAAATTGAACACTCAAAGTGAGTCAAAAAGAGTTCAAAGGAATCGATCACATACAAACAAAAAGACAAATACAAAGTAATACACTTACATACCAACGAAACCAATATAAAGCGTGTTATATCAATGAAATCGGTAGTACCAAAGCGGATGAACTTGTCTAAATTGAATCACTTAATCAATGCACGGTCACCGATACATGTTATCCAGTGCCAGCAATTCCTATTGTCCCAATGATAGACGTTATTGGACAACGCAGTCAAATTGATATATCCTGTCTTGATTTAATACGGGGATTTGCGCGAACTATGTAGAAGTTCTAACATGTTGATTGCCTTTATATGCAAATAAAATCTATAACTAAAGTTATTTATAATATATACTATGTACTATTTACTAACTAAACTATTTTAAAAAGACAAGAATTAATAAAAAGAAACTTAAAACAAATTAAAACTAACTAAATAATAAAAATTTATAAATATAAAAATATATTTACATTAAATCGAAACCATCGATTCCATTGCAATGGGGTAAAGTTTTTAAAATACTGACAGCGTTACCCCTTTGTGTGGCCAAACTTATTCATTGGCCAAGGTAGCTGTACATTTCACTAAAGTTATTTACATTATAATATAAGAATTCTCAATATGAATTATTATCTTATGTTATATTCTTATTATATTATTATATTATATTATACACATATATACACAAGTACTTTCGAATCGTTAAATTACAATGAAGCTACGACTGGTTCGGAAAGGTGCTCTTACCGAGAAGAATCAACAAGAAACTCGGCGGTCACTCTTTTCAAAATTATTAGTACATTACGGTTTATGTCAATTGTATTGAAGAGGTCACGTGGTTGTAAAAAAAACTCGCCTAGTGGAAGCTTTACTTGCGTGCGCCACGTGAACTAACAGAGATACACTAAAATAATGTTTTAGAGAACTGTAGATCTACTAAATTACTACACTAAAGTTCGCGATAGCATAACTCTATCTTTAATGGTTAACTCGCAATAATTACTTTGATCAAAATTTCAATTCGTAATTTTTTTTGTGCTACATTGATTTCCACGCGGGTGTTTTTTTAATGCCCAAAAACAGGGATAAAACCTTTTTTTTAAATAAAACCTAGCTAGATCGATTTTTCTCCCGCAAAACCTCCTGCTGAATTTCCGAAAATCGTTGGAGCAGTTTTTGAGATTACGAAAATATATAAACATACATAATTAACTCATTTAAATATTAAAGATAACATTGTGTAGGATCTCTCATTGTACAAATCGGTCGTTAGTAACGAACCTATCAGCTAAACAAACATTAAAGTTTATAGACATTTGACAGATAAATTACAACCGACGATTTGGATTGTTCGACCAATAGAATTTATCAGAGTGATTGGAATAGGCAGATCTATCATCATGACATTCAGGATTGGCCGTACTAGCTAACGTGTATCTGTTACCGTGCATAGATTATCTGACTGGACACGCTCATCTGCAGTTAAATCGTTTATCTGTAAGTTATATGTGTCTATTACTTACACTAAAAAGCTGTGTGGTATACGGCTGAGTTGAATAGGCCCTTTCTTACCGAGGTGTCGCAAAAGGCGACTAAGGTAAGTCGACCCGCCGTGTGGTACTGGGTAGAATGGACAACCCTCATTTCTTACCGACGTGTCGTAAAAGGCGACTAAGATAATTTGACCCACCGTGTGGTAGCCGGCCGAATAGAATAGACCACCCTCATTCTTACAGAGGTGTGGTAAACGACTAAAGTTGACGTCAGGCAGGCGGTCGGTCGTAAAATAATTGAAGGGTTAAAATATTTGAAAGTCGTGAAATACAGAAGGGTTGAAGGGTCGATTGAAGAAACTAAGACCTACCAATGCTCCAATGCGGATTGGTAGGTTACACATATCCCAAGAATTCTCTAGAGATATGCAGGTTTCCTCACGATGTTTTCCTTCATCAAAAAGCATGTGACGAATGGAATTATCAATTAAACACATAAGTTTTAGTAGAAATACTCATTGGTGCCTTCCTGGGGATTGAACCCGTAACCCCCTCGAAAGAGTTGCACAGTCTCACCACCGGACTATCACAGGTTTACTCAATTGAAATTCAATATTTGAATATCTAGACAAATAATTGAAAAAAAGCCTGATCTATATTTAGGTTAATAACTTCTTAAATAAGCATGTTAAATTTCAATTGAGCCCTGAATCCTTATAAATGATTATCTGAAATCAAATCCGAATAATCCTGCCTTGAAACCACCGAGAACATAATTTGTACGATTTCTGTTTACTTTATCATTCATTATAATTACTATACAAAAGCTTTTATACTCAGAATACTTGGATATTTCATGGTGAAAAAAGAAATGTTGGTACAGACAACGTCATCAACCTACTAAATATGTAAATATGTGAGTGTTTAAGATTAAGTATATAGTAAGTGCACTAGGAATTGACCATGCACTAGCAGTTGACCGTTTTGTATGAAATTTTATATAATACGCGTTTTGTTTGTTGTAGCTAATAAAAAAAATTGTAATTTGTAATAAGTAACGATGGCAACATTGTTTAATATTTAATATTATTAATTAATATTTTTTATTAGCTACAAACAAAAAGCTTAATATTTAAAATTTCATACAAAACGGTCAACTGCTAGTGCATGGTCAATTACTAGTGCACTTACCTTATGTGTAAGTACACACAAAGTACTAGTTGCAAAATATGTAAATTATATGTTTTCTGTATTGTTTTTAATGCTATTGTTTAAAATACGCCATGTGGTATCTGGCTGAATAGAATAGTACCACCCTCATTTCTTATTGAGGTGTCATAAAAGGCGACTAAGGTAAGTCGACCCGCCGTGTGATATCCGGCTGAGTAGAACCAACCTCATTTCTTACCGAGGCAGGCAGGCGGCCGGTCGTAAAAACGCAGACAAATCATGTGACAACATGTTTATAACATGTTGTGCCGACCCCACTTAGATTATTATATACAGATTATTATATATATGTAAAGTATATAAATTCTTTTAAATTTCGATATGTGTACATCTCAATTTTAAATTTGGAAAGAAAACTGATTGACTCCGTCAAAATAAAAATGTTTAAAGCAAATATTAACAGGATGGATATAATGTAAAACTTTAAAGGGAATTGGCAAAATAAAAACTTAATTGCCGTTTCTTTGATTTTTCAGAACAACACACTTTTTTATTTTGCCGCTCCAAGAAAATTACTTTATATATATATATTGGGATAAGGGCAAGAAGATGATGTATTGTTTTTAATTCAAATTATTTCAGCGCTTTCGTTATTTTTATTTTTTTGTTAATTGTTTTTTTTATATTTAAAAAAAATACCGAGTAAGGCTTGGTCACCCAGGTACTTATTAATTATTCTCTTAGTTAAATTTTTTCTACCAGCCGTACAAAGCCGGAGCGAGGCGCTAGTAACATAATAAAATACGACTCCTTGGTTTGTCCTACAGAACCATAAATAAACTTTATCCATTTAAATTACAGAAAGTTACTAAAGCGCTTTATTAATACCTGTTCGCGACAATTAATTACAATAAAGCGCAAAGGGAGTAATTAAGATGTATGGTTTAACCAAAGGCTATAATATATGTAGCCATGTCAGTTTACTTCTGAATATGTAATTAATTTTAAGGGTTTCTGAACATTTAAAGTATCTTTACCTAATATTTAAATAAGCATACCATATAATAATCATATATGTATATAAATATATTTTCTGAATCTCGGAAACGGCTCCTACGATTTTCCTGAAATTCAGCATGTAGGGGTTTTGGGGGACAAAAATCGACCTAGCTAGGTTTTATGTAAGAAAATCTCGTCTTATCCCTGTTTTTGGGCACTTAAACTACGAAAATAGATATTTGAGTTTGCAAATGCAAAGCTGTGATAGCCTAATTAATGGTAACGTGCGGACCACAAAACGTTCGAAACATATGTTCGATTCCCACACCTAGTGCTTTTTCTTTTTTTCTTTTCAGGTACTTAAATCCAGGTAGTTAAATTAAAGCAATTGATTGATTGAACTAATCTTTTTTATTGTATGGTAATATAATAAAAAGGAGGGAGGAGGTTTTAGACAAACCTCCTCCCTAAAAAAATAAATTAAGGTTAAATATTAAAAAGCTAGTACAAAAAGCTTACTATGCTAGTGAGGATTATTTAAACGATGAGAATGCGTGAACGTAGCTACTCTTTGACCCTGTACAAGACAGTAATGACTAAATGTAATAAAAATTACATTTTTAAAACAGCAACCAGCAATTTTCTTCTTAGCTCTTTTCATTAGGAACAGCTTTCCGAACCAGCAGTAGAGTTGACGATTCAAAAGCACTTGTTTACAAGTTTACTTGAATAATATTTTTAAAGAATTGATAATATTTTTTGAAGAATATCTTGAATTTAATATAACGCCGTGTGGTATTCAGCTGAATACAATAGACCAACCTCATTTCGTACCGAGGTGTCGTAAAAGGCGATTAAGGTAAGTTGACCCAGCGTGTGATATACGGTTGAGTAGAATAGACTCTTTCTTGCCGAAGTGTCGTAAAATACGACTAAGGTAAGTAGACGCGAGGCAGGCGGCCCGTCGTTAAATACGTAGCCAAATCATGTAACAACATGTTTATAACATGTTGTGTCGTTCCCACTTAGAGTGAGATAAGTGTAGGAAGATGATTTGCATATGCCAGCTTACTTAACTTAAGACATAAACTAAACTTTATACAACTTCTAGCTTATTCAAGAAAGCAATAAACTGTTTACAAGAGCACTCGCGTGCTTTCCTAGACACTACATCTAATTTTCCTCTGAATAGGTGTGTAATTACCAAGCAACATTATAATGAAGCTATGCAGACTAAAGTCGTTAGCAGTCATATTCTAAGAGCTCGTTTCCATTATCCACCGTTTATTTATCGAAAACGTGAATCGAAAACCAAAAACGTTATTTCCCACAAGGCAAAATAATTTTTCTACGTGTAAGAGAAGCGATGTCTCTGTTTGCTGCAATCTGCCTAAGAACCGATGAGACTCTGGTGACCGATAATAACATCTCATATGTTTACTCATTTGTTGTTCGTGAACCTATGGAACTCTTCTAATAATATGTTACAATAATAAGCAAATTCAATATTAAATCCGTATTTTAATCCCAAATTGACAACAACTCTAACTGTTAGTTTTATTAATATAGCTAAGTTAATCAAGATAAAACAATAACGTAATAATACAAATACATCTTCAACCGAGCTTAAGAGAAAAACTTAAGCAATTTTTATTTATCCATTAAGTGACAATGCGAACGAGTCTTCGCACGGTATGAGGATAGCTTTAATTAGACTTGCTAACACGGTTTAAGTTCCAAGCCGATATGGTAATTTCCACTAAAAACAATCATTAACTTAAAATAACTATTGACTTATAATAATTATTCTACAGTGAAAATATGTCAAGGATATTTTTTGCTGCATATATTGTTGTGATTATTACTTTTTCTTAAATTATGTGAATGAACAGATGACTTTGAATGTCATTTAAGTGTATACCATTAATTATCATTTATCACGCAAAAAGCAAATTTTTTTTAAATTATAGCTCCCATAATCCTATAGTCCAGGGTTCAAAACTGCAATTTTTAAAAGTCAAAGTCAGGCGGTCTTAACGTAGCGGTATTAAACTTGGTCATACATCGGATTTTAAGGAAATTTCACGGTGACGAAAACTTGAATATATCGTGAATTCGTAGAATAAATGAAAGTGAAATTCGTTCAGACTTTTCAATCCGTTTCCGAGTAACATTTTGGTACAAGTTTGGTACAAGACGCCGTGATCCGGCTGAATAGAATAGTACCACCCTCATTTCTTACCAAGGTGTCGTAAAAGGCGACTAAGGTAAGTCGACCCGCCGTGTGGTATCCGGCTGAGTAGAATAGACCAACCTCATTTCTTACCGAGGTGTCGTAAAAGGCGACTAAGGTAAGTCGACCCGCCGTGTGGTATCCGGCTGAGTAGAATAGACCAACCTCATTTCTTACCGAGGTGTCGTAAAATACGACTAGGGTAAGTTGACCCACCGTGTGGTATCCGGTTGAGTAAAATAGACCACCCTCTTGCTTACCGAGGAGTCGTAAAATACGACTAAGGTATGTTGACGTCAGGCAGGCGGCCGGTCGTAAAATACGTAGCCAAATCATATGACAATATGTTTGTAACATGTTGTGCCGACCCCACTTAGAGTGGGATAAGGGCAGGAGGATGTTGATGTTTCGTTGGAAACTGAAAAAATATGAAATACAAAATTAAGGATATTTCAACACTAATGTTGTCGCGAACGAGTAGTAGAATATAATATAACCATAAGAAATACTTAAATCTTAATCTATATGTAATACATAAATCTAGATGAGACTTTTACGAAATCTCAATCATGCCCTATTGTAATAAAATGAAAAGTGCTGTAATAAAAATTAACGAATCCATTCAGTCCGAAAGGAGAAAACGGATTTATTTTTACGAACTCTCTCGAATTACATTAGTTTATAGGGCACGAATTATTGTAAAAAACTTGAAGTGGATTTTCGGAGTATTGATGGTTCTTTTTATTGACTTTCTCAAAAAGATAAGTTAGCCAAAAAAATATTTTTTTCAAGTGATGACAGGCAGATGGCATCATTTTTATTTTTTTATTTTATTACATCATTTTAGTAGTATGTACGTGAAAGTGGAATCTTGCAAGTCAAATTTTACCCACTTCCCGGTGTACCGAATTAGCTTGATGAAAATGAATTTAATGATTGAGAATTGATTGAAATCAATCCACACAAAGGTTAAAATTAAGTGTTAGAAGTATGCTTATACGTAAAGCATATTACAAAATTGAAGATTATTTGGATGAAAAAATGCTTTCAGTTTCAAAGAAGACTGCGGTTTAATGATATAAAATTGAAAATAATAAAAGATTGACCGTCGAATTTCTTGCTGGTTCTTCTCGGTAAGAGCAACATTCCGAACCAGTTGTAGCTTCATTAATCATATTGATCCTTGACATTTAAAAAGTGCTTGAAAGAGCTTATTCGGATAAAGATTATTTTGATTTGATTTGTACTGAAGAAAAAGAAGAAACTATTTCTTCTCATTAGTTTCTTCTTTTCTTTCTTCTGAGATCTGCAGATCGGGAGTCTTTGTCCCATACTTAAATCACAAGTATGAAGAACAAATCAAAAAAGTAAAAAAATAATCACCTATGATTACGGTAACATTTAAATTTGTTTTCGTAGAAGAAAATCTGTCATAAAAGTATCTATTGAAATGGCAAACGTAAATAATTTATAACATCCCTAAAAGGTTTTTTATGAGAGTTGAAATGATTTCTCATTGCAAAGACCGTTGTGGGCACCCTTAATGGAGCTTTGATACAACTTTTTTCTTTTGTCGTCGTAATAAAAGAGACTATATTTTGCCATTCAGTAGTGGAGTACCTTAATAAATCTAATATCAAACTCGTAACGGTACAGAGCCTAGGGTTGCAGGTTGCAGGATATACGGTTACAAGGTTAATAGTCGTAAATGGACTTTTGAGGTTGCCATATAATTTTTTTTAATTTCAGCTAGTCAGTTAAGTTTAAAAACTTAAAGATAAGAAATCCTTAAACACCAGATATCACCAACCCTTCTTTTCTTTTTTTATATCTTAAAAAAATAACTTTCTACTCTACCAGATACCACAGAGTGGATCAATTTACCTTATTCGCCCTTTACGATACCTCGGTAAGAAATGAGCGTGGTCTATTCTACTCAGCCGGATAGCACACAGTACGTCAACTTACCTTAGCCACCCTTTACGATACCTCGGTAAGAAATGAGGCTGGTCTATTTTACTCAGCCGGATACCACACATTTTAATACTATTAACAAAATTATTATTTAAATTCCCAATAAAATCTCACCAAAAATAATCATTGGTAAATGGCAATTCTAAATAACATTTATCAATAACTAGAGAACCGCGCTGGCTTCACCTGCGTGTAAATCAGTGTGTTGCACAGTTTTTTCCGCGTAAATCCTTAATCCGCGGGAACTTAACTATAATGTACTATTAACTTAAACCTTCTTCAAGAGTTGCACTATCTTTTAATAAAAACCGTACCAAAATCCGTCCAGTAAATTTTAATAAAATCGATCACATACAGACAGACAGCTTTTGGGGACTTTGTTTTATAATATGTATAAATTATGATAGGCCAATGATATTGTTTTGCCTATGCGGTTCTGAAATACAACATTCAATACATTACGGCGTACCTTCACGACGTTTATAAGGCGAGACTCGAAAATGAAGAAGAAGAATAACTTTATTGCACAAACAAAAATAACTTTGTATTTTTGTTTGTGCTTTGTAGTTTTTGTATTTTTTCACTTTGTAAAAAGAAGACATAATAGATACATTTGAATGTGCAAAGGACGATCTTATCACACTGTTGTGATCTCTTCCAGGCAACCCTTTGTAAGAGAAGATCTTTCGTATAATTAATAATAGTAATAATAATAACTTTTATTGGGAACAATACACAGGTACATAATACAATGAAAAACCGTGATCCTGCAGAAGTATAAACTGTGTTGCAGTGATCAACGCCCTCAGTTACAAAATAAAACAGTGTTCCTTATAGCTAATTATAATTACAATGTTACTACAATGAAATAAAGTGATAAGTGATAGTGTGTGTGTGTTGTGTTCGAAATATCCACGGGTTGGCAAATGCACGCAGATAAGTAAGCAAAAGAAGAATAAATAAATAGTAACAACTAAATATACTCACGAAATACTTACTTATGACTTTCGAAAGTTACAATTCTGTGTAATAAATGATGTTCTAAGCATGCGAGTGACAGGTAGCAAAGGCGCCTTAATTACTCCGATCACAAAGTGTCCGACTGTCCTTAATGCGGACGAATAAATAAAACGCAAAATGACAACCCTTAAGTAGGGTTACCACAATATCTTTAATATTTAAATGAGTTAACCTTGTATATATATTCGGAAACGGCTCCAACGATTTTCCTGAAATTCAGCGTCTAGGCGGTTTTGGGGGAGAAAATAGATCTAGCTAGGTTTTATGCAAAAAAAATCGTTTTATCCCTGTTTATGGTTAGTAAAAAAATACAAAAAATTAGATTTAATTGAATTTTTGCCATAAAATGTCCCCAATTAGATCAATTTTTTTTTAAGTTTTTTTATTTTGTAATAAGTTACTTTTAATTTTATATGACAAAAAACATATCTTCGTTTTCCCTATAATGCTCAGATATAATGGACAATGTTCAGACTAAGGTAAGTTGACCTGCCGTGTGGTATCCGGTTATGTAAAATAGACCAACCTCATTTCTTAACGAGGTGTCGTAAAGGGCGACTAAAGTAAGTTGACTCGTTATGTGGAATCCGGCTGAGTAGAATAGACCACCCTCATTTCTTATCGAGGTGTCGTAACAAGCGACTAAGGTAAGTTGATGTCAGGAAGGCGGCCGGTTATACAATAATTAGCCAAATCAAGTAATCAAGTTGTAAGTAGCGACCTGTTACTCTCCCACTGCTGGGAATAGGCCTCTTCTCTCCGTTTTGGGAGAGAAGGATTGGAGCTAAGACCTACCACGCTGCTCCAATGCAGATTGTTAAGTTACACATATCTCTAGAATTCTCTAGAGATATGCAGGTTTCCTCACGATGTTTTCCTTCACCGAAGAGCGTGTTATAAATTTCAGTTATCAATAAGACACATAAGGTTTAACCGAAAAACTCATTGGTGTCTGCCCGGGTTAGAACCTTCCGGAAAAGAGTCGCACGGTGTAACGGTGGGCTATCACAGCTCTTACAAATACTAATTAATCGAGTCGAAACGCCATGTTGCTATAACATGCCATAATATGTTGTTACAACTTGTTATTACTGTTTATAACATGTTGTGCCTTAGAGTGGGATAAAGTTAAGAGAATCATGATGATGATTTTATATATTTTATTTTTATAACTATTCAGCAATATTTATAAAGGAATTGTGCAAAATACACAACAATGATTCCAAAATTTTACCAATGTTTTCGCATTAACGACAGAATATCTAAGGAATGTCCGCTAAAATCTGATACGCGGTCACCCTAGCACTGTCCCAGTAATTCTTCGGTCCAACGAAGCGGAAAACTTAACAGGACTCGTAATAGATACAGTTACTTCCTTTTATACCCACTTTTGTGCACGGCAATTTTTAAATTTTTTTTATGCTACCAGTGAAAACAAAGGACAGTTTGTTTGGTTAAGATATTTGTATGGAGACAGTTGTGTTTTGAAACCATAACGGAAAAATGTAAAACTAAACTTTCTGTATACCGAGAAGATTAATGTCATGCTGATTCCTGAATATCCTGCAAAAGACTATTTTGGGATGCTTCTTGCACTGTATTGGTTAAGATAATGGTCATGCATTCCCAGAAGTTAAGCTGTGATCCGACCTCGCAGGAGGCATCCTTAGGACGATATTACCTGACGTCAGCAAAGCTTCTGCGCTCTACTCTTATTTTCAGCCTCGACTATGCTTCGCCCGTCCTGCCTTGATGCTGTAAAAGCTGTTAGGGCTAACAGCATATAGTCAGTTCGAAAAAAAAGCCTTACTTTTGAAAAGTCGGGATATCTCTAAGTTTCACAACATTATGTGATATAATTATTTTTACTAGAAATTTTGTTATTTAGCAGAGACAAAGCACGAATATTTCCATATTTATGCATCGTAGAATAGGTCGACATTTCTGTATCAACTATAAACTCATGAATAACATCCCTGGATATGCATTAAATGAAGCGGCCTATCTTGTTTAGCTTTCTCTCTAAACGTGTTAAACCTGGGATATTTTAGATTTTTACTCTTACATAGAAAAAACTCGATAAAAAAGAAATTAAATTTTACTGTAACGAAACTATAGGTATGTTAGTGCAGTGTATTTTCTGTGCATTGTATTTCACCCACAGTTTACGATGATAGCTATAGGTAAAGTTGTCACATTTTTTATACCACTACCATTTGTTTGGATGTCGGTCCTTTTAATTTTTCCTTTAATGTTACCGAATCAACAACGAACGATTCCCAGAATATTGTTAAAATTCTGAAAAAAGAACACAGTTCCAGTTTTACGTGATCGTTAGTTTTCAAAATTAATTGTGGCAATCTCCTTCGATTGGTTATCTGCATTATTATAACAAATTATTAATGGACTTGCTAGAATGATTCGATTATCATCTGAGAGCGTACCTGACCTGGTAAGAAAAATAATGATATATACATGGTATCTAATCGGATATTACAAATAGAAGTAGAAATATTCTTTATTGCACACAATTACATAAAAGTAAAAGAAGAATAACATTTTTTGTTAGCCTATATCAAACAAGACAAGTTTATGAAACAAAAAACTCAATAATATGCACTAATAGCGGCCTTATCGATAAGCCAGCGATATTTATATTATCTTATCTGAATGAGTAATTAAATATAAGTAGATTCCATTAATAGAAACGTTTAAAAGGTAAATTTGTGTTAATTAATAAATAAGAACATAACGTGGTCACAGTGGAGCTATTTTTGACAAAAACGAATGAACGATATTAATTTATTTACTTTGCTAAAGCATTTGTTCTCTTGTTAACAATCTCCACTTGTTTATGTTTATTTTGTGTCATAATATGTATTTTTTATTGTCAGGAAAACCCATTATGGGTCCCTGTAACATCAATTTACTCTGTGTCTCATAACGATAAATACACTTTTTCTCTTTTTGTTGTATGATTACTTTAGTATTCCGTTCATTCGTTAATTCATTTATGAGAAAATCCAAAAAAAATTGGATTCCGAATTTCTGTTCAGAATCTTTTTTTACCTTTCGAGTATCAAGAGTAGCGGTTTTATTATATCGCTCACCCCAGGCTCTCGTTACGTTTGAAAGGAAATTTTTCTATTCCACAAAGCGTAAACTACAATCAGACACCTACCGCAATAATGCATTCCCGTGAAGGACTTTCCGCTTGAGATAATAAATAAAATATGGTCGTTGTTTAGAAACTGCGCTTCAGTTTCTAAATTTTATTTCTATTTAATTTATAACTTAAAATCTGTAAAGTAGCTTACAAAGGTAAGTTTATCTCTATAAGTAATTACGTGGAATATATGTCAACTTATTGTGTTAATAATTTCTCTTGTTTTCTGAACAAAAAAAACTTATAAGAAATTTTATGTCCCTACTGCTAATCGTTGAGTCCCTTCGTCCGGAGCCAATACCAACATCAGTATCATATTTTGAATATAGAATTTAAAATTAAAAGCTTATAAAACGAAGCGGCGGTAGCGAAATGGTTACAGTAACAGACTTGCGATGGAGAGGTCGTGGTTTCGAATCTCGGCCATTATACACATCTAACACAAACATTTATCTTAGCTGGAGGGGTTAAGAAGTTTACTAGTTATTTGTAACCCGAATTGCTAGTAACCTATTAAAAAAATACATGGAAGATTTTAAAATATGTTTTTGTAATATTTATTCAACATTTATTTTTAAATTGGCAATCGATTACGGAAGCGCTCATAAATGTTTAAAAAAAATTGTTTTTGTTGCAATATGTAAGAAAAAAGAGGAAAAATTATAAGAATACAAACGCAGTGGATTTGTATTGAAATAGTTGTTAATATTAAAGATAAAATGTTAGAAATAATAAATGATGCGGCGTTATATACATTTATTTTCCTAAAATTAATTAATGGTGTTCAAACTCAGTTACCTCAACTGGAGTGACGATAAGTCGTCAGTCAGTGTGGTTCAAAAAATAGCCAAAAACTGTCCTATCCACACATGCGCTCCAAACGATCGCGCGTCGCAATATTTGGAGAAAATATTTTGAGCCATAAATCCACACTGTTTAAGCGGTGATTTATTTTCATTTTAGGTAAATATATACGTCAACGTTATTTTAGGTACTTATGCAATAGAAATGTGGCATATTTTTTAAGATTCATGCCATAAAATAAGTGTATTTTTTTATTAAGAATTTCATTTAATATTTTTAGTGTGTACTTTCATTGTATATAAAGCGGATTCTTTATTCCAATATATGGATAAATTTAATGTAAATTTTAGTAGCGACAAAAAGAACTATTTTGCTTAAATGTTACTGTTCTTTATTAGACTGCTTCTTTTAGGATTTTCAATACGATGTAAGAACATCATCCTCCTGCCCTTATCCCACTCTAAGTGGGGTCGGCACAACATGTTATAAACACGCTGTTACATGATTTGGCTGCGTTTTTAAGACCGGCCGCCTGCCTGGCGTCAACTTACCTCAGTCGTATTTTACGACACCTCGGTAAGAATGAGGGTGGTCTATTCTACTAAACCGGATACCACACGGTGGGTCAACTTACCTTAGTCGCCTTTTACGACACCTCGGTAAGAAATGAGGTTGGTCTATTCTACTCAGCCGGATACCAAACGGCGGGTCGACTTACCTTAGTCGCCTTTTACGACACCTCGGTAAGAAAAGAGGGTGGTACTATTCTATTCAGCCGGATACCACACGGCGTCATGTAAGAACAATAGATATAAATTAAAATATACTGAAATAGAGAGCCTATTTGATTTTTTAATCTTCGTTATGTCAATCTAATATACGTCATATTTATGAAATCGGGATTTAATATATGTTTATGCTCCGAATACACACAAGTGTAACCTACCAATCAAGAGCAGCGTGGTAGGTCTTAGCTCCAATCCTTCTCTCCGAAAACGGAGAAAGGAGGCCAATGCCCAGCGGTGGGATAGTAAAATGCCGTTACTTCACTATGCATTTATACGTATCCTTATCATTAATTAATTTTATTTTTTATTTATAATACTTTATTGCACATTCCAACAATAAAATAGAATTAAGCAAAAAAAGAAACATACCAAGGATTTACCATCGTTATTAACGTTTAAACATTTATCATCGTTATTAACATTTATCATCGTTCAGGTTAACTTGACATTACTAGGCTATATATGTATAATATGTTTTACATATTCCCGAAGGAATAAAACATTTCTCCCAGTTAGATAATACAAAGAAAATAGCCACGTGAAATTTCCAATTCCCGATATCAAATCGTTTCCATTTGAAAATCAAGCAGGAAGTGCGGTCGCAAAATGTCAGCTAAAACTTCATTTTTAAATCGGAGTAAGCCAAAACTATGCTATAAATTTTGGACTTAATGTCACGTTACGAACAAATTCTACGTAATGCAAGTTAGTATGCTTTGATCTGATTATATATAAAAGATGTTAAAGGGTAAAATCTTTTGACGATACATCTTAAGGTATCTTATCTTAGTAATTACGCCGTGTGGTATCCGGCTGAATAGAATAGTACCACCCTCATTTCTTACCGAGGTATCGTAGAAGGCGACTAAGGTAAGTCGACCCGCCGTGTGGTATCCGGCTGAGTAGAATAGACTACTCTCATTTCTTACCGAGGTGTCGTAAAATACGACAGAGGTAAGTCGACGTCAGGCAGGTGGCCGGTCGTAAAACGCAGCCAAATCATGTGACAACATGTTTATAACGTGTTGTGCCGACCCCACTTAGAGTGGGATAAGGGCAGGAAGATGATGATGATCTTAGTTATGACTTAATCTAGTATATGTATATACATATTCAGAATCTCGAAAACGGCTTCAACGATTTTCCTTAAATTCAGCATGCAGGAGGTTTTGGGGAATAAAAAACGATCTAGCTACGTTTTATTTAAAATTTTGTGAGTCGACCTGCTGTGTGTTATTTGGCTGAGTAGAACAGACCACCCTCATTTCTTACCAAGATGTCGTAAAAGGTGGCTAAGGCAAGTTGACCTGCCGTGTGGTATCCCGTTGAGTAGAATGTACCAACCACCCTTTTTCTTACCGGGATGACCTAAAATACGACTAAGGTAAGTTGACGTAAAGCTGGCGGCCGGTCGTAAAATACGCGACAACATATTTATAATATGTTGTACCGACCCCATATAGTGGGGTCGGTACAACATATTACCTCCCCCTAGCCATACATCCATCAACATTCATCTTTAAAACTCTTTTGGTCACATGATGTTCACCCCTCCTCATTACATGACCATTACAACTTAGTCTCGCACTTCTCATCTTTTCTGTAATGGGCGCAAATTCAATATTAATAAATTAGTAAAATATTATCTTAGTAACCGTTTCAAATTAGTGTGCCGACCAATTGCACTAAAAGGGAGTCTGTGTAAAGACGTTCCCAACACGGGCCATTATAGGAAGTTCTAAAACTAACACGACGAGATTGCTTCGTCAGGACGTCCGTGTTCCCTAAGAGCGGTCGATTTGTCGAAAGTAATTACATAGCTATATTCTACTGAACGTAATCTTGACGCAACTTGCTTGTTTGGCATTCTGATTTTAGTTTTACCGCAGTGCTCCTTAAGTTGAAAGCTTCCATTTCGTAATAGATCAGTGAGTGTTGCCAGTGATTACGCTACGGATTACAGATATTAAACATTGCCAACTATGGGCCTCATAAGAAAACTCAGAGTCACTTAAGGGCCTATGGAAAAAGCTAGTTTTTGTATAGAATCCGGCAAAAACTTCGTATAAAGAGCTCATGAATGAAAATAAAACAAAAATAAAATAGATAAAAATAGAAAGTATATAGAAAATGAATAATTTTTTCTCATAACATGTTCATTCAATATAAGCGTACACGCAAACTCATGCATGCAAACACATGGTAACGCACACTCACACACAATATATATACAATACGCCTATAGGCGTTAACATATTTTTATTTATTAAATTGAATAATATATATAAAGCTATGGAAGGATGGGGGTTCCAAGTACAGGCATTACTTGCTTAAATAGAGCTTCTAATTACTAGTTAAATTTAAATAACATGTAAATTGTTCTTGAAAAATAAATGAAATGAAAATGAAAAATGATAAAATTAAAGCCGTTAAAGCGACTATACCTATAGTATGTACTCGCAGAACCAATAAATGTAGTTAAAAGTAATTATACAATTTTTTTTGCTATAATCGGTGTTTTTTGTTTAACAACCGCAATGCAACAACAGTTTTTTTAAAGTACTTTACCAATTGTCAACTAACGTAAACACAAATAATTGCTACTACCTTGATGATCGAGCCTTGATCGGTAATTTTTAAAATACAAAGAAATAGAAAGAAGGCGATGATATAAAGCGCCTGATGTTATGTGGAATTCAAACCCAGCGACTATCGGAACATTACGTTTGACAGCAAATCCTTTGCTTTCAATTCTGCATTATACTATATTTTTAATGTTCAAAAACAGGGATAAAACGATATTCTAAATTAAAACCCAGCTAGATCGATTTGTCTTTCCCAAAACCCCTACATGCTGAATTTCAGCAAAATCGTTGGAGCCGTTTCCGAGATTCAGAAAATATATTTATATACACATACAAGATTAACTCATTTAAATATTAAACAACAGAAAGATACAACTATTTGCTCTTATTGATATTGGCAATACTACTTAATGTTAACAGCATGCACTATAATAATATTCAAGCTTGCTATTACACTATGTTAATGACAACAATCGCAAAGTTATTATCCTAATGACAACATTTGAGTTTGCTAGAACACTATGCTAATGTCAATATTTGAATTGCTAAAACTACTCGTTAAAATAATTGTGGATTGTATATTTTGTCTTGTCGCTTTTGTATTCGATAATTCGAAGGTTATATATTTTTTTTGAACTTTTATATAAGTAAGTAACGGCCTGTTACTATCCCACTGCTGGGCATAGGCCTCCTCTCTCCATTTTTGGGGAGAAGGGTTGGAGCTAAGACCTACCACGCTGCTCCAATGCGGATTAGTAGGTTACACATATCCCTAGGATTCTCTAGAGATATGCAGGTTTCCTCACGATGTTTTCCTTCACCGAAAAGCGTGTGATAAATTGCAATTATCAATTAGACACATAATTTTTATTAGAAAAACTCATTGGTGTCTGCCCGGGTTTGAACCCATGATCATCTCTAGAGATTCACACGGTCGCACCGCTAGGTCATCACAGCTTCTTACAGCAACTTTTATATAAAGTGAATAATTTATATATGTCACTTAGTTTACCTAGTGTATATATATATATATATATATATATATATATATATATATATATATATATATATATATATGTACATATACACTATAGTGTATATGTATAAAATACTATATATAACGGCTGCAAACATTTTCCTGAAATTCAGAATGTAGGAAGTTTTGGGGGAGAAAAATAGATCCTAGCTATGAAACCTAGCTATGGTTTAAATGAAACCTAGCTAAGGTTTCATTTAAAAAAATGTCGTTGTCCTATTTTCGGGAAAATGCTAAAATTTATGTTGAATTCGAAAGATAATTTACGCCATTAAACGACAAATCACGATAGCTTATTTGGGGAACGGGCGTGTTTAGAATGGTATCCAGAAAGAGAGATCTATGGTTAGGAAGTAGTTTATTAATCTATGTCATAATTGTCTATGTATACGTCAACCATAAAGAAAGATGATTAAAAAGCAATTTCATAAAGACCGCACGCATCTTTTATTTAAAACATCAACATTTCTGGTTCTCCGAGCCGCACACAGTCAAAAATTGGAGTAATCTTTGTGACCTATTAGTGCAATATACAATATTGAATTGGATTTACAATGCAAGCCGATCCAAGAAACCAATAATCGATACAGGTACGCCACCGGCCACACCCATTAAAGTCAGTTACTTATCTCAGTAGTCCCTAATAAATATCCCTTATAAACATGTAATAAAGCATTAGATTTAACGATTAAATACTCATAAATAATAATAATAATAAATATATGGGACACTTACACACACGGTCGTCCGTCTCCAAAGTAAGTAACTTAATACTTGTGTTATGGGTGACAGACAACTGGTGAATATATACTTATATATTTTTAAATACATACTTAAATACATATATACACCCAGGCTCAAAGACCAACAAATTCATTTATAGAAAATGTTTGCCCTCGGCGGGAATCGAACCCGCGATCCACGGAGCTGAAGGCAGGGTTACTACCCACTGCTCCAACGGGCCAGCCAAATATTTTAAATGATTTTCTCCCAAAGTTAAATTTAAAATAAGTTAAAAAACATTTTTAATAGTCATCCCTTTGAAGTGTCATTTGTTCCTTACAGTCCGCCATTATTAAAATGGCGTAATAAATTAATAATTTTACTGAATAATAAACATCGTCGATCTTGGCAAATTATTTCTACCATTTCGTGTGATTTAACAAATTTATTATTTAGATATTTTGATAGCATATTAATGAAATGTTATAACTTAGTTCATAAGTTATATGCATTTCTTCATATCTTTGTCATATTTATTTATTTTGTTAATGGTTGTTTAGCTTGTGTAGTGCAAATTATAACAATCAATACATATTATATGCTGGTATAAATACAATCTTATATTATATTAAACATTCATATTTATATAACATAATTATTCAGATAAATAATACAATAACATATAAACAAATTAATTCATTTGATTGAACTTGTTACTATAGTGAATACTTTCATACAATAGATTTAAATAGATCTCCTGAAACCTTACATATAACTATTTTATAACTAATATTATAGTTAGAGTTGTCAACTAAACAGACTGCTGTCAATTACTAAATAATAATTAACCTAAATTACATATATATAATTAATTTTGTCACATTTGTATACACCATTTAATTACACTTGTAACACAACGTACTAGGAACACCTGATTCCGCACTCAAAACTAGATGGCGCCACTCGTCGTTTGCTCCGCGCTATCGAAGTGCTTTCGTAGTAATATAAGACGTCCCCATACATTAAGTTATTAGATCGACATCGCTATCAGATCCTAGGGCTCTAAAGTGCATCCTACTGGAACACTACGCCTTAGCGCGTCTGAGACGGTGCATCCTCCGTCCGGCACATCCATACCTGGAATGCTGTGAGGTACCCGTCGTCTGTCCGCGATGCTTTCCGTACTCGTCATTAGCAACATTCTCGCCCCCGACAGTACGTGCGTCGACTCCGTCGTATTACAAATGGCGCCCAACTAGTGGCCCGAAAAGCGACCCTGAGTACAGTCTAACGACAAACTTGCAGCCGATCAGCGACTTTGAGTACAGTCTGACGACAAACTCGCAGCCGAAAAGCGAACCATGAGTATAATCTGACGACAAACTCTCAGCCAAAACGCGATCCTGAGTACAATCTGACGACTTACTCGCAGCTGAAGAGAGGCCCTGACTTCATCATACAATCTGACGCATAACTCGACGTCGAAGAGTGACCCTGAATGCAATTCTTGTCCAGGGGGAGGGAGAAGAGAAACATCCGCTGGAGTTAGCTATCGATCCCAAGCATCGCAGTTATAGTGCATCCAAACTGGAACACAACAGTTCAGCGAACTAAAAACGGAGCATCTTCTAATACATCCTTACCAGGAATATCGTGAAGGACTCATCCGGGACACTGTTTCTATTAGAAACAAGAATAACACTACATCTGTACAAAAGTGTTTCGCACTTTGTCGTATTACCAACTAGCGACCAACGCGCATTCGAAGAGTGGCTCAAAGAAAATTTTATGAACCGAAGAAATGCCGAGTATTGTGAAGAAACCTAAATCAAAAGAACACATTGGCAAACATATCAACTTCAGCGATATACTGTTACGAAAGACAATACATACGCCTATATCTGTTTCACTGCATCGCTTAACGAAATGGTTGAGAGGCATCATTCAACCTTATGTCACCATGGCGGCTTCTGCAGTTTTGTCCAGAAGAAGGAACGGAATGAATATCCAACGGAGTTCACTACCAGACCAAGCCAGAACGAAACTGCTCAATTTTTATCCTGTCCTACTCGTCGGGACGCCTTCGTGGACAGAGGGGGAGTTTGTAACACAACGTACTAGGAACACCTGATTCCGCACTCAAAACTAGATGGCGCCACTCGTCGTTTGCTCCGCGCTATCGAAGTGCTTTCGTAGTAATATAAGACGTCCCCATACATTAAGTTATTAGATCGACATCGCTATCAGATCCTAGGGCTCTAAAGTGCATCCTACTGGAACACTACGCCTTAGCGCGTCTGAGACGGTGCATCCTCCGTCCGGCACATCCATACCTGGAATGCTGTGAGGTACCCGTCGTCTGTCCGCGATGCTTTCCGTATTCGTGAATAGCACGCATTCCCACCCCCGACAGTACGTCGCGTACGCGTCGGGTCATCGTCTTACACACTATTATTATTGAATTATTTTACTATATTTAATTAAAAATGTCTAAATTTGCCGAGTTAGTAAAGAAAAGAGGTTCATATAAAGGTCGTTTAACTAAGTTTGAAAATTATATTGATAGTTTAAAAAATGTTTCAGATTGTAGCCCAGTTGATAAGTTAGAATTGAAACTACGCATGAACAAAATCGAGTGCATGTACAACGAGTTTGATGAAACTCAAACTAATATTGAGTGTTTAAATTTGTCGGAGGAAGATCATCAACTCCAAAGCCTCCAAAGGTCAGATTTTGAGACTCAGTTCTTTTCACTTATGGCGAGGGCTCAGGAACTATGCAGTGGTTTTAAAACCAAACGCAGGTCCCATAATAATGGGAACAATAGCTATTCTGATACCTCATCTTCTGCGAGTGATAACGAGAGCATTGTGGTGAAACAGAAACAGGTTAGCGTTAAGGGAGTAAAATTACCGGTCATAAATATTCCTAAATATAGTGGTGATTATGGGAACTGGCTTGAATTCCGTGATACCTTCTGTTCACTTATTCATGATAATTCAACCATTAGCTGCATACAGAAATTTCATTACCTCCGCGCTTCGTTGGAAGGCAGAGCTGCCCAGGTCATCCGTGCACTAGAGTTTTCAGCATCTAATTACTCTATAGCTTGGGGTCTAGTATGCGAAAGGTTCGATAACACCCGCCTCTTAGTGCAGAACCATGTTAAGGCTATTTTCGACCATGAACCAATTAAAAGGGAATCTGCTGCTTCCTTACGCACAATTATTGATATGTATATAAAGAACTTACGTGCGTTGCACATTTTGGGCGAACCCACAGGAAGCTGGGATACCTTAATCATTTTTATCATTTCATCTAAATTAGACAGTCGTACTTTACGAGAATGGGAGGAACATAAACCAACACACAAACACATAAGTTTAGATATATTAACAAAATTTTTAAAAAATAAAGCGGACTTGTTGGAGACTATTGAGTTTAATAACAAGCCTGAAACATCTAAAAATAACAATAAAAATATAAGAAGTTTTGCTTCAGTTACACATACCGTTCCAAGAATTTTTAAGTGTCATCTTTGTAAAGGTGAACATACATTATATAAATGTGATAATCCTTTAAGTGTGAGTGTAACTGATAGAGAAAATTAATGTAAAAAATAATATGCTATGTAGGAATTGCTTGAAGGCTGGACACAATGTGCGGGTATGTAGGCTAGGTCCATGTCAGCGTTGCGGTCTAAAACATAATTCATTAATACACAAAGAGTCGAACTCTAATACATTACCTGCGTCTTCAAATGCATCACCAGCTACTGTAAGTCTTTCAGCTTCTCATAACCAGCCAGGGCAAGTGCTTCTGGCAACAGCTTTAATTAAAATTTTGGATGTCAATAATAAAAGCCATGTAGTGAGGGCTGTTTTAGATTCAAGTAGTCAAGCTTCCTTCATATCAGAATCGCTTTTGAACACATTAGGCTTAAAATTTGAAGACATTAACTTTTCGGTCTCTGGTGTCAATAATACAATTTCTTTAGTGAACAAACAATGCTATGCAATAATACAGTCCAGGCTCACATCATTTCAAATTAAAGTATCTTTTCTAGTGTTGCCAACTATAACGTCATCATTGAAAAGAACTTTAGACTTAAATACATATAACATTCCATTTGAAATCAAATTGGCAGATCCAGAATTCTATAATCCGTCTAGCTTGGATATATTGTTAGGCGCAGACATTTTCTGGGATCTACTTTGCACAAACAAAATCCATCTAGGGCATAATTCTCCAGTGCTTCAAGATACTAAGTTCGGATATATAATATCTGGACCCACTGGAACGACAAACAAACAATCAATTTCGTGCAATTTCTCACAATTTGATTTAATACAAGAACAACTTGCAAAATTCTGGTCTATTGAAGAGATACAAACTTTAAACAAAGATTCTTCTTTGATCGAAAACAATATTTGTGAAAATCATTTTATACAAAACATGTCCCGTGATGAAAATGGGCGGTTCTCTGTAGGAATACCCATGAAAGGAGACGAATGCGAATTAGGAGATTCATTAGAGCGTGCTAAATTAAATTTCCTCTCACTAGAAAAAAGACTACTAAGACAGTCAACTTTAAAATCAATGTACACAGACTTTATGAACGAATACAAAAATCTAGGCCACATGTCTGAAACTAACATTATACATAAACATTCATATTTCATGCCACATCATGGTGTCTTACGCGAACAAAGTACAACGACAAAACTACGTGTAGTTTTTAATGCAAGTGCACCATCTACTTCTGGGTTATCGTTTAATGACCTACAAATTATAGGTCCTACAATTCAAAGCGATTTGTTTTCCATATTGCTGCGCTTCAGGCAGCACCGTTACGTAATGGCGGGAGACATAGAAAAGATGTACCGCCAAGTTCTTATAAATAAAAATCAACGTCACTTGCAACAAATCGTATGGCGAGATAATCCTTTGTCGCCTTTAAAAACATATTTTTTAAATACAATTACTTACGGCACAGCCTCTGCGCCATTTTTAGCCGTTCGTTGTCTGAAGCAACTTGCTGATGAATGTGAAGATGAATTGATTGGTAGAATTATAGGCGAAGATTTCTATGTCGACGACCTAATAACGGGTCATGACACTTCAGAAGGTTTGCTTCAGATACGAATGCAGGTTTCTAAGGTGCTTTCGTCAGGTTGTTTTAACTTGAGAAAATTTCGGTCCAATCTTCCTATTTGTAGTGATGAGAATTCTACCGAGAATCTTAGCGCTACTGTCGATTTCAGCGAACATGAACCATCCAAAACGTTAGGTTTGTTGTGGTCTCCGTCTACAGACAAATTACAATTCCAGATCAAAGAGGGCCTTGCTTGTGATGTTACGAAGAGAGTTCTTCTGTCCATTATTTCCCAAATTTTTGATCCTTTAGGGCTTTTAAGCATCTTTACTATAAACGGGAAAATTATTTTACAGCGTTTGTGGCTTCACAAATTAGACTGGGACAATTCTCTGCCAGAAGAAATAGTAGCTATGTGGATCAAGTTTTTTAAAGGTCTTAATTCTCTTAATGATCTAAGAATACCCCGACAGGTTGTGTGCAATAGTCCCATTGATATACAATTTCATGCCTTTTGCGACGCATCTAAGGACGCGTACGGTGCTTGCATTTATGTCAGATCAAAGGACAAATCGGGATCTGTTCAAGTTCATTTATTGTGTTCTAAAACCCGTGTTGCGCCAATTAAACCGACATCTATACCACGACTCGAACTTTGTGGTGCGTCCATAGCGGCTAAATTACTCGAAAAGGTACTTCGGACAACTCGATTGTCATGTGACTCATGCTTTTTATGGACAGATTCGTCAGTAGTTCTAAGTTGGCTCACCACTCAACCTAATAAATTAAAGCAATTCGTTCGAAACAGAGTGTCGGATATTTTGGAAAGAACTAAAACCTTTGCTTGGCGTCACGTGCCTACGTCTACTAATCCCGCAGATCCATTATGTCGAGGTTTGAATAGTGTCAGGTTCATAAATTTGAGTTTTGGCTACACGGACCTAAGTTTCTACTTGATGATGAGAATAAGTGGCCTAATAAAACATTTAGTCACTCGGAGTGTGATTTGCCTGAAGTTGTGGCAGCTTTAGGAATGAGTACAGACATTGAAGAACCTTTTCTTTTTTCTCGTTTTTCTAATTTGTTAAAATTAAAAAATACAACTGCTTATGTTTTACGTTTTATTGAAAATTGCCGTAAATCTAAAAATGCTAGATCATTAGGTTCTCTTACATTTAATGAAAAACAAAGGGCGTATACGACATTGCTTAGACTATCTCAAATAGAATCCTTTCCAGAATACAAAACGTTAGCATTACAGAAGCCGCTTCCGGCAAATTCCAAGTTGTTGTCTTTAAGTCCATTCATCGACGACAATGGCTTGCTTAGAGTGGGGGGTAGGCTAAAAAACAGCAATTACTCTTTTAATAAAAAACATCCCGTATTAGCCACGGCCAAACATTTATTAACAAAATTAATATTTCAAAATGAGCACGTTCGGTTACTGCACGCCGGTCCACAGCTCTTGCTAGCATCTCTTCGAGAGCAAATATGGCCGCTAGGAGGTCGAAATTTAGCTAAATATACTGTACATCAATGCTCTCGTTGCTTTTGATTGAAATCACGGTCTATTAATCCAGTTATGGGCAATTTACCTGAGCAGCGCCTGCTACCTGGCTATCCGTTTCAAACTACTGGTATGGATTATGCAGGGCCCATGGTCGCTTTAAACAGAAAGGGGAGAGGCAGTAGAACAATCAAAGTTTACGTTGCTGTTTTTGTCTGTTTCACCACAAAGTGTTGTCATCTCGAACTAGTGACTGATCTCTCAAAAGACTCATTTCTGTCGACATTACGTCGTTTTATAGCTAGGCGTTCCAAGCCTACCACGTTATTCTCCGATAACGGCACCCAATTCGTTGGAGCTCGTAACGACCTTTATAAGTTCCTTAAATGTAACGCTAACACTATAATCAACACTATGTCCGACGAAGGTATCGAGTTTAAATTTATACCAGCATATGCACCACATATGGCGGTCTGTGGGAAGCAAATGTTAAATCTGTTAAATCACATTTACAACGCGTTTTGGGAAATGCTCACTTAGATTTCGAAGATCTATACACTGTCCTCGTTCAAATTGAGGCAGTCTTAAACTCGCGCCCCCTAACGCCCTTGTCAAATGACCCACATGACTTGACGCCACTGACTCCGGGACACTTTTTGGTTGGGCGACCTTTAACAGCACTACCAACTCCTGATCTAACGCTCACTAAGGAAAATCGGCTTAGCAGATTTGAAAGACTAGAACGGATGCGTCAGCACTATTGGTCAAGATGGCACAAAGAGTACATTGCAGAATTGCAACAACGTACGAAATGGCATACCAGCAAGGGACAAGCTTTGAAGGAAGGAACACTTGTACTCATTAAAGAAGATGCATTACCACCGATGAAGTGGAGCCTCGGGCGAGTTACCAAAGTACATCCGGGAACTGATGGTGTTGCTCGTGTCGCCGATCTAAGGACTGCGAAGGGAGTAATTCGTCGGGCGTTCAACAAAATTTGTCCAATGCCTGACAACCCGACCCCACAATGAAGACCACTGATGCCTGTCAACTTGAAAGAAGAAACTTGAAGATTCTTTCAAGCCGGGGGAGTATGTTTAGACTGGTATCCAGAAAGAGAGATCTAGGGTTAGGAAATCGTTTATTAATCTATGTCATAATTGTCGATGTATACGTCAACCATAAAGAAAGATCATTAAAGCAATTTCCTGAAGACCGCACGCATCTTTTAATTAAAACAACAACAGGGCGGTCTGCATAGGTGAAAATACCTAGGTTCGAGCCTCACCACCCCTCAACTATTTTTATTTTTTTAATTTCTTTAAAAAAAATTACCGATCAAGGCTCGGTTACCCACGTACTATATGTATATGTACTTATGTATATGTTTATTTTCGGAATTTTGGAAACTGTTCCAACGATTTTCCTGAAATTCAGCATACAGGATGTTTTGGGGTAAAAAAAGTTTTATAAAAAAAAAATTCGTTTTAGCCCTGTTTTCGGCCATTAAAAAAATACAAAAAATTACATTGAATATATATAAAAAAACACCATTTTTGCAGTGAAATGCCAAGTCAGCGAAGGTTATTCAGGGAACGGGTGGTCTTTTTTTCTAAGATTTTTTTGATTTTTTATAAAATTACAGAGCCTTCTTTGGCGTTAAGAATTGTTTTGTAAGGTTTGGAAATTGTTTTAGCTTTATTAAAAAGGCCCCCATTAGTTCATATACCTAACACTGACTTTGCTAAAACAAATTCGTGTTTAATAGCCACGAAGTCAGCGTTTGTGGAAAATAGATGGCGATGCAAGTTAATTCGCATACTTGGACGCTATTTGAGCAAGTGGGAGACGCCAAGTGTGAACTCTGATAACAGACACGAACGCGTTTTATCTAAGGCCGGGGCTACATCATTTACTGCATATTTTTTTCAATAGATTCATATTTTAATTTTTTTAATAACATTCTTGTGAAATAATTCACATCAATGGAGAAGACTAGGGAAGCCATGTGATATTAGGCTTCCCCCTCGACTTACTAATATCGAGGCCTCAGTATGTCAGTTAGGGATGACCGGCCATCAGCCGATCACATTAGCATCAATCTATCTCAGTCCGTCAAAAACTCTCTTGGAAAGCGACATTAGGACTTTGTTTGGACTTGGAGACGCCGTCTTACTAGGCGGTGACTTCAATTCAAAACATAGTCAATGGAATCGATCGTCTCCAAATGCCAATGGCAATCTTTTACATAGGCTCAGCAACTCTGCGTTCCTGAACTTTGATATTCTGGCTCCAGACGAGCCCACGCGATACTCTCGGCCTACCCATCCCATTCCGACTGCCAGTACCATCGACATGGCACTAATCCAAAATATTACCCTTCAGCTACATAGCATACAAGTCATTCATGACCTGGACTCGGACCACCGCCCAGTCTTACTTCAGCTAGGACCCCCTCCAACCGCGGTTTCTCGAAACAAAACCATTATCGAATGGAAAAAACTTAGCGAGCGTCTTCAATTTCTTGATTCAGACCACCTCAAAAAGATTCCTGACCGTATAGATTCAGTGGAAACTGCAAAAACAGCGACCACTCATCTCACAGCTCACTTATGTGATACTCTCAAGGATTGCTCTAGGGAAATTCCCGATAACTTTCGTTGTCGAGAACTACCAGATGATCTGCGAGAATTAATTGCTAAAAAACGTGCTGCCACTAGGGCACGCGACAGATACCCGACCCGAGAAAACCGGAGTGCGCTCAATAGATTACAGAAAGAGGTTAAAGAAAAATTAACCTCTTTCCACAACGATTCCTGGAATAAAAAGCTCTCGGAGATCAAGCCAGGACACCAGGCCTACTGGTGCTTGGCAAAATCTCTAAAAGCCGATGGGTATGCAGCCACCCCACCACTACTTCGCCCGAATCTCCCACCTGCGTTTGACGACGCTGAAAAGGCCGAATGCTTGGCAGACAGCCTGGAAAACCAATGCTCTCCCAACCCTAGTGTACCCGAATTCACCGAATTCCACTCCAGAGTGGAAAAGGTGGCAGACAATCTTTCCACAACGACTCCCGAAAGTGAGCCGTTACTTCCCACTACCGGAGAAGAAGTCCGAACCATAATTAAAAACCTCCACTCCAAAAAAGCTCCCGGTCCTGATTCCATCTCTAACAGGGCACTGAAGTGCCTTCCCGACCAAATCATCCACCTACTGGTACTGATTTTTAATGCCCTCCTTGCCGGATGCTCCTTTCCTGACGAGTGGAAAGAAGCTACAGTGATAGGTATCCCCAAACCGGGAAAGCCTCGAAATCTCCCGACTAGCTATCGTCCCATTAGTTTGTTAAACAGCCTAGGAAAAATATACGAGCGAATTATCCTTGTCCGATTAAAATCCGTAGTCGATACTTATAATATCCTTCCCAACGAACAGTTCGGATTTCGTCCAAAACACACCTGTGTTCAACAAGTGCACCGCCTCACGGAGCACATATTGCAAGGTTTGCAAACCAAGCAGTTTACAGGTGTCATATTCTTCGATGTCGCCAAAGCCTTCGATAAGGTCTGGCATGCAGGCTTAATCCACAAGTTGCTCCTATTAAATATACCTGACAGACTCGTACTTATCATACGAAACTACCTCACTAATCGTACTTTTCGGTACCGCGTAGACGGCACTCTGTCGTCTCGCCGCCCTATCCGTGCCGGTGTCCCTCAAGGATCTGTGCTGGCACCCCTATTGTACTCGCTCTACACGAGTGACATTCCACGGGCGCCTATTAAAGAGCGCACTCATCTTGCTCTTTTCGCGGATGACACCGCTGTATTTACCACATCTCGCCAACCTCAAGTTATCACTAGACGTCTCCAGAAAGCGGTAAACAGCCTCGGACGCTGGTTCCGCCGATGGAGAATCGAAATAAACCCTGATAAAAGTGCAGCTATGCACTTTATCGGTAATCGTTTCCGATCTCACATAGACACACCTACGGAAATTTCCCTTTACGATACACCAATTCACTGGCAACAGAAAGTCAAGTACCTAGGTGTCACCTTCCAACCTTCCATGACCTTCCACGAGCACATACGCACAGTCTGCAATAAGGCTGCGTATGTCATGGGACGACTTTATCCGATGTTATGCAAGAAAAGTAAAATGTCACTCCGCAACAAAGTGACACTCTACAAAACTTGCATAAGACCAATAATGACCTATGCGAGCGTTGCGTTCGCGCACGTTTCAAAGGTCAGATTGCTCACGCTCCAAAGAATGCAGAACCGATTTATGCGTACAGCCACTGGTTGTCCGTGGTTCATGCGGAACGTTGACCTCCATAGAGACCTCGACCTTCCTACCATTACTCACCTCTTTAAACGTTTTTCGAAGTCTTACTTCGAGAAATCCGAGGTACACCCGAACCCTCTAATTTCAGTTGCTTCCACCTACATCCCAGTTAGGTCTGACCATCGAAAATATAGGCGTCCAAAAAGCGTCCTGTATGACCCTGACGATCAAATAACGATCGCAAACACAAAAACACGTAATACACACACACAGCGTCTTCGCCGGCGAAGACGAGGTCCCAGATTTCTGATATCGGTTGGTCGTGGCTTCTTGCCACCCTTCCGTCGTCGTATTGACTAATCAAAGTCATACCATCAGCCGTGGTCCGGCCTCACAGGAGGCACCCTTAGGACGACGTTCCCCGACGCTAGTAGAGCTTCTGCGCCCTACTCTACGCATTTCGCAACCTCGGCGATGCTTCTGCGCTCGCCCGTCCCGCCCGGTGACGCTGTAAAAGCCGTTAGGGCTAACAGCATATTGTCAATTCGAAAAAAAAAAAAAGAAAAAAAAAAAGATATTAGGCTGAGTAGAATAGACCACCCACATTTCGTACCGAGGTGTCGTAAAAGGCGACTAATGTTAGTTGACTTACCGTGTGGTATCCGGCTGAGTTTAATAGACCACCCTCATTTCGTACCGAGGTGTCGTCAAAGGCGACTAAAGTAAGTCGACCCGCCATGAGGTATTAAGCCAAGTAGCATAAACCTATCTCATTTCTTACCGAGGTGTCGTAAAAGGTGACCAAGGTTAGTTGACTTACCGTGTCGTATCCGGCTGAGTAGAATAAACCACCTTCTTTCTTACTGAGGTGGCGTAAAATACGGCTTAGGTAAGTTAACTTCAGGCAGGCGGTCGGTCGTTAAAAACGTAGCCAAATTACGTGACAACATGTTTATAACATGTTGTATCGGTCGCGCTTAGAGTGGGATAAGGACAGGAGGATGATTATGGAGAAGACTTTAGGGCAATGAATTTGAAAGTAAAAATGAATTATATGAGATCATATAATATTTTGCCCAATGCCTTCACTGTCAATGGCCTCTTATTATTCCAGCAGTGGGGTAATACGAGGCCGTTACTTTACATTTTTATAATCAGTATTGCGATTTTGTCATGGATCCTATACTGACGATGACGCTTCGGTTACGTGGCCAAACGATCTTAGATATTGTCGTAGTGAGTATGTGTGGTGCTTGTTTGGTGTGCTTTTGGTAGTGGCGTTTTGTGATACGTGCAGTGACTGGTCCTGCATGTATTAGGTATGTAAACGTTGCCTGCTTCCTACACTTAAACGTTTTGCCATATAAATTATTGTTACTCCTCTCCTATTTATCTTAGCGTGATTTTATATATTCTATAGACTTTTTCGATAACTGGACTGTCCAGTAGTTCCTGAGATTAGCGCGTTCAAACAATAAAACAAACAAACTCTTCACCTTTATATATTAGTATAAATATATTCCTATACATAACGTAGATCCTCTTAACAAAGGCGGAAAAAAGCTTAATAATTTTATCAAAACAATTGTTTTTTTAAATCTTTACAGCTGTCCAATGAATTAGAGTCAAAACAACTTATTGTCTTTTTCGTAACAACAAAACTGATAATAAAATTATTTTGTTGTTAATTTTTTTGTGTATCCACGATGAAGTAAAATAGAAAATATATATAATGCTAAATTTAGAGTGGACAATCCGTTTTCATACCTGATACATGCAGGAGTCGTAAAAAACACATGCACAAACCTCCACCACCGCCACGCCAATACACAACTACATACGTTCACTATCACAAACTCAACAATCGTTTCGCCCCGCAACAATTTTATTGCTTTTGTGTTATGGATCTCCTCAAAGTAACGCCTAATTCTAAAAATTATGGAAAAAATTACTTACATATTTTGCGGGAAAACAGTATTTGATCTTTAGTCAAACCAGATTGAGAAATAATAACAGTGCAGTTGCTTAGCCGTATTCCAAAGTAGATACAGGCCTAACAACAGTTGAGTTCCCTTAAATTTTTGTCACCACGTACAGTATGTTCGTCGCTTAAGGTACAAGGCGGTGTTACTCAATTGTGTGGAATGTAGTGTTCAGTAAAAGCCACACAGGCGGGCTAATTGTTGCGGTTACGCAACTCTGAAGTCGCTCATTAATATTCCAAGGCGGGCGATTAATTATATGCCAAGACAATTTCGTACGTAATTGTTTACAGTGTCGTATTAAAGTTGCTTGGTTGTTTTCTTTTCGATAATCTATACGTGCAAGTGCGAAAGATTATAGCAAGTGTACAGAATAATTGATAGAAGTAGGCGTTACTTTGCGGCGATCCATAATACAAAAGTATTAAAATTAATTTTGCCATAATCCGCGATTAAGTAAAAAAGATAATATATATAATGCTAAATGTAGAGTAGACAATCCGTTTTCATACGTGATACATGCAGGATTCGTAAAAACACATGCACAAACCTCCACCACCGCCTCCACAATACACAAGCACTACATACGTTCACTATCACACACAAAATCGCAAGCAATTATACTTTTTTTGCGATTTTGCGACTATAAATTTAGCATTTTATTATTAGCATATTCTCTATTTTACTTCATCGTGGATTATAGTAAAATAATTTTATTAAGTGTACAAAAGTTTAATTGATTCAATTTCCATCTATTAAAGATGGGAGAAAAGCGATTTTACAATTCTGTTTCTGTTTCTGTTTGTTAGTTTCTGTTTCTTTCTATTTCAAAGAAATATCTGCAATTTTTTTTACAATTCCTCTGTATTTCACAATTACGGGGAATGAAATAGAATTTTTAAGCGAATCTTTGATAATTAATTCCCTATACTTTTTAATCAAACAGCTTTAAAACCACGATATTCTTTATAGTTCTTAGTCTTGCATACAGTATGCGATATATAACAAATCACTAGTAAATAATGAAAAGACCATTTTTTTAAATAATTTAAAAATATTTAGACATATAGGTCTTTTCAATTTAAAAAAAACTTCTGGCAACATTTTCCTACGAAACATTCCGCTTGGCTTACAAGGTTAGCTCGCTTTGATGTTTTTCAGTGCAGAAATGTTTTGCACATTCCATTTCGTATTACAGCTGACAGTTTCGATTTCAAAGATATTGTTTTAACGGTAAAACAAAGAGAGATAGGCTTGTGTAAGTTGTACGTTTTCGGCCGCTTAAGGTGGAAAAATTACAAAAGTAATAATAAAGTTATTTTGCTACAATAATATAATAAGATTGTAGCAAAATAAATTTATTATTACTTTTGTATTATGGATCTCCGCAAAGTAACGCTCTAATTCTATAAATTATGGAAAAATTACATATTTGCGGAAAAATAGTATCTAATCTTTAATTAAACCAGATTGAGAAATAATAACAGTGCAGTTGCTTGGGCAAGCAACTGCACTGTAGAGTAGTACATAGGCAGTAGAGATAGGCTTAATAGTCATAATATAAAGAAAGAAATAAAGAAAGAAAAACTTTATTTACAACATCATCTTCCTGCCCTTATCCCACTCTAAGTGGGGTCGGTACAACATGTCATAAACATGCTGTAACATGATTTGGCTGCGTTTTTACGACCGGCCGCCTGCCTGACGTCAACTTACCTCTGTCGTATTTCACGACACCTCGGTAAGAAAGAGGGTGGTCTATTCTACTAAACCGGATACCACACGGTGGGTCATCTTACCTTAGTCGCCTTTTACGACACCTCGGTAAGAAATGAGGTTGGTCTATTCTACTCAGCCGGATACCACACGGCGGGTCGACTTACCTTAGTCGCCTTTTACGACACCTCGGTAAGAAAAGAGGGTGGTACTATTCTACTCAGCCGGACACCACACGGCTAAAAAACTTTATTTACAACATACACTATTAACAAATAAGGAGTATATAAAATATACTAGCTGTGCCTTCGACTTCACCCACGTAGAAGGATAAGTGTATTTAATTAAAATTTACAATATAAAAGTAGTTATTATATTACCCATGACAGACAGAGACAAACGGTCACGGACTTTTTTGTGGTATTTTTGTAGATCTAGAATTTTCTAGTATACTACATTACTAACGTGGCACGCGACTAAAGCCCCCAGTAGGCTACTTACCTCTTCAAAACAATTTACAAAAAACCGTAATGTATTAAACTATTAATCGAAACTTTCCAGAAGAATTGAATTACCTTTTAGTAAAGAGAACACAAAAATTCGTTCAGTAGAATTGTGGAAAATCGATTACATTTGAATTGAATTTGTTAAAACAATTTGTTACTGTCTATTTAACCAAGACTGTCTAAATTAATCCCATTAACTCTTAACTCGAACTGAGTTACATATATAGCTGTTTACTTTAAAAACAATAGCGAAAATATGCTCTATCTACGCTCTTTTTGGTAGAGGAAAACAACGCGATGAAAACTGCGCAACTCTGGAGAGTTCTTACGATATGTCTAACCTACTTATCCGCATTTGAGCAGAGTGGTCTAAGTTTAAAACGAGAAGAGAACGTTGGCTTTGCAGTAGAATAGGCAGCTATTTTACTTTACGTGCTTTAAACCTTCAGATATGGCGTCACATTTGAGTTTGCGGCACACCAAATGACGATGTGACCCAGTTTGTGGAGTGTAACATTTTTACCGAACGTCATAATATTTTAACGTTATTTTATGTCGGCATTAAATCTTTATTACCATAATATTATGAGTATTCCGTTATAAAAAGTCACTTAGGGCTTTATAAAAAAATATTATCTGTAACGGCCTGAATTGGAAAGCACATCACAAATTATATTTTTGAATTGGACAAATTTATTGTACCCTTTACGCTATAAGACCTTTTTACTATTACTATTGTTCTGCTTTAAAATTCTGTACTCCGTCTAGGTGTGTCTAAAGAAAGGTTTAAATTTAGTGTAACAAATATGCTTATACCTAAAGCAAATGACAAAATTGAAGATTATTTTGATTATAATCATTGCCTGGATTTGAAAATCTGCTTCACACAAGATTAACTTACTTGCTGGTTCTTCTTGGTAAGAGCAACATTTCGAACCAATTGTAGCTTTATTAATCAATTGAAGATCAAAGTGGTCATAAAATCTTATTTGAATAAAGTTTACTTTGATTTGATTTGATTAAGGAAAGTAATACTGGATTAAAATGTATTTTATCCAATTTTATTTGCATTCTTGACTCTTTCTGAATTACCAAATTCGATAAGCATTTTTGGCCAAAGCTGCCTTTACACCCCAACACGAAGTTTTCCGTTTGTCACAGATTTAATTTTCAACCCCTCAGAAATACAATTACATAGTAGGCATAGCTTGTTATTTAAATTGAGGGAACATCGTGAATGTTATTTTATATAACGTTGTAAGTGCTCAAAAATAATAAAAAAGACAATTTATTCAATTTATTTTAATGTTCATATTGATAAATGTAATATTCTATTCAACAAATTACTTAATTTTTAACTTAAATAACTATAGTTTTGTTATATAAAATAAAAATAAATTTTAATCATTTCAATCACTACAGACAAACAATTTTATGTAATAATATAATATAAATATATGGGACACTTACTCACACGGTCGTCTGTCCCCAAAGTAAGTAACTTAATACTTGTGTTATGGTAGACAGACAACTGGTGAATATATACTTATATATTTTTTTAATACATACTTTAATACAAATATACACCCAGGCTCAAAGACCAACAAATTCATTTATAGAAAATGTTGGCCCTCGGCGGGAATCGAACCAGCGACCCGTGGAGCCGAAGGCAGGGTCACTATCCACTGCGCCAACGAGCCAGTCAAATTTTAATCTTTGTTTAAGCATGATGCGTATACACACATGCAAACATGTAGCACATAATCTAAATTTGAAATTACTTGATAAATTGAAGTCAAGGTAATTTTTTTTAACAAATTTTAACGAAAATTCTTTGTAATTAAAGAAAGTTTGATGAACATGCTTTAATAAGAACGAAGGTTTTTTTAAATTTATAATTCTACACACAATAGGTATGTGGTATTTTCTAGGTTACGTCACTTTTATATTAAGCTACGTCGCAAGCAAGTAAGCTTCATTATCATTCTCCTACCCTTGTCCCACTGTGAGTGGGGTCGGCACAACATGTAAAAACATGTTGTTACATGATTTGGCTAGATATTTTACGACCGGCCACCTACCTGACGTTAATTTACCTTTTAAGACAACTCGGTAAGATATGAGGGTGTTCTATTCTACTCTACCAGATACCACTCGGCGGTAACAGCAAGCAGCTTATCAACAACAATACACTGACAGTTATCCAAAAGATTGGATCCATAAACTTCACAACTCTATTTTATAACCTTTAAAAATTTAATTATATATTATATATAATTAAATTTTATTTATTTTTATAAATTTTTATAAATAAATTATATATTATATATAATTAAATTTCATTGAGTATATTATATTCCAGCAAATATTCAAGCAGTTTAAGATTTTTTTTTAAATTATTGTCGCTTACGAAGTTTTAATTTCTATCAGTCGTTGAGTATAGTGCATCTGTGGGTTTTATTAAATGGGGGACATTCGATAGGGGAATTAGTAGGGGAATTACAATGTAGGCGTAACATCAGCGTTTCTATTATTAATCTTGAGTGATGTAATATGGGTAACCGTAAGGAAAGATATTAGCGATTTATATTTTGATTAAAGCAAGGGATGGCTTTTATTCATGTCATCCAACTAATATTATAAATGCGAAATAATCTTACTTATATTATTAATGCGAAATAATGTAAATGTGATTATGGATGTATGTTTGTTACTCTTTCACGGCGTATCCGCTGAACCAATATCGATGAAATTTGACACAATTATTCCTTATATACCAGAATAACATATAGGCTATAGAAATCCTGTTAATTTTACAGGAATAGGATAACATTGAAAAGCTCCATCAATTATCGATATATCATACGACAACAGACCACGCGAACGAAGTCTAAAATCTAGTAACTTAAATAATTCACAAAATAATTATGCTCAAGTTTCCATTCCACTTCACTACATATTATAAAACAAAGTCCATATTTCCGTATGTACGCATAAAACTTTAAAACTATGCATCCGATTTTGATGCGGTTTTTTTTAATAGATAGAGTGATTCCAGAGAAAGGTTTGTACGTATAATAACATTCAATACGAAGTAGAGAAATAATGTAATTTTTGAGGTTTCTGTAAATAATTACATTTTTTTCCCGCTTACATTGCAAACGCAGGCTAAACCCTACGAGATTTATCAAAATGATGTACTAAGTATTTGTACACCATGAAAAGGTCTACAGAAAAGTCCGCGATAGTATATGTCTATCTCTTATGGATAACCCACAATAGCAGTTTTTGTCATTTACTTTTGCGAAAAATGATGCCTTATGTTCAAAGCAATTTTTATACAATACAGCATTAATCCTTATCCAATTAAGAACCTTAAATATATTGTTTATTTAATATTGATCAATATGACCCTTTACAGCATCTAATTTAAATAAACAGTTTCGAAGATATTACAGATTTAAAATGCAGGGGCCGCGCCGCGAGCCTATAAATAGCGCGTCGGAGGTCGCGGTTCGTCTCTCGGCGATGCTTCCGCGCTCGCCCGTCTTATCGGTGACGCTGTGAAAGCCATTAGGGCTAACAGCATTAGTCAAATTCGAAAAAAAAAAACGCGGTTCGCCCTCTAACCATTTGAATTTAGCAGCGATCGGACGCATTTATGATCGGAGCTTTCTAGCGTGGAAAATAACAATCACTATCACTACATATTATAAAACAAAGTCAATATTTCCCTATGTATGCATAAAACTTTAAGACTACGCAACTGATTTTGATGCGGTTTTTTTTAATAGATAGAGTGATTCCAGAGGAAGATTTGTACGTATGATAACATTCAATACGGAGTAGAGAAATACTGTAATTTTTGAGGTTTCTGTAAATAATTACATTTTTTTCCGCTTACATTGCAAACGCTGGCTAAACCCTACGAGATTAATCAAAAAAATGTACTAAGTATTTGTACACCTTGAAAAGGTCTACAGAAAAGTGCGCGATGGTATATGTCTATCTCTTATGGATAACCCACTATAGCATTTTTTGTCATTTACTTTTTATGAAAAATAATGCCATATTTTTGAAACAATTTTTATACAATACAGCATTCATCCTTATCCAATTAAGTACCTTAAATAAATAGTTGATTTAATATAGATCAATAGGGCCGTTTACAGCACTTACATTTAAGTGAACATTTTCGGAGATATTACAGATTTAAAATGCCGTGAGGAGGCCGCGCTTCGCCCTATAACACTTCGACTTTAGCAGCGATGTCGCTCTTTCAAGAGTTTGTTTAAGACATTCTGTAATTAATTGTAGAAATAAAATATATAGGGAAAATATAAAAGTAAATAAGTAATAATGTACTATATGAATTTAGATATTCCAAAGATAGCAGGAAATCTTCTTGGTATAGGGAAAGGAAATTGTTTTTCTGCAAATTTAACGCTACGGCCACGGGCAGTAATGAATAAATCAAAACAACTGGATCAATTTTAATCATTTTTTTTACACTGACTGACATGGGATATATATTTTATACCCGTGCGAAGCAGGGGCAGGCCGCTAGTCTGATGATAAACAAAAGAGGAAATTCACATCATACATCAATTTCAATTAATCATCATCATTCTCCTGCTCTTATCCCACTCTAAGTGGTGTGAAACAACATGTTTGAAACATGTTGTTACATGTTTTAGCTAGTTATTTTACGACTGACAACCTACCTGACGTCAACTTCCACCTCGGATAATAATCCAAAGAATTAAAAGTAATCGAATTAGTACTAATTTTGAATAGAAGTGCTATAATGATTCCACCACTGAAACAGAATTGTGTCATCCATTAATAAGAGCTCGGAAATAACCTTTAAGCGGGAGCAGGTCACTAGTTTGGTATGTTATTTCCATATACGCATCTGAACAAGAGCTACTACATTTATACGCATAGAAATGCCTATTTGATTCAAATCCATACATAAATCTCACTACAAAACACCTATGAATATATTTAGCAGCAGCAAAGGCTTGCAGATACACCGTCACATTGAATCACACGCTATGTTGCGCCGAACACGCCACATCGACGTATCGGTGTCACATTCGCTCAGTGTCGAATTGTTTTACGATGTAGTAAACATCAAACTATTGGAGGAGGTATATTTAATTTGTTATGGCTTCATCTGTAACTTCGTCTGTGGAACAATCCAAATAATGATAAAGACAAAAAAAATAAGGATTAATTAATCAAAATTATGGACAAACGTGTGATAAGTTTTATTTATATAACTTATTTAAAGTGTTTACTTGGTTTATAAAACCGTTAAAATGTCAAACCTTCCACATTTTTGAAATATTTGTTGGATTATTAATTAATGACTAGGTTGGTTTTGACTACATTTTAGATGCCGTGTGATATCCGGCTGAAAACAATAGACCACCCTCGTTTCTTACCGAGGTGTTGTAAAAGGCAACTAAAGTAAGTTGACTTGACGTGTGGTATCCAGCTGAATAGAATAGACCACCTTAATTTCTTACCGATGTATCGTAAAAGGTGACTAAGGTAAGTTGAATCGCCATGTCGTATCCGGCTTAGAATAGACCACCCTTTTTTCTTATCGAGGTGTCGTAAAAGGCAACTAAGGTAAGTCGACCTGCCGCATTTATTAAGGAATGATGAGAGAAAAATTATATAATTATTATGTCACGTCCATTCTATCACGAACCTTCATTGGACCATGTATGAGTTAATACAGACATTAGATATCGACTGAAACACTAAAGGC
Source organism: Morpho achilles (assembly GCA_947086495.1). Lineage (NCBI taxonomy): Eukaryota > Metazoa > Arthropoda > Insecta > Lepidoptera > Nymphalidae > Morpho > Morpho achilles. The sequence goes on along the minus strand of CAMTZB010000003.1, from coordinate 15,754,175 downwards.
CTGTTTCACAAGTTACTGATAAAGTGTCGGATAGTTAACCAACAAATAAACTAACTAGCAGATAAATATATCTAAAAAGTGAAATCGCGGACATTTTATAATAGGTATTTGCTATACAACAGATAAACAAAATAACAGCCACATGATCTACCTCTTTACTTATTAGGGACTTTTAGTGCTGTATAAGCCTATCAGAAACCTGAGAAACGCAAAATTCCGAGATACATATGTGTCAGGGATAAAACAACGTATTTTTTTAATAAAACCTAGCTAGATCGATTTCCTGAAAATCATTGTAACTGTTTACAAAATTCAAATATAATTCAAGTAAAAATAAATATATACAAAATTCATATAAATATTAAAGATTAATCTGTAATATTATAACTAATGGAATTATATTTGTCTGAAGGTACTGCGAATAATGGGGACAAAATTTATGACACCGAGCCCTCTAGGGTGTTTCTCGGTTAAACATTTGCTAACTCTACCCTCCGTAGCGAAGATGTCGGTCATTAAATGCGAAATTAGTTAATTAGAAACTTGATAGCGTAGTTTAGAACACTATCTACGTAAATTTAAAAGACTATACCATTAATTTTAAATACAATCTTGACGTATAGACAAAGTAGGAACCGATATAAGCTTGCGGCTCCTGTTTTATACCTTGCAAAAGTACGTAAGTCGTTTGTGGTTTTGGGTATAAGATTCTATAATAAAATTCCACAGTTTAAAACACTATTAATAAAAGACTAATACAGAAACCCTTCTATACTATTAAGGATTACTTAGATGATAAGAATGCGCAGACATAGCTACTCTTCGACCCTGTACAAGACAGTAATAACTAAATGTAACTAGTAATAAGAATTATATTTTTAAAAGAGCAATCGCCGTATTTCTTGCTGGCTCTTCTCGGTAGGAATAGCTTTCCCAAGGAGCAGTAGTTGACGATTCGATTTTGAATTTGAATATTATAAATACGAAAGTCTCAACATCATAAACATGCATTGGGACTGGAGCAGTATACACAATTCTCAGCTCAATCGAACACCGGGAGGTAGGTTAAATTTAACTTACAAGATTCTTTCAAGTACATACATACACGGTAAGTTAAATAAAAGCTTTTAAAAATAGACACTTTTTTCTTTGGGAATAGTATATTGAACATTAAAGTCGACGCAATCAAAGTCGTTAGACATATCGACATTAGATAATGTAAAGCAAATATTATTGTTTAAAAAAAAATAGATGAATTCTCTATCGATTAATCACTATACGTGCTTGGATTGCATTATTCCGGAATATTTCCATTATTCCGACAAACAAACTCGCCACTCAAGTTAGTTTAGTTTCCAAGTCATACTGCAAAATGTCTAATTGATTACTTTGCTCGTTGAATCTGGCATTTCACTGAGCAAACTTTCTAACAATGTTAATTTCTTTAGAGCTCCTCATAATTAAAGTGTTAATACAAAATGTGTTATTTGAAGTGATCTATTAATGTATTGATGAAACTTGTCACTAACTATTGGAGGCTGTTAAGAAAGCTTCTTCAAGGAAGCTGGTGCAAATTTTACTTGAATAGTGTAAGGTCAAAATATATTGTAATGGCAACTACGCAGGGGAAAACGCAGTGTCAGAAGATCTCCTAGACAAAGTAATGAAAACATAGCAGTGAGATTTAAGTGGTATAAGATTGTGGAAATCTTTTGAGGCGAAGCTATATTCAGGTATAATGTCTTCCAGTTATAAACATGTTATTTGTTATGTTATAAACATGTTTTCACATGATTAGGCTACGTATTTTACGACTGGCTGGCTCAACAGCAACATGCATGACATCAACTTACCTTAGTCATATTTTACGACACCTCGGTAAGAAAGAGGATAATCTATTCTATTTAATCGGATACCAAACGGTGGGTCAACTTACCTTAGTTGCCTATTACGACGCCTCGGTAAAAAATGAGGGTGGTCCATTCTACTCAGCCGGATACCACACGGTGGATAGATTTACCTTAGTCGCCTTTTACGACTCCTCGGTAAAAAATGAGGGTGGTGCTATTCTATTCAGCCGGATACCACACGGCGTCATATATAAATTTAGTAATGTGAAGCAAATATTATTATATTTTAAAAAAATATATGCGTTCTCTATTAATCACTATACGTGCTTGGATTGCATTATTCCGGAATATTTCAATTATTCCGACAAACAAACTCGCTACTCAAGTTAGTTTAGTTTCCAAGTCGTACTACAAAATGTCTAATTGATTACTTTGCTCGTTGATTCTGGCATTTCACTGAACAAACTTTCTAACAATGTTAATTTCTTTAGTGCTCCTCATAATTAAAGTGTTAATACAAAATCTGTTATTTGAAGTGATCTATTAATATATTATATAGCCACAAATTTCTCGTCACCCATCCCACAGAGTCTAAAGACTAAATTATTCAACCAGTGTGTCCTACCTGTCATGACTTACGGTGCCGAAACGTGGACACTAACAGTTAAGGCGGTCCACAAGCTGAAAGTCGCTCAGCGGGCTATGGAAAGAGCTATGCTTGGGGTTTCTCTGAGGGATCGTATTCGCAACGAAGTAATCCGTCAGAGAACTAAGGTCACCGACATAGCTCAGCGCATAAGCAAGCTGAAGTGGCAATGGGCCGGCCATATTTGTCGCAGAACCGATGACCGTTGGGGTAGACGTGTTCTGGAGTGGAGACCGCGAATCGGTAAACGTATTGTAGGACATCCTGAGACTCGATGGAGTGATGATATACGTAGGACGGCGGGCAGTGGATGGAGGCAGAAAGCCCAGGATCGGGCTAAGTGGCGTATAATTGGGGAGGCCTATGTCCAGCAGTGGACGACAGTGGGCTGATAATGATAGCCACAAAAATTAGACTGGTACATTCACTGGTATTCCCAATCTTTTTATACGCTGCTGAGACGTTGACATTACGTGAAACAGAAAGGAAGAAGATAGACGCTCTGGAGATGTGGTGCTGGCGAAGGATGCTTCGAGTATCTTGGACTGAATTTAGGACGAATATATCGCTACTCGAAGAGCTCGGCATCAGACAGCGTCTATCGACTACAGTCCGAGCACGCATTTTAAAATACTTTGGCCACGTCTCGCGCGGAAACGAAGAGTCCATAGAACGCCTTATAGTCCAAGGCAGGGTCGAGGGTACCAGACCTCGCGCTCGATCGCCTATGCGGTGGACCGATCAAATAAAATCTGTTGTTGGTGTCCCTCTTCATGAATGCGCCAGGAAGACGAAAAACAGGGAAAAATGGTGAAACATCGTTAAGCAAGCGATAAGCGCCCCCAACTAAATGACGGCCACGACCGCTCTGCCAAGAACGTATCGCCGGAGAAGAGATTAATATATTGATGAAACTTATTACTAACTATTGGAGGCTGTTAAGAAGATTTCTTCAAGGAAGCTGGTGCAAATTTTACTTGAATAGTTTAAGGTCAAAATATATTGTAATAGCAACTACGCAAGTAAAAAACGCAATGTCAGAGGATCTCCTAGACAAAATAATGAAAACATAGCACTGAGATTTAAGTGACATAAGATTTTGGAAATCTTTTGAGGAGAAGTTATGTTCAGGTATGATATTGATATATGATGATATTGACGTATGATTAATATATGATCGTATATATGATCCAGTTGCAAAAGAAGTGTTTTAAATATGTTATGTTATAAACATGTTGTCACTTGATTAGGCTAGGTATTTTACGAACAGCCTCAACATCAACATGCATGACATCAACTTACCTTAGTCGTATTTTACGAAACCTCGGTAAGAAAGAGGGTGGTATATTCTACTCAACCGAATACCATACGGTGGGTCAACTTACCTTTTACGACAACTCGGTAAAAATGAGGGCGGTCTATTCTACTCAGCCGGATACCACACGGCGGATCGACTATTTAGTTTATTAGTCGCCTTTTACGACATCTCATCAATAATTGTACTATTTCATAATAAGAAAGTCTACGTTACTACAACAAAAACATTAACAAGTGTTAGTTTAAGGCGATAATTTTGTATCGAATTTGTTTAAAATGTTTCTGTGTAAAAAGTTTTTCTACTTATCATATTTTAAGAAATTCAATTAAAAATTCTGATGTTCCGTTTTATTAAATTACATTATAATATCTAAAATACTTGTATAGTTCCCAGTTTCCTGACAGGAAATGAGCAGCGTTGCGGCGGCCATATGTTGGTGACATGGAGCATCCTCTGGAAATTGGGACATTAACTAGAATTAACTGGATCGTTTGGTATATAAGTAACTGTGTTGGTGTCGCACATATATTATAATTTACTAGCTAGCGTTAGCTACATATATACTTACTATATTTAACAGATTTAATCTTCACGGCTTGTTTACAATATTTCCCAGGAAAATAAGAATTCTAAAACCCTCAGCATTGAAAAAAACGATTCAAGGAGGTTGGAGGATAAATATTTTAGAAACAGTCTACCAAACCTACGCACGCTCAAACTTTAATTTAATCCGCGTAGGATGAACAAAATCATTTAGTTAGTATTTTTGAAGTTTTTGAATCTTATATTAATTTATAGAATTAGGCGTTACTTTGCGGAGGTCCATAATACAAAAGTAATAAAAATATTTTTATCGCGGATTATAGCAAAATAATAGGAAAATAATATTTTCATTACTTGTCACTTTACGTGACACTGCCAGTGTCACGTAAAATTGCTACTATTTATGTTTAACAATTAACTATCACAATTGTATACCCAATCAATCTACAGTTTCAATATCTGGAACAGTTTCTGAGAATATAACATCTAAAACGTGCTTATGACGCAAAGCATTCGGATGCTGGAAGCAAAACGATGTTCAAACTAGAGAATGCTTTTCCGATAGTGCTGTGAACACAAACTTTAGTGATCCTATTGATTGGAACATTGTGATATTAATTTAATAGTGACGTACTTGTAGATAGCACTGACAGACAACTATTTAGTGAATTTTTGTATGTATTCTTAGTAGATAACAATGCAACGTAAAAACCTAAAGACCTAAAACGGTATACATATAAACTGACTAAATAAAACCGAAACAGATTATAATTAAAAACAATACGAGGTTGACCCTTTGTGCCGTGCTGTGTGAGTAGAATAGACCACCCTCATTTCTTACCGAGTTGTTGTAAAAGGCGACTAAGGTAAGTTAACATCAGACAGGCGGCTGCCGGCCATAATATACCTAGCTAAATCATGTAACAATATGTTTGAAATATGTTGTGACGACCCCACTTAGAGTGGGGATGAACAGGAGGATGATGATACATGGTAGACCTCTACATACGAGTGAAGGTTGTATATAAAGAGTATTTACCAGAAAGACCTAATAATGTTTTGGTCAATTAAATATAGCTAAATCTATAAGATGAATACCCTTCTGTTGAAATTTGATTGTTTTTATTATATTCGCTTATACTCGTAAAATATTTTCGAAGTCTTATATATAAGTGTAATAAGTGTATAGGCATAATACGTACATAGGAAGAGTAAATGTTTTCTTTGTACCCATAAAACCATAATATTCCGCGCGAGCATAGAAACTCTTGACAAATGGCCAGAACGCCATCTCGACGCAATTTTTTCCATTGTCCCTCAGAAATATTAGGACAATAAGAGAAAAGCTGAGATTCTTTCTTGTACTTATTATTATTTATTACTGTGGACTGTACGTGTCTAGCAACAGAAAAATAATCTAGCTATAATTTTAAACTAACTTAGATTTCTGTTACTGCAAATAGTGTATACGAATGAAAACAAGATTGTTTGTTTATTTCGAGATAAAAGTAAATGAATTTCGTATTTTTTTCAGTCGATGGACATCCTTTGTTGTAAATAAGTCGTTTTCTTCTCTTCTTTTTGATTCAATTCAGTATCTACTAAAGCTGACAGCAGAAGAGATAGTGGTGGAAAATGAATCTTCTCTCGTCTGAGATGCTTTGGTGGAAATCGGTACTCTCTTCTGCGATACTTTTAGGTACTCTATGCACTATTTTTAAAGCAGTGCTCACACCCAATCACAGCGAGATGAGAAAGAAGGTATTTAAAATTAGCTTAGCCTATTCATATCTTGTGATACAAGAAATTGATTTTTTCTTTTTTTATCTATGTATATTTTTATTTTAAAACAACCATCACTTCAATTAGTTTACTATAAATGTATATTGAACTGTTCAATAGTATGAAAATCAACTGTTTTAAATATAACGAGGTTTAAATTATGTTCCAGTTTATATCAGTGGCACATTCTGAACTACTAGCGGAATTGTTTTGGCGTAAAGCAATAAAGTTATAATTATTAATATTTATTACACATCTATTCTAATACATAAAGCTGAAGAATTTGTTTGTGTGATTATTGTGAACGCGCTAATCTCAGGAACTATTGGATTGATTTATAAAATTCTTTGCATGTAAGATAGTTCATTTAGCGAGGCTATAGACTATATAATATCAAGCTAAGATGAATAGGAGAGGAGCAGCAATGAATAAATATTACGAAAATGGAAGACTTTAAGGCTTTCCTTGCGTGCGTTAAGTAAACAGTGAAATTTATTCAAAAATCATGTACAAAATTGTTCCCCTCTAAAATTTCTATATAAAAATCCGCGACAGCATATATCTAGCTTTTAAGGTTAACTCACTTTAACTAACTTTTGTGGTTATCAAAATACTATATTACTGTTCTTTCCACGCAGGCGAAGCCACTTGCTCGTTTATTATAACTGTATAGTTATTTTGAGAATTCATTACAATATTAAGTACCAAGTACCAGTCTAGTACTAAATTCGTTGAGTCTGTACTGCCTGTCACTTCAGAGGGGGATTTCTCTTCTGTATAATCTGACTTACAACCTCTAACTTACAGTGTGCATAGCATGTAGTATTTACTATTTTGTCCTGTAAACAAAGCTTATCAAATTTTATACCTTGTTTAGTGAACTACGATTTACGACGTTCCCCGTTTTATGAGCAATATTATCGGATATGGTTTTACTGTTTGTTACAACGTCAAAAATATGTTATGGATGTCAATATTTATAAAAGTGATGAATGTGTGACTATCTTTAACCCCTTGATCGTCAAGGTGAGGGGGATGGGATGGCATTTTTGGATCATGTACTATACTATTTATTTCTATGATTTGTATACCATTTTCTTTTTTATAAAATTCTTCATTTAATGCAACAAATAATTTTATAATAACAACTTAATTGTTGGTGGCGAAAACTATTTTGATTTATCAAAATTGAATTTGCACACTAGACGTTTGAGGGATTAATAAAATTGCACATACATAACGAAGAACACGTGATTATGCGCATCAATAGTGTTCGTCAGTTTATAGACTGAATACAGATTCAAAACAGAAGTGGGACTAATGACTAATGACACAATTTGAGTATGAGATATTTACTGTTTGGTATCCGGCTGAGTAGAATAGACCACTCTCATTTCTTACCAAAGTGTCATAAAAGGCTAAGGTATGTTGATGTTAGACAGGCGACTAGTCGTAAAATAACTGCCCAAAACATGCCACAACATGAATAAAACATGTTGTGCCGACCCCACTTGTGGGAGTGGGTTAAGGGCACGAGAATGATGAGTCTGCTATGTCCGCAAAGTAGATGAAAATTGCGATTAAGATGATTTGTTATTGACTTTGATGTTTGCTTATTGACGCGATTTAAAATTATTTAGTTGAAATTAATCTAAGCGAATAAAACGATTCAATCATAACCGATAACAGACGGAGCATGAAATCGACTTACTTCTGCACTATTAGAGAGCTTCTAAGAACGGAGATAAATTAATAGCGACTGTTAAATTAATAGAGTTTACACGAATGACTGAAGCATTAGGCTTTGAAAACCTATAGTAGTGTGTCCACATGCTGTTGCTTGCTTTAGACGTTCCTATTTTATGGATAAAAGTTGCCACGAAATTACATTAGGTGTTTTCATGGCATATTATTTTAGGCTATGATAATAGCCTTTTAAAATATTCCTTTTTAATTTTTAAAGTTTTTCTTTTCGTGGAGTTACATATTGAATAACTAATAATAGTAATATAATTATGATAATCTTTATTGATATATTAAAACCATGATAAAAGCTAGATATAATTCTATATAAACTTGTAAAAAAGTATATATTTGCGAGATTCTCAGAGATTTTTAGTGAGATTTGCACTACAAAGCTTTGCGATTTTGTCGAGGAGTCTATCTCCTGACGATGCTTCGGTTACGGAGTGAAACAATTGTTGAGATTGTGGTGGTGAATGTGCGCAGTGCTTGTGTTTTGTTGTGTTATTGGTGGCGGGCAGTGCATGAGTTTGTACAAATTCTGCATTTATTAGGTGTGAGAAAGAAATAGTACACTCTACATTAAGCATAACATATATTTTCTTTTATTGCGAATTATAGCAAAATATTTTTTTATTACTTTTCTACTATAGACCTCCGCAAAGTATCGCCTAATCTATAAATTAGTTGTTATACCCAAGCATTTGGTACCTTTGGCACGAATTCCTAATGTGTCTATGTATTTATATTTATTTATAAGTAGAAAGAAATTTTGCAAGAGTTAATTAAAAAATAGGACTCTGAGTATAATTGTTCTGATTCATGGCCACACTGGTTTTGGCTGCGGTTACAATCTGGATAGACATCGTCGCCTTTACCAGGTTATTAGGTTCTGATCAAAGACTTCCCCCGATGTAGTGTAATGCGGAGATCAAACGATTTTACAACATTCAATTTCATCTGATTCTTTTGTTATTATCTAATCTAGTATGAAATTGCCTCAAGGAAATATATCTCACGGGATTATATTCATATCTAAAGTTATTTATGCTTAGGTACATGCCCTGTTAAATAGTGATACAAGCTGTGATAGCTCAGCGGTGAGACCGTGCGACTTTTTCGAGGGGGTCATGAGTTCAAACCCCAGACATACACTATAATACGAGTATTAAGTTACTTACTTCGGGGACGGACAACCGTGTGTGTAATTAATTATATGAAAAAATATTAATGTAAAAGTCTGTCTGTCGATCTGTTACGCTTTCACGTCCCAATATTTATATATATAACTAGTGGAATAAATTGAAATTATTAAAAGCATCGGTAACGGAATGGTTAGAGTAAAGGACTTGAGATCGAGAGGTCGTGGGTTCGAATCCCGGCCATTATACTACCGACGTGAACCCACTCCTAACACAAGCATTTAGCTAAGTTGGAGGGGTTAACAAGTTTACTAGTAATTCGTAATCCAAATTGCTGGAAACCTTTATAAAACTTTAAAAAAAAAATACGCAGCAAGAGTTAAAGCACGTGATCCGATACTTCCGGTAATTGACCAACATGTTATTTGCTAGCTATATTGGTTTATAACGTGTATTCATAATTGCGGAATTTTTTAATGGAACAAAATATTACAATTGTTAATTTCACGTAAATAGACATCTGTCAGGATGGCCGAGCGGTCTAAGGCGCCAGACTCAAGATTTCCTTGCCTACTGTAGTAGGTATGAGTTGTTCTGGTCCTCTCTGAGGGCGTGGGTTCGAATCCCACTTCTGACAAAAAATTTTATTTTGCTAAAATATTTTTTCTTTTATTTTTTTTTGTATTTACTATATATTTATAACAAAATAATTAATTTAATTATCGTAAGGTATAAATATAATTTTTATTTACATTCAATTTTGTGTATGGTAGGTATAAATAAAAAAATAATAAAAAATTTAAAATATTAAATATATATATATATATATATATATATATATATATATATATATATATATATATATATATATATATATATATATATATATATATATATATATATATATATATATATATATTATATATAATATAAATATAATATATATAATAATTTAAAAATCCTTGGTAAAAGTAGCTTATAAAATAGGACATTAATAATCGTAGTAATCGGCGTTGCCTTCAGCTGTTCTAATCGATTGTGCTCTGAAAAATAATGGAAGTTGCTAATAGATGGCGCTACTGTAAATATTTGGCGTATATTTGTTATCGATTTCAAATATTCGGCTATATTCATTATAGCCGAAAGAGAAGACATACGAACTTTAATATCCAGTTCAATTAGTAAGCACGCCACCAATGCGTTTTTTTTATTAACACGTATTTTATATGAAAAAAAGGGAAATTATTGTGCAATTGGTTCAGAGGAACAATTTTGTTGGTATAAATATATTTTTTAAACCTGCAGATCTCTAGAAAATATTGGTGAGATGTATACCAAACCACATTGGAGCAACGTGGGTCCAAAAATAGGGAGGCCTTTGCCCAGTGGAATAGTAACATCCCGGTACTTTACTTCTTCTTTTATACTTTTAAAGTGAATTGTTTTAATGATCCATAAGATCCTTAATTAAAAAAGACGCATTAATTAATTATGGAGACTAATTACGCGTTAAACGAGCAATAAAATAGTTAATTTGTTCTACCAGTCGAATAGAATTCAATTAAGGCCGAATTAATTCGTGATCGGCTAAAAACTAGTCTTATTACGCTAATTTAATTTGTAAAATGTTTGCTTTAGGTAAGCAATATAAATTTGTTTACCAAGCAGTTATGTTATTTTGCTTGTGATTTTGAAATTACATCGGGTCATTAGAAAATGATGAGTGAATGATGACTCATTATTTTTCCTAATGGTGAATTTATATAATGCACTGTCTTTTTATATAAAATTGAATTGTAACAAAAGAAAAAATATATTTACTAGTGGCATAACTTCGTCCGCAACATCTGAAGCATTTAAGTACCCTCTGTAATGAAATATGTGTTTCTTTCCCCGTTCCAAAAGAATAATGGAAATTATTTTATCCTATATGTTACCATGGTGTATTATCTTTACTTGTGCCAAATTATATCAATATAAGTCCAGTGGATTAGTTGTGAAAGTGCAACAGGCAGAGAGACAGACTTTCGCATTTATATTACTTATCACATATAACATATAACAAGTTATAAACATGTTGTTACATGATTAGGCTAGTTATTGTACAACCGGACGTCAACTTATCTTAGTCGCCTTTTACAACTCGGCAGGAAATGAAGGTGGTCTATTCTTCTCATCTGGGTACCACACGGCGGGTCGAATCTGTAACAAATAATATATAGAATTAAGCGTTACTTTGCGGACATCCATAATACAAAAATAATAAAACTATTTTGCTATAATATGCGATGAAGTAAAATAGAAAAAATATATAATGCTAAATGTAGAGTGGATAATCCGTTTTCATACCTGATACATAGAAGATTCGTAAAAACACATGCACAAACCTCCACCACCGCCAACACAATACAAGCTCTACACACATTCACTATCACAAACTTAAAAATAGTTTCGCCCCGCAACCGAAGTATAATCAAGAGATAGACTTCATCACGCAATTTTGTGCTTTGCGATTTTGTAACAAATAGGTATTAAATAAAGCTTTCAGGATTGCGTTAAAGCTATTTTTAATTCCAGGACAATATATATGCTTTGCCTGTTTCATTGGCGAGATTCTGCTCTTCTCAGTAAAGGACGATCTACCGGTATTAGAACATCTAGGCTGTGATGATTGCTTAAGGGTGTACGCACCAATATGCGGTACCGATAATAGAACCTATGTCAATGCTTGTAAGTTGAATTGCGCGAATAGCCAACGCAAGAAACAAGAATGGGTTTATATTCAAAGGTATGAAAATCTGCCGCAATCTAAAATAGTTAGATGTAATTTAAAGAAGTAGGCGTTACTTTGCGGAGATGCATACAAAAGTAATAATAAAATGATTTTGCTATAATCCGCGATAAAGCAAAATAGAAAATATATATGTAAATGTAGAGTGGACAGTCCGTTAAAAGTAATAATAAAATGATTTTGCTATAATCTGCGATAAAGTAAAATAGAAAATATATATGTAAATGTAGAGTGGACAGTCCGTTTTCATTACTTGATACATGCAGGATTCGTAAAAACACATGCACAAACCTCCACCACGGCCACCGCAATACACAAGCATTACACACATTCACTCTCACAAAGTCAACAATTATTTCGCCTTGCAAGCGAAGCATCTTCAGGAGATAGACTACACGAAAAACACGACACGCTTTGCGATTTACACCTTGTGGTTTATACTATTCAACCGGATACCACATGTTGGGTCACCGAACCTTAGTCGCCTTTTACGACACCTCGGTAAGAAAGAGGGTGGTCTATTCTACTCAACGAGATACACACACGTTGGATCAACCTACCTTAGTCGCCGTTTACAACACCTCGGTAAATATGTTTTAAAAACAAAATCATTTTATCCCTGTTTTGAGCATAAAAAAAAACAAAGTTTACTTTTAATTTATTGAATATATACAACACAATTTTCGCCGTGAAATGTCAAGTCAGCGTAACTTATTCGGGAAACGGGTGGTCGCGCGAAATGAAAATACCTAGGATCGAGCCCCACCGAGTTACCGAGCAAGGCTCAGTCAACCTGGTACTTATTATCTAAAGTATAAAAATATTTGTATATTGCTTTACGAAATATCGTTACCTTTGTAAGCACTTTGTACCAGATTTGTTGCTTTCAACAAAATGAATTAGAATGGAATTTGCCTATATTGAAATATTACGTCGGCTGTTTATGATATTGTGTATAATATTTTCATTTTCAGATACGGACCGTGCGTTGATGTGTCTATATTTTTCTTTTGAGGAATTTGTATTATTGTATTTTCTTCACAATTTTGTATCTAAATAAAGAAATTTTGGACGTGGCGTTTGGATATATCTAGTTTTCTTTGTGTTATCATTTCCAATAAGGTTACATTCAAACTTATACGTATATACGCGTATATTTTCGAACGACGTAATTTAAAAAAATAATTTGTTGTTTGAGTCTGGGTGTATATATTATGTATTTAATATTAGAAAACACAAAATTGCCTGCCTGTATAAAATTAAATTTTACAAATATATTCTTCAATACAATATTTAGAACCTGTCAACATTTTTGAAGTGGATCGATTCAAGATGGCGGCTCTTAAAGTGCTACGAGTATTTTCAAAATATCCCCGTTGAAATAATCCAAGAATGTTTATGAGTAGTATGAATGTAAAGCGTTTTCACAACAGTGAATAAACTTGTGAACTTGCCTCTTTATCCATAATTTCACTTTTTTGCTTCCAACGTTCAAGATTAAGTAATCAGTACCCCGAAGCTATTAGAAAAGTCTGGAAACTCTTGAGTCTGCATGAAATTGCTCGCGAAGTTGGAGTTTCCTCGTGTGCGGAATACGAATTGGATGAAAATCAGACTTCTTGTTCCTAACGTATAAAAGAGTTGGCATTATTGAAATGTTTCGGAAGTGGAAACAGTTCATACCACGCATGGGCAAATTTTCCCCTTTTATGACCTACTTAATTCGATTATAAGAGCTCTAATAACATTATGAATGCAAAACAGTATTCGGTTGCTTTTCCTTCTATGAGTTAAGAAGGGAGTGCCGAATAAATTTTAATAAGAAGATACAATATTTTTTGTTGTATTAAGGAACATAGTAGTGCTTAATTCTATGAATTATAACTTTTTTTGTATTAAGGAACACATTAGCGTTTAATCCTATTAATATAAATCAATACATATAATAAAATCGTAGAGGTGTTAAAATCTGTACACTTGATATTTTTAAGAAAAAGTTAGTGTTGTTGTCTCAAAACACGCTTCTAAACATGAAACAATAGTTTTTAAAATTTTTGTCTGTTTCTCTGTTTGTCTGTTTGTCTGTATGTCTGTGCGTTTGTTCCCGCTAATCTCAGAAACCGCTGATCAGATTTGGGCGCGGTTTTCACTAATATGTAGTATAAAGCCTCACTTAACATATAGGGTAGGTGTTTTATTTCAATCGGTCAACAAATAAAAAAGATATGTCAATTTTAAGTTGAAAGGCCGTATACTATGATACTGATGCTTGCTTTTTTTCCGTTTTTGCCGTTCCTGAAGCGATTTTACTTACTGGATTGCATATATTACCATATCTAAGAGAAGCACAAATATTTTTATGAGAACTAGGCCGGTCTGAAAGCGACTTTTTTTTAAGGATTTCACATTTTTTATTCCAGTTTTTTAGGCATTGTGCCTTTGTTCCCACTAATCTCAGAAACCGCTGATCCGATTTAGACGCTGTTTTCACTAAAATGTAGTAGAAAACCTCACTCAACATATAGGACATGTTTTACTTGAATCGGTCAGCAAATAAAAAAGATATGTCAATTTTAAGTTGACAGGTCGTATACTATGATACTGTTACTAGCATTTTTACAGTTTTTGGCTATTCCTGAATCGATCTCACAAACTGGATTACTTAAATTACAATGTCTACGAGTAGCACAAATATTTTTATGAGACCTAGGCCGGTCTGAAGCCGACTTTTTTGAAGAATTTCACATTTTTATACCAGCTTTTTAGCCATTGTGCATTTGTTCCCGCTAATCTCAGAAACCGCTGATCCGATGTAGACGCTTTTTTCACTAATATGTAGTAGAAAACCTCATTCAACATCCAGGGTAATTTTTTATTTCAATCGGTCAGCAAATACTGGTACTTACATTTTTTCCATTTAACGCCGTTCCTGAAGCGATCTAACTTACTGAATTACATATATTACTAAGAGAAGCACAAAAATCTTTTTATTAGAAATAATCTGAAGGCGGGTCTGAAGCTGATTTTTTTACGAAATTCGCATTTTTATTCGAGTTTTTTAGGCATAACAAAAGGGTAACATACACTTATCTATAGCATTATAATCCACGGGCTAAACTGAACGGTGAGTTACACTTACAGGTAAGATTTAAATGTAAGGATTTCGTCTAACCAAGTTATATTATGGTTAATAATCATTGTTAATGATGGGTGCATGTTGTTTGAAACTTTTTATTCCTTGAAGGCGTTTATTTGAAACTAGCAATTGCCGCCTGCGTGAAAAGAATAAAACCGTAGTATATATGATTACCATAAAATGGTTAAAGTGGGTTAACCTTAAAAATTAGATATACGTATGCTGTCACAGACTTTTATATTTTTATTTAGTACTGTTAGAGGGGAACAATTTTGTTTTTTGAATAAATTTCACCATTTACTGCGCACACATGGAAAGTTTTAAATTTTGCCGTTTTTTGCTGCTCCTCTCCTTTTCATTTAAGCGTGATATTATATAGGCTATAATCTTCCTCGATAAATGGACCATCTTACACTCAAAGAATTCGGCCAATTCAGTCCAGTACTTTCTGATATTAGCGCGTTCAAACAAACAAAGCCTTCAGCTTTATATGTTATTATACATTTTAGATGAAAATGTAACAATATATATTAGGACAAAATATATATGATATATTTTTAGCAATTTCTTTGTTTTAAGTGGGGTGAAATAGCAAATGGAATCCTAGGTGCTAAAAAAATAAACGTAAACGGTCCATTTGTATGGAGCTTTGCATTTTAATTATTTCAAAAAAATGATTTATTATTTCTGTAAGGAAAATAATGGCCTGTTACTATGTCCCATTGTGGGCAAAGCCTTCTCTCTCCTTTAAGAAGGCCACTGGAGCATATATCTACCATGGTAATCCAATCCGGACTAAGTGGTAGTGGAGTGAAAGAAGTGGGATTATTCATATTAAAAATACTACTGTTCAAATACACTCAAAGAATTTTTCAAATCGGTCCAGTAGTTCCTGAGCTTAGCGCGTTCAAACAAACAAAGAAAATCTTCAGCTTTATATATCAGTATAGATTCTTTCTATTGAATGAAGTCCGTAAATTAGCTGTTAAGTTTATTTTAAGCAGATAGACAGCTGCGGAGACATTGTTGTTTCATAATATGGAGTGGTTCTAAATTGTTAATCTATCGTTATCCTTACTAATATTACAAAATATGAAAGTCTGTCTGTCAGTATGCCAGTCTGTCTGTCTATCTGTCACGTAATATACATGTTACATTGTAACGGTAAATCCCCTGAACCAGTATCGATGAAATTTGGCACATTATTCCTTATGCACTGTAGTAACATATAAGCTATAGAAATTATTTTAATTCAACAGGAATTAAATAGGATGACATTCAAAACGCCATCTGTAATAAAATTATGGAATTTTTTTATTCACGATGTGTCAAAATCAAGTCAAATCTGATTTTGAATAGATTACTATAAACATTATGTTCACAAAAACATAATTTAAAAATTCTAATAATATATATTTTTTCGTATTTATACTAAAAACTTGGAATCCATCGCTGAACCTATATTTATAAATTATAATTATAATTAAAAAAAACAGGTTGACAATTCGTACGTTGCATATAAATGTTATTATCAAAGTTTTCTTGCACGTTATTAATTTATAATATTTATAGTGATATTTATACCAGAAAAAAAATTAAGCATTTTTTTATGTACATATATGGAGTTTATTGTATTATTGTAACAGATAAGCCCAATCTAGGAAATCTCCTTTTAATATTTGTTGCATGTACGGGCTATTTACTAAAATAATAAAATTATGCTCTTGATAAAACAATAAATCTCTCTGACTATACTGATTATTCTATAGAGATATTTGCAGTTGGAGAGTGACAGAAGCTACTGATAATTCCAAGACTACAGTCCCCGCGAACGAAGTTGCGGGTAAAAGCTAGTAAATAATAAATAGTATCCAGCCAGTTGAAGACGATGAAAACTTTTTATATTCTTAATAGTGAATTCCTTGTAAACAAGATAACGGTCAAAAAGTAGTTGGTGAAATCAGCGGGTCGGTTTCGCGCTCGTGTCCCCTCCCCTGCGGAGATTGCGGTTCAGGCGTATACGCCTATAATACACTTTAGTGCAAAAATAAGCCAATCCTTAGTGGTGGTAGTATACCAGATTAACAACCTTCTCTAGATTGGCATCGCGAAGAACTGTTGCGGTTTTCGTAAACGCGATGCAGCTCTGCGGGTAAGCGGTGCGACTTTTGCGAACGGGTGGCAGAACGCGACTCGTGTAGGCTGTAATAGCAGTTGCGGCGCGACGATAAACCGCAATGGCGGCTGCAGCGCGACCGTCCGATCACGCGACTTGACCGCTGTCACTCACCACTAAGTTCGCGGCAGAGACATTCTTATATACTAAAATAGCTGAGCTTAACCCGCATGGAAATCAGTGTGTAACAAAATTGATAATTGAAACATAAAAGTAGTTATTGGGAATTAACCATATGAGATAGAAACATGCTCTCGCGGACTTTTTTGTAGTATTGTTATAGATCTACATTTCTTTACTACATCACTTAAGTGCATCTCTTCTTGCTTACACAGTGTACGTGTGTGAAGCTCCCGGCAAAAGATTTTTTTTACAACTGCGCGACCTCTTTAATACAATTTACATAAAACGTTAATGTATTAGTAACTTAACCTTTCAGAAGAATTGCATTATCTTTTAAAATAAAATAGAATAGAATAGAACATTTTTTATTGCACCACATAAAATTACAATATAGGTACATTGTAAAGATTACATTTTATATTAATTATATAAAAATTAATTAAACGATATAATCTCAATGCAGATACAGTACATAATGCAGATACTTTTAGTAAAAACCGTACAAATATCCGTTTAGTAGATTTTGAGAAAACGATCATTATTGTACAGACAGACAACTTTTGGGGGCTTTGTTATATAAGTATAGATATAGATACGCCCAACCAGTACTCGTAATAACGTAAAAAATTGCTTATGTCAGCTAGTATTGAGAAAAAGTGTATGAAAATAGAGATTAAAAACGATTTTTTTTTAAATAATAGTATTGTTTTATAGCCACTGGCCTGATTCAATTATTGGCCTCCTCGGATGACGGATCAATCACAATAGTGCTTTGACAATCGGGCTTATCCTTTGTATGAAGCAATCAGCTTAATTGCAGTATATATTCAAGCATATGCGGTAGGTAGCATTAAATAAATGGATTTGAGGTATTAATTTACACAGGGTAACTAAGTAGCGGCCTTTTACTCTCCCACTGCTGGGAATAGGCCTCTTCTTTCTGTTTGGAATCAAGGATTGGAGCTAAGACCTACCACGCTGCTCCAGTGCGGATTTGTAGGTTACACATACTCCAGAATTCTCTAGAGATATGCATGTTTCCTCACGATGTTTTCCTTCACCGAAAAGCGTGTGATAAATTGGAATTATCAAACCCATAAGTTTTGACAGAAATACTCATTTCTGTCTGGCCGAGTTCAAACCCGTGACCTCCTTGAAAGAGTCGCACGGTGTTACCGCTAGGCTACCACAGCTTACACAGGGTATGCAAGTGAAGTTTTAGTGCTACCTTTGCTAACCTCGTCTGCCCTTCTGACGACATAAATAGACTCGACTGTGATACACTTATTTAACAAATGAAGCAAGCATTCCTGCTTGATAAATGGCAGTATTATTCTTAACGTCAAAGCAACCTTTTAACTGCTCTAGACATCTTTGCATTAAATAATCTTAACACTTTGTTTTAAGCTGTTATACTACAGTAAATGATGTTATTTATTTATTTCATACATTTTGTACATTATTAACAAAATTTAAATTACTAAAGGTAAAAAAGTAACACTGTACAAAGTCGGTCTTATTACTGTAAGTAATCTGTTATAGACACACTTTGGTGAACGGAATTACATTAAATAAATAAATAAATATATATGGGACAAATAATTTATAGAATTAGGCGTTACTTTGCGGAGATCCATAATACAAAAGTAATACTAAAATTATTTACAATAAACTAATACTAATATAACTAAATAACTAAATAAATTATAAAAAATAAACAGAAGTTGCAATTGGCAAAACACTTGTACGCGGGGCCACATTACAAAGATAATAAGTGCAAAGCCAGTCTGACCTATTTTGGAGCATTGTCAGAACGAATTTCAGCTATATTTAAATCCAAATCAAATATAAAATTAGGTTTTAAAAGTAATAACTCTTTAAAAAAGATTCTGTGCAATAATAAATTACCAAGCGCGAAAAAGTGTGGTGTTTATAAAATCAAATGTCCTGAATGCAATGATACATATGTGGGTCAGACTGGTCGTAATTTTGAAACCCGTTTTAAAGAACATATGGCCGCCTTCAGGAATAATAAACCACAAAATTCACATTTCGCCAAACATCTGATAGAAAGCGGTTATAAAGTTCCTAATGACCATAGTTTCGAAGTATTGCACATGTGTTCCAATAAAGGACTTAAGCTGAGCCTATTGGAAAACCTTGAGATTATTAAACATAACAATGGCACCCTCATTAACGAGCAGATAAATGTTTCTAGTTCAAGCTTGTTACACTTGTTCGCAAATAAAATAAAGGGTGGGGTTGAACCGATTAGTATATAACTAAACTTATTTGGGTAATGCTTCGCTTTGCGATTTTGGTCGTGGAGTCTATCTCCTGACGATGCTTCGGTTGCGGGGCGAAACGATTGTTGAGTTTGTGATAGTGAACGTATATAGTGCTTGTGTATTGTGGTGGCGGTGGTGGAGGTTTGTGCATGTGTTTTTACGAATCCTGCATGTATCAGGTATGATAACCGATTGTCCACTTACATTTAGCATTATATATATTTTCTATTTTACTTCTTCGCGGATTATAGCAAAATAATTTTAGTATTACTTTTATATATGGGACACTTACACACACGGTCGTCCGTCCCCAAAGTAAGTAACTTAATACTTGTGTTATGGTAGAGAGACAACTGGTGAATATATACTTATTTATTTTTTAAATACATACTTAAATACAAATATACACCCAGGCTCAAAGACCAAAAAAATCATTAATAGAAAATATTGGCCTTTAGCGGTAATCGAACCCGCGACCCGCGGAGCTGAAGGCAGGTCACTAGGCTACCCACTGCGCCAACGGGCCAGTCATTGATATCACATTACGCTTAAAATAAAGTGCAAAGTTTTATCAACTAGTGTGTACAACACACAACAAAACTAGTGTGTACCCGCGATTATAGCCACTATATCGATACAAAAACTACGCCGTGTGGTATCCGGCTGAATAGAATAGCACCACCCTCATTTCTCACAGAGGTGTCGTAATAGGCAATTAAGGTAAGTCGACCCGCCGTGTGGTATCCGGTTTAGTAGAATAGACTACCCTCTTTCTTACCGAGGTGTAGTAAAATACGACTGAGATAAGTTGACATCAGGCAGGCGGCCGGTCGTAAAAACGCAGCCAAATCATGTGAAAGCACGTTTATGGCATGTTGTGCCGACCCCACTTAAGAGTGGGATAAGGGCAGGAACATGTATGATCGATACAAAAACTATAAGAAATATGTCATCGATCCTTTGACCCATTCGAGCTTAAAAGATGAAAAAATGAAACACCATGTATCATGTTAGTATATATACCCTGTAGTACCTAATAAAGGGCTGAAACTAAAGAGCTATGACGTCAACATAACCTATTGTGGTATATACATTAGAGCCCTGTTATTGACATGCTCAATAACTATAACTGTAATCGTGTTGCGAGTAAAAGCTAAAAGCCTTCGTCTGTAAACGTAAAAGATTATTTTATTTGGACAAAAGTATTACTGTGTAAGGATCCTTTATTAAAACCTTGCTACTCGCTTCGTAGATATTTAGTAGAAAGTACGCGGTAATTTTGTCCGCTTCTTTTCATATCTGAACGCTGTCACCGCAATTTCATTCGATTTAACTCTAGTTGCAAAATAATGCTAATTGTGTGCTATATGGGTCCCCAAATGTAAAACGGAAGTAATATGGTGAAAATCTAAAAGAGAAGCTATCGGACAGACAAAAATTCAAGACTTTAAACAAGAAAAATTATTATCATCATTTTTTGAATTTAAACTATCGTGAGTGGAATTCATAATTAATGTATAGAAACCGGCAATACTCACGTGTTATTTTATCGGATGAGCCCGACTAATTTCAAGCCCATACGGGGCTCTTATTCATGAGCTCTTTACGCGGCGTTATCGCGGCGGTAACTGCCTGGGCTTGAAACTAGTCGGGCTCATCCGATAAAATAACACGTGAGTATAGCCGGTTTCTATACATTAATTATTATCATCATCATCATTTTCCTGCACTTATCCTATTCTAAGTTGGGACGGTACAGCATGTTGTAACATGATTTGGTAGTTGCTAGGTTTTACAACAGTTCACTTGCCTGACGTCATACTTAAGTCGCCTTTTGCGACACTCGGTAAGAAAGAGGGTGGTCTATTCTACTCAACCGGATACCACACATCGGGTCAACTTACCTTTAATCGACACTTTGGTAAGAAAGAGGGTGGTCTATTTTAGTCCATTCTACTCAGCCGAATGCAACACGGTGAGTAAAATTACCTTAGTCGCCTTTTATGACACCTCAGTAAGAATTAGGGTGGTCTATTCTACTCAACCGAATATCACACGTCGGGTCAACTTACTTTTAATCGCCTTTTACGACACTTCAGAATGAAAAAGGGGGTCTATTTATTCAGGTGGACGCCACACAGTGGGTCAACTTTTGTAAGTCGCCTTTTGCGACACCTCGGTAAAAAATGGGGGTGGTCTATTCTACTCAGCCGGATACCATTACAAAACGTTTATTTATGTATTTTGTCTTCATATAAAATTATTTCATAGTTCACTGTAGCTATACGATCTAGCATCATTAATACCGACATTATTAAAAGGAAATTAAAGCTGGGAGCTTTTGTAAAGCCATGGTAAGTAGAGTTCGCCGTCCGCTTTATTTACCGACCAACTTAGCGTCAAATTAAGGTAAGTGGTTCTCGGCCATTCGTGTCCATTTTGCTGCTAGTTAATGTCTCAATGCGCAAAATATTTTTCTACCAGTACCAGAGGCTCAAGTTTGTTTTGAGTGATCAATGACGTGACCGTCGTGCTTTGATCTTACTGTCGTTTTAATGAATTAGTTGTAGCTGTTTGTTTGCGTCAATTTTACTGTTTGTGTACCGTTCTTTATGTTCTGTAATGTTTTTGTTTTGACACAAAATGGGTCCTTTTTCGTCCTATTTGTTCGCAGATTATCTGTGATAGCGTAATGAACAAGAAATACTTTTAAATTTTCAATATCACTATGCATATATACATCCTAAGAAGGCAAGTCAGTCTGGTATCTCAATATATATATTTTTGTTAAGTAACGGCCTGTTACAATCCTTCTGTTTAATTTTATTCACTTTTATTTTTAATTTTATTTTTATTATTAACTAGCGGCCTGCCCCTACTTCGCACGGGTATAAAATATAAATCCCATGTCAGTCAGTGTAAAAAAAATGATTAAAATCGATCCAGTAGTTTTGATTTATTCATTACTGCCCGTGGCCCGCAAGCGTTAAATTTGGAGAAAAACAATTTCCTTTCCCTATACCAAGAAGATTTCCTGCTATCTTTGCAATATCTAAATTCATATAGTACATTTTTACTTATTTACCTTTACATTTTCCCTATGTATTTTATTTTTACAATTAATTACAGAATGTCTTTAAACAAACTCTTGAAAGAGGGACATAGCTGCTAAAGTCGAAGTGTTATAGGGCGAAGCGCGGCGTCCTCACGGCATTTTAAATCTGTAATATCTCCGAAAATGTTCACTTAAATTACATGCTGTAAACGGCTATATTGATCTATATTATATAAACAATTTATTTAAGGTACTTAATTGGATAAGGATTAATGCTGTATTGTATAAAAATTGCTTTGAATATAAGGCATTATTTTTCGTAAAAAGTAAATGGCAAAAAATGCTATTGTGGGTTATCCGTAAGAGATAGACATATACCATCGCGGACTTTTCTGTACACCTTTTCAAGGTATACAATTACTTACTACATTATTTTGATAAATCTCGTAGGGTTTAGCCTGCGTTTGCAATGTAAGTGGAAAAAAATGTAATTATTTACAGAAACCTCAAAAATTACAGTATTTCTCTATTCCGTATTGAATGTTATTATACGTACAAACCTTCCTCTGGAATCACTCTATCTATTAAAAAAACCGCATCAAAATCTGTTGCGTAGTTTTAAAGTTTTATGCATACATAGGGAAATATGGACAAAGAATGCGACTTTGTTTTATAATATGTAGTGATTAAAGTTTATTCAGCTCCATAACGTTTAAGATTGCCTGGAAGAAATCGCTGGTTACCGATATGGCCACCTTATTGTAGCTATATTCTGTTTACTCAATAAATGCCTGTAATTTTTTTTCTGCGTGTACAATAAAGAGTATTCTTCTCCTTCTAATTCTAAGTTTTAATAGAAAAAGTCAATGGTGCTGCCCGGAGTTTGAACTCCTTGGAAAGAGTTGCATGGTCTCTCTGCTAGGCTATCACAGCAAACATTATATTTTATTGTCATAAATAGATTAATATTTAAATGTTCCTAAAGATACAAAAGAAGCTCCGTAATAAACAGTGACATTTCTTTGAGAAAGGGGTATTACGGAAAAAGAGTGCACCGAGGTGTGCCTAAAACGGAAAACAACAGTTCGCATTTTCATTGAGAAGGCGTCTGTACCGTTTTGTCCTTTGGCTGAAAACAAGTGGTTGTTTTGATGTCTAGCGAAACTATTAAAAAAGTGAAAAGTTATGTCTGACATTGACGGGAATGAAACGGTATGGAAAAAGACCAGTAGGAATAGGCTATGGAGAAACTTTCTCCATTAACAGTGACTATGAGTCTTTTTATTTCCTTCCGCGATCCATACTAGACCTGTCTACAGAAAGGTTTAAATTAAGTGTAAGAAATATGCTTATGCGTAAAGAATATTACACAATTGAAGATTATTTGGATGATACTCGTAAAAATGCTTGGATTTAATAACCCTCTCAGCTTCATACATGGCTGCTGTTTAAAAATGTAAATTGAATATGTTCAAAAGATTGACCGCCTAGTTTTTTGCTGGTTCTTCTCGGTAAGAGAATTCTGAACACTGTAGCTTCATTATTCATATTCGTCATTGATGATTCAAAAGTGCTTATTTTAAGCTTATTTTAATAAAGATTATTGATTTGATACGAGTATATTACTAATATATAAAGCTGAAGAGGTTGCTTCTTTGTTTGAACGCGCTAGTCTCAGGAACTACTGGACCGATTTGAAAAATCTTTTGAGTGTAAGATATTCCATTTATTGAGAAAAGCTATAGACTATATGATATCACGCTAAGATGATGGAAGTTACGATAAGAGGAGCAGCAATAAAAAAATTTACAAAACGGCGAACTTTAAACTTTCCTTGCGTGCGCTAAGTAAACGGTGTAAGTTATTCAAAAATCTCTTATAATTAACTCACCATCACTCCTTTTCATTTCAAATCTTCGGAAAAAAATTGTGACACTGATTTCCACGTGGGTGAAGCTGTCGGCAATAAAGCTAATATAAAAAATAAAAAATATAAGGTCGCAATTTCTTTAGTTATTTTATTATTTAGAAAGATGTGAAACACGTATCATTTGTAACGAATAAAAATATACACACCACGTATTTTAAATTAGCCACTATCATGCTGAATAAAAAGGCTTTGTAAGAAAGACTGATGAAAAAAAGGCGATGTTTATTCAGATCTGCGCTGCATACGGATAAAGTAAGTGTATTCCACTCACATAAGATGAAACGTACAGTGACGCGCTCAAAGGTTTTGTATTCCTTTATTTCAAATGTAAAGGAATTTGCCGGGATGTTTTAGCCGCTCGTATTGGAAGCTACGCTCTATAGATATTTGGAATTAAAATTTATTTCCCTACTTACAGTAATGATAATAAAGTAAGTACTTTT
Source organism: Morpho achilles (assembly GCA_947086495.1). Lineage (NCBI taxonomy): Eukaryota > Metazoa > Arthropoda > Insecta > Lepidoptera > Nymphalidae > Morpho > Morpho achilles. The sequence goes on along the minus strand of CAMTZB010000003.1, from coordinate 15,729,209 downwards.
TACTAACCAGTGGTACCCGTGACGCGACGTCAATAGAAGCGTTTAAGTACCTTAAATGGTGCAATATGTTCTCCCTTGTTCCTGGAAGAAAAGAGAAGTTTTTTATCTTTTAATTATCGTATTTTTTTTCTCTGCAATTTGTCACATCTTTTTCAAGGTGTCTTCAGAGGTGACCGTGCAACTCTCTAGAGACGATCATGGGTTCTAAAAGTATTGGTATCTCAAAACTTGTGTCTAATTGATAACTACAATTTATTAAACGCTTTTCCGCAAAGCACTGCTATAAATTATGAGAATCGAGTTAATTTGAAATTATTGCAAAGCCAATAATAAGAAGCTGTGATAGCCCATCGGTGACACCGTGCGACTCTTCCGAGGAGGTCACGGGTTCAAACCCCGGGCCAAAGAGTTTTCTATTATAACTTACTTCAAATTACTCTAGAGAATTCTAGTTGCATGTGTAACCTACCAATCCGCATTGGAGCAGTGTGGTCTTAGTTCCAATCCTTCTTTTCAAAAACGGAGGTAGGAGATTTATGCCCAACAGTGGGATAGTAATTGACTTAACCGTGTGGTATCTGGCTAAGTAGAATGGTACCACCCTCATTTCTTACCGAGGAGTCGTAAAAGGCGACTAAGGTAAGTCGACCCGCCGTGTGGTATTCGGCTGAGTAGAATAGACCACCCTCATTTCTTACCGAGGTGTCGTAAAAGGCGACTAAGGTAAGCTGACCCACCGTGTGGTAACCGGTTTAGTAGAATAGACCACCCTCCTTCTTACGGAGGTGTCGTAAAATACGACTAAGGTAAGTTGACGTCAGGCAGGCGGCTGGTCGTAAAAACGCAGCCAAATCATGTTATAGCATGTTTATAACATGTTGTGCCGACCCCACTTAGAGTGGGATAAGGGCAGGAGGATATATACATATATAGTGGGATAGTAATTGGCTGTTATTTTACATTCTTTTTGTTCCGCAAATCTATTTTTTAATTCGAAATTCGTCTTTATTAAATAGGTACTGCTTATTTTTATACAACAAACTATTCCTCTAAAGTGTACTAAAAAGAATTTGCAACACGTTTTCACTTGGCGTGGTGAGTCTTGCGGGCGAGCAATTACGCGAATTGACCGCATCTTTAGTTTTTGTTTGAGACAGTTCAGATTAGCTTTGCCACTTTCTAGTGAAATTAAATATCTTTTAAAAGCTATTTTTAATGAGATAAATAAATGTTAGACATAAAACGTGATAGCTTAATAGATTGAACCTATTTTCATTATCTATATCTTTAATATTTAAATCAGTTAATCTTGTACGTATATACATATTTTTGGAATCTCGTAGGAGGTTTTAGGGGAGGAATATCGATGTAGCTAGGTTTAAAAATTAAAAAAAATCGTTAGTTCCCTGTTGAGCATTAGAAAATACTAAAATTTACATTGAATATAAAACACTATTTTTGCCGTAAATTGTCAAATCATCGTAACTTATTCGGGGAACGGGCGGTCTTGAGAAATGAAAATACCTAGGATCTAACCCCACCTACCCAATTTTTTTTCTTTTTTTAAGTTTCTTTTTTTATTTTGTACAAATTTCTGAGCAAGGCTCGATCAACCATGTACTCAGCTATTAACATATAATATCATATCCAAAGGTATACATATAAAAAACCTAAACAAACAATTGTACAAAAGTGATATAATAATTATTTTGCTATAATGTGCATTTGTTAACAAAATCTATCTAAGTGTTAGAAGCAAAACCGCTGTCATAGTTTATACATCATCATCTTCCTGCCTTTATCCCACTCGAAGTGGAGTCGGCACAAGATTTTATAAGCATGTCGTCACTTTTAGTACCCGCTGCAAAAACGCCGCATAAAGAGCTCATGAATAAGAAACTCGTATTGGCTTGGAACTATCGGGCTCATCCGATAAAATAAGACGTGAGTACAGACGGTTTCTATACACTAATTATAACAAACGTTCTAAAAAAGCACCTTTATCCAGGAGTCGCGGTAGGGAAGTCAACAATCATACTTAGATTTGAAAGAAGCGCCTATCTTAATTTGCTGTTATCGCAAACTTGTAAATAACGAAATCTCGAACACCATTTACTTGGCTTTGAAGAAAATCCTAAAGACTTTTGTTTGAAAGATCGTCGACTTACTTTAACAAAGTTCTGTAATCTACGCTCTCGAGTTGTCACTTAGAACCCTGTAAAAGTACATTAGATGTTTATAAAGGATGATCGTCTCATTATTTTAAATTTCAAATGCAAAGTAGTAGCGATTCAAGTCCCTTTCTGAGTTTTAAGACAGTTTAAGGTGTGATAAATTTTAGATTTAAATAAAAGAGATCATTTCGTACTTATTGAAATTGTTATTTAACAATTGTTGAAATGCTATGAGGATATTGCATGCATTGCATGTTAACACTTTGAGCGGAGCAACGTCATTAAACGTCAAATTTGATAAAAACTGAATGACACAACGTCTATACACGTCGGCAAAAGTCTATTTTAACAACGTGCATAAACGGCGTTATTGTGCCGTAAAAATTTAAATTTATGGACTGATGGCGCCGCTCGACGTAAGATTTTTGTACACGTCTAAACAAAACGTCATTTAGTTTATCTATCTATACCTATTATAAAACAAAGTCCTCTTAAGATCTGTGTGTATGTGATCGATTTTCTAAAATCTACTTAACCGATTTTTGTACGGTTTTTGCTAAAAGGTGCATTTTTTCCGAAAGGTTTACGTTAATTGTGCATTACGGTTTATGTAAATTTTGCAAAAAACTCGCATGCTGGAAGCTGACGCCTTAAGCTTAGCTTCGCTACGTACACGGACATACACTTAAGTAATTAACTAGAGAATTGAAGATCTACAAAATTACTACAAGAAAGTCGAAGAATTAGAAAGAAAGTAACTGTAAGAGATAGAGACAACATGTCTCTATCTCTTATAGTTAACTCACTACTACTTCTATGTTCAAAATGGATAAAGAGATTTACGCGGGAAAAACTTTTTGACACCCTGATTTCCACGCAGATGAAGCCGCTAGTTTTGTATAAGAAAATGTAGTGCCGTAAATCAAACATTGGAACCCATATATGCCGCTCAAAACGTTAAGTATTTCTAAGGCACATCGGTGCTCTTACTACCTTAGTAAGGTCTGATTATATGTTGGTAAGGAACGCCAAAACTTTAAGTGACATTTGAAATTAAAAAAGGATAGTAGTAATGGAATTGTTATACTTTCTTCAGCCCAATTAGATATAGTTGAGAAACAAATACGAATATTTTCGCAACATCTGTATGCTATTCGCGGCAAAACTTCAAGATGTCGGCCAATTTCACACGAATTTCACGAACTTTTCTAGTACCTCCAGGGCACCGACAACTTTATACGGCGTAACCACACTGCAAGCGTACGTATGAAGTTTGCTTCTAAATTGTGAAATGTTCCAACTTTAAGACAAGAAAGAACTTTTTAACTTACGCTTCGCTATCTTTAAGTTGCTTCTACGTTCTTCTACCATTACTGCACGATACTAATATGTATAACAAAAATGTACAAGTTATATCTATCGTAAATTACTTACACACTAGGACTATAAAAATCATGCCCACGTGGAATGGTCCCAAAAATGCTGGCAGCGCTTTCGGGCTGAATCGCTAATTTGATTCTTGATGCGAAAAAGGAGCCAGCCGGGGTGATAAAAAAGTAAATAAAAAAATTCGCACTTTGACTCCGTGGCCCTTATTAATTATTGAAATTACAATTAGTATCCACATTTGGCATTTGGAATTTGTTATTTATGTTTTTTATTAATGGAATTAAGTGTTGTATCCCGCTGAGTAGAATAGACCACTGTCATATCTTACCGCATTGTCGTAAAAGGCGACTAAGGTAAGTTAATTCGCCGTGTTGTATTCGACTGACTAGAATGGACCACCGTCATTTTATAACGATCATGTGACCAAAAGAGTTTTAAATATGAATGTGGATGGATATATGACAAGCCGAAAAAAGATGGATGGATTGAGTGATATACATGAAAAAGGTGTAGCACCAAAGTTGAGGAATGATAGAAGAATGGAAGATGATGACATATTTGCCAACCCCGGGTTGAGTAAAGTAAAATGTTAAGAGAATAATGATGTTTTTTTATTAACGAAAACTGAGGAAGGTAGAAGCTATAACAGGTCTAGTATTACAATTATACGGTAATTTACATCTAGCTGAGAGTTCATTCTGTCTTGACCAGCAAAAACGCAGTGTCTGTAGCCATCATTTAATTACTTAGGGTATACTTTTTTCATTCCGAGAACAAATAACGAGGTGATTAGTGTAAGTGGTATTATATCCAACGACTAAATTATTATGATCCTTTCTAAACGTGCCATAAATTTTTTCCCCGAATTTTCCCTAACAAAATGAACAGGTTATTTTGGAGACAGTATATTGAGTTACTGAAGTAGGCGATCGTTTTCACAATCAAGCGGTTATTGCGTTAAATTATTGCTTAAACAGCGATCCCATTACGAGGGATAACGATGTTATTATTGTGGCCATTTAGCTTTTGTTAACTTTGCAATTAGAATTAAAAGGGAAATGTGTTTACTTATTGATGCGATTGGTTATTTAGCATTTTTTTTACTACAACTTCATTGTTATCGCTATGATCAGCTAACTGTAAAAGCGTGGGAGTTTTTTTAAAGATTTGCATGTTAAAAAACTTATATGCGTAATTGATATGTACAATACAGCTGGTGCTTGTGATGAAACTATACCCCCAAAGAATATCTGGACTTAGTAGGAGCTGCTCATTCACATCACATGGTCACGATGCGTTCCTTATTCTTATCTAAAGGAGGGAAAAGACCTTTTAAGTTGGAGGTCTATAGGCTTATTATTACTTTTATATCCTTACAAAGACAGCAGTTAATGATAAAGGACTCAGAAATAAAAGATGAGAGATCTCTGGGACATTGCTCTTTAAAGACAATAGTATAACACATGCTTAGCTGAACCAATGTATTATTATGGTTCTGCGCGGAATTTACCATTACAGTGGAATAAACAAGAGTAAACCATCTTTTTTTGTCTCATATTAGCCAGTGACAGCTTTTGAATGTCATGGACACAGAGTCTCTCCTGTTGCGACGTGCTCGCTGTTTTTTACCATGTGTAATTCGTATTTTTTAGACACGCATGTCGGCGTAATAACTAGTCATACCGCCATTAATCACGTATCGTCCTAAGTCACGTACCAGCCTCATAGAGGACATATTTAAGTTGAGGTTCTCCAACATCCATGGAATTTTGAGCTCTTCTTACTGAATTTTCATTCTTAACAGTGCTTATACCTTCTCTTGTCCTAACTGGAGATGATGTAAGAGCCACAGGGGTAAAATGAACAATACATTTTCTTGATCAACCAACCATTTGTGTTACCAAAGCTCAGTTAATCTAATCATTTATTAGTAGTAGGTATCTTTTGGGAGGATAACTTCTTTTGACTCAGGTTTACGGTCGCAGATACCGAAGCTGAATTTGTATACACAAAAATTGAAAAGTGAGTTGACCCTTTGCCGCTCCTTCAATTTCCGCTATTTATCTACCTTATCGCAAATGATGTTTTTAGTATCAAACCGATTTGTATTCGCTTAACCTATTTATGTCAATAGATTCAGTGGGTCACAGAGCATTTTTTCCTATCAAAAGTTAGAGGATATTAGTTGATGCCAATTTGAAAATGAAAAAAATCATAAGGCCAGCAGAATGACGACCACGAGTATTTTATTTGTCGATATTTAGACCCCCACGGGTCGTGTTGGCCCACGGTTTTATATTTGCAACCGCGTGGATATCAATGGTGGATTTATGCAAATCTGGCAAACGGCGCAATTTTTGTTGCATTAAAAAAACAATAATAAAAAAAAAACAAAATTCATTTACCAGAATTCTTCATCACTATATAAAGGTAACATAAACCGTCATATTTCTTTTTTTCCTCAACCGATGGACGTCCATTGGACTTAGGTCTCCTTAGTGGATCTCCACACCACACAATCTTGTGCTGCTTGGATCAAGTGACCCCCGCGACCTTTCTGAGGTTGTCAGTTCACCTCGTAGGGGGTCTACTGACGCTGCTATTTAGAGTTCGGGATCGCGATTCCCGTCACACCTTAAGGTTTTGGAGGAGGAGTAAGGGGGAGACTCGTCCCATTCGGTCTCCTCAATTGTCAATTGACAAACAATGGGCATTAGCACTGTTGTTGCAATATGGTTAGCAGTGCGATCGCCAACCCGCATGCCAAGCGTGGTAATTACTAGCAAGATCTAATGACTGGCTCGTTGGAGCAGTGGGTAGTGACCCTGCCTTCAGCTCCGCGGGTCGCGGGTTCGATTCCCGCCGAGGGCCAACATTTTCTATAAATGAATTTGTTGGTCTTTGAGCCTGGGTGTATATTTGTATTTAAGTATGTATTTAACAATTATATATGTATATATTCACCAGTTGTATGTCACCCATAACACAAGTATTAAGTTACTTACTTTGGGGACCGACGACCGTGTGTGTAAGTATCCCATATATTTATTTTATTTATTTAATGGTGTTACCATGATATTTACCTGAAATTATTATTATCTCACCACATGGTTTCATGTTTGAAAACTTTTTGTAGTAAGAATTTTATTTTATAGCCGTACTGTTTAATATGCATGAAGCTATTCAAGTTTATTTTCTCTTTGAACGCCTATACATTAATAGGCGTTTAATCGGTCTGTTTTCAAATATTCGCGAGCCTGTCCCTAATTAAGTTGTAATTATGAGTCAGCTAATATCGTTTATGTAGGCCGCGATTTGAATACTACTGACGCGATTAAATAAAGTGGTTCTTTATTTCTTTCTCTAAGCAACAGAGTATGTATTCATAACATTTTTTTGGCTTTTTTAAGGTACATAGTATTTATTATCATTAATATTACGAATTTTAGTATCAAGCCAATTCAAAGTATTTCACCTATGACGTCCTTTTTTATGACCGTTGACAAGTCTTGGCATTTTTTAAAATTATTGTTACACAAATTACTACACAAAAGAACTTTAAATTTAATTGTACCCGTAACTTCGTTCGCAACAACTTGACTGTTCCAATAGCCTCAACTATATCAAAATTAGGTTGTTTCTCGTTCTGAAGGAAGAAAGAAATATTTTTTTTACCTATATGTACTGTATATTAAGTGCACAGAAATTTAACAATATCAGTTCAGAGGATTGATCAGAAGAAGCCATAGGTAGCCGAAGCGTTATACACTAGCAGACAGAAAAATTCAAAATTCAAAATATTCTTTATTGAAATAAACTTGTAAACAAGTGCTTTTGAATCGTCGACTCTACTGCTGGTTCGGAAAGCTGTTCCTACCGAGAAGAGCCAGCAAGAAACTCGGCGGTTGCTCTTTTAAAAATATAATTCTTAATACTATTTACATTAAGTCGTTACTGTCTTGTACAGGTTCAAAGAGAGCTATATCCACACATTCTTATCTTCCAAATAATCCTCAAGAGTATAGTAGGCTTTCTGTATCAGCCTCTTTTTAACAGTGATTTTAAACTGATGTAATGGCAAAGCTGAAATTGATTGCGGAATTTTATTATAGAATCTTATACCAAAACCCACAAACGAATTACGTACTTTTGCAAGGCGCAAAGCTGGAGCCGCAAGCTTATGTCGGTTCCTGCTTTGTGTATTGTATACATCACCTATCGTTTTATAAAGAATAAAAAAATTTTTAGAAAGATAGACAGTTTCTCGCAGTAATAATATAGAATGAAAGCTGGCTATACCATGTTATGAATAGAAAATCAAAGGCCTTCATGCTTAGTGGGTGGACGACGGACATACGACTTTCGCAGTGACCGTAACAGTAATTTATTTGATTTCAAATTTAATTCAAAAACTCATAACCTTTTTTTTTTATATTAAGTAAAAACTTTGTGGGTGTTACATAAACTTTGCACCCTAAGATAAAAAGCATACAAATGGAAAAGCGTATTACGTATAAAATTATGGCAAAAAATTTAAAAGATAATGTTTACATTACAAAAATAGCCAGTCATTTCAAAAAAATAGCGGGCCCTATCTCTAATGGGCTCGCAGCATTATCTTCATTAGGATTGAAGCGGGCCCGTTTCTCGGCTTATTTTTGGCCCGATCACGTTACTGAGTGAATGATGTCGATTATCCCGCAAAGATCAGCGAAAATGTGCCGGCAGATAACGTACATAAGTCTTTCATTGCCAATCTTTATACATCTTCAAAGTACATAATAAAATTATTTTGCTATAACCCGCGAAAAAGTAAAATTTGTAAAAACACATGCACAAATCGCAAAGCTTTGGGATTTTGTCATGTGTATTTACGAACTTTGTATTTATCGGGTATGTAAACAGTCCACTCTACATTTAGCATTATATATACATATTTTCTATTTAGTTTATCGCGGATTATAGCAAAGTAACTTTATTATTACTTTGTATTATGCATCTCCGCAAAGTAACACCTAATTCTATAAATTACTTTATAAATCTGTTTTCCCTATTTTGCATCACTTTATGAATGTTAAAGGCAGTGACGTATCTTAAGCTTTGGGGTTGATGGCTCGATTTCCATCAAGGGCCGATATTAACTGAAAAGCAATTTTTTTTTTTTTTTAAATGTGTATATATTTAACAGTTGTCTGTTACTCATAACACAAGTATTCAGTTACTCGCTCTGGGGATGTCGTGTCTGATTTTACCATATTATATAGGAAATAACAGAAAACAATATGTGAGTGGTTAGGCATGGCCGATATTATGCAACTACGATCCATTATATATTATTATATTGTATAGGAAATAACAGAAAACACTAAGTGAGTGATTAAGTTTGGCCATAACTAACCAATATTAAACAGTACAGATCGCTGAACCGTAACCAATGACACAGAGTCATTTTTATCCCACCGCTGGGCGTAGGCCTCCTCTTTTCGTTTTTTGAGAGAAGGGTGGGAGTTAATCTTAGCTCCCTTTTTCAGCGTTGCTCAAATTTGGATTGGTCGAAATTATAAAATTTAATATACTAATTATAATATAAAATAAATTTAAAAAAATGTTATACAAATCACCGAAATACATATGCCTAGAATTCTCTTGAGATATGATGGTCTCCTCACAATGCATTGTTTCACGGAAAAGCGTGCAATAAATGGTAATTATCAATCAGATTTTAACAGAAAAATTATTGAGTGCGGGGCTTAGAAACCTCGGTATCGCACTGTATTACCGGCTATCACAGCTTAAACATAGGTAATTGCCTAAATATTCCACGCTTTCTCACAATTCGACGTTGAAGTAAAGTCACAAAAATACGTTTCGTGAATTGTTGCGCCTATAATTCTACGGTATAACTCATAATTCTGAAGCTCATTTATTCCACTGGAGTGTAGTATTAATTAAATCATTAACACTACATAGTACTATGACCACTCTAGACGGTCGTTAAACACTTCGTTCTCAGTTAACGCTTTGAAATTGTTACCTTTTGCGTTCATTATACCGTTACGTGCTTGTTTCAAAGGGATTGCAGAAGAAAAATAATATTTGAGAACGTGAACTCAAATTATATTATACAAAGTGTACCGCGACTTTGTTTAATTTAAAATCTTATATAATAGCCTTGTAGTAGTATCCAGCTGAGTAGAATAGACCACCCTTATTTCTTACCGAGGTGTCGTAAAAGGCGACTAAGATAAGTTGACTCACTGTGTGGTATCCGGTTTAGTAGAATAGACCGCCCTCTTTCTTACCGAGATGTTGTAAAATACGACTAAGGTAAGTTGACAAGCAGGCGGCCGGTCGTAAAAACACAGACAAATCATGTTTATAACGTGTTGTGCCGACCCCACTTAGAGTGGGATAAGGGCAGGAGGACGACGAATATATTGTTACAACATGTTTTTAATACAACCTCCTTCATAGAGTTGGCGATTAATATGAAAAAGCATTGTGGCTGTCATATTTTTATGTGTCATTCATTGAGTTGTTGCGAAAGAGTAAATGGGTTGACTTCGGGAAAACTGCTTTTTATTTATTGAATAAGAATAAAGGAGAAATATCGCCGTTTATTATATTAATATTAAATACGATATTTTCATTATTTTTTACGATAGAAATAAGAAGCGTTTTTCATTTGTCAAAATCAATTTAATTTCTTTCTCTTTTTTTGACAACATAAAACCTCCGCGCTATTAACATTTATTTAAAAATGTAGTAGCGCCTCTCCGCACCTCTCCGCTCCGCTCCGCACCTCTCCGCACCGCTCCGCACCTCACCTCACCTCTCCGCACCACTCCCATCTTGTCCCCATTATTACTTCCTTTACAATATGTTATATAATGTATAATGGTCGGGATTCGAATGCACGACCTCTTGATCGCAAGTCCGTTATCTTAACCATTCCGCTACCGCTGCCTTGATCGATTAAACCAATACATGCTTTTTATTATTGACTGGCCGTTGGCGGAGTGGGTGATCCTGCCTTCAGCTCCACAGGTCGCGGGTTCGATTGTATTAAAAATTGTCTATATATTCTCCATTTGTCTGTTACCCATAACACAAGTATTAAGTTACTTATTTTGGGGACGGACGACCGTGTGTGTAAGTGTCCCATATACATATCTATTTTTGTATTTATTACTATTTTTTTTTATTTACATCAAAAATGTACAAGTGATATCTATCTTAAATTACTTAAAGGCTACAAATCATGCCCACGTGGAATGGCCCTAAAGAATGCTGGCAGCGTTGCCGCGCTGAATCGCTAAGCTGATTCTTTGTGCGAAAAAGAAGCCAGCCCTCTTGTCACCCGAAGAGGCAATTAACCGAGGTATTAAAACGAAATTTTTCACATTTTGACTTCATGGGTCCATAAGGGTCTCAACTGCAAACGGCACAAATATATAACTCTCGATGAGAGATGCATAATTCTCCAGCTCCAAAGCTAAAGCTCCAGGTCTTGACGCTGTTTCCCTGATATTGGACGAGGCTAACTATTATTTTTGCTGAATACAAAATTAGATAAATACGCCGTGTGGTATCCGGCTGAATAGAATAGTACCACCCTCTTTTCTTACCGAGGTGTCGTAAAAGGCGACTAAGGTAAGTCGACTCACCGTGTGGTATCCGGTTAAGTAGAATAGACCACCCTCTTTCTTACCGAGATGTCGTAAAATATGACTAAGGTAAGTTGACGTCAGGCAGGCGCATATTGTGTCCCACATTAGGGCCCGTCCACGTTCCCAAGGTTTTACTATTATTATTTTGACTGGATACAAAATTAGATAAATATTAACAGCAAAACCGAAACTCTTGTTCGCAAAAGCGTCGTTTTCATTATAACATTAACCCTACCAAGTTCCGTAATGACTACTCGAGACGATCGTTGAGACACTTTGTTCCCGTTTCGCGCTTTGTGAAGTTACCTTCACATTCATTATGCATTTCTCGGCATTGCCGGGGTGCATGGCGAACACGGAATATGCTAATGTCGATATATCGTGTGTAATTTTGTTCGTAAAAATGTCGAATGTGTTTGTAATATTTTTGGACATTTGTTCGCATAAAAATGTCGTATTAATAGTTATGTTTTCAGACATTTACTCCGTAATAAATGTTATTATTTAGCTCTTAAAATTATTCAATCCTTATTTTTATTTGATAATAAAATAACTAGCCAAAACATGTAATAACATTTTTAAAACATGTTGTGCCCATCCTATTTAGCGTAGGATAAGGGCAAGAGGATGATGTATAGTTAATAATAATGTGCTTTGGTTTCATCATCGTTCTCCTGCTCTTCTTCCACTATAAGTGGGGTCGTAGCAACATGTTTTAACCCTTCCTCGTCAACGTCATTCATAAACAAATAAACAAAAATTTGGCTAGTTATTTTGCGACCGGCCTAACGACAACTTACCTTAGTCGCCTTTTACGACACCTCGGGAAGAAATGAGGGTGAACTTTTCTACTCGGCCGGATACCACACGTCGGCTAAACTTATCACAGTCACCTTTTACGAAACTACGATAAGAAATGAGGGTGGTCTATGCTACTCAGCCGGATACCACGCGGCATTGGTTAAGTATTTTTTGTTATGAAAACATGCGATACACTAAGAAATAGCTAAAACATTTACAACGCAATACAAAATAAGTTATTCTGCATGAGTACCAAACTTTTACTTCGGAGGATTAGAAAATTGGGCTGTCAGTTGCAGCATTCTTGGCGTCGGCCCAGCTGACCAAATATTAAACCTTAGTCCATGATGAATTGGGCTTGTTACATGTCATGTTACTTACGTTTTAACGTTTAGCACCTGGTTGACCTTGCTCGGTTAATTTTTACAAAACTAAAAAAAATAATCTTCAAAAAAAAAATTAGCTTTATTAGCATCTACATTTTTCGAGTGTCCGTTCCCCGAATAAGCTACGCGGTCTTGACAGTTTCTGGCAAAAATAGTGTTTTATATTCAATATAAATTTAAGCATTTTTTAATGCCCAAAAACAGGGATAGACCGAATTTTTTTTTACATAAAACCTAGCTAGATCGATTTTTCAGAGATTCCGAAAATATATATCTATCTATCTATCTATACACACACACACACACACACACACACACACACACACACACACACACACACACACACACACTCATATATATATATATATATATAACTATTGAAATTATTTATCAAGTTTATATATATTCAACTTACAAGGTGTTCTTATTATTATATTATTCTATCTTCAGGTATCTCCGATTATGATTGCGTACAGCGCAGTTTTTCTTTTTTAGGAATACAGACAAACTAGATTTTAAAGAAATGCGTCATTAGTAAAACAGAAGATACTAAGGTTTGCATCGTTTATGTTTACTTGCCAAGCACAGCAACTCATACAAGTTGTCCCAATGTAAACGAAACCTTAGTAACATCCCATATATGCGAATATGTATAAAGGTATTTTATTGTCTGCTTTTTTACGCTAAATGAAAGCATCAAAAGAGAAAAAAGAGCGTTTGAAACATTTCAATATGCGGCAATAAAACAAAAATTAAATAGTTTTTACGCGTAAGCGCTCTACGTGTTCAAAATACTAACTAAAAACTATTCTTATATTTTATTTTTCGATTGTACAACACAAACTAAATGTATCGTTTTAGTGGTATCAAAGTTAACACCTGTTTTCGCATTTAAAAGATTTGTTTGGATTTCAAATATGGTGCGGTTTTGGAATACTGCACTCTATGTATTTAATGTTTATAATTTAGTCTCAATGTCGGTCAATAGTATGATATACAAAAAAATTAAAAATATATCAGCTATCAAGCGTTTAAATTTCAATCGTACAGTTTCCTCCAGGGATCGTCCTCGATTACATCAGATGCAGTATAAAGCGGGAATGCACTCGCGGGTGTATTTCGCCTTGCTTCCAACAGTTATGGTCTCTTTGTTTGCCGCAGTTCCGTTGCAGAGTGAGAATTATGTGATAGGACTTTCGAATCTTAGAAAAGAATGTTTTTACAAACATATAAAGGAATAGCATCAGAGTTAAGGAATGAAAGCAGAAAAAATGAAATAGAATCCCACCTAAATTGTTATAAGGCCAGGAGAATGATACTTTATCCTATGCATCACATTTCAATGTTAATAGCGAAAAAATAGTATATAATATTAACAATGAAAGAAGCTCATCTAATCATTAGTTTTATTTAATGGAACTAGGCTGATTTGCAAACATTATTCTACTTATTTAGTACTATTAATGACAACGTTAAAGTAATTAACTAAGGACAATAAAGGTAATATTACACATGACAAGCTTTCTTCCCTCTTGAAACCCTCACCACGTGCGCTACTAACTGCGCCTATTGTACTAATGACCATATCCATTACAGTTCAGCCATTTTATCTCGTCGTCTTAATGACGACGCCACAACTTGTCGTAATTAAAGGATATCCTATTTATGTTATGCTGTGTATTTATATAATTTGACGTTATATCTAAAGTCAAGTAATTTTTTTGTTTACAGCAAAAATGTACTAGTTATATCTATCTTAAATAACTTACACGCTAGGACGATACAAATCATGCCCACGTGGAATGGTCCCAAGAATGCTGGCAGCGTTTCCGCGCTGAATCACTAAGCTGATTCTTTGTGCGAAAAAGAAGCCAGCCCTCTTGAAGAGGCAATCAACCGAGGTGTTAAAACGGATAAATTTTTTTTTGCCCTTTCACTCCATGGCTCTACAGTCTCGACTGCAAACGGCACAAATATATAACTCTCAATGAGAGATACATACTTCCGCCGTTTGCCGGATTCGCCCATTTCTGCCGCAGCTCCAGGTCTTGACGCCGTTTCCCTTTCGTATAGGACGAGGCTAACGTATCAACGCATGTTGCGTCCCACATTAATTGTAAATATTTGACAAAATATTGAACTATGCGTTGCTTTGCGGAGATTCATATCATCATTCTCCTGCCGTTATCCCTCTCTAAGTGGCGTTGGTGCAATGTGTTTTTCGCTTCAATTCTCTCTTATCATTTGTCAACTCAGGCGCTATTTATTCCGTTCTGGCAACATACATATTCACTACACTATAGAGGCAAACGAAGCTATTATCTCTTTTATAAGATGCATTAGCCACATCATAGACAACCTTAAATGCTACAATAACACACGATTACTACATACTATACACCATTATTAACAACTGTTTCGCTAAACAATATATCTATCATCATCATATAAGAACAACACTAAACCATCACTCTTAGAAACATCGGACCATTTCATACCTCCCACAATATTTGTTCGATTTTCATTGCCCAGCAGTCTGATCCACACAATACGATATCTCATCGAATCAATGACCGTTTTATAAATTATTCCCCAAACTTTAAGAGGCGTTAGGGATTCGTATATTATTCCTGAGACTTGTTGCCACTTCATCCATCCTGCATTCATTCTTTTACTTATGTCTCGATCAATTTCACCGTCGTTCTGTAAAAGCGAACCAAGAGAAAAGCGAAGATCTATAATACAACCGTAACGATAATATTATTTTATCATTACTTTTGATTTATTCTTTTATTTAGCACACCACGCTTTGAATGGAAGCTTGATAAAGTAAACTTGATCACAATAAGAAGAATTCTATAATAGCTGATGGTAGTAATCAAAGGGTAGAAAATCCATCTACTGCAAGATGGAATGTTGTTCGGTCTTAAGCGCTCAGACCTGGTTTAGAAAAACGCTAGATTCAGAGGCACCAAAACGGCATGGAAATCCCTTAAAACACTTGAATATAAAATGTATAGCAGCAGTAGACAATCGGCGCTTGAAAAGAAAAGAAGGATATTTAGAACAACAAATGTGCTGCACTCTATGCTCAAATTAGGGTATTATTTAATGCTGGTTTTCAGTTGCAACCATACTCAGAGCCTTTTCTTCTATTCTATTTCTTTATTCTTCTATTCTAGATTCTATAGATAATTTTATCCATGAAAGTCGGTCTCGTTATTATCATACTTTGTTAACCATGTGAATAATCTCCTTTAAGCATTTCTTAAAATGTCTTCATATCGCGCAATATTATTTATTGTAATCTAAAAGTTGGAAAACTTTTATAACTTTTATTATTTACACATATTTCTCATTCTGCTGAGGAAAAACTTCTAGCAACTATTTTTGGGGTAAAAATTTCTATCTGTCGATGACGAACGCATTTTATGTTATTTAGTCCACGATTTAGAAACAATCCGACATTTGTTATAGATTTTATCTGCATACTTCTGAAACTAACCTGACGTAAATATAAAACTAACTGCAAACTGCGTATTAAAGTTATGTTAGATGTTTTCCATTCTGTTATTATATTATATTTCATTCTTCTACCGGTTTTTCATAGTTGGCAGAACATTTAGAGGTTCTATTACGTAACGAAGTCAACAATTTTTATATTATAAGTGGTCAAATAACCCGTCAATTTATCTACGTTTCCTTCCTTCCTACCCTTATCCCACTCTAAGTGGGGTCGGAACAACATCTTATGAACATGTTATCACATGATTTGGCTATGTAATTTACGACCGGCTGCCTGCCTGACATCAAATTACTTTAGTCGTCTTTTATAATACACCTCGGTAAGAAATGAGGGCGATGGTGGTGGTAAGAAATGAGGGCGGAACTTAATCGAATACCACACGGTGGGTCAACTTACTTTAGTTGCCTTTTACGACACCTCGGTAAGAAATGAGAGTGATCTATTCTACTCAGCCGTATACCACATGGCGGGTCGACTTACCTTAGTCGCTTTTTACGAAATACGAAAACGAACCTCGGTAAGAAATGAGGGTGGTACTGTTCTATTCAGCCGGATACACGGCGTTAGTTTATCTACATTATATATGAATAATCTATAATAAAACATCGATTTTGCATCTCAAAGTAGAGTGCACGCTTTGGTAAACACAAGTTATCATACCGTTATTTTAGTTCTTGGGCGAATAATTTTATCGAAAATTTATGTAAAAGAGACTTCCTACACAGTCTCCGTCAAAGTTTGCTGCATATATTAAGTGTATGGACTGAGTCTTATAGTTTTTAGGTCACGCTTTGCATGTACCAAGTTGCGATGGTTCGAGAATAAATTGATTTTCACAACCGATTTGGAACTTTAATCTTTTCTAGTTAGTAGTTAACGCAGCGATTTTTGTCAAACTATTGAATTTAACTTTAAGATGAGAAGTGCCAGACTAAGTTGGTATGGTCATGTAATGAGGAGGGATGAAAATCATGACCAAAAGAGTTTTAAATATGAATGATGGATGTATGGCTAGAGGAAGGCCGAAAAAAAGAAGGATGGATTGTGTGAAAAATGATATGCATGTAAGAGGAGTTGACGAATGAGAGGAGAATAGAAAAAGAAGACATATTGTGCCGACCCCGCTTAGAGTGGGATAAGGGTAGGAGAATGATGATTGAATTTAACTTTCTCAAACTGTAGTATATCCAGAAGTTTCTATTTCGATAAAACTACTAACATAATTCTCTTTTTTTTTGGCAGGAAACAACTCCTTATACTGCTCGACGGGGACAGGCGACGGTTATGTCGGACTCGCACCGACTAAAACGACCTGTGTGCTCCACCAAGCTGCCGATGGTAAGGACAGGGTATCGATGTACACATTGCCCCCATCCCCGCCGAAAGCAGCTCTGATCCCAGAGAACACCTCCTCCGGAAAGGGACCCCTCGAAAGAGAAACCTCCTTCCGCTAACCGATGCATCGGGAGCACCCGATGCACCGTCAGTCATTTGAATAGGACACTTTTTTGAGTTTACTTAACATTCCCTCTGAATATCTGACACGCTCGAATAACTTTTTTTTTCCTACCCCTTTTTACGGCTACCCTCCACTAATTACTCGTCAGATTAATATCGGTCAGTTATCACAAGAACATAGCGTGTATACAATATGAATATCTGACGCGCTCGAGTATGTCTATGTTACTGTTTTTCGAGACTTAATTTTTACAATTCTATAGGTCGCCATGACGCTTTAGTCACTGCAAATTTAACATCCCGGGCTCCCCTACTATAATCAACAGTATAGCTCATATTAGCTCTATATTAGCCACTTTTTAACAGTGTTTTCAAACTGCTGTAATTATAAAGTTAAAATTGCTTGCAGAATTTTATTATTGATCGTATATATTATTATTACTTATATTACTTGTATACATAATGATTAACATACACGTAAATGTAATTTAGATCCTTGTTATGTCACATCTAAAGAGAATCGCTAAACAAGCCGGATTTGAATAAAACATAACCCGAGCTCCAACCTCAAAGTAAGAATAATAAATAAACATTCCGCCATGATATAATCACTCTTTGAGCATTTGAACGTATAATTTGTTACAACTCTACCGTCCTGCTACTATCCCACTGTTGGGCAGTGGCCCACTCTCCGCTTTGATAGCAGAATTGGAGCCCAGATCTACGGCGCTGCTTGGTATCCTTGAGAGACGTAAACTGAAAGAGAGTGGTTTGAATACACCAGAAGTCCGCAGGCACTATTCGGAACTTAGCGCAGATGTGCAGCGTCGATGCCGAAAAGACAAAACGGATCAGATCAATAAAATCTGTGAAGATCTAGAACGACATTCGGTCAAAAACGAAACAAAAGACCTCTTTCGTAAAGTTAAAGACCTTACAAGAACTCGCTCTATTAAGACCTCTGCAATCAAGGATGAAAGAGGGTTCTTGATAACAGAAACAACAGAAGTTCTGGAGCGATGGAAAAGATATTGCGCGACTTTGTACGACAATCACACTCAAGATTCAACAACAATAACTTGGAGCATTGGAGATCGAGAACCAGACATACTTCCTTCAGAAGTTGAGAGGGCTACAAAATGTCTCAAACAGGACAAGTCCCCAGGAAAGGATGCCATACCAGCCGAACTCCTAAAGAATCTTGGTTCAGAAGGCATTTCGATCATGACGAAAATCTGTAACTTGGTACGGGATGTTGGCCAGAAGATTGGACTGAGTCAGTCCTTATCCCTTTACATAAAAAAGGATCCACCACCGAATGCGGCAACTATAGGACCATCTCCCTAATTTCACACGCTAGTAAAATCTTTCTGCATGTGCTCAACCATCGTTTAAAAAGTTTTCTTGACCGCCAGATACCTGATGAACAGGCAGGATTTGTGAAAGGAAAAGGAACAAGAGAACAGATCCTCAACATCAGACAGATCATAGAAAAAAGCAGAGAATTTAACAATCCTGTTGCGTTGTGCTTTATAGACTACAACAAGGCTTTTGACTGTGTGGAGTGGAGTAAGCTTTGGATGGTGTTGAAAGAAATGGGAGTGCCTCATCACCTTGTCTGTCTGATCCGAAATTTATACTGCAACAATCAATCTTTTATAAAAATTGAAACTGAGTGTTCCAACATGTTTCAAATCAGAAAAGGCGTACGGCAGGGTTGCATCCTCTCTCCCATGTTGTTTAATATTTATAGCGAGTACATAATTCGCAAAACAATAGAGGATTGGGAGAAGGGATTTCCACTGGGTGGAAGACGGATCTGCAATCTTAGGTATGCTGATGACACAGTCCTCCTTACCACCTCGATGGAAGACATGAAGGAACTCTTACGAAAATTAGAGATGGAGAGCATAAATTTGGGTCTGACAATTAACAAGAGCAAGACCAAGTTGATGATAGTTGACCGCGCTGGTGAGTTTGCCAACACCAACATAATACCCTCTATTGAAGTTGTGGAGAGTTATGTTTATCTCGGTTCCCAAATCTGTAACGACGGTAGTTGTGTTCCAGAAATTAAGCGACGCATTGCAATGGCAAAAAGTGCCATGACTCGTTTAACAAGATTGTGGAAGAATAGAGGTATTTCGCTTACAACAAAGAGTCGGCTTGTGCATGCCCTAATCTTCCCAATCTTCATGTATGGAGTGGAAACATGGACCATAAAAGCGAGAGAAAGACAAAGAATAGATGCTTTCGAAATGTGGTGCTGGAGGCGGATGATGCGAATCTCGTGGACTGCCAAGCGCACAAATGCATCTATTCTTTCGCACCTCAAAATAAAGACGCGCCTCTCCTCCATATGCTATAAACGCCTTCTGGAATACTTCGGACATATCATGCGGCGTGGTGACGATGCCCTTGAGAAGCTCATAGTGACAGGCAACACCGAAGGAAAAAGATCAAGAGGCCGCTCGCCGACTAGGTGGTCTGACCAATTGCGCCAGTCTAGCACGAAACACTTTTATGAGGTAACAATGGTGGCCACTAATAGAAGCCGATGGAAAAAATTAATCCAATCGAGATTGGAGTCTAGCCAGGACCACGATCTTCAGTAATGAAGAAGCGACTGGAGAGAGAGAGATATATTTGTTATTTTAACTCAGTTGTAGAATCGCTTGGTAATCTGCGAAACGCAGAGAAAATTTGCTTTAATAAACCTAAAGTATAACCCCTCCGAAACCGCACAACTACGTTACTAAAGCACTTTTCATTTTCCCTGGAGCTTGAGAAAATAGCAATCTCTTACTGAAAATAAATTTTCCAGATACAGTCTAAGGGCGTTTAAAGACTTAGGAACAAAATCCCTTTAATTTCTAGTCAAATTATATCCTTTTAATAATAATATAGCCTTTATTAACTCCTTAAATATATACATAAATTTTTACATATATTATCATGTCAAAACATTTATATTTTTTTATTTTTATTATTAATAAAATTTTTAAAATAAATTTATTTATGTCATTTTTGTAGTTATTATATGTAGGACCTCTCTCGAGTAAAGGCCTCCTCCATATGACTCCAAGTATCTCTATTTGTGGCTGTAGATACCCACTGGATTCCTGCCCGTTTTGCTATCTCATCCTCCCATCTTTCGACTGGTCTTCCCCTTTTTCTTTGGCCTGATGGCCCGTTCCAATTTATTACTCTTTTGTCCATCTCTCGTCGCTCATGCGCGCTACATGGCCGGCCCATTTCCATTTGAGTTTCTTACAGTGTTGCAAAGCGTCAATAACATCGGTCAATTTTCTTATATCGTAATTCCTTTTTTATCTTTCTTATTTATGTTCAGTATACTCCTTTCCATCGCCCTGTGTCATGTCTGGATTTTGTTTTTTGTGAAATTATTGAAAATCCACGTTTGACTGGCGTAAGAGAGACAATCCTTTTAATATAAATATCTATTTTTCTAGATATATGAATATCTTCTTCTTCTTCTTCTTCTTCTTCTTCTTCTTCTTTGTCAACCGATGGACGTCCACTGCTGGACATAGGTCTCTTCATGGGATCTCCATACCACACGATCTTGTGCCGCTTGGACCCAGCGGCTCCCCACGACCTTTTTAAGGTCGTCAGTCCATCTCGTGGGGGGTCTACCGACACTGCGTTTTCCGGTGCGGGGTCGCCATTCCAACACCTTGAGACCCCAACGTCAATCGGTTCTACGCACTATGTGCCCCGCCCATCGCCACTTCAGCTTCGCGACCCGCTGAATATGAATATGATTAAATAATATTCGTATATCTAAAAAAATATATTTACAAATATTAAAGACAAACAATGGATGTTAAAAGACACATTGAAATCAAATGCTCCATCTAACTTATTTTCCTTACTACTTTATATAGGAAGGACGCTGAAGGACTTGGTTAATAATTATAACCAACCAGCTAGTTTTGTCTTGAAATCATCATTATCCTGCCCTTATCCCATTCTAAGAGGCGTCGGCACAACATGTTTTAAGCACGTTGTTAATTGATTAGGCTAGTTATAAAACCAGCCGTCTGCCTGACGTTAACTCACCTTAGTCGCCTTTTACGATAGCCCGATAAGAGATCAGGGCGGTCTATTCTATTCAGCCGGATACCACACGGTGGATCAACTTAACTTAGTCGCCTTTACAACATCTCTATAAGAAATAAGGGTGATCTATTCTATTAAGTCGGATACTACACAGCGGGTATAATATAATAGATGTAGGTATCACAGCAGGACCGTGTGACTATTTCGAGGAGGTCACAGGTTCAAATCCAGGGCAGAGTGTGATCAATGAGTTTTTCTGTAATATGTGTAACCTACCAATCCACATTGATGGACTGTGGTAGGTCCTAAGCTACAACCCTTCTTTTCAAATAGGAGAAAAAGAGGCAAATGTCCAGCTGTGGGAGAGTAACAGGTACTTAACACATTTCCTAGTGAACACACACATAATAAAGACATTAAGGTTAGAATTACATTATGTTACAGTACTTACATCAGGTACATTACGGTTAAACTTATCACTGAATTTACTCTAATATACGCAATATTTCCTAATGTTCCTAAATGAATATCGAAACCGCATATTTTGCTTTATGTGAGGCGTCATAGAGGTCATCAACAAACTATTTGAAATGCCTACAAATACCCACAAACTTCGAATATTAATTAGGCAAATCGGAACTCGCATCATAACGCTCCGCGTCACGTATTTGAATCGAAAAGCGTCATTGCGAACGCATCGGACGAGCATTTGGTTTGTGGCCAAATCATATTTAAGGCTAATCCGTGTAAGCGCTGAACGCGTGGACACAATGTGTTTACGGCATTTTGTATGCAGAAACCATAGTTTATAGTTCCGTAGGATAATCTGTTTGTTTTTGATTTAAACAATAAATCCGCTTCACTTAAGGATATCGCTTTAAATATTTTTTGTTACTAATATTATAAAATATTATATTTAATTTGTAACCAATGGATGTCATACTGTAGGATAAGCCGTATGGTATTCGGCTGAGTAAAATAGACCACCCTAATTTCTTACCGAGGTGTCGCAAAAGCCGACTAACGTAAGATGACCCACCGTGTGGTATCCGATTGATTAGAATAGACCACCGTCTTTTTTACTGAGGTGTCGTAAAAAAGGACTAAGGTAAGTTGACGTTAGGTAGGTGGCCTGAAAAAGAAATGAAATGTTGAAAACTATTCATAAGATAACAGTTAAAAGTACCCAATAAAAACCTTGAGACAGAAAATAGCAAATTAAGTTTATCTTTTCTTCGTCAATAAATACTAAAAAGGCATAACCACGTACTATTAATTCGTTTGAAATTGGACGGACGCTTCAAATTTCATTTTCACAATAAAACTTAGAAAGCGCAGTTGTTAATTTATTTTACAAACTCTAATAACGTAAAATTTCTCCCCGACGCTATATTCTGAGATGCTGAGCGTTTTACTACAATGTCCTACAATTTAAAGGACAGGGGAGTCTTTTCATTTGCATATACATGTATGCACGAGTGGATAATTTTAGACAAAAGCGCGCTATAATTATAGCTTTTGTTTCATGTTGTTTTAGGAAAAAAATGTGTGTCTCGTTACGAATGTTTTTCATTGCATTCCACAGTTTTGATTGTGCTAAAATTAATTAAACAAAAGTGCGTGTAAACGTGAGTGTGTATGTGCTTCCGTGTGGTATCCAGCTGAGTAGAATAGACCACCCTCATTTCTTACCGAGGTGTCGTAAAAGGCGACTAAGTTAGGTCGACCCGCCGTGTGGTATCCGGCTGAGTAGAATAGACCACCCTCATTTCTTACCGAGGTGTCGTAAAAGGCGACTAAGGTAAGTTGACCCACCGTGTGGTATCCGGTTGAGTAAAATAGACCACCCTCTTTCTTACCGAGGAGTCGTAAAATACGACTAAGGTATGTTGACGTCAGGCAGGCGGCCGGTCGTAAAATACGTAGCCAAATCATATGACAACATGTTTGTAACATGTTGTGCCGACCCCACTTAGAGTGGGATAAGGGCAGGAGGATGATTAAAAATATTATAGGATTTTTCAAGAACTACGAAAGTTGTGCACAATTTTCACAACAAAACATTTACGATGTGCCTCAAAAGCGCTGTGGCGTTGGTTATTGAATTTTAAAAATCCTATCGAATTTAAAATTTTTGAATGGAATAAGTGTTCGGAATTTTAAAATCCTAACGATTTTAAAATCCTAACGATTTTAAAATTCCAATCACTCCGCCTACAACGTGGATGCTTCAAACTAAGGAAAAACTTTGATAAATGTACGTTTATTTCCGTTCATCCAACGCAAACTTAAAAATACTTCAACTGAAAGTCCCATAAAAATTTCTATAACTTTACTGCCAAGTAAGAGGTGACTTGGGTTTGTAAAAGTTTTTCGATTAAGCACTTAGAACCAATTTTTATCGACTATAAAAGCTCGCGCAAACAAATAGACTGTGGTTTAATAAAGAAAAAGAAAAATTTCCCGAAATCATATTCAGCTCTTGTAAAATTAGCTTGTACGTTTTAAGATTTAATAAATGTGATAACAAAAACTTTAAAAGCTATTCTTTCGGAAATGTACACAATAATTTTCTAAAACTATGACGCAACAAATATTTCCAATTTTCATACAAAATTTCCATGCTTTTTTTACCTCTTCAATGTATGATACAAAGAAAGAACCTCTAAAAGACCTCGTTAATTGTAATAGTCAACTAGTCAATTTAGTCTGACTTGAAATGATTTTTTTGATTTTAAAGAGATTTAAGTTTGGGGATGCATATTCAAATACAATTTCAAAATATTATTTATTCAAGTAAACTTTCTACAGGTGCTTTTGAATCGTCAACTTTACTGCTACGGTGAAGAGTCAGCAAGTAACTCGGCGGTTGCTCTTTTAAAAATATAATTCTTATTACAAGACAGTAATAGCTACATTTAATTAATTTAGCTATTACAGCCTTGTACAGGATCGAAGAGTAGCTATGTCCACGCATTCTTCTAACTAAATAATCCTAAATAGTATTTTATCAATAGGCTTTCTCTATTAGCCTTTTATTAATAGAGTTTTTAAACTGCTATACATTCTTCGTTTTTTGCATTCATTTTGGTTTCAAATAGATTTCAATGCGGTTACAATTAGCCTATTGAATTGTAATATAGAAAA
The DNA here is from genome assembly GCA_947086495.1 of Morpho achilles. Classification (NCBI taxonomy): domain Eukaryota; kingdom Metazoa; phylum Arthropoda; class Insecta; order Lepidoptera; family Nymphalidae; genus Morpho; species Morpho achilles. The sequence continues at coordinate 15,704,575 of CAMTZB010000003.1, read as the reverse complement.
TTACGTAAAATAAAAGAAGTCATGTGAAAAAATTTCATTTCTTTGATATCAACTTCGTTCAAGATAACCCTATGTCGCAGAATCCCCAGGGATCGGCTTTACAAAATCGTGTGATCGCATTAAATAAAGCCTGGATATACAACGATTGCACTGTATTAAACTGATATAAGAAAATATATTGTTTGTTATTTAAAAATTAAAATTTGAAAATGGTGAATGAACATGTTGAAAATGAATAAGACCAGAGTAATAATTTTAGTGTTGTTAAATAGAAAAATATTTGTTATCTTAGTTTCAATTATTATTTTATTTAATATTTATTTATTATAGTTTGAGGTTATGTACATGTACAATTACTAGCTAAATACCATAATAACACATTAAAAAGATAGGATTTGTGGTGAAAATATAACAATAAACTATAATCATTTAAGTTCAAGTAAAATTTAATCAAATATAATTTTTGTTGTCAAAAAAACAGACGTTTCAAGAAAACGCATTCTTAAACGGTCTTTAGTTAGTAGTCTATGGCAACAAGTACGAAATAAATGACCATTAATTGACATGTATTGGAAAGTTTTATTTAATTTAATCCCATAGAAATTAAGCTAATGAAAAAATATTTTATTTCTAAACACAATTTTTAATATTTGAAAAGTCATTACAGTTAACAAAATCAAGTTTAATATATTTTCCGATACCTATTTTAAAATATTATGTTAACAAAAATATAATTTAAATAATGATTTTATACTTGAATATTCGTGGTTTGAAGACATAATTATAATGTATTAGTTTCGGGTACATAGCACGGTAATTTGTTTTGATTCGCCGATATTTCGCCGAGAGTTCCGTCGTGACCACGATCCATGCAACTGGGTCGAAATATCGGCGAATCAAAACAAATTACCGTGGTATGTACCCGAAACTAATACATTATAATTATAACATAATTTAAATTTAATTTTTCGTATTTATACTAAAAACGTTGGAATCCAGCGCCGTACGTATAGGTAATAAAAAAAAAACAATTTGACAGTTGATTCGTTACGTATAAATGTTATTATTAAATAAGTTTTCTAACACGTTTCCAAAGCTTATAATATTTGTAGAGATATTTAATTCCAGAAAACATAAGTAATTTTTCATGTATATAAAGTTTTTGCACTCCTTTTACTGCGCTATTTTAATATATATTTCATGTAAGTACGGGTTATTTACTAAAATTATCATATTAAGCTCTTGATCAAACGATAAATCCCTCTGATTCATCCCGGATCGATCTAATTTTTGTGATAGAGATATTTGAAGGTTTGGATGGTGACAGAAGCCACTCCAATTTCAAGACTACAGTCCACGCGAACGAAGTTGCGCGGGTAAAAGCTAGTTTGTAAATAAATGAATGAGCTGTTATCACTCAAATAATATCTTATGATCATTATGTTGCTATCGCTATTATGAAAATCATTTTGCTACCTCACAAAATATTCCGATCAACTTCTAGTAGTAAAATGTTTAAAAAGAAAAAAATACGTTTTTCCTTACATTTCAATATTGCCCCTTTACGAATCACTCGTTGTTCAAATTTGAATAGAGAGAAATCTATAAAACCTTAACTACCAAAGCAGTCCAATTAGATTTTTGTAAAAACTTCGACCCAGTTTCCAATGTGTAATCGAAATCTCAGAGGTAAATTTTGCTTCAGTGCTGTAATATTCAGTTATATAAAAGGAATAATAAATTTTAAGCATACCAATGTTCTTTACTATAAAGGCAATAATTTTCGTTACTGCCCAGAATTAAAAAAAAACCGTATTCTACATTAGTATCACAATACCTTTGAAAAAACATATTGAATGCGCGAAGATTCAATGCAGATTGGTAAGTTGCCCATCTCTAGAGATATACAGATTTTCTCACAATATTTTCGTTCACCTAAAAGCGCGTGGATAAATTGCAATTATCAATTAGACACATAAGATTTTTATTGAAAAACTCATTTGTTTCATCTCATATTCGTCTCATGAATGAGCTCATGAATAAGTGCTTCGGATGGATTCGTAACTAGTTGAGCTGACCCGTTAGAATTAGACCTGAGTATAGCCAGTTTCTATACATTAACTATGAATACTACACACGATAGTTTAAATGTAAATATTTACTACCCTAAATACAAAGATATTGTTAGATATAGGTATCCCACGAAAGCAGCGTAGAATGACTTAGCTTCTTTCATTTTACCAAAGGAGGAAGAAAATACTGCGCAGCAATGAGATGGTAACAGGTTATGCATTGCATGTATATTGTTAGTTTGTGTATATTTTATATTAACCACCAAATTCCTTCATTCTTTTAGGTTATAAAACATATCTAAGGTCGACTGGTAAATCGCTAGACAGCAATAAAGCCGCCTTATCGTACAATTCGTTTCAATTTATGTTTTCCTAGTTTTGTGTATATATTTTGTGTACCATAGACTTTTTACTATTTTGGATATCCCAGCTTTTGCTCTGGTAAATTAACAAATTTCATCACCCTTTTTCAAATGAGTTGATATTGTGTATATATTTTTTTCTAAATCACGGAAACGGCTGCAAAGATTTTCATGAATTTCAGCATGTGGGGGCTTTGAGGGTGGGGGTGGGGGGGGGGGTAGAAATCGATCTAGCTGGGTTATATTTAAAAAAAAAAAAGTTATCATAAAAATTTTATCCGTTTTCGACTTTTTGGCTTGTCAAACCTGGACCAGAAAAGTATAAAATCCGGGTTCGAGACCAACATGTTACCGGTGCTTTCTTACTTTCTTATTTTTTTTTTACTTGCATTTTTTTTATATCTTTTAAAAAAATTCCGAAAGGCTCGGTCATCCGGGATTACATTTAATACGTGTTATCGATTTGACATACAAAATTTCTGCATAGTGAGAACGGACGTTATCTCAGCGCGTATTCCCGACTTTATCGATGTCATGGTGGCTGACATGGGGTTTTGAGAGGGTAAAAACGGGCCGTGACTCATGATAACGGAGTTGACACGGACCTTTTTCATTGTGACAATTTTCGGCATAATTCCGTTTGGTTATTATCTTTGATACCATGAAGGCCATTTTAATAACAACTGTTATATATGTATAACTGCGTCCCGTTTCAACTGCGGTAGGAAAGATTATGTAAAATAAAAACGATCTTAGTTCGTAAATTAGAGACTTATAGGGTACCAAGTTAAAGATGGAAATTGATTTACAGAATTACTGAAATCCATAATACAAAATCATGCTCCTGCCAATTATCCCACTCTAAGTGGGGTCGGTATCACATGTTATACAAGTGCCTGCTTGACGTCAACTTACCTTAGTCGTATTTTACGACATCTCGGTAAGAAATACGGTTTGTCTATTTTACATAGCAGGATGCCAAACGTCAAGAGATCCATAATACTAAAATAATAAATTATTTTGCTATAATTCGTTTGTAAACGTTTTTTACGTCGAACGTACCTAATGCTTCTGTATTGTGATGAAGGTTAGTGCATATGTTTCTACGAATTCTGCATGTATCAGGTATGAAAACGAATAGTCCACTCTACATTCAGCATTACATATAATTTCTATTTACTTAATCGCGGATTATTTTAATATAATATTATAATTACTTTTGAAGAAAATCGAGTTTTGATTTTCTGTACGAGGATTGGATGAATAGATTTTCACGGAATAAAACGTATGTATATGGGTTCTTTTTTCTATCTTTCGATACCAATGGATTTTCCACGTTTTTGGATCCAGCAACTGTTAGGGTATTTTTTGAATTCATTTGTTTTCTAATGGGGTTCCTATCACTTTGGGACACCTTCAGATTCCTTAAACAACGTGCTCCTAAGTACGACCACTGTACCTTATATTTGTATGTACTTTATGAACTAAATTAATGAAATTACTTTCAGTTAACAATGGACATAATTCTCACAAAACATTAACAATTTGAAATTTGTCCCTACTCACCCAGACAAGGCATTACTAAAAGGCAGAGGTATTTTATGTACCTACACAAAACCATAAGTTAGTATGAGCGTACCTAGGGAATTTTATGACTGAATTAACATTGAGGACTTATGTTCTTATATGCGAAAATTTATATACTCAAAGCTTTGGGTAAGTTAAGTCTGACAGAATATGAGAATAAAGCTTCACTGTAGAGGTTTCACATCTCAGAATTAAATCAAACAACATACGTCTGTTCCAGCCAACATTTTCATATCGTCAGTGAGACGGTTGAACTTCCAAATTTGTTGCATGAAATTTGCACATTTTGCGTTGTAGCTGAAAGATGTGATATTCATATCTTGTGCGCATAACTTAGCCACTATTACGTGGTGGTTGATTTTTAGAGATTTATAAAGATTTTTCTTACATTTTTTGTAATTCTCAGTTTTTTAATATCAAGCTTGATTATTTCGCCGTGTAGCATCCAGCTGAGTAGAATAGACCACCCTTATTTCTTACCGGGTTGTCGTAAAAGGCTACTAAGGTAAGTTGACCTGCCGTGTGCCTTAGACATAATATAAACCCTAAATACTTTAGCCAAGAAATATATTATTTTTGTGCTTTTGTTTGCACTCACATTTTGATATGTTAACAATACATCCCTTACAAATTATCAAGCTCGATCATCGTCATTCCCCTGCCCTTATTTTACTATAATTGGGGTAGGGGTATAGTGGGGTATACAACATGTTATAAACATGTTGTCACATGATTTGGCTATGTATTTTACGACCGGCCGTCGGCCTGACATCAACTTACCTTAGTCGTATTTTGCGACACGTCGGTAAGAAACGAGAGTGGTCTATTCTACTCCACCGGAGACCACACGGCGGGTCAACTTCCCTTAGTCGCCTTTTACGACATATGGTTAAGAAATGAGGGTGGTCTATTCTACTCAACAGGACAGCACACGGCATATAGTATTGTATTAAAGCAGCAGTAGAGTTGACGAATAAAAGCACTTTTTTACAAGTTAATTTGAATAAAGAATATTTTGAATTCGAAAGTAGACACTTAGAAAATATTTATAATTTCAGCTTTGAATCATAAGAGATTATAGATGTAAGTACAATTTTCATAGGAATAACAACAACAGTTATAATTAATTTGTTAAGTCATTTAAAACATAGTTTTATACTTGTTTATTTTTTAGAAACAATTTTCCTGTTGATTGTACCCTGTCAAAACTTTAACTGCTTTCATAACAAAACTAAATCTATTATTACGGCAGTTACGATTTGTTCCATACAGTTTATATGCGAAAACTCATAAAAAGTTCGACGGAACAATAAAACCTGTACAATCAGTGTAAAAGCGTTAAACAAAGTATCCTCTTGAAGGGTTGGCGTGTCATTATTGTAATGGATTCCAGACTGTAAGGGACGACGTACAGTGAGTATATATGACACTAAGTAAAGAAAAAAGATAAACAGTTTAAGATCGGGTAATTTTGTGGTACATGCATGCATGTGGCTAGTGATGACCTACGGGTCAGAACTTTGGTCTTTATTTGTCGTCTTTCAATGATCGATTAACTTAAAATAAATAAATAAATATATGGGACACTTACACACACGGTCGTCCGTCCCCAAAGTAAGTAACTTAATACTTGTGTTATGGGTGACAGACAACTGGTGAATATATACTTAAAATATATTTTTTAAACACATACTTAAATACAAATATACACCCAGACTCAAAGACCAACAAATTCATTTATAGAAAATGAAGCCCTTGGCGGGAATCGACCCGCGACCCGCGCAGCTGAAGGCAGGGTCACTACCAACTGCGCCAACGGGCCAGTCACTTACTTAGCACTTATTTACTTATGTAAATAAACTTAGCTTTAAGTTTATTTATCTAATCAAAATTTGCAAGATTTGTAAATAGATTAAAATATACGCGTCTCGAAGTTTATGACGTAATCGCTGATGTACAAATTTGGAAGACCTGAAGGTAAACTAAAAGAAAATAAAAACTGTTATTTCATTCCCTAGTTATATAGACATAATGTGGAGGCAGTAGACCGATTTATCTAGGCACCAAAATGGTGTCGTGAAATGCCTGGTAAAGACGTATGTCCTGCATTAGATCGTTTATGTGTCGTGTTATAAAAGAAGCTGATATATAAATATCAAGAGGGGGTTAATTTTAATGTTAACGTTACCCTTTTTTTTAATACAGCTACCTCTCCCTTTCTCTCTACTGTATTATACGGAAGACGGAGCCTATCTCTAAGTTTCATTCATTCCATCTCCAGTTCTAACTTTCACTCCTCATACCAATCTCTCTTGTACCCTTACCAGCATATTGTACCTGGTCCTACTTTAGCTAAAATTTATATCCTACCTACTTCGTGCGTACTACTAAGCACAATCAAGAATTGTTAAGCATTAATCGAAATGCTATTGCAAAATTTGTTAAATTTATAAATTTGATAATTATTTAGAACCAATTTTCTTTTACCTCGCCTCTAATTAAAAGAAACGCAATTCTATTAAACATTAAAACTGAAAATTTAAAAAAAAACCTTAAATTAGAGTTCAGTGTACGCTGTAACTAAACATGATATTGAAAAGGGAGAAGTTTTTGTTATATGCGACAATAGAATACTTGCAGTAATAGGTCTCGGTCTAACATAAGAATCGTAATGAGCAAACATAAAATCGTATAAATCGAATAAAATTAACCATATACATACATATATTTAAAAAATATCATTTATTTTGAACACCTCCTATCCTATCCTAAACAAAAATTATCACCCTCATTTTTTACCGAGGTGTCATAAAAGGCTAAGGTAAGTTGACGTCGTAAAATAATTAGCCAAATATATGTGCTGAATTCATTTAGAGTGGGATAAGGGCTGAAGCGATAATCAGCAATAGAATTTAATCGTAAGAAATATAGTTTTTGATATTGCCAATACAAACTTAAAGCACTTAAGTACTTTAGGTAAAGTTTTCGGTACTTCGTTTGTATCTAAGTCACGAAACATGGTAGCTGTTCAAGTAGTTAACTATTTCTGCTAAAGTTGCGTTAATACAAGTATACAGTGGAGCAAACCAAACTCACCGCTCTATTATTGAAGCCTATTAAATGCTTGATTGATTCGGAAAGTATGTTTCATGGCTTATATATCGGTTGTTATATCGATGGGCTAATTGCGCAACTCATCATAAGAATTAATATAGAAAAAAAACGATATTTTACCTACTTATGCAAAAATAAAAAGCAATTCTCCCAAAGTCAACCCATTTAATATTTCTCAACAACTTAATTAAAATAATGATGGCCACAAAGTTTTTTTATATTTTTGACCAACTATATGAAGGAAATTGTATTAGAAACATGTTGTAACATTAGTTAAAGACGTTCGCAACGGTCAAAAGGTGTGAAAAAAATAATGACAGCAGAATGGTTTCAAGCCTCAGTAAGCATCTATGAATTTTATAATGTTAAGTTGCCTAATTAGTGCTTATTAATCTTTGCATATTAAATATAGTTTTCTAGATCTAAACTTGATCTTTAGAGTAATCTCCTAATCTGCATTTGCTAAATACTAGGTCGCCAATCTTGTAATTTTTTAATTTTAATAATTTTTTTTAAATCTCTTGTTTATTTGTCGAATTTTTTAAACAGCGTCTGATGTTCATCTGAATTAAATTTTCTTGCGAGAGTTAATGTGTATGTTTGAAATTTTAAATTGAAGGTTAAGATTGACCTTGAGTGAAAATGAAATTGTTTTGCTTTAATAAATCGCTTGTTAGCCATAAGTCCGCCTCACTACATAATTCACAATCGACATTCACAATATAATTGTGAATTTAGTTTTTTTTAGTACTATTGTAAATTCTGTGGTGTTCAATAAACAGTATTCTATCTATTCTATCTAATCCGCGATTAAGTAAATAGAAAATATTTATAATGCTAATTGTAGAGTAGACTATACCTGTTCATATTCAATACATGCGAGATTCGCAAAACACGCACTAAGCTCCACCACCGCCACCACAAGTACACACGTTCACTATCACAGACTCAACGATCGTTTCACGATCAACAACGATCATCAGGAGATAGACTCCACGACAAAATCGTGAGATTTTGTTGCAAAACGATTGTTACGTTTGTGATAGTGGGCGACAAAGATAAAATTTCCGTTGCATTATCAACAATTATTCTTTATATTTCTTTTCATGTACTACTAAAATCGATTCAAAATATACTCCAATAAACCATGTTTGTGCCTAGTGCGGACGGCGCCTAATTACTTGACAATAGTCTATGGATTTTCAAATTTTAAATCACGGCAAAATAAACACTACCTTTAGACAGCCGCTTGAGAGCCAACAACTTGCTGCTGCTTATTTAAACAAATTGTATTATTAAAACCAATCATTCAAATAAAGGATATTAAAAGAATAGACTTTTTTCTACTATGATCGAATTTATGTTTGAAATATCGAACAAACCGAATGTTATTAAAGAACGCTAATATAAATTAAGTTAAAAATAAATCCAGCTGTCACTGAGGCCGCACCTGAAAGCAGGCGTCTGAAATAAATAATTCTCTGTCAATGTCAGAAAAACGCACCTGTTACTGGCATTATGAGGATTTATCAAGCTGATACTAAATCTTATCTGTATTTTGTGTTATAGACAATAGAAACATATAGAGTTGTGGTTGTTTTTTTGTTTGTAAATTAAATAATAATGCTTTTTTAAAACCGTAGCTAGGTGACCTTAGGATAAAACATATTCGAACATAAGTGTATGCCAGGAAGCAAAAAAAAATATTGTAGTCAATTTCTACAGTTAATACCTAAGTGAGGTTCGAGATTGGGTTAAGACGTTGACTCACATAGTCGAAATAAAATGTTTTGGAAAATTTATATTTCTTCTTCTTGTGCTCTTAGCTTGCTTCTCTTCGTATACTTATTTTTCATATAAATTTCGAATAAATATAAATATATGGAACACTTACACACACGGTCGTCCGTCCCCAAAGTAAGTAATTTAATACTTGTGTTATGGGTGACAGACAACTGGTGAATATATACATATATTTATTTAAATACATACTTAAATACAAATATACACCCAGGCTCAAAGACCAACAAATTTATTGGCCCTCGAATGCCCCTTCAAAATGTTGGCCCTCGGCGAGATTCAAAGCCGCGACCCGCGGAGCTGAAGGCGGGGTCACTACCCACTGCACCAACGGACCAGTCAAATGAATGCAGTAATATCGATGGCAGCAAAGTAGATACGGACATCTACAAAATCGTCATTTTACAGGAGAGCACATTTAGTAAAAAATTGCGACCATTTTGAGAGTTATGCACCAATAAACATGAAATTTTCCGTAATACATTGAAATAACCTTCTTTATTGATTGCATAACAGATTTTATTGCTATATCGTTGTTTTGCTGAAATAATGCAGTTGTATTTTTTTACTCCGAAAAAACTTAGACGTAGAAGAAGATATCTGCCCGATATCCGTTTATACGTGGTAATTCAAAAGCCATCAGTTCAACCTCAAATATATAAAAAAATTGAGATAATAAAACTCCAGTAATATTTCTACAGATATTTAAATGAAATTTGAACAACGTGTTAAAACAGTTATCCTTTTTTTAACCCAATTATGAAGATGTCTTCATATACTTTGCATTCAAGATTTCACTAAACTTCATCTACGTCTATCTCTAAAATTTGTTTCTTTCCCAAATTGCCCAAATATTAACGATATTGGAATAATATTTTAATAAAAATGCATTAAATTAGGAGCTATGTTTCATTTATTTGTTAATTTGTTTTTTCTTCTTTTGTTTTTTTCTTTGTGTCACTCTGTTTAAAAAATGGAAAACATGAAATATCGCGTTATTTACGAGTATAGTTCCACCGTGGCACCAGTGCTGCAGAAACGGCTCGAAGGATTAATGATGTGTATGGTGACGGTGTCGCAAAAGAAAACACAGTGCGTTTTTGGTTCCAACGTTTTCGTACTGGAAATTTCGACCTGCAGAACAAGTCTCGTGGACGGCCGGAGACCAAAGTTGATAATGAAGAATTGAAGGCTATTGTGTAAGCGGATCCATCGCAAACCACGTCCGAGTTAGCTGCAGGCTCCGGTGTTAGTGATAAAACTATTCTAATCTACTTGAAGCAAATTGGGTAGGTGAAAAAGCTTGAAAGGTCGGTACCTCATGAATTGAGTGAAGCAAACCGACAAACGCGCGTCGACTGCTGCGTTACGTTACTCAACCGGCACAATAATGAAGGAGTTTTAAATCGAATCATTACCTGTGATGAAAAGTGGATCCTCTAATATAATCGGAAGCGCTCATCGCAATGGCTGAACCCTGGCGAACCAGCCAAATCCTGCCCTAAGCGAAAATTGACTAAAAAAAAGTTGCTAGTAAGTGTTTGGTGGACTAGTGCCGGTGTCGTTTACTATAGCTTTCTTAAATCTGGCCAGACGATTACGGCAGATATCTATTGTCAGCAACTGCAAACCATGATGGAAAAGCTAGCTGCTAAACAACCGAGGCTGGTCAATCGCTCTAGGCCACTGCTGCTTCAGGACAACGCTAGACCACACACTGCACAACAGACGGCTACCAAAATCAGAGGAGCTTCAATTAGAATGTCTTAGACATCCACCGTACTCTCCGGACCTTGCTCCAACAGATTACCATTTTTTTCGCAATTTGGATAACTACTTGCAAGGAAAAAAATTCAACTCCGATGGGGCAGTCCAAACCGCCTTAAAGATTTTATTGATTACCGCCCGAATGGTTTTTTTAGTAAGGAAATCAATGAACTACCTATGAGATGGCAAAAGTGCATACATAGCAATGGATGTACCATTGCCATTGCCAACCATTTCCCAATAAATTCCCATTGTTTAACATGATTACCTAAACCCCAAAATAAATCAAATACTTTTCCTCTTAATTCGTCACTTATTTTGGTGCAACATTTAAATTTACAGTTTTCGCATGGGGGCCGCATATTTTTCCGTTTTTGTTCTTTTCCATACCGTGATAGGTGTTTTTTACCGACATTTAGCAATAATTTTCTTCTTGTATTGATCCAATTCTCTTTTCTGCATTTTCTCCTTTCCTTTGTAACGTCAACTGTAAATTTACGACGTTTTCTGTTGACGAAGGTGAAGAGCATTCACTGGAAGCACCACTTGCTGATGATGCACTAGAATCAGTGGTTAAAATGGACGATGAAGAAATTTGTGGATTGAAGGGACTTAAAACATAATCCTCTGCAATAAGTTCCGGCAAATGTGATTCAGCTTCAAACGAAATACATTGAGGAGGCATAGGTGTAACAGAGCGTGATTGAGGATAAACAGTAAAATTTTCTGGACAAGCATTTGGATTACAATGTATTTCAGCAGAATTCGTAATAGATAACGCACTGCGCTGCTCACTTTTATCACGCAAAATCTGTTCAAGCGTGTCATTACCTAAGATCGGTAAGCTGTAAATAATAACCAATTATATAGTTTAAAAACGTACTATACATAATCTCAATCAGTTTTATTAAATGTCACTAACCTGCTTTTATCAAAAGACCCTATATCTAAATTGCCCTCAGTCACTGCTTGCAGATCACTTAGCTGAATTAAATCATTTTCTGTATCTGAACCTGAAAAAACTAAGAAGATTTTGAAAATAATGTGAAACAATGTGAAAAAATAGTATATCTAAAGATAAATCAATGAATTTCCAAATAAAAAAGCGAAATAATACATTCATAGATCAGGACATGTACAAAAAGTACGACGTATAAACGGACAAGTGGCAGATGTCCGTGTTTACGTTGGAATGTAACCTCAAAATAAATGTTATTACTTACGCTAAAATTTAATTATTAACAATAATATTTCAACTATTACATATTTCAACATTATAATAATAACATAACTGTCTAAGGCACTTACCTTCACAGGGATTTCGCATGGTATTTTTATAGTTTACCAAATCCGAAATCTCATTTATTTCCTTTTGTTCACCTTTTAGGCCCATATTTAATAGTAATTTATTCCTAGAGACACTCATTGTTTAAAAAAAACTGATATTTTAAGGATTTATTAAGGTATAATGCTTATTACAATATAAATTTAATTAAGAGGCACGAAAATCAAACCTTTACACACGAGAATGTGACAAGTGACTGATAGCTTTGTTAATAATCTGTCACAGCTCCGAAGTAAAGACGGACAAATTTAAATGTCCGTTTCTACTACGAAGTTTTTTTAAATTCGGTTGTAGATGTCTTTATTGACGTGCCAAATTTTCTTTATTATTTCGAAAATTGAAATAATTTTAATACAGATCTATAGAGGGTTGATTATAATGTACTTTTTTGTAAAAAAAGCATTTTCGCAAAAATGCAGATGTCCGTATCTACTTTGCTGCCATCGATATGTGTGTATGCGTATAATCTACGTAATTTTTAACATTAATATGAATATAAATATTTCAAGAATAGTAAAAAATAAACATTTTCTATTAACGTTACGTAAATGTAAAAAATTTCAAAAGTCAAATCTTTAAAGTTTACAAATTTTGGACATTGCAAGTTACTTTTATTATAAAGTTTCACTAGTTTCTTTGCTTTAACTGAGCATTTCTTCATGACTTTACTTGTTTCCACTTTCAAACAAGAAAAAAACACAACTCCGGGAAAACTTTAGGTTATTCCAATTGTGTACTGTTTTCCCCTCGGAAAAATATTTGTAATCAAAATTTTATATTTATGAACAAAAAAATTATGTTTTCGGTGAGTTACGTAAGACATTAAAAAATTTATTGGAAGAAATAATTTAGTTGAACTAGTCGTTATATTTTGTGGCACCCTCATTTACGAATAAATAAATGTTTCTAGTTCAAGCTTGTTACACGTGTTCGGAGTCAACATAAATGGTGGGGGTTGAACCGATTACTATATAACTATGCTTGTTTGAATAATTCGCTTTGCAACTTTGTCGAATATAATTTATTTACAGCAACAATGTACAAGTTATATCTATCTTAAATTACTTACACGCTAGGACTATACAAATCATGCCCACGTGGAATGTTCCCAAGAATGCTGGCAGCTTTTCCGCGCTGAATCTGAAAGTTGATTCTTTGTGCGAAAAAGGAGCCAGCCTTTTGCCGTGGAGTTTATCTCCTGATGATGCTTCAGTTGCGGGGTACAACGATTGTTGAGTTTATGATAGTAAACGTATGTCGTGCTTGTGTATTGTGGTGGCGGTTGTGAAAGTTTGTGCATGTGTTTTAACGTTACAAATTTTTTTTATTTACTTTATAGCGTATTATAGCAAAATAATTATATTATTACTTTTGTAGTCGTTATTTTTATTGGCTTTATTAGAAAATATTGGTACTCCCAATTTCATACCGCACATATTTATGTATAGAAAACTCATCTAAGGTTGTGGTCATGGTAAAAGTCATATGGTTTAGGATTCTTTTGGCCCTCATTTAACCATTACTGTTTCAATAGTTTCAATATCAAATAAAACGATTCTTAAAGAAAAAATAACTATTATCTTTGATTTCGCAAATCCTCAGTATCACGTGTTCATAATAGTCTTGTTATAAGCAAATTGGATCGGTTTCAAAGCAAATTTTGGACTGTAATAATTCAGTGGAATGTCGAATCATTTGAAATCAGATGCCACACGAATTGTTAAGGCTCATCCAGACAAAGACGATTCAAGTTAAGTTGCGTCTTAATCACAATGTGATAATAATCGGTCTCTTTTTAATGCGATGTAACGCTATCTCTATTTTTACTTAATTTTTTATTTGTGTTTACTGCACACTAACATCATCATCCTCCTGCCCTTATCCTACTGTAATTGGGGTCGGCACAACATGTTATAAACATGTTGTCACATGATTTGGCTATGTATATAACGACCGGCCGCCTGCCTGACATAAACTTACTATAGTCAACTGACCATTGACATAGTATTTTACGACACCTCAATAAGAAAGAGGGTGGTCTATTCTACTTAACCGGATACTATACGGTGGGTCAACTTACCTTAGTCACCTTTTACGACACCTCGATAAGAAATGAGGGTGGTCTATTCTACACAGCCGGACACTACACAGCCGGTTGACTTACTTTAGTCGCCTTTTACGTTACCTCGTTAAGAAATGAGAGTGGTACTATTCTATTCCGCCGGATACCACTCGGCGTACTAAAATCTGTTACTATACATTTATATAAATAGGTATAAATATTAAAACGAAAATTAAGTGTCTAGGTTTGTCTAGAATTATGGTAAATTACATTTTTTTTTTATACGATAATTATATCGTTCTAGGTCATAATCTGGAACTCACGTCTCAAGAATAATGTACAAATTTTAAATACTAAAGTAATCTGTTGTTCGTTGTAACGAAGACATTCCTTTATACTTATTAATATTTCAGACACAAATATTTGTATATATTTTTTGTGTATGTTTTACTTACAGTTAGTAAGTAATATATTTATTTAACGTGATATTAAAATATGTTACACATTCTTTAAGAATTCGTAATACTTAAAAAAATATATATTTATTTAAGAATTCGGAGTAAAGAGTCCTATGATGTGATGAAATTTTAACAGGCATATTTAGAAATAAACTAAATATTATAATCTTTTTAGAGTTAATGAAAATAAACAGGCAAAAAACATGTGACTTTGAAGCATTTGACATTGAACAATATATGACTTTGTTGGAGATTAAGCATTATTCTTTTTATTGGTACAATAATATTTTGGAAACATTGAACTGATGTCGAGTACAAATTGCATAGCGGTTCTTATGCAGTGGACTATATCAAAATAATCTTTTATTTCTTTTCTAAGTTAAATAATGGAAATAGTATCAACTGTTATAGTTATTATCCTGGGACTAACGTTTCTTTGTTACTGGTTACGTAGAAAAGGAGGTCGCGAGGGACCTTATTAACGAGAAAACATGTTGAGTAAACTGTTAACTTTTTAAGATATTTAATCCCAATCCAATTTAGTGGAATGTTAGAGAACGAAATTACAACATCTTTAAAATTTTGAAATGATAAATTTTTAAACGTTTTTTTCATTGCAATAAATAAAGATACATTGAAATATATAAAGTGAGAAAATATTTTATTTTTTAACTCGCTATATTCTATAATTTGAAAATTAAAATGGCCTTTAAATGATGAAATTAGTGCCGGCTCTTATTGTTTGGAGACTTAGTTTTATAATAAGTCATCATCATCCTCCTGCCCTTATCCCACTCTAAGTGGGGTCGGCACAACATGCTATAAACATGCTGTCACATGCTTTGGCTGCGTTTTTACGACCGGCCGCCTGCCTGATGTCAATTTACCTTAATTGTATTTTACGACACCTCGGAAAGAAAGTGGGTGGTCTATTTTACTAAACCGGATACCACACGGTGGGTCAACTTACCTAAGTCGCCTTTTACGACACCTCGGTCAGAAAAGAGGTTAGTCAATTCTACTCAGCCGGATAACACACGGCGGGTCGACTTACCTTAGTCGCCTTTTACGACACCTCAGCAAGAAATGAGGGTGGTACTATTCTATTCAGCCGAATACCACACGGCGTCACTATATTCTATAATATAATTTGAAAATTAAAATGGCCATTAAATGGTGAAGTTAGTGCCGGCTCTTATCAATTGGAATGATAACTTTAGCCATAGCAGTTGGAATACAACTAAATAAAATCTAA
This sequence comes from Morpho achilles, assembly GCA_947086495.1. Taxonomy (NCBI): domain Eukaryota; kingdom Metazoa; phylum Arthropoda; class Insecta; order Lepidoptera; family Nymphalidae; genus Morpho; species Morpho achilles. The sequence goes on along the minus strand of CAMTZB010000003.1, from coordinate 15,688,753 downwards.
ATTATGAACATGAGGTAGAACTGTAATGTAAAATACAAAACTTAATCAAAAATAAGTGTGTGACCATTTTGTGGGTTATAGCCTAGTTACTAAATGTAATTTTCAACCCGACTGTATCATCAAAGCTTATTACTTATATAAGTACTGTTGTCGATAAAAATTTATATTTTTTTTAGTAAAATAAATATTATCTATACTTATTATAAAACACAGTTTCCAAAAGCTGTCTATCTGTATGTGAACGATTTTCTCAAAATCTACTGAATAGATTTTGTACGGTATTTACTTAAAGATAGTTCAATTCTTCCGAAAGGTTTAGATTAGTACATTACGACTTTTTGTAAATTGTGTTGAAGAAATCTCGTAGTTGTAAGAGAACTCGCTTGCCGTGAGCTTTAGTCGCGTGCGGCACATAAACGAGCAGAGATACACAAAAGTAATTTACGAGACAATTGTAGATCTACAAAAATACAAAAAAAGGGCGTGACAGCATCTCTCTAGTCTCTATCTCTTATGCTTAAGTTGAATTTTACGTTTGTGTTCAAAATTTCAATTAAATACACTGGTTCGCAAGCGGGCGAAGCTGGAAACATATCTAGGATTTATATAGCTAGGAGTTATTTATGTATGTAAGTTTAGTTTTCTCAATAAAATAATACTGGGGCCTCATAATAAGAGTACATATGTAAACAACTACTATCACAAGAGGGAGCCATTGTAGTTTGTTTGACATCCAGAAGTCTCTCTGCTAGTGCAGACGTAGGTTGACAAGGAGTTCTTAATGGGTGCAAGTACCCATATAACCTGAACTTCACCTAACAAATAATTTTGGAAGATTCCGCTATATATAAAAAGAAAGGGAAAATTAAATTTTATGGAAGACGAAAGAAAGGTCTCAGAGTTTCGAAAAAAATCTTAAATTATGCGAAACATAGAAGAATTAAAGTAAATGACATAACCCAGTGATTCACGTAGCTGATGATAAGCGCGTTACGTAGTTTAAAAAACCGATGGATCTTGTGACTTGTTGTCTTGAAGGAGGCTAACTCCTTACAATTTGGACTTTGACCTCTTACAGGTCGTTGGGAGCGAAAATATCTAAGTAGCAGAAGATAATTTGGAGTGAAAAGCGCTTTAAGAAACCTATATCCAAGTGTAGAATTCAATAGCTGGAATTCAAAAAAGGAGATAAATCAAGCGATAAAGCGATCGAACTTTTATAACGTAGAAGCTATACACTCCGCCCATTTGAATAAAAAAAGGAGAAATAAAATTAGCTTTTGTAAACGAATGTACATTCGAAAAGTCAGCACGAATGTGAGGATTTAACGAACCCGGTAAAATCCCACGGATTCATTTGGACTAAATTTTACATATAACAGAAATGTGGAAAGGTCATATTTTAATTTATTCCAAAAGAATTTATGTGTAACTTGCTAAAATAATCGGAGGATGAAATATTCTGAGATTTGAATTTATTTCTGTTCGTAATAAATCCAGGGCTTTGCGAAGAAGCAAATGAACTTAGATGTATATGAGTGTAAGTATAATAGCATGTTTTATTAATTTTTATGGAAGACTGTTAATAACAGTTAATAGCATCATCAGGAGGATAAGTTCCACGACAAAATCGTAATGATGCTTCAGTTTTGAGGCGAAACGATCGTAGAGATTATGGTAGTGAGTGTGTGTAGTGCTTTTGTGGAGTGTTGATGTAGGTGTGGTGATTCTCTTAACAAACGCGGATCATCGCAAACTAATTCTATTGTAACTTCTGTGTACTATGGAATTAAGTAAAGTAATGTACTATAGAATTCTGCTTTTATAAATCACTTATACATATAATTTTGTCTTTTTTTGTAGAATCGTTGCCCTCACATTTCATTTTATTAAAATTTTAAGTTTCAAGTAAAGACAAATAAAAAAAAACACACGTTTCTCTGAATTATATTTGGCAAATTATAGTTTGCCAAATTTGTATAAGTACCAGGACAGCATAAGTCTATAAGTATATTTTCGTGTATTTTTTGCTTTATGACCCCTTCTGGCCTTTCATTTATAATAAAAAATCATGACTACCCATAAATCTTTATGAAGTACCAAGATATCATAGGCATACAGAAGGTAAGAGTCACCTTTACGACCGATTCAGATGTTACGACGCTAACCGTCCGGGTAAGGATGGTCATAAAACGAACAACACATGCTTATAATTTCACGAGATGAACAATCCGCCAAATTTATGCAGGTTATATAAAATGTATGTTTTAGCGGTTTAATATTTCCTTTAAGTTGATTACATACACGTCAAAGGCTTACTTAGTTCTCAATTTTAATGAATACGGCGGTAATAATTGAAATAGAAAATATAATATAACAACGATATATTTTTCCTTTATACGCCGTGTGGTATCCGGCTGAATAGAATAGTACCACCCTCTTTTCTTACCGAGGTGTCGTAAAAGGCGACTAAGGTAAGTCGACCCGCCGTTTGGTATCCGGCTCAGTAGAAGAGACCAACCTCATTTCTTACCGAGGTGTCGTAAAAGGCGACTAAGGTAAGTTGACCCACCGTGTGGTATCCGGTTTAGTAGAATAGACCACCCTCATTCTTACCGAGGTGTCGTAAAATACGACAGAGGTAAGTTGACGTCAGGCAGGCGGCCGGTCGTAAAAACGCAGCCAAATCATGTAACAGCGTGTTTATAACATGTTGTGCCGACCCCACTTAGAGTGGGATAAGGGCAGGAGGATGATGATATTTTTCCTTTATATTATACTAGTGGCCCGCTCCGGCTTTGTACGGGTATAAAATATATAGCCTATGTCACTCAGTGAAAAAAATCAGCTTTCTTGTCATTACACAAACAATACAAACATATTTTATTTAAAGGTTACTCTTGAAAGAGCGACATATAGTTGGCCATGTGAAAAACAAACCCGTCGACCACTTTATTTTAGACATATATATATATAACTCCACTATGAAATGAACTATCTTACACTGAAATATTTTTTTTAATCAGTAGTTCCTGAGATTAGCGCGTTCAAACAATGAAATAAACAAAGAAACTCTTCAGATATATATATAAATAGATAAAAGGAGTGGCACCAGAGTTGACATATTGTGCTGGCTCCATTTGGAGTGGGATAAGGGTAAGAGAAGATGAAATAATTGTACAGGTAAAATGCCATATTCCTTGTACACATTTCTTATTTAAGATACAACGAGACTTTTTTCTAAGAATTAGCTATCCCTGCATTGCGTTGTTGTAAATAAATAAGTGCTCGCTCAGCGATCCTGTCTCAGATCCTTAGTGTATCTGAGAGGACACGTGAACTTAATGCCCTACCGAATGTGATACAATTTTAATAAGTGCCATTGTGTACGTATCTTTTTGGTACGAGGTAATTCGGAAAACTTAGTAAATATTTATTGCAGTGAATGTTGTTTCGGCAGGTAAGTTCTATTTGTAATTTAAATTACGAACTTTCTACTAATCCTATAAATATTATACATGCGAAAGTTTGTAAGTATTATAGATGCGAAAGTTTGTTACTCTTTCACGGCAAATCCGCTGAACCAATATCGATAAAATTTGGCACAGTTATTCTTTATATATTGGGGTAACATATAGGCTATAGAATCCTGTTAATTCTACAGGAATAGGATGACATTGAAAATCACCATCTATTATCACGTGACAATAATCTACACAAACAAAATTGTGGGTAAAAACTAGTATTAAATAAATCCTTGCGTAGTTTTATTGTACAAATATTAGGTTATAAAGTTAATGATGATGACATTTTTTAGGAACGGAATAATAACCAAATTCGCTTAACCGTTAGAGCATTGAAGTGGTAATACATATACTATTGCCATTGTAATATTGATTGGATTTTTATAAATATATGAACAATATATTCGATTTAAAAAACAATTTTTTACCCGCTGTGTTGTATCCAGGTGAGTAGAATACACCACTCTCATTTCTTACAGAGGAGTTGTAAAAGGCGTCTAAGATAAGTTGACGTCAAGCAGGCGGGCGATCGTAAAATAACTGTTTAAGTTTATTCACCAGGCTAACCAATAAGATTACAAAATCTCGCATTTTTCGGGATAGAACAACAGATTATACATATTATTTGACAATTAATTTAACGTGAACGAAGTCGCGGGTTCAAATTATCATATATTCTTTTGAAATTTGAATTTGTCACTAACATGCTGTACGCATTATAATTTATATTTTAAATTTAATATCAAACAAATCTCTGACGAGACCTTGACGCGGGTCTCTTTTATGGGAATCCAATCAGTAGATAACTTCGCCATAACTTATCCGGCATGAGGTAAATTGAGATTGTGTTTAACTTTATTATGTTTCGCTTTGCATAACAGGTGCGGCGCGTAATTTGAAAGTCCAAAAAAAGACTGAACCTAGAATAGCTTGGACGAGTAAATGTTGAGAAAACTTTACGAAGCGACACAGAGAAATTGTTTGAATTTGTGTCATTAATCTACCTAACTCAAGACGTGGGTCGTATATATGTAACAAAGTTTTTTTTTATCTCGACCAGACAGTATACTGTCTTTAAAGTTGCTTGCTACAATCCCACAGGTGGCCAAAACCTTACACTCCTTAGGTAAGGTTAACGATACGAGCTACAATATAATTGTTTTAAAATTTTAAAAATCTAGTTTCAGATTACCGCAACTGTATTAACTTTTCTAATTTTAAAATTTTAGAAATCTAGTTTCATATTACTGTATCAACTTTCCTAATTTGAATATTTTACAAATCTAGTTGCAGATTACTGTATCATCATCATCTTCCTGCCCTTATTCCACTCTAAGTGGAGTCGGCACAACATGGTATAAACATGCTGTCACATGATTTGGCTTCGTTTTTACGACCGGCCGCCTGCCATCAACTTACCTTAGTCGTATTTTACGACTCCTCGGTAAGAAAGAGGGTGGTCTATTTTACTCAACCGGATACCACACGGTGGGTCAACTTACCTTAGTCGCCTTTACGACACCTCGGTAAGAAATGAGGTTGGTCTATTCTACTCAGCCGGATACCAAACGGCGGGTCGGCTTACCTTAGTCGCCTTTTACGACACCTCGGTAAGAAACGAGGGTGGTACTATTCTATTCTGCCGGATACCACACGGCGTATCAACTTTCCTAATTTTAAAATTTTATAAAATCTAGTTTCAGATTACTGTATCAACTTTCCTAATTTGAATATTTTACAAATCTAGTTGCAGATTACTGTATCAACTTTCCTAATTTGAAAATTTTACAAATCTATTTTTAGATTACTGTATCAACTTTTCCTAATTCTTTTGAGTGGGACCATTAGGATGATCTGCTATGGTCATCACAGATCCAATAAGTGCATCAAATCCAAATATAAAAATACTGTCAAGTAAACTTCTAAACAAGTGCTTATATATCGTTACTGCTATATATAACTTTACTGCTGGTTCGGAAAGCTGTCCCTACTCAGAAGAGCCAACAAAAAACTCGGTAGTTGCTTTTTTGTAAATATAATTCTTATAATTATAACATTTAGTCATTGCTATCATGTACGGAGTCGAAGAGCAGCTATACGCATTATTATCATCTATATATCTATAAATAAATAAATAACGCTATTTAAACCTGAACAGTAGCAGAGTTTCTGTATCAGCCTACCTCTATCACATTTTTTTAAAACTGATGTAATGACAAAGCTAAAATTTAGTACGGAATTTTAACATAGAATCTTACACAAAAACCCATAAACGACTTACGTAGTTTTGAAAGGCGAAAAGCATGGTCCCCAAGCTTATGTCGCTTCCTATTGTTTCTATTATATCGGCTTCCGACGTCACATGCATTGATTTTTATACCTGTATGCAGGGACCTTAGCTTAGGAAACTCTTAATTAATACCCCCTACCGTATAGTGTAGATTACTATGAGAATATGTTTGCTGAAATAAAAGACAATCCTAAAATTTCAGGACAAATTCCTCGAGCTGCATGTTAATGTGGTATTCACCAACGTCGTTAAAGTTAATAAAATGAGTGTTTTGAACGTTTTATTTTCGAATTTTATACACGCGGATAATTAAATGCAAAATGTAAATTGTTTTAGGTACGATTAACCTCTTGTGGTTTCTGTTACAATTTTTATAATATAATTTTAGCGGCAAAATGGCATTTCGGAATGAGAGATTAAAATATACAGATCTGTGCTCATTAGTGAAATATACAAAAAAAATTCTTATTATTATATTAACAACATTTTTTTATGTATTATACGATAATTTATAAATAGCTTTTATCAGTATAGTATTTAGTAGAGTAGAATTGACCAACCTCACTTCTTACCGAGGTGTCGTAAAAGGCAACTAAGGTAAGTTGACGTCAGGTAGGCGACCGGTCGTAAAATACGTAGCCAAATCATATGACAACATGTTTCAACATGTTGTGTCAACCCCACTTAGAGTGGTATAAGGGCAGGAGGATGATGACACGAAGAACTTAATATTTCTAAGGTTTCAGTGCGCCATCTAGCTTTTGTTCGTTTAATTACCGAGGCGTGTAGTTGCAAAGCTGACAAGTACGACGAGCCCTCTCACATGCTATATTGATTATCATATTCATAACTATATTTAGTGTTCATGTTAGTGTAGTTGCTCAGGCCATAACGAAATTTCCAACTAAATTTAGACGAAGATTTTAGTATGATACTCACAGTTGCAATGTTTGTCAAATAATTTCTTTAACGAATGGCTTTATAAAAGTATGATACGGAAAAAAAGAAAAATATAAGTGATCGAAAACTTAGGGAGTATTATATAATTCTATGGCTTTTACATGAAGAACCACATGTACCAAAATCACGATAACCCCGCTACAATAGCACTGGACATTATCTATCTATCTATCTATCTATCTAATTTCGGGGAAGCCTGTCGGTGAAGGGCGGGTGGTCAGCTCCTATTCCGGACTATTCCACCCATTTCCCTATCTTGGGACAAGGGTTTCACTGCTGTCCCGACAGTGTCACCTACTCTAACCTACTCGTGGCTTTTACGAACCTGATAATATCCCTGAAGGAGATATTTGTCAGATCCTCAACTTCAATTTCATCCTTACCTAGTATCTCCCATCTTACCTGCGAGTACGTAAGGCACTCAGCCCTAAGGTGAAGACTCGTTTCTTCTTCTCCACACTCTGGGCACGCAAAACTGGATATGATTGGAATGCATGCAATTGAAACATCAGCTGGTGATAGACCCAATAGTTCGATGTCACAAACACAGACGATATAAATAGTGGTTTCCATGCATTACGTTTTGAGGCAGTGTCTGCTCGAACCAACGCTATGCGAAACGCTAAACTAACATATGTATATCGGTAAATGTGGTTCTACTTCATATCTCGTCTTTCGTGGTTTGATCGCGTAAAGATATTCCAAGCATGGCTCGCTCCATCGCCCGCTGAGTTACTCAGAGCTTTCGTATGGGCGCCCATAGTCAGCGAACACGTTTCAGATTCACAAGCAACATGCAGTATTTGAAGACCCTGGTCCTGGCACTGAGGTATTTGGACGAAAAGATCTGGCGTAGCTTTCCAATAATGCCCTCAATAGTATGCCAATAGTATATTCGTCCAACTGAGTACCAGTCTCTCAATTATTTTTGTTTGCAGTTTTTAAAAATGCTTAATGCTGGTTCTGTTTTAGTTTACACGGCGGCGGCAGCTCCATAGACATGAACATTTTTTTAGTACAGCTTCGTTATGATATAACTGTGCAATCGTTAGCCCTGTGTGTATCATAGTGAGGTCAAAACATAATTAAACGCTGCGTAACGCTGAGACCACTTAAATTGAACGGGGATAGCGAAAGGCGTTCAGATGTACCCTTTCGTGCTACACGGTTTCTCAATTACGTATATTATGGTGCTGAGTTTACTGAGTGCTTGTATAGTTCCAAAATTAATTTTGATTACCTCATTACTGACAAAAGATTTGTGGGATAGTTGATCCAAATTATAAGGAACTAGCAATTGTCAGCGGCTTTGCCCGCGTGGAAAGATTAAACGGTAATATAGTATTTTGATCATCATCATCCTCCTGCTCTTATCCCACTCTAAGTGGGGTCGGCACAACATGTTATAAATATATTGTCACATGATTTGGCTACGTATTTTACGACCGGCCCCCTGACTGACATCAACTTACTTTAGTCGTATTTTACGACACCTCGGTAAAAAATGAGGGTGGTCTATTCTACTCAGCCGGATGCCACATGGCGGGTCAACTTTCCTTAGTCACCTTTTACGACAACTCGCTAAAAAATGAGGGTGGTGCTATTCTATTCAGCCGGATACCACACGGCCCGGTAATATAGTATCTAGTTTGATAAACATAAAAGTGGTTAAAGTGAGTTAACTTTAAAATCTAGACATATGCTGTCGCGGACTGTTATGTTATTAATTTATTTTATTTTAATAACTTTTATCGTTTACGCACGCAAGGAAAACTTTAAATTTTGCAATTATCGAAAAATTATTTTTTTTGTTTGCTGGTCCTCTCCTATTTATCTTAGCGTGATATTATATAGCCTTCCTCGATAAATGGACATCTTACACCAAAAAAAAAAATTCAAATCTCTCTAGTAGTTTCTGAGATTAGCGCTTTCTAACAATCAAACAAACAAACTCTTCAGCTTTATATATAAGTATATAGATATATTCTGCTAAAATTTAATATATATAATGTAATGCCAGTTATCAATACGTTTTTTGGTTATTGTTCCAAAATTGACTAATTAATAAAATTATATTAATAATAATAATGATGGTGCTCTATCTCTCTTTTTTATGTGTGATTAGACAAAGATGAAGTATACGAGTTTCATCTTCTCTCACATTATATATTGTCTCTGATGAATTGTTAAATGTTTTACTATGAATGCAAATTACGTATAGCGATCGAACGGCCATTAGCGAAGGTTCCGCGCTCACGTAGACACTCGCACGACGACAGACGAACCGATCGGCGAGTGGCGTTTTTATTGCTACCCACATATCGGTGAATAAAAAAATGACAATTGCCCAGAGACAAAAAGATAATAACGAAATAAATAGAACTATTAAATATTTAGGAACAATACAGATTAAAAATAACGGCGCTAATAGTGCAGCATCGATAAAGATGTATCTTGCTTCAATACATGGACGTAGTATATACTGGACGGCGCCAAAAGACGTTGCCGATCTTGCGTCTGTGTGTAAGCGATTTATCGTTTGTCTCTGTTCTTATCGCGAACTATACATAAGAGTGAAAGAGATTGTGATGAAGTTTGGCATCGTCGTAAAAATGTGTCCAGTTGGTGACACCAAATGAGGCCATAACATTGAGTTTGTTGAAGATTATTTCTTGAAATCTAAAGCAAATACGAGTGTTACTGATATATTTTTTCAAAAAAGGTGGAATATGTCGTGTGCTGCCTTAACGTGTCTATCAAGAACAACGAAAGGAGGAGTTAAAAACACGGAATTACCATTTCATAAGTAAATCTTTGACTCTCATTTGCGTGCTAAATTAAAGCGTTTTATTCAGTTAAAGCGTTTCAAATTATAATGTATCAGTACAGTTTGATATTCTCTAGCCGGCACGAGTGTGGGATACTGATAAAACATAGAAATTAATCATTAAATATTCGATTGAATTGTGTTACCTACGTAGTGATGTACACACTAACGAATTATTATGTATCGATAAATATCAGTCAAAGTTATATTTACTAGCCAAGTTAATGCGAATTCTCTAATTTTAGATTATTTTCTTAGGTTTCCTAAATGCCCACATATAAGAGAACAGTGGATAAAAGCTGTCACCGGTCTCACGGATATGTAAATGTTGGGAATAATGTGGATCATGATATTGTTCAATTGGCCACTGAAGCACTAACATTTATGTTAACATTTCATCTATACATAAAGCACCGAGTATGGGCTGCACCTTCGACTTTATTTTTATGCTTCAAAGGATTCTTTGGTAAATCTAGGCTCTCAGTCAATTGACTGATACCATTTTTGAGAACCACCCATCACAGTAAGATATGCAGTAAAGATGTGCATCGGATAATTCATGACAATAATTTAATTTAATTAATAATATTTTTTTTAAAATTATGTCTCTTTAGTACATAATGTATTATTATTAACTTTTTTTTGTTGTTGTACAATAAAGAATATTTGATTTGATTTGATTTGACATTATACTGCAGACTGTACACTCAGGAAATTATGTCAATCTATTCAAATATTTAAATCTATTCTGAACAGTAAACCAACTAGGTTGGTTACAACTGTATATTAACTTTACAGTACCTGAGCTAGGCTTCGATAATTATCAACGCCTAGTTTAGCTTATCGATAAGCTAAGTACTTCCCTAATCACGCACACTAATGCAGTTCTAAAATTTCACACAAGCATAAAACGGACACACAAAAATAGCTAAGGCGGCATCCAGTGTATTCTTTATCCAAGCTTCAATACGTTATATATCTGATATAGATTAAAAATGGTGGGTTTAGTAACATTGTTCCTAAGTGCGGCAGTTGGATAAAATAGTATGCGGTTGTAAAACTCAACCGCCATCTTGACACAAATTTAAAAGTGTGAGGCTACTGTCTCGTGAATGTAAGAGCAATTCTAAAGTCAAGATTGCGCCGTAGTTTGGTGGGAAGAGTTTTTAAAGGTTTTTCTATAATATATATCTTTAATATCTAAATTAGAATGACAATATATAGGTTTTTTTTAAGTTGTTTATCTCTAGTACATAATGTATTATTATGTTTTGTTGTACAATAAAGAATATTCGATTTGATTTGATAAGTTAATCTTGTATATATAGAAGTTACAATAAAATTATTTTGCTGTAATCCGCGTTTGTTAAGAGAATATATGTGCTAAGTGTATGAAGCAGGCAACATTCACATACCTTATAGATATAATTTATACATAGATTCTCTTAACAAACGCGGATTACAGCAAAATTATATTTTTACTTCTGTACTATGGAATTCCGCAAAGTAACGCCTGCTTCTATAAATCTTGTCAATATATTTTCCGAATTTCAGAAACGGCTCCAACGATTTTCAGGCAATTCTGCGTGTAAGAGGGTTATTTTTGGAATGGATCTTGCTGGTTTTTTTTTTAAATAAAAATGACGTTTTATCCCTGTGTTCAGGCATTGAAAGATTTCTAAAATTTACATTGAATAAGTAAGAAAGTAAGTAATGGCCTGTTACTATCCCACTGCTGGTCATAGGCCTACTCTCTCCTTTTTTGGAGAAGGGTTGGAGCTAAGACCTACCACGCTGCTCCAATGCAGATTGGTAGGTTACACATATCCCTAGGATTCTCTAGAGATATGCAGGTTTCCTCACGATGTTTTCTTTCACCGAAACTCGCGTGATAAATTGCAATTATCAATTAGACACATAAGTTTTAATAGAAAAAATCATTGGTGCCTGGGTTTTGAACCCATGATCATCTCTAGAGATTCACACGGTCGCACCGCTAGGCCAATCACAGCTTTTTACATTTGACATTGAATAGCACAGACTATTTTTCCTGTCGTTTGTAAAGTTGTAATACCTGAGTAGGGAACGGGGGGACTACAGAAGAAGAAATACCCGGGATCAAGCCCCAGTTATCACTATCTCTTTTTTTTTATTTTTATCCAGGTATTTCAATTTTATACGAATACTTATTCCTTTAAACTGATCAACGCTATTCAATCCCATTTTGAATTAAATATAAAGTAATGTCATCTCTTTGTTCAGGTTACGTTATAAATTAAACTGACTTCGGATCCATTTTCTCTCTAACCTCCTCTTAACCAAACAGTCTTAAGTGTTTCAGTAACGTTGCAAAATAAATCTTATTTATAGGTTGATAGAGTATAGATTTATTGTGCTTTCATACATTATAATCTGCGTGATGTGGGTCTTATTTCGGGCATATAATTTTACCGTAGATGTCAGATTTTAGCTGAAATAATTAATTATCTGTGACTAACTTCCCTGAATAGATGAGGGTTAAACAGATATTTGTTGATGTGCCAATAATATTGAGCTTTAGCACTATTTGAATTTATAGTTATATAATAATAGCTGCCCTGTGGTATCCGGCTGAATAGAATAGTACCACCCTCTTTTCTTACCGAGTTGTCGTAAAAGGCGACTAAGGTAAGTCGACCCGCCGTGTGGTATCCGGCTGAGTAGAATAGACCAACCTCATTTCTTACCGAGGTGTCGTAAAATGCGACTAAGGTAAGTTGACCCACCGTGTGGTATCCGGTTGAGTAGAATAGACCACCCTCTTTCTTATCGAGGAGTCGTAAAATACGACTAAGGTAAGTTGACGTCAGGTAGGCGGCCGGTCGTAAAATACTAAGCCAAATCATGTGACAACATGTTTGTAACAAGATGTGCCGACCCCACTAAAAGTGGGGTAAGAAAATGACGATGGACATCTATCGGTTGAATAAAAGAAACAAGAAGAAAATGCTATATTTCCACATCTCTTATTACTTAGGACATATCCAATACTCTCGAACGCCAACTCTGTGACCAATTGGGTCAAGTGGGCATTCAGGCACAAGGCACGGGGCCAATTAACTTGAAATTATCTATTTGTTCTTTTATGACTTTTTGGTTTTATTTCTTAATTTTTTCAACTGGAACTAGCTTTCCTTATTTATTTCTAAAGAGTTCCTTAAAGCACATTCTTATTAAATCGGCGGTATTTTTGTTCTATTATACACACACGCACTAAAACACACACACACACAAGCACTCTCTCTCGCACACTCGCACGCAAACTTTTAACCACATGCATGTATTAATTTTTTATTCCACGCATCACATACAACACGCAGCATATGCTGTTAATTTGCTTTGTTTATTTTAGTTTAACTTAATTGTAGCACATTTCGCGGTGGAGACCTGGTGACCTGTAATACGGGTTTTTTTACCTACCATAGGCACCAGCAATCTACAAACATAATTTCTTGTAAAATTAATTAAATTGCTTAAGTTTATTTATTGTATGGTTTGTGGTGCGAAATAACCTTTTTATTTATTTATTATTGTCGCCATTGACTTCCGCTTTGTATTTTATAGCAACAGTCATGTAACAAGAGTATCGCGCCCTTTTTGATTAAAATGGTGGCAACACTGTGACGTGTTGTTTCCGGTTGAGTCTTCCTATTGATGAAACGTTTCAGTGACATTCAGTCTTTATTTGTCATTCAAGAGAAGTGCATCTCGGAACGAGAATTGTGGTATTCCTATTATATCGTATTATTGTATTTAGTGTGTGTTAACATATTTATTTATTTTTTATTTAGTATTACGTCGGTCTATATTGCATTTGATTGTCTATGGTGCGAAGACTATCATACTAGAGTGTAGAGGCCATAGCAGCAGGGTTGTCTCGCTTACTCCCCGGGTGGGGGATAGGCGGGGTACGGGCCTCGAGGCGTACCTCTTTGCCCGGGCAGTTCCTCGCGGGTATTTGAGCCGTAAGCCCAGGTCACCTAGGTGACCTAAGGGAAGTCTGGTTCGGTGGGGAGGTCTGGAAATGGTAGCTCCCCGACCTCAAAGTCGTCGTCAGGTGGTGTCATAATCCGTGGTGTCGCCCTCTCGCCCGTCGCATCGTCCTCGTCGTCGCCGTCGTCATCCGCATCGGGCCGCGGAGACGGTGACCGCAGGAGCTCGCGAGGCAGGGAACGTCCATCGGGTGGTCGCGCATGGAGTGGCGCGATGCCGTGGAGGTGTACGTGCGCACTATTGTCCGCACTCGCGAACATCCAACGTCATTCAGCGGGGCGCTACTCAGTGGCCAGTGCGGGTCGGGCGGGGGCGGCAGGCACGGCCACTGCGGTTCGTGCCGCGGGCGCAGGGGAGGCGCGGACGGCTACCGCGGACGGCTACCGCGGGACGTACTGCGGGTATGGCGGGGGCTGGTGCTGCGGTGGGGGGGGGGGGGGGGAATTTGCTCAGCCCTCCCTGCATTCTTCTTCGCCTGCCTGTCCGGGCGCGGCGGTGTGACATCGATTCCGCGTTTTCGCACCTCGCGGCGAAGGACTGCGCATCTTCGGTCGTGCGCCACGTGCGCTTTACCTCAATTCGCGCACTTAGGCGCGTCTTCCTGGGGCCTGTTGCAGTCCTGGGTCAGGTGCCCGCCTGCGCAGTGGACACATTTCGGCGGCCGGTAGCAGTTGGCCTATGAATGGCCAGCCAGATACCACACGACAGGGCGACTATAGAACTTACGACATTAATTTGACATTGCAAAGCTTCTAACGTATTCAGCTTGCAACTTTTTAATTATTTAATTTTTTGCCATCTTTATTTTAGCAAATATTTTCAAATGAAATTAATAATATACGATACATAAATAAATTAAATAGCAAAAGTATATGAAAAACCTTTTTGAATCATTATGAGGGAAGGTTCAAACAAATAGATAACAAATATAACAAAATGTTATTGCTTAAAAGTTTTAAGAAAATGAATGCGGAGTAAAATCTTAAAGAAGCAAACCGTAATTTAATTTATACTCGAGAACAAATTTAAACTCTATATCTGAGAATCCAAGGAAAGTCTTTGAAAGAAATAACTAGAGAAATCTATTCTGCACTCTGTTTAGTTCACTTTCAAAGTGTTTCTAGCTAAATTACGATATGAATTTTTCCCACTTCCAAAAGTTTTTAGCTAAAATAAATATAATTCCGTATGATTTGGTACAAGTATTTGGCTTCTTTAACTAACTTGCTATGGGATATAATAAGGTCTTCCTTAACATAATAATTTCAGTTTTTGTTTGTGAAAATGTGACAATGTGAAATGTCGGAAAATGGACACACTTTTTATTCGATTTACAAAGACCTAGTTAATTATAAAGATCTACTTTGCTTTATTGTTACGGAAGTAATATTGGGGATAAGATGGGAGTGGTACGGAGAGGTGAGGTGAGATGCGGAGCGGTGTGGAGTGGGACAGAGAGGCGATATTACATACAAAAAAAAAAAATAGCTCGGAGGTTTTATGTTGTCAAAAAAAAGAGAAAGAAATTAAATTTATTTTCTATCGAAAAAAATATTGAAAATATCGTATTTAATAAAATATAAAAAACTATAGTATCGCACGGTAATTTATAGAAGCACGCATTACTTTGCGAAATTTTATAGTAAATTTAATAGTAATGATAGAATTATTTTGCTATAATTCGCTTTTGTTAAGAAAATCTATGTAATGCTAAGCGTAGGAAGCAAAAACCGTTCTTATACAGTTACAAAATTAGTTACCGCACGTATCACAAAACACCACCAACACACTACACAAGCTCTGCACATATTTACTACGACATTATATAACTTACCTTTGTTATGGAAGAGCGAGACCTTCTGACACAAGTATTTCTAATACTTAAAATCTCTCAATCTATATTTCTTGTTATGAATTTTGGAAATAAATAAATATTTTTGATTTTTTTTTATTTGATAATCAGAACAATCTTTTCGCCCCGCAACCGAAGCACTATCAGAGGATAATAAGCTTTACGACATAATCGCTGCCTTACGTGCTTTGCGATACATGGGTTTTCTAAACAAATGCAGATTACGGCAAAATATTTCTAACATAACTTTTGTTATTGTACGGTTTTGGACCGGTGTCCACCAGTTTTACACCAATTGGCCATCAGGGTTCAGAAGTATATTTCCGATTAAAAAATAAATTACAAAAAATACTACATATATTTTATCCGCTGCGGTCTAAAAATTGAATCACACATAATAAGACTAGTCTAAATCTATTCGAGCTACCCGCTATAAAGAACTTTAAAAACTTCTTGTTCAGTCTACCGAGATGTATTTCAAACAAACCTTTAGTTACCGTTACACTCATGCTCATATGTCAAAACGATTTACTGCGCTGAGCTAAGTGATACTTTGGTTGTAGATTTTTTGTAATATGAATTATGATTGTGTTGTGTGTGTGACGTAAGTCGTTTGTGGGTTTGGGTATAAGATTCTGTAATAAAATTCCGCAATCAATTTTAGCTTTCCCATTACAGCAGTTTAAAACATTGTTAAAGGGAGGCTGATACAAAATACCTACTATTCTGTTAAAGATTTTTTAGATGATAAGAATGAGTGGATATAGGTACTGTTCTCGGTAGGAACAGCTTTCTGAACTAGCAGTAGAATTGAAGATTCAAAAGCACTTGTTTACAAGTTTACTTGAATAAAGAAAATTTTTAAATTTGAAATTGTTGCTTTTGTTATAGTGAATATTATAATGAAATGCCATTAAACAGTAGGTACTAGTTATGATAACCAGTAGTGTTTAAGTTAATTTTATTTTTCAGAATAAGGAAATTCTTCCATTGGATTCACAGTATATTTTAGGCAATATTAATTTTTGTTTTTAAAAATATAAAGAGTTATAAAAAAAATGGCGCTGTATGTAGACAAAGTAGGAACAGACGTTAGCTTGCTCCTGCTTTGCGCCTTGCAAAAGTCCCCACCCAGCAATATTTGTTAGTAACATATCATTTTCAAAAGTACTTATATATAAAGGACTTTTTTCAGTTATAAAACAAATTAAATATAAAATACTGGCAAAATCATAATACTCATGTCAATTAAAATAGCGAGAACGTTCAATATATACGGGTACAATACAGAGATGAGCCTTGTATCGTATGTTATTTGCTATAGTATCGAATATTTATTTTAATAAATCTATAGTACACAGAATTTGGGCACGATTTTTAAGCTTCACAATCAGTTTATATGGAAGAGATTATCTTGTCGAAATCCGACGGATTTCAACTCGGAAGTTTTAAATGCGACAAATTTGCGACAATACAAAATAATATATTCGCGATTCTTCGAAATGTTTGTTGATTCTGGCATTTAGGCTTATAGGTTTAGTAGTAATTTATTTTACAATCGATCAATTTTTATACTAATAAAAATATAATACAGGCTGCACTCCGGGCGTACCAGCAGAAGTGAAAACTTGAACATTAACGTTGGGCATCTTAGATATTTTGGAATGGTTAGGGAATTAACCACGAATTGCTTTGAATTGTGGACAAAACGAATCATAGTTTTAAATATAACATTTAATTCCTATGCTAAGGTCCAGCTCACAATTTTTGGGAAGTCTAGAAAAGGACTTCCTTCTTCTTTTCTGCCATCTTCAATGTAAGACGTATGTCTATGGACTTGTCTTGTGCCACTTTAATTCAGCGGAGCTTTATCTACCAACACTGATTATTCCCTCATTATTCTCCTTCATTTATTCCACTCTAAGTGGGGTCGGCACAATATATTATAAACATGTTGTCACATGATGTGGCTACGTATTTAACCAGCGTCCCGCCTGACATCAACTTACCTTAGTCGCCTTTTACGACGCTTTGGTAAGAAATGTGAATGGTCTATGCTATCGGCCAGATAACACACGGCAGATTGACTTACCTTAGTCGCCTTTTACAACACTGATTATTCCCTATTCAAATAAATTCGGTGGGTCTTGTTTCACTATAGTTCTCAGTATGTCTGAGTATATTACATATAAAAGGTCATCATAATAAAACCAGGTTGATACAACTTATAAATGGTCTCAATTTTCATAAACCCTACATTCATACAGCTTTGCCTTATTAGAGATTATTACATATACTGATTTTCATTTTGGGAAATGTTACTTTACTTATATTATGTTTTCGTCCTTTATTTATTTTACAGACGTGCCCCAAGGATATCTCATTTGTGTGCCTATTGTCTGGGCTCTTTTATTTAGTGAACGTGATTGGCTAGAGATATAATCTACGTTTTGCGTTGAGAGCTGTGTATGATGTATTTATATATTTAGGACATTAAATGTAGATGCCATGCCGTGTGGTATCCAGCTGAGTAGAATAGATTATCCTTATTTCTAACCGAGGTGTGGTAAACAGCGATTAAGGTAGAAAAGACCACCCTCATTCTTACCGAGGTGTTGTAAAGGGTGACAAAGGTTAGTTGACCAGCCGTGTGGTATCCGACTGAGTAGAGGAGACTACCGTCATTTCTTACCGAGGTGTCGTAAAAGGCGACGAAGGTAAGTTGACCCTCCGTGTGATTTTCGGTTCCGTAGAATAGGTCACACCCTCTTACTTACCAAGGTGTCGTAAAGGCGACTAAGGTAAGTTGACCCGCCGTGTGGTATCCGGCTGAGTAGAATAGACCACCCTCATTTCTTATCGCGGTGCCGTAAAGGGCGACTAAGTTAAGTTGAAGTCATGCAGGCGGCCGGTCGCAAAATAATAGCCAAATCATGGGACAACATGTTTATAACATGTTGGGCAGGAGAATGACAATTCGCCAGGAAATCACTTAAAGCGATCGAGCGGCCATTAGTGGACTTTCTTCACGCACGTAGATTCTGCGACAAAAACTAATGAGCTAGTGGCGGTCCCAGATAAAGATGTTACAAAAATAAAAATATTTACGAACAATAATGAAGAATTTTCATACGTTTTAAGTTTGTTGTATGTACCTACTATTGAACATAGTTGAAAAATACGTATTGAATATAAATATTTCATTTATAAATTCACGCTTGAATAATTATCCGGCTCGAAACGAATGCGGTATTGCGATCTCTCAAGCATTGTTTAATACGACTTCACCGCAGATGAAATACAACTTTTAACTTTGTATCTCATACGAGTTAACATGAGTGGAATTAATCTGTTTATGCTTGAAAATGGTGGTAATAATTTTCATTTGTAATCAGATATTCTCTTAATCTATACTTCCATACTAATATTATAAATGTGAGAGCATGTTTGTGACGCCCGCACAGCTAATCCTCTCATCATTCTCCTGCCCTTATCCCACTTTAAGTGGATCAGTACAACATGTTTTAAACATCATCATCATCCTGCCCTTATCCCACTCTAAGTGGGGTCGGCACAACATGTTATAAACATGTTGTCACATGATTTGGCTGCGTTTTTACGACCGGCCGCCTGCCTGACGTCAACTTACCATAGTCGTATTTTACGACACCTCGGTAAGAAATGAGGTTGGACTATTCTACACAGCCGGATACCACACGGCGGGTCGACTTACCTTAGTCGCCTTTTACGACACCTCGGTAAGAAATGAGGGTGGCACTATTCTACTCAGCCGGATACCACACGGCTAAACATGTTTTAAACATGTTGTTACATTATTTGTCTAGGTATTGTAGACCGGCCTGCCTGATGTCAACTTACCTTAGTTGCTTTTTACAACACCTCGGGTAAGAAAGAGAGTGCTATTCTACTCAGCCGTATACTACACGTCGAGTTAACTTACCTTAGTCGCCTTTTATACCTCGTTAAGTAGAGTGGTCTATTCCACTCAGCCATATGCTACCATACCATACGACGGGTTAACTTTCCTTAGTCACCTTTTATGATATTTCATAAGAAATGAACACGGTCATTTCTTTCAGTAAACAAAATTTGTTTTCAAATTGAACGATATATTGTTAAGCCTAGCATTTTTTGCAGCGGATGAGCAGCGGAAGCATAGTCGAGGGTGCGAAATACTGGAACAGAGAACTGAAGCTGTACAAATAATTAGCCAAACTGCGGTGCTTAAGAGGGTTTCGTCAGGTTATAAGAACATGAAGAGTTATTATTATTAATACCAATCCCAACAGATATATGGCCTAGGTTTTAACCTGTGTAGGCTTTTAAAATTTTATTATTTTATTTTATGTATTATTTAATAAAATCGGATCACTGATTTAATAATTATTTTTTATTTATTAATCAAACATGAAGTTAGTGGCCATATACTGATGTAGCACAAGCAGAACTTCTATAACCTCATTTTCAAACGCAGTAAACTTTAGAATTAACTCATTTCTTGCGGGCACGCCTAATTAGAGACCCGGTTCTTACAATATCATTGTACGGTTAACAAAAAACATTTCCAAGTTGATTTCAAAAAAGGAGGTTACAATAGAAATGTTTTGTAAGTTTTTTAATGCTACAGTTTTTCGACTTTTTTGGATGTCAAATAATGTTTAAATGATATTAATCTTAGCAAATTTATGAATTAAGAATTCAGATTGCTGTATAAGTTTTTCTTTTGGTGTAGCGTTTTTAATCGAAGTATTATATATATTTTTTTCGTATTAATACTATAAAATAGAAAAATTTTTGAACAACTATGTTTATATCATATGAATTTAATACATATATTATATGCATTGTGATAATGGGTAGGTATTTTTGAGCCTTTTGCACTCCTTTTAAAAAATATTTTTATATTATACTAGATGATACCGCAACTATTTATATATGTGTATATGTTGGGATTCCACCATATTCACACATACGTACCTACACTCATACGTACATACACACATACATACACTTACAATCACTCATGTTACACACTACATCTCACACAAGCACACCCGCGGTATAAAACATACTTCCACACTTACCCGGGACTGCCGCGTCATAGTCACCCTTCCCGCTGCACTCGAAACCGGTTGCGGCCGGCCGACCTAGAAGTGACCTACCATCAGCCGATGCGAAGGGAGCATTTCATTGTAGTTGCGATCATATTCTGTAGTCTAGTTATATATTTCCTTTTATTTGCTTGTGTATTGTGTACCTCTTCTTCTGAACTTTGTGTGTGGCATATTACACGTATGGACATTGTGATTTGTGTATAATTTCTACTCCTATACTTTCACCAACCAACCTTACCTGGCACTCCATATATACATTATTTGGTTTTACCGTTTCTTTTAAGGTTCAATGAATTTTGATATAAAAAAAACTCTATCAAAAATATCAGAATAGCACAGCGGTTTGGGTATGAAAACTTTAAAAGAGAATCACTTTTTCTAATTTAGTATTTTTTACTAACGGTACTTATATAAAATTAAACCACATCCGAGCAAATAAAGTAAAAGATTGCGTCTTGTATATTGAGTTTTAATTTTTTTGATTTCAAATGTATATAAAATATAAGAATGTGTGAATTTAACCTTTTTTATTATCTATTGTTCAAAATTTCAAGTGTCCACTTTTATAAGGAAAGAACAGTAAAATTAATTAAAATTATGTATATATTTTAACATACATTAAATCCCATTTTACCTTTATCCATCCTCATAGTATAATTTTTACATCCTTCTAAGTGGTAGAAATTTCATCTTATTATGTGGGTAGAAAATAATTATTATGCAAAGCAATTCGCTCCAAGGCTCCTCAGTAAATCACATTATTTCGGAAGAACATCCCAGTTTCGGAACAAGCAAATTTGGCCAAACGTTGCTATATAAAGTGAAGCACATATTGTGGTTGAAATTATTATACACTCTGGGAACGTATAAGAATATGGAATAAAAATAGTGTTATTCGGCTGAATAGAATAGACCAGCCTTATTTCTTACAGGGGTGTCGTAAAAGATGACTAAGGTAAGTTGACTTCAAGCAGGCAGCCGGTCGTAAAACATTCGCCAAATCATGTAGCAACACGTTTAAAACATGTTACGCCGACCTAACTTAGAGTGGGATATGGGTAGGAGAATGAAAACGGAATAAAAAACAGCCTATGTGCCATTTCCTTTTAAAACCAACCCGTATAAGAACCTGAAAATGAAATATTGAGTGCAAATGCGTTTACCTATAGAGGTGGTATAATTACAAACACAATGACTCAATTTTTGCCTTAATAAATTTGACATTGACATAAGGAAAACTTTTTTTTACTATAACTTACTATGAATTCCACCACACCACATAAATTATTTACAATATACCGATGTCAATTTTCCATCTCGACTTAAATTATATTTTTTTTTACTTCGGATAGATAGATATTTTAAGTCTCGGTTTAAACCTTATTACTTACCATGTTTTAGTATCAAACGATACAGACCTATTAAATTTAATTAAAACTATTGTTAGGTATTAAACTGATTGATCGGAAAGGACTCTTAAATAATGCCAAAATTAAAGAAAATGTAATACGTACACGCCTTAATGCTTAGTATCGTTAAATTTAACGAAATTGTTTGTGCAAACATTGGCTCAAACATAGGTAATCCCCTAGGAAATAAGGGAATTTGATGCAGGTATATAGGCAGTGACGGAAAACCAGTTAAAGTATGATCTTTGTGAATTATGTTTATATCTTGTAGCGAGTTTTGATTGATTATTTATAGGTACCCAAAAAGTCCATAAATACGGGTCTAGTGGGAACAAATAAAAGCAATTTTCTAAGCATTAACGAGTAATTTATTGCAAAAAGAGTAACAACCACATAAAACTTTAAAAATTATAAACTTGGTAATAATTTTGGGCAGCAATTGCACTGTCTTAAAAGGTGTGTAGATTATTACTAGTATATGTATAATAAGTAAAAGAAGAAGAGAATAATTTATTTTAGTTGGGAGTTTATTTATTCTAATACATTCGAGATAAACAGCTAAATCTTAAAAAATATATGAAGTTATTATCTACGTTATATAGCTAATACTAAGCTCTATAAGAATAGAGGAAATAGCAGCCAGCCACCTTTTTACGGAATATCAAAGTCTTCCTCTCGTTTTTCAAGAGCAGGACTCGAATTTCGACCTACCACGATGGTCCTATACATTACATTTCAACATCATCATCAATCTCCTGCCCTTAGCACACTCTAAAAGGGGTAGGCACCACATGTTAGAAACATGTTGTCACATGATTTGGCTACGTATTTTACGGCCAGCCGCCTGCCTGACTTTAACTTAGCTCAGCCACCTTTAACGACACCTCCGTAAGTAATTAGGGTGTTCTATTCTACTCCGGATACCTCACGGCGAGTCGACATAACTTAGTCGCCTTTTACGATATTTCGGTAAGAAATGAGGGTGGTACTATTCTATTCAGTCGGATACCAAACGGCGTCAATACCAAGTTACATTTATTATGGTAAAATTCCAAATATATACAGGTTACGATGTTTTCTACATTAAATAAATATATTTACAAAGCACAAAAGTTAAAAGAAAAGAAAAAAGTGTCCTGGTTGAAAACCATAATTCTTTGCTCATATTAATATGGTTTCGCGGTTAATAAGGCATCATGCTTTCATATTAAAACATACTAAAATAATAATAGAAATATATCGAAAAGTTTGATCAAAGAATAATAAATTTAGGTACTACAAGAACTTTTTTGTATACTGAATTGAGTATGAATAAAATTATTATATTACATTTGTTGAAGCGATAAATAAATTCCCTTTGAGGTTGTAGATTTAAAGAGAAAGATTTTTTGTATTCGTAAAGCGACTGATCTTTATGAATATAATTGATCAAAAAACAAGATGGCGTGTAGTTTTTTTTTCAATGTCAATGTATTGGACTTTTTGAATATGATTTGAAGGTAGTATAGTGATAGTATTGAATCGATTGTTTTCGTGGGTAACAAAACATTTAGCATTATATATATTTTCTATTTTACTTCTTCGCGGATTATAGCAAAATAATTTTATTATTACTTCTGTATTATGGATCTCCGCAAAGTAACGCCTAATTCTATAAATTATAGAAAAACTCATTGGTGTCTGCCCGGGTTTGAACCTCCTCGTAAGAGTCGCACGGTGTAACCGCTGGGCTACCACAGCTGATGTCGGCACAACGTGTTATAAAAATGTTATCACGTGATTTAGCTACGTATTTTACAACCGGCCGCCTGCCTGACGTCAAAATACCATCATCGTATTTTACGACACCTCGGTAAGAAAGAGGGTCTATTCTAGTCAATACCACACGGCGGGACATCTTATCAATGTCGCCTTTTATGACACCTTGGTAAGAAAAAGGGTGGTCTATTCTACTCAGCCAGATATCACACGGCAGGTCAACTTACCTTAGTCGCCTTTTATGACACCTCGGTAAGAAATGAGGGTGGTCTATTCTACTCAATACCACACTGGGTCAACTTACCTTAATTCCCTTTTATGATACCTCGGTAAGAACTGAGTGTGGCCTAATCTACTCTGCCGGATACTACACGACTTTTTCGTGGGCAACAAATATAATTAACAAAATTTGGTATTTCTGCGGGCGCCATAAAAAAATTAACAGTTCACTGATACAGAAATAGTAACTTTAAAAGGGAAGCTATAATAAAATACAAGTGCAATATAATGGAATACATAGCTAGTCTAAAACCGTTTTCAGAAATTCGGGAAAGTCAGTTTTTTGTTTTATGTACTGATTTGAGTCTGTGTGAAATTCCTCGAAGCGATATGGACATCTGTGCACATTAATAAAAGCTTGACAGGTCATAGTAGGCATGGACTTGCTATTGGTTATAATATATTTCAATTTAATTTTATTAACGAACTTAATATTATTTATCTTTAAGTACTAATTGTGAGTTTATTATAATAGATTTTTAATTTACTTTACCCGTTTACTTAGCGCATGCAAGAAAAGCTTTAAATTTTGCTGTTTTTGTAATATTTTTTATTGCTGCTCCTAAGCAATAAAAGCGTGATGATATTTATTTGCTTAGCTTCTAGCCTAGATGGACTATATTACACTCAAATATTTTTTTAAATCGGTCTAGTAGTTCCTGAGAGTAGCGCATTCAAACAATCAAACAAACAAATAAATTTTTCAGCTTTACATATTAGTATAAATGGGAACTGTGAACAACAAAACGATTTTAATGTTTGACAGAAGTTATGACAGAATTTTTTTGCTATAATCCGCATTTATTAAGAGACAACGACAAAATCGTAATGCATTACGATTTTGTCTGGAGCCTTTCCTCCTGGTGATGCTTCGCTTAAGAGGCGAAACGATCGTAGAGATTTTCAAAGTGAGTGGTAGTAGTGCTTATGTGACGTGTTCTTGATGACGGCGGTGATACGTGTAGTGAATGGTCCTGCATTTATAAGGCAACGCAACAAGGAATGTTGCATGCTTATTACAAATTCTCTTAAGAAAGCGGATTATAGCAAAATAACTATTGTGTCATAAATTTTTTCCGCAAAGTAACGCATACTTCTTTAAATCTGTTGAGCATTTAACATAAGCATGTGTAAAGCAATGACATGTTTTATTGAACAATATAAAAGTGAATACCGAGTAAATTTTGGCAGGTTAGAAGATAGTATAAACACAAAAAAATCAGACGAACATCCAAAAACTTGGATTTAGCGTCTACATTTTTATAATTGGCTGTTTAAAAGAAAATAAATTAATGTATAGAAAGTGTCGCGAACGATAACGCCAGATGGGTTCAAAGTAAGACGGGTTAACCTGATATCAACGACGTGAGTTTTTATATAGCCGATTTCTATATGTATAATATGAATAAATCAATCATGATAATCTAAAGTAAAAAATAAATAAATTGGTATGTATTAAAATAATAATATAATATAATAACTTGTAAATAGTTCATACTGTACTAATTAGTATTTATTAATAATTATTAACTTACAACTACACAAATTATTTAAATTTTTTTTCTGTCTCAAGGGAAACAGGAAAGTTGTATATTGTACATGTTAGACTGTAAAAGTAAATTTTCATTCCTACATTAAAATCGTAGGGTTTTTAACTTTGGGATTTAAAACAACATATGCGTTTCTATAGATTTTATAGCGCTACCACAGCGTTTGGTTTTTACATCATTTTATTACAACGCATATTCTCGCTCGGATTCAAATCTTTCTGATGTCTAAGCACTAACTGAGCTTTATTGCGAGTCACATGTGGAAATATTGGAAACGAACGTTCGTCATATTTTTCATTAAGTGTATGAAAATTTCGTCTACATGATTGTCTGTTGCCATATTTGCCATATTTTAGCTAGTTATTTTAAAATGTCTAGGTTTAGGTGTATTTCTAGGAAATTAAATTGTTATGCAAGTATACCGTTTCCATAAAATTATGAATTATTTATAGTGTCGATAAATTTGTATAACGCAACTTCGCGAGGTAACACCTAATCATATAAATTAATATATTGTTTATAGAAAATTGCTAACCAAAATTATTAAATACCAAAAAAGTATTATTTTTTAGCGGAGACTACTTCTAATTGTAATAATAATAACTCTTTAATTTCTAACTATAGGTTCCAGGTTCAGGGGTTAAAGGTTCAAATTCTGGGTAGGTACCAATAGAAATAATATTAACAATGTATAGCGTGGTTTACATGAAGGAAAGATTCATAAGGTAACCATATCTTTGAATACTCTGTAATCTAGCACGCCGATCATAACAGTTTCTTCCAAGAAAAAACTGAGAGATTAGGCCAATATCTAGAAAGGCAAAAAAATCTCGTCAAATCTCGTTAAACTCATCCGGGTTGTCAGATTTAAGATAACGTTACAACAGTATGTACATTTTTTTAACGACATAGAATGTAATATGTATTGCAAAAAAGAGTCAAAAGCCTGTTCTAATATGGAAAACCAGTAAAAAAAATACCAAATATCGAACCAATGCGCATTTTTTAATTACAAAAATTCTCAATGGATTCAATGAAGGTTAAATGGCCGTCTTTTTTATACAAATGTATATTTAAAAAAAGTTTACACTAATACAGGATGGAAAACTGAAATTCCTTAAAAAATTCATTAATTCCACAATATAAATCTTTACGTATACCACGAATTGGATATTTTAGTGTTAAACATTCACAACTTTATAAACAAGGGTGCTAGGTGTTATTTATAAAGTCATTATACGTATTAGCTACACTAAGTGGGTAGAGTTTTAGGAACTTTTTAAAACATTCGAGTATTTTCCGGTGTTTTTGCCGCTTTGATCTCGGCAATGGGATTTTTATACGATAATTTAAATGGACATGTCTTGAATGTTTCACGGTTTTACATTAATTTGTTTTGAATGTGCCACGTAAAATATGGAAGCATGTGTTCGTTAAGTGAAGTAAAATAGTGGCTAATTTTACTTTCTATCGTAATTAAAAAGAAAAATAAAATTTTATTTTGGCAGTATAAATAATTTGATGTTACTATTTTTTAATATATTCGAGTTTTATTATGTTCACGCCGTGTGGTATCCGGCTGAGTAGAATAGTCCAACCTCATTTCTTAACGAGGTGTCGTAAAAGGCGACTAAGGTAAGTTGACCCACCGTGTGGTATCCGGCTGAGTAACATAGACCACCCTCTTATTACTGAGCTGTCATAAAATACGACTGAGGTAAGTTGACGTCAGGCAGGCGGCCAGTCGTAACATACGTAGCCAAATCATGTGAAAACATGTTTGTAACATGTTGTGCCGACCCCACTTAGAGTGGGATAAGAGCAGGATGATGATGATGACGTTTTATTATGTTCGTATGTCACTATATGTACAGACAAAAGGAGTCACAAGGAGATGCTGAATCTAAGCAGATCAAAATTGTTTGGAGCAGAACTCTCTTGTAATAACCCAAAATTGATATTTATCGGTGGATTTAAAATATAAGACAGTAATAATTATTGTTAAAGATAACTAACTAAAACGTATATTTAGCATGTTTAGAAAAAGTCTTCTTACACGCACTAATGTTGTATAATTAAACATTGAGCTGTTTCCGTTGAGTTGTTTGGAAAATTATGATTTATGGCAGGATATGAAAATGACTTTTACCTGGAATAATCATTACAAATTCTGTGAAATCTATCAAGCCAAAGACTTATAACAATTATTAATGAGGATATAAATCTGGAAACAAATTATGTAGCTTGTAATTTAGAGGAATAGAAATAAAAAGTAGTGTAGGTTGTAAACGAAACAAGGTATCATCCTCCTGTCCTTATCGTACTCTAAGTCACACATGTTATAAACATGTTGTCACATGATTTGGCTAGGTTTTTTTACAACCGGCTGTCTGCCTGACGTCAACTTACCTACTTTAGTCGCCTTTTACGACACTTTGGTAAGAAATGAGGCGAGTGAACCCACGACAAAATCGCAAAGCAACGCATTACCCAAGCACTCATATACTAATAATACATAATTGATTCAACTCCCACCATTTATTTTGCTCCCGATTACGTGTAACAAGCTTGAATTAGAAACATTTATCTACCCGTTAATGAACATTAATTGGACATATTAAATCCACACCACTCTCAACAGCCGGATGCATGAAGCCATCCACGCTGCAAAGAACAGACACCGATTTCGCAACATTGTCCGTGACAAATTGATCCGTGGAGGGGTCACAACCCTCAGCATTGAGGACACCGACGCAAGGTGGAGGAATGAACATTAAATATAGTTATTAAAGGCTATTGTAAGTTATTTCCTCTTTGTTTGAATTTCGGCACTGACACAAAATACCTATCCCACTCTTTACAAATTAAGTAAGTGTAGTAAGTAAGTATGAAAGTTTACGAAGGTATATGTTGCTCCTCTGTTATATAAAATGTGGATAATAAATACTGGGTCCATAGAATGAATTGACTGATGTTAGATATTTGAATAATTCATGTATAACTCGCAAAGCTTTGTGATGTCCATCTTCGAATAGTTCTCGAAGATGAAGAAGGTGAAGGTCAAACGTCGCTGACTTTGATAGTATTATGTAATTTTTGCAGTGCTTGCTCATTGAGGTCACAAAATTAATCAATATCGCTATGTTAATTTAGATATAAAAAGAAGATAAAGAATATGTCTAGTATTGACAATATTTTCCAATATAGAGTACAACAAACAACCCTCGTCGTTAATTAATTAATGAATGCGCTTTATGCAAAAATAGTCTTTATGCTAAAATGTAAATTTTAGCAATTTCTTAGTGCCTACAGGGTTTTTCGGGTTATGGTCATCGTTTTCGATGAAAAATTAAAAAAAAAATTATTGAAAGCTAGCTAGATCGGTTTTTCCCCCAAAAACCCCCACATGCTAAATTTCATGAAAATCGTTGGAGCCGTTTCATATATATATCAAATTCATGTTTTTAACATTATTTTAGACCCCGTCTATTTCATATATTAAAAGACCATTCTATTTATATAAGCGTCAAACTGTAGCCACTTGTTTTCAAAATATTCTCCACGTCTCGCAGCAATTCAAATTGATTTATAACCAGAGTGCTCAAGAAATATGTCGCGCAGACGTATTTTTTTATAACTTCACTGGCTTGTTTTCCTTAATGGAGTTTAGAATGAATTATTTCTTAGACATGCACTTTATATTTTAGCTTCGTGTAATGATAAAAACAAAAATGCAGGAAATTGATAGCATTAATATACATATGTGGAACATTTATAAATGAAAATACGTCAAATTTCTTGTTGCTTCACCTTGGTAAGAGCAACTTTCATTATTAGCGGTTGCTTTAATATTACTCTACACATATTTGAAAGTGCCTGTTAACCACTATAAAATAAACTTAATACATATCCCTGTGCGATATGAAACAGCCGACTTTAGTCGAGGCCAAAGCCACCCACGCTAGAAACGCTATCAAAAATTATTATTCCATTATTTTCAGCTCTATTATTAGACGTGCCACCTGTAATTTGTATACACGCCAAAGAGAAATGTGTATGGGATAACCACTATTAACACGACGATAAATAATAACACCGGATACACATTAATTAATGAATACCGTGTAACATTAGGGCTGTCACCATGTGTAGTTTGGAAATTGCTACACCTCATGATGGGTTTCAGGAAATTGGTTGAATTTTTCCGCCAAGGAAGTACTCCTCTTAATTACATCATTACCTTGTTTTAAAAGTACAAGATATTAATAGGCCAATATTAAACAGCTTTCACATATCAGAAGTTACAATATTATTTTGCTGTAATACGCGTTTTTTAAGAGAATCTATCTAATGCTAAGTGTGTGAAGCAGGCAACATTCACATAACTTATGCGTACAGGACAATTTACCTCACATATCACAAAACACCACCAACACGCCACAAAAGCAGTACACACACTCACTACCACAATCACTACGATCGTTTCGTCCCGGAACCAAAGCATTATAAGATGAATAGGTTCCACGTCAAAGTCGTTTTACTTTGATATCTATAAATTCAATTTGCCAAGTCATCACCACGCAGAAGATAAAAACCAAGTTAGATTAAAAAAGTACTCTACGTGAAATATCTCTAATATTTCACATCTATAATACAAATGGTAGGTAATGGTTTATTTTTAAGTATATTTATAAGAATTTCAGTTTTATGAAACATTAGCATACCCAGCCTGCTTCACTGGGCTAAATTTAAAAATGTCAATAGTAAAAACTATCATAGGCATTTAAAAATAATGCTCCATTCGCATCCTGCTCCAACTTATTATTTGTTTCTATATGTCATTAAAGAAAAGCAATAATAATTCGTACAATAATGTTAATCATAGGCTGACAAGCAAGAATTTCCGGTGATTTTAGTTACTAGATATTTTTATTGAATTTGTTGGTGAAAGAAAAGTACTACAATAATACTCTATTATTCTTATGTAAGAGCCCGTAATTTGTTATAAAACTTATAAAAAATCAACTTGCATAGATCATTGTAATGTAAATGTAAAAATAAAGCATGTTATTTTTGAGACTTGCCAACCCTAGCTCATTCTCAAACTTGATGGAATTATTCATGTTCACTATCATTAGTTATTTTCTTCGATAGGCGCGCCAGTAAGTATGAAGTGTATTTTAGGAAATAATATTTTGATTATATCTATTTATTTAAGGAAAATCAAATATGAAGTAGGGATATATTTCAGTGGTAAGGTTTATATCACACAATTAATAATTAAAATACTAACATACAATTTAAATATATAATATAACAGGCACACTTACATACACACGCCGTGTGTATGTAAGTGTGCCTGAATAGAAAAGTACCACCCTCATTTCTTACCGAGGTGTCGTAAGAGGCGACTAAGGTAAGTCGACCCGCCGTGTGGTATCCGGCTGAGTAGAATTGACCAACCTCATTTCTTACCGAGGTGTCGTAAAAGGCGACTAAGGTAATTTGACCCACCGTGTGGTATCCGGTTTAGTAGAATAGACCACCCTCTTTCTTACCGAGGTGTCGTAAAGTACGACATTGGTAAGTTGACGTCAGGCAGGCGGCCGGTCATAATATAACAGCCAAAAAATGAAACAACATATTTAAAGAATGTTGTACCGACCCCACTTAGAGTAGGATAAGGGCAGGAAGATGATGACTTACATACACGCGCCCACACTCCCATTTTCCTACTCGCGCGCACTTTTAAACACGAACACAACACAGACACGCATGCACACACACACACACACAAACATACACAGACGCACAGACACGCACACACACGTTTACACATTAATACAAAGTAGGTTAAAGTTTATTCAATTTTTCACTATTTTCATTATCATTTTATTTCATTGTAGTAGCATTGTAATTATAATTACTTATAACGCCTTATTTTGTAATAGAGGAGGGCGTTGATCACTGCAACACAGTTTATACTTCTGCAGGATAACCATTTTTCATTGTATTATGTACCTGTGTGTTGTTTGTTCCCAATAGAAGTTATTATTATTATTAATAATAATATACGAGAAATGGGGCCGCCTGATCCAAGTGCGACTAATTTGGGTTTTATGGTAGGTTTGTATAATTTCGATTATTGGACGAGGCTTTTTTGGTTTGTATAATTTAAAATGAATAGGCAAGGGAATTTTATTCAGTTCATAGTCATTATGACTGCTAACCAATATGACGCGAAAATAAGTGTGAAAAAGTGATTTAGATTTTACTGTTACTTCGGAAAAATTGCTCCTACTGTGAAGAGCCAGCATGAAGTTAGGCTGTTGCTCAAAATATAATTTATATATCTAATAACATTTACTGTCGCTAAATCCTCAATAATAATAAAAAAAATAAAATATTTATGTAATCCATAAATATTATGTTTTTTTTCCTCAATATTAAGTAGTAGTAGTAGTTGAGTAAGACGATCCGCCGTGTGGTATCCGGCTGAGTAGAATAGACCACCCTCATTTCTTACCGAGGTGTTGTAAAAGGTGACTAAGGTAAGTTGATGTCAGGCAGGCGGCCACTCGTAAAATACGTAGCCAAATCATGTGACAACATGTTTATAACATGTTGTGCCGACCCCACTCAGAGTGGGATAAGGATTCGTAAAAAGTATAGTAGTTAAGTATATTCAAATTCTAAATATTCTTTATTCAAATAAACTTGTAAACAAGTGCTTTTGAATCGTCAACTCTACTGCTGGTTCGGAAAGCTGTTCCTACCGAGAAGAGCCAGCAAGAAACTCGGCGATTGCTCTTTTAAAAATATAATTCTTAATACTATTTACATTAAGTCGTTACTGTCTTGTACAGGTTCAAAGAGAGCTATATCTACACATTCTTATCTTCTAAATAATCTTAAAGAGTATAGTAGGCTTTCTGTATCAGCCTCTTTTTAACAGTGTTTTTAAACTGCTGCAATGGCAAAGCTGAAATTGATTGCGGAATTTTATTATAGAATCTTATTATAAGCTTCTGGATAAGCCTCTGTTAGTTTTTGCATAGTTGTTTTCAACTGTCATGATGGCATAGCTAAAATTGATTCATCATTCTCCTGCCCTTATCCTACTCTAAGTGGGGTCGGTACAACATGCTTTAAATATGTTGTTTCATTTTTTGGCTGTAATATTATGACCGGCCGCCTGCCTGACGTCAATCTATCTTAGTCGTCTTTTACGACACCTCGGTATGAAATGAGGGTGGTCTAATCTATTCAGCCAGATACACTGACTGTGGAATTTAATTTATATTTCTTTTAATATTATTTATATTTAATAATAAGAGTATAAATTTGAAAATCATACATATATGATAACGGTATAATATTCCCATCGCTCGGAAATTGTATCGACTCGCGAGATTCATAATTTATGAATCTCGCGACCCAATCCACAATACCTGTGGGTATTGCTTGTGTTGATAAAGATTTTTGGTTAATAGATGTGGCTTAGTTTAGATTTGGCAATCATTTTGTGAATTAGTAACATTCACTTTATTATTGAAATATATTTTTGCTGGTGGAACATATTTTTTTCCGACTTAAAATTTGGAATATAAAAGTACAGTTATTGTGAATAAACCATAAGATTTAGAGACATGCTGTTGCTGACTTTTTAAAATTATTTTTTTAGATTTACAATTCTCTAGTACATTACTTTAGCATATCTCTGACGGTTAAGGCAACGCACGCGATTAAAGTTTCCAGCAGGTGCGTTTCTTTTACAATCGTGCCACGTCTTTACGCAATTCACATCAAACGGGACTATACACTGTCCATTATATTAACCATCTTTTGACAGATTGACGATTTACATATTTAGTGATGTCCTAAAGATTCTCGTATGCGATACCATTCCGATTATAGTACCTACTATCATTAATCGAATTACGTACCTAAGTAATTCGATTAATGATAACCTACGTAAACTAATAACAGATATAGAAATCAACATTTTGATTTAATGTTGCCTTAGTTTTTTGAAAATAAATGTTAATCCGTGTGTATTTATTATAATCATAAAAAATATATTATACATCAACTGGCAACATCAACAGACCTTCCGCTCGGCCGTCATTTTGACGTGATCTGTCACTCTCAACGAAACGCCCGTGATAGTCACACGCATTTACGTTCGCTGAGTGTTCTCTCGCATCTGTTACACCTTGAGTTAAGTAGCTTTATTCCTCGGAAAAACTTTTGTGAAACTTATATTAATTGATCGTGAAAATGCCGAAAGGACGTGTGTTGAAAGCACAATCGAGACAGTTAGTGTTAAAACTTCATGAGTATTTTGAGCAAGGGATTCAAAATGGCGGACCTCTTATACCTATCACGCAAGTCCGAAACCGTGTTGCAGCCGCGTTGGGGATCAGTCTATCAACTGTGACTAAAATCACTACTGATGCCTACGGCAGGAGCGGCTTGGAGCAAAACAAACCATCTACACCAAAAAGAAAGCGCCGGGCTCATAAGGTGACAGCTGTTGATGACTTTGACGCTGACGCTATTCGTCGTCATGTATATGATTACTACTTGAGAAAAGAAATTCCAACTTTGAGAAAACTTATTGTTTCTTTGAAAAGAAGTGGTCTATTTCATGGTGAAAAATCTTCTTTGGTCAAAGTTTTGAACACAATTGGCTTTCATATACAAAGTTAAATAAAAGAAAATTATTAATGGAACGCACAGATATAGCTATAGCACGTTGTGATTTTTTAAGAGAGGCAAAGAAAATACAAGATTGGGCAAATATTGTTTTCACGGATGAAACATGGCTCAACGCTAACCACACACTATCTCGTTTCTGGACTGATGATACTGCTGATTCCACTTCCTCAGTACCAATGGGAAAAGGTGAGCGCCTAATCATTTGCCATGCAGGTACAGCAAAAGGATTTGTACAAGACGCACTGTTGGCATTTAAATCGAAGAAATCAAATGACTACCACGAAGAGATGAATGCAAATGTGTATGAAGAGTGGTTCAAAAAAATGCTCATTTCATTGGAAGAACCATCAATAATTTTTATTGATAATGCGCCCTACCACTCCCGTCAAATTGACAAAATGCCAACACAGGCTAATAAAAAGCATGAAATAATTAATCGGCTTCGGGACAATGGAGAAAATGTGGACGACTCAATGTTAAAAGTTGAATTAATAAAAATATTAAAAACCAAAAAGAGAGCAAAACGCTATGTAATCAATGAAATGGCAGCAGAATATGGCCATACTGTTCTTCGGATTCCTCCATACCACTGCCAGTACAACGCAATAGAACTTATATGGGCACAAGTAAAAGGGCATGCTGCGAGATGCAATACAAGCCCCCCATTCACAGCGAATAAAATGTTGCAATTGCTAAAAAATGCTTGCACCCACGTAACGGCCGAGAACTGGGCAAGTGTGGTGGAAAGAACTAAAAGAGTAATATTCTCTGATTGGGAACGTGATATTGCGTTTGATAATATATTATCTACACAAGAGCTAATAATAACTGCTACTGAAGACTCCTCATCGGAGGAGTCTAGTGTTGATTATCATTCCGACGACTCGTGCTAATAAAATAAATTAAAATATCCTGATTGTTTTATTTGTATTCATGTATTAACTAAGAAGAAAGTAAAACTTTATATAATGTTATTAAATGTCTTTTAATACTCGTAACATCGATTTCTACCGATTATTTTTAATCTGTGGCATAATCGTAGTAACCATTATGTGTGACATCACTAAGTGGGCGGTACCCATCCATAAAGTACAAATATTATTTGTATGATATTTGTACGTAAGCAATACAAAACTTAATGAGCGTGAGCTGTCAAAAGACTGATAATATGATGGACGCAGTATATAATAGTACAGTGCCGTACTTAAACTTTTCGGAAGAATTGAACTATCGTTTATTAAAAACCTTACAAAAATCCGTTTAGTAGATTTTGTGAAAATCGATCACTTACAGACAGACTGCTTTTAGGGACCTAAATTTATAATTAGTCTATACTAATTATAAATTATATATATAATATATCTATATATATACTGATTTTTTAATATTATAGTCTTTTAATATTTAAGTCATTCGCTACGGAATCAAATAAGCGTCAATTAACGAACCTTTTAAATGCACGAAGGCACTCGCATGGCAACTAAACGATGAATTTCCGAATAGAAAAAACATTAAAATTGATGCCAATAATAATATTCACGATAAAATATAATTTGTTAATTGTGCTCTTAAATTTTCCGTATGTATTTAACACCAGACTTACTTTGTATATTGGAAAAACCTCACAACCAAACTTTTGAGATCATCGATAGACAGGAAGAGATATAAATGCGGCGGGAGACTATAATGTGTAATATACTGTATGCGTATAATATATTATTATCTAAATAAAAATAATGCTTGTAAAAGATCAAAATATGTCAAACCATTTGTTAAAAATGACGTTCTTAATGTCAAAAATGTAAAATTGTTGGCGTGGAGGAGTACTTAACAATGCCAAGATGACGGAGTGAAACAAGCTTTGAGTTTATTTAAGCGATTTTGTGTTGAACAGTGTTCAGTAAAAGTTTTTATTACTTACTAATTACCTTTTTTTTAATCCCCAGATAGACTAAAAGTTAGACAGATGCTCTTATATTTGAAACTGGACTTACACCCTAAAGCCTATTGGGTGGAAATTTTTAAAGATACATATCTAATCCTGGACGAATCCACAATGATCCTTGTATTGTATGAGTATTGCAAAGGCTCAAACATGCACTAACAGTATGTTACTACACGTCCACTCTCATTCAGGGCTGTGGTGTTACTGACGTGGTGCGCTTGACTCAGGGTAAGATTATCTTTACAAACTAGTATTCGTGACTTTATAAATGTAATTACATTCATGTATGTATTATATTTGTGGTTTTGTATTTATATTTACAAGGTAAGAATCATACATCTAATTCCACATTTATTACGTTAAATTGTAATGGTTCAATATGTTAAGGTATTCTGTAAATGTTACAAATTTCCTCTTCTAGATATTCTCGTAGCATTGTTATCGATATCGATTTTATACATGAAAAGATACATTCATAACTTATTTTGACGGTAAAATTATTCACACAGGCAAGTCGGCCTTGATCGCTGGAGGAATTCTTTTGTACATTCACCTGCTTTCAATAAATGTTCATACTACCTTCATCAACTGGATATAGATAGAAAGTAATTATTATTACAAGTGATTATCCGGGTATGTAAAATAAACAAATATGAAGTGAAGCCAATTATTTGCTATGTTATTAGTAGACAGCTTTAAAATTCAGAAATGTTAAGAATCCAATATGCTTGAAAAGCTTCGAGGCATATAAAGGAAATTTGAACCGCACTATTTATCAATCAACCAAGCGTTTTGATACGCCTTGATAGCGAATGCGATACGCATCATTTATGTAGCACGTGCCCGTGCAATTTAGATTGCATCCTAACTAGACTGTAACTCGAGCACATCATTTATCACAAAAATATACAAAATATACTGGGGTGATCTGTTGAGATGGTTCAGTAAAGAAAGTGACGTTGAAATTTAACATCTTTCAATAAACTAAACTATTACAAACTATACAAATATACTATCACAAAAGTATGCATAATACACTGGGGTGATCTACTGAGATGGTTCAGTAAAGTGACGTTGAAATTTTAACATCTTTCAATAAACTAAACTATTTCAAACTATACAAATATACTATCACAAAAGTACATAATACACTGGGGTGATCTACTGAGATGGTTCCGTAAAGTGACGTTGAATTTTAACAATTTTCAATAAACTAAACTATTTCAAACTATACAAATATACTATCACAAAAGTACATAATACACTGGGGTGATCTACTGAGATGGTTCAGTAAAGTGACGTTGAATTTTAACATCTTTCAATAAACTAAACTATTACAAACTATACAAATATACTATCACAAAAGTATGCATAATACACT
Source organism: Morpho achilles (assembly GCA_947086495.1). Taxonomy (NCBI): domain Eukaryota; kingdom Metazoa; phylum Arthropoda; class Insecta; order Lepidoptera; family Nymphalidae; genus Morpho; species Morpho achilles. Next base: position 15,651,090 of record CAMTZB010000003.1, on the reverse strand, counting down.
GGGGTGATCTACTGAGATGGTTCAGTAAAGTGACGTTGAATTTTAACATCTTTCAATAAACTAAACTATTACAAACTATACAAATATACTATCACAAAAGTATACATAATACACTGGGGTGATTTACTGAGATGGTTCAGTAAAGTGACGTCGAAATTTAAACATCTTTTCAATAAACTAAACTATTACAAACTATACAAATATACTATCACAAAAGTATGCATAATACACTGGGGTGATATACTGAGATGGTTCAGTAAAGTGACGTTGAATTTTAACATCTTTCAATAAATTAAACTATTACAAACTATACAAATATACTATCACAAAAGTATACATAATACACTGGGGTGATCTACTGAGATGGTTCAGTAAAGTGACGTCGAAATTTAAACATCTTTTCAATAAACTAAACTATTACAAACTATACAAATATACTATCACAAAAGTATACACTGGGGTGATTTACTGAGATGGTTCAGTAAAGTGACGTTGAAATTTTAACATCTTTCAATAAACTAAACTATTACAAACTATACAAATATACTATCACAAAAGTATACATAATACACTGGGGTGATCTACTGAGATGGTTCAGTAAAGTGACGTTGAAACAAATTGACTGTATGCTGTTAGCCCTAACGGCTTTTACAGCGTCACCAGGCGGGACGGGCGAGCGCAGAAGCATCACCGAGGTTGCGAAATGCGGAAAGTAGAGCGCAGAAGCTCTACTACCGTCGTGGAACGTTGTCCTAAGGGAGCCTCCTGTGAGGCCGGCTTTTCAATTGTATTATGTTAGAATTTTTCAAGTATTATTATGTGGGTTGCTATATCTTGACCTCTATACTCTAAATTTGAGAGCCGAAGATTTTTTAAATATCCTTGTATATGTATTAAAATATTTAAACGTTTAAAAAAATATATTCAAATGTTTCAAAACCACATCCCTCTATACATCGTCGTGAAATGAACAACTCTGTATTTTTTGAAAGTTTTAACTTTTTATATTAAACCAAAAGTAATAATAAAATTATTTTGCTATAATCCGAGATGAATACATCGCATCGTATTACAGATCTCCGCAAAGTAACGCCTACTTCTAAAAATTATTTCTATATTAAGTAATTATTTCAATATTTTTCATCCTAAAAAAAATCGAAAAACACTCAAATATAATCCAGATAATATATTCGTTACAAGGTTCTCAAATCTCCTTTAGGTAGCAGGTAATAAATCTTTAAAGCTCCAATTCAGAGGTCTTGAATTGCCTTCAATAATTAATTAACCCAGAGGTTCACTTCCTTTTACGTTTAACGAAACCGTAGTATACGAAGCTAGGGATGTTATCAAAGTTAATATCTCCTCTATTCAAACATTTAAATTTTGTTACAAACATTTTTTCTAAAGGTAGAAACACTGAATGTAGCTTGTAGTTACTCGTAAGGGGGTAGGGGGGAAGGTATGAAAGCGATTTAATTTCTCAGAGACAGAGACTCGACCGACAATTAGAAGAAAAAAATTATAATAGAAGTACTATTAGTTGCAGTCACATATTTAGGCTTTTGTATGCACGATTTGCTTGCGTGTCTAAATTGCGTTTGGCGCGTGGCTTTGTAAAATAACACGCTATAGTTCGCAGATCAGCGTATCTAACAATATTTCGTGTGAATGACGCTTTATATTTATGATACTAACAAATTTAGAGACTGCAATTTCCTATCCGTACCAGTGATACTTAAATTAATGACATGTAGTATCCCGCTGAGTAAAATAGATAGAAAATGAGGGTGTCATTTTGACCGAGGTATCATTAAAGGCGATTAAGGTAAGTTGGCCAGACGTATGACATCCAGCTGAGTGGAATAGAGCATCCTTATTTCTTACCGAGGTTTCGTAAAAGTTGACTAAGGTAAAAAAAGAAACTTCATAAAAAGAGAAAAAAATTATAGGGTGTAGGTGGGGCTCGACCCTAGGTATTTTCATTTGTCGCGACCACCCGTTCCCCGAATAAGCTACGCAGACTTGACACTTAATGGCAATTGAATTGAATTTCGATTCAATATAAAATTAAGTCTTTTTTAATGCCCAAAATAAGGGCTAAAACGATTTTTTTAATAATTAAATCTAGCTAGATCGATTTTTCTCCGCCAAACCCTACATGCTGAATTCCAGGAAAATCGTCATCCGTTTCCGAGATTCCGAATATATATACATACAAGATTACATAACTCATTTATATTAAAAATTTAGTTCTATTTGTGGTCGTTGTCTCATCAACTATTATTCATGTGCATGAATAATATAGATAGTCAGTATCATACTTAGCTCTTTGATTATATTGCTAAAACTAAACCTATGTCTGAAATTCGCAGGAAGTTAGGTAATGCATTTAGTTAAGACTCAATTTCGTCAAGCTTAGATCACGTCTCTAGAAATAATGAGCTACATCTAAGCCAAGGCTGCTGAAACTTTGGGAAGTATATTAAATGAGTTTTACAAGTATTTGAGGACATATTTACTTCAGTGAGAATACTTGTTTTGTAAATAATTATGGATTGTTGTGAAAATAATTATAGATCGAGTCAATTTAAAACAAAATTCGATTATTGCTAGAGTGATGTAAAAAAAATATGCGCTTGTTTAGTCGTTAATGGATATCCTATTGTACACAGAATATTTAGATACAAATCGTCAATCTATCGTTTAAATGGACAAAACAAAGTATACAAGCCGATTTACTTAAAGCAATGCCAAACAATAGCAATGCAAAACTCACGAACTTTGCCATACAGTAATAAGAAAAAATATGCGATTGTGGAAAATGTAAGAATAAAATAAAATAAAATAATATAAGAATATTATTTACTTAATCAAATAAAATCAAAATAATCTTTTTTCAAATAAGCTCGCACAAGCACTTTTTAGTCGCCAAGGATCAATATTTATTAAGCTCCAACTGGTTAGGAATGTTGCTCTTACCTAGAAGAACCAGAAAGGACTCGGAGGTCAATCTTTTAAACATTTTCAATTGTACATTATTAAACCTCAGTCTTGTAAGCTGAAAGGATTTACAAATCCAGGCTTTTTTATCATCAAAATAATCTTCAATTTTGTAATATGCTTAACGTATAAGTACATCTCTTATACTTAACTTAAACCTTTCTGTAGACTAGTCGAGTTTATTTATAGATCTAGTTTAGTTATTAATATAAATATATACTATATTCGTTATTATAATTATGCTATATGTATTAAAACGGTTCTGTTATCCTAATCTGGTCATTAACAAAGGCCGGAAGTAGGCCTCACATGCCAAATACCATCTGTTTCACTCCGCTTCCGGTGTTTGAATATTGATCGTTAACTGGCTATTATCATAATCTATTTTGCATAAATGTTTTATACGAAATCGTAATAATACAGAATAATTCTCAAATAATTATCATCGAAGCCTCCTCACATAGTCTGCTTATTCACTCACTTATTAAGGTAGAAATTTATAGTTAAAACTTCTAAACATATGACATCTTCTCCTTCTACTCGTTATGGAGTTCCACTGCTGGACATAGGTCTCTTTAAGGGACTTTCCACACAACACGATCTTATGCCGCTTGTATCCACGCTTCCCGCGACCTTTTTGATGGGGTCATTACAACTTGTTGAGTGTCTACTAACGCTACGATTTCGAAAACACGGTCGCCATTCCAGCATTATAGGATCTCAACATCCATATGTTGTCATTGTGCACCGTCCATTGCCACTTCAGCTTCACGACACGCTAAGCAATATCGGTAGTTTTAGTTCCATGGATCTTCTCATTCATGATTTGATCTCGTAGAGATAGTCCAACCATAGCTCGCTAAATTGCCCGCTGGGTATCTGAGCTTCATTATGAGGCCCATATTAACCGACTAAGTTTCAGATATAAAAATATTGCATAAAAATAGACTTAATAAATATGTAATATTTTTATTATAGGCTAACCGCTTAACTCGTCCTCGCATGCGGGGAATGAGGTAGGTTCGAGGGGACACCTCTTGTTTATCACGCTACTAGCGCTCGCCGCCTGCACGTAACTCAGTCCCGATTCACATCCTACCTCCGCACTATTGTACTCTGCACGCGAGGACTGAATTAAACGGTTGGCCTATAAATGCAGTTATCTGCCAAAACCCACGAAGGTATCGATTTGAGTGAGACGCTGTCGAACTCAATGTATCAAGACTAAATGATTAAGTAAGACCATAGGCTAAGTACAAATGAAAGTAAGAACAAAGCTTTATAAAGTCCAAACCAAAAGTTACATATTGATAATTTCAGCTAATTTAGTTTCAAATTTTCCGTTGTTAACTTGTCTTTTTACTCACTCCAAGCTAATGGTTTAATTTTAAAGCGTTGAAGCTAAAATGTGCACATTTCTTTTCTAAACTTGTCACATTGGCATGTCAAAAGCGAAATTTTTTTAATACAACACAATATTTTTTTTTCTAACACCACGGCACGAATTGAAAAAAAAAGGTCAAAGGAAATCTTTCAATTGCTTAATTAATTCGAAGTAAGGACGGTTTTAAAAATAATCTAAGACTTTCAGGATAGACATTGGTGGTTTGTTGTCGATTAAAGCTGGCACTAAGCAATCCAGCATCTTCTTTACTCGATATAAAGAAACCATATAATCAAGAAGTTATATTTGTCTGGCATAACACTCGCAGTTGTATCTGCAGCAGCAGGGTGGTAGTCAAACTATTGATTTCAAGTACCCCCATAAACCGCAACAAAGTGCTGTATATGTCATGCAATTATCGCCTCTATAGACCGATGACGTCTGTCACGTATCAGTAATTGGGAGATAGGAATAGAGTGGTATTGTACACACTCGGTACCTATATGAATGTGTCTATTATTATTTTTTGACGTGTTTGCTTTACCAAACTAATACTAAAATTATTTTTCTATAATCCGCAATTCATTTTTTATTATTACTTTTGTATTATGGATCTCCGCAAATTAACGGCGTATTCTATAAATTATATAAAGACGGTGATTGTTTTATTTAACGATATCTGTTTGAACAGTGAGATAAACTACTAATCTTGCAAACATTACTATGTAAGTTAATTAAGACCGTGGGTAGTGGATAAATAATTTGTAACTAACCTTGGCTACCACATATATAAGCAGTGTAAATAGTTCTCACACGATAAACCAAAATGTATAACGAATATGTCATATGTCGAAATTATGCCATAGCTCTTTTCCGTATCTGTACTTTATTTGATATACTATCATATTAAACTTGTTTCTTTACATTGTTCATACTTTTCTATGTTAAAAATTTGCCAATGAAATGTAAGCAATTAAAATTTGTATTACTAATTAATATTTAAAAGAAAGAAAGTAAGTGATAAGAACTCTTATATAAATATAATTTGCGATAAAATTATTTTCGTTATTTGTTATTTATCGCACCCGTTCGACGTTAAAATTTTACATGATAACAAAGTGCTAACATAAACTCATTATTTTAGCACTTTGTTATGATGTAAAATTTTAACGTCGAACGGGTGCGATACCAACATCGCTCCCCATTCGCGCGGCACTAACGAATTGACGCCAAAATATGATTTATTGCCATTCGCTACGCGTGTGGTTTGACACGGTTATGGTATTTCGGTGGGTTCCTTTTATTCAGATAAATTCTATAGGAGGATGGAATTAATTTGATATTTTTTTGACAGCAGATTATTTAGAAATTTTGTAACATTTTCAAAGCCCATAAAAATATTGTATTTTTTTCACACACTTTATTTTTATACATGAAATACATGAGTCCCTTTGTACTCAAATCCTCCTACTTTAAATTGGTGCATATACAAGGCTAGGCCTTTTAAAACTGAGGGACTGAAATAAAAAGTTAAAGCAAATTAACTTAACTTAAAACTTACTAAAGCTTATTTTACTGCTTAAGCCATGTTGTATCCGGCTGGATAGAATAGTATCACCCTCATTTTTTACATAGGTGTCGTAAAAGGCGACTAATGTAAGTGGACACGCCATACGGTTAAGTAGAATAGTCCACCCTCTTTCTTACCGAGGTGTCGTAAAATGCGACTAAGGTAAGTTGATGTCAGTAAAATACGTAAAAAAATTATGTGACAACATGTTTATAACATGTCGTACCGACCCCACTTAGTGTGAAATAAGGGCAGGAGAATGATTAACATATCGAATCCCGACCAGCCATACAAATAATGAGAAAATAATATAGTTAGAATTACGTCCCAAGAGCACTTCAATATAAGCTGTTTGATAGGTAAATTTTGTTCCAGAATGTTGTCATATATGATTTACAATGCTATTACATTACTTTTCAATTTGCCAAGATTATCTTATCAAGTTCGATATAACAATTGAAGACGCAGGTTCTATGTCGAGCTTGAACAACTCAATTTCAAGTATTTCGTAGCGAGCGTATTTTGCGATCCTTCGAACTAAATCCAGATTAATGCTTATCGTCCAGCAATTACGATAAGCTATACTAATGTGACATACGAAATAAACAAACTGGTTGAATCAGAGGAATTTTAGTACTTATTCCATTCATAGTTGGAGCAGTGGGTAGTGATCCTGCCTTCAGCTCTGCGGGTCGCGGGTTCGATTCCCGCCGAGGGCCACCATTTTCTATAAATGAATTTGATGGTCTTTGAGCCTGGGTGTATATTTGTATTTAAGTATATATTTAAAAAATATATAAGTATATATTCACCAGTTGTCTGTCACCCATAACACAAGTATTAAGTTACTTACTTTGGGGACGGACGACAGTGTGTGTAAGTGTCCCATATATTTATTTATTTATTTATTTATTTACAGTTTCAAGCATACGTTTTGATTAAGTAGAACAGACTACGCTCAAATCTTACTGAGGTGTCGTAAAAAATGACTAAGGTAAGTTGACCTGCCGTGTGGTATCCGGCTGAGAAGAATAGACCACCCTCATTTCTTATTGAAGTGTCGTAAAAGACGACTAATATTAGTCGACCCTCATTTCTTACTGAGGTGTCATAAAAGGCGACTTATGTTTGTCGACCCGCAGTGTGGTATCCGGCTGAGTAGAATAGACCATCTTCATGTCTTAACAAGGTGTGGTAAAAGGCGACTAAAGTAAGTTGACGTCAGACTGGCGGCCGGTTGTAAAATACCTAGTCTAATCAAATAACAACATGGTGCCGACCCAACTTGGAGTGGAATAAGGGCAGAATGTTGTGTAATATATGTATAATCATTAGAGTTGTATAACTTTTAGAATGAAAAAAATACATAAACCATGTATGATAGACTTAAACTTTAATAAATATCTTATAAGTTATCAACGTATAAGAACTCGGGCGAGTACCCTTTTTTACATTGGTTTTCTAATTTCATCCACTAATTTCATTTGAAATTACTTTGGCATATTTTATATTATAGCTAAGCATGTTAAGTGGAGGTTAAGTTTGATAAATGGTAACAGAGATCCTTGTGTTTCAAGTGCAGTGTTGTGTTATTTTAATGCATGTTGTTTCTCTCTCATTCCCCAGACATAGAAAATGTACCGTCTTTGATCTTAATTAATACTCTTCTTAGTATTTTCTTAAACATTCGCTAATGTGCTAAAAGTAAAATGCGTGCTTGAATTATTTTTAAAATCTTAATTGTAAATGTCACAAATAGTATACCAGTTGTATATATGTAAACTAAATTTCTATCAAATTTGTTATTTAACCGCTTAAAAAAGGTACATAGTTCTGTAGTAATAAAGCGTACTTCATGATACATTAAAGTAAAATGCGTGCTTGAATATTTTTTTTATATCTTCATTGTAAATGTAATAAATAGAATTCCAGATGTATGCGGATGTAAAACTAAGTTTCTATCAATTTTCTTTTTAACCGTTATAAAAAGGTACATAGTTCTGTAGTAATAAGGCGTCCTTCATTGACACACTATGCATAATAGTTTCGCTATGTTTATTCGCTTTATTAATAAAATGTTTGAATATTAAATTGCATCATAAATAAAAGCTTAAATAAGCTTTTATTTATGATGCAATTTAATATTCATAATGCATTCTAAAAAAACTGTAATATTCATTATTAATAAATGGCTTTGCGATTTTGGTCGTGGAGTCTATCTCCTGATGATGCTTTGGTTGCAGGGCGAAACGATTGTTGAGTTTGTGATAGTGAACGTATATAGTGCTTGTGTATTGTGGTGGCGTTGGTGGAGGTTTGTGCATGTGTTTTTACGAATCCTGCATGTATCAGGTATGATAACCGATTGTCCACTTACATTTAGCATTATATATATTTTCTATTTTACTTCTTCGCGGATTATAGCAAAATAATTTTATTATTACTTATGTATTATGGATCTCCGCAAAGTAAAGCCTAATTCTATAAATTATTAATAAACTTCATAACTTATTGCGGAGTCTTAAATTTCCATAATTTGAAATTACCCATAACACTATAACTAGTATATTTTTTCTTGACATTTATATTATTCAATAAATAAGAAGTAATTTTCTCAAAAGTCAAACGTATTCTTTTTCAACAACTTGTCACATTGACGCCGAAAATGTTTTTTTATATTATTGACCTAAGTGTTTGAAAATTTTTTTTTGTGTCAGGAAAACCCATTGTGGGTCGTCATGAGCTACGGGTATGTCGGACTCTCATCGACTAAAAATCTGACTGTGCTCCACCACGCTGCTGGTGGCGGGGATGGGGGATGGGGGCAATGTGTACAACTGTACCCTGTACTGTTGTACATATTGCCCTCATCCCCGCCAGCAGCAACTCTGAACATCAGAGTGCGCCATCTCTGGATCGGGACCTCTCTAAATAGTGGCCCCTTCCTGCGCTAGACGATGCATCGGGAGCACCAGATGCATCGACTGCCTCGGGGACCTTTTCAGATAAGCGTCCGATAAACCGATAAGTATTTGAAACATGTTGTAACCACAAATCATACTGATTTATTTTCGTATAAAAACAAATTATTAAATAAAATACAAACATTGAAAACTCATTAACTGTTAACGTAAAGTTAAATCGCGTTATTTGGAATTACCACGTGAGAATTGCTGCGAGAGTTTTTATGTTGAAATATGTTCAGTTTTCGTAAAAATATTGCAGTGCCAGACTTAAAAATAGCAGCATAAATATGCTCCGGGATAATCAACTGGCATAAAAAGTATTTTTATTTATTACGCCGAGATATTATTCCTCGCGAAACGCGGTGAGAGCGAAAATGTGTGATTTAAAATTTTATTCAGCAGCCCTTATTTTGGTTTGTGGATTTTGTGATTGGACGTGAACGTCACAAACATAGATTCAAAATTAATGGAATATTTAATCTTAAATTATCAGCCATACGATTTCTCATATTTTAAAGGTAAAAGCTGTGCATTTTTGGCATGCTACACTTGAGCTGGATGTTTACACTTGTTAAAGTTATCGGATCGGACTATATTATATTATGAGAAAGTCTGTCTGTCGGTCTGTCTGTTATGCTTTCACGTCTAATCCTCTAGACCAATACTAATAATATTTTGAACTTTAAAGCTCATACAACGGGGTAAAATAAAGGTTAAAAATCCCATTTTTTTTCGAGAACAGGGAAAAATACTTATAGAGTTATGTCATATATGAGGGTACTTTAACTCTTATGATGGCGCAATAGAAGTCACCGGTTTTAGGTTTACATGTAAAGATTTATATCGCGTAATGATATGAACTAAGCAAACCCTCCGTTTCGAAATATTTTTGTTAGTCTAATTAAACCTTTTTTATTATTCTCCTGCACTTATCCCACCATAAGTAGCGTTGGCACATGTTATAAACATGTTATTATATGATTTGGCTAGGTATTTGATTACCGTATTACCGTCTGCTGACATCAACTTATATTAGTCGCATTTTAGGACACCTCGGTAAGAAATGAGAGCGGTCTATTCTACTTAGACGGATACAACACGGTAGAACCTAGAAATAACTTAATAAAGTTTGAAATTTAATATGAGGTTTTAGTCTGTACAAGTGGAATTTCTTTTAACTACATCACTGTTCCACGTTTATTTACTAAGTAGATAAAATATCGATAGGAAGACCACGAAATGCGTTTTAATTCCAAACTTTATCCTAACTATTACTAATTCTAATGCCTAATACGTATGCATGAAGCCAAAATCCCTTGATAATAGGGTGCTCAGCGAATTACATGAGCTTTTACCGGGGGTTGCATTGTGATAACATTAGGGGTTTATTTTCCACCATGTGTTACTTGTTTTTAGCTTAAGTTTAAACTGTTTAAATACGCCGTGTTCCTATTTTAAATTTTAATAGCAAGATAGAAATTTTATTAAATTATTTGACTTGCAGATGGCACGGATGGAAGCGCCTATTTTTCATATAGGAAAAAACCCCTTACGGATACCGCCGCCCGACGGGGACAGGCGGCGGTTATGTCGGACTCGCACCGACTAAAACGACCTATGGTGCTCCACCACGCTGCCGATGGCAAGGACAGGGTATCATTGTACATATTGCCCCCATCCCCGCCGACAGCTCTGATCCCAGCGAACAAATACCTTCTCCGGGTAGGGGACCCTCGAAAGAGAAGCACCCCTCCGCTAACCGGTGCATCGGGAGCACCAGATACACCGACCGCCTCGGGGACCTGTAAGCCAGACGCTCGATATACCCCGTTCGGAACGTCCGAAGGTCCCCTGACAGGGCGGCAGACGATGGGGCGGATGCAAGCGCCTGCCTAATGTCAATTTACCTTATTCGCCTTTTACGACACCTCGGTAAGAAATAAAGTAATCTGGTGACTATTTATCGAGATAGGCTATATAACATCACGCTAAAATGAATAGGAGAAGAGCAGCAATAAAAATATTATGAAAACAGCAAAATTTAAAGCTTTCCTTGCGTGCGCTGAGTAAACGGTAATAGTTATTCAAAAGTCATATATTGCAAAATTGTTCCCCTCTAAAAGTTCTAAATAAAAGTCCACGACAGCATATGTCTATCTTTTAAGGTTAACCAATTTTAACCATTTTTACGGTTATCAAATGACTATATTACTTATGTTAGTTATTTATAATATTATAATATACTTTAGATGTATTTTTATCAACGCCGTGTGGTTAACAAATGAGAATTATAAATAATTCTATCATAACTTTTGTCTAGTTCAGGTGATTTTCTCTTTAAATATCAACCCAGCCACATCCATCGAAGATATTCAGTAATAAACTTTATAAGACATATACAAAGTCATCATCCTGCCCTTATCCCACTCTGAGTGGGGTCGGCACAACATGTTGTAAACATGCTGTCACATGATTTGGTTGCGTTTTTACGACCGGCCGCCTGCCTGACGTCAACTTACCAATGTCGTATTTTACGACACCTCAGTAAGAAAGAGGGTGATCTATTCTACTAAATCGAATACCACACGGTGGGTCAACTTACCTTAGTCGCCTTTTACGATTCCTCAGTAAGAAATGAGGTTGGTCTATTCTACTCAGCCGGATACCACACGGCAGGTCGACTTACCTTAGTCGCCTTTTACGACACTTCGGTAAGAAATGATTGTGGTACTATTCTATTCAGCTGGATACCACACGGCGTAAGACGTATACAAAGTCTTTGCAAATAATTAAACAAAACGATTTGTTTACGCAATTTGGAGTTACGAATTTGACTTTACTTTGATTTTCATACCGACAATGGGCAAATTGTTATTCATAAAGTTTACTCGTTTAAAATTCGTGTACAATTTAGTAATGTTTGTTAGCAAACATTTATTTCAGTAACCCGACCATGACGTAAACTTATTGACGAGTAATAAAAATACATCATCGTCATCCTTTAACCCTTATCCCACTCTAAGTGGGGTCAGCACATGGTGTCACATGCTCCGTATTTTACAACCGGCCACCTGCCTGATGACAATTTATCTTATTGGTAAGAAATGAGGGTGGTCTATTCTAATCAGCCGGATACCACACTGTGGGTCAACTTACTTTAGTCGCCTTTTACGAAACCTCGGTAAGAAATTAAGGTTGTCTATTCTACTCAGCCAGATACCACACTGCGGGGCGACTTAACTTAGTCGCCTATTACGACACCTCGGAAAGAAATGAGTGTGGTCTATACTACTCAGCCGAATACCACACGGTGGGTCAATTTACCTTAGTCGCTTTTTACGACACCTCGGTAAGAAATGTCGGTGGTCTATTCTACTCAGCCGTATATCACACGGTGGGTCAACTTAGCTTAGTCACCTTTTACGACACCTCGGTAAGAAATGAGATTGCTCTATTCTACTTAGTCGGATATCACACGGTGGGTCAACTTACCTTAGTCACCTTTTACGACACCTCGGTAAGAAATGAGGGCGGTCTATTCTACTCAGGTGGATATCAGACGGCGGGTCAACTTACCTTAGTCACCTTTTACGACACCTCGGTAAGAAATAAGTTCGGTTTATTCTACTTAGGCGGATACCACACGGTGGGTAAATAAAAATGTTTATAAAAATCCAAATTCGCGACATGCACATTTTTAATAAGCGTTTAAACATTTGCATAGCTTAGTGGTGATTTAAAATTAAAATAAGCCATACACCCTTGTTGCAACATGTCGGGGCATAGCCACCCCTTGTTAATGTATTAAATCTCCCGAAATACCTTCCCCCTGTAAAACACGCGCTATTCTGTATTATAAGTACCCGGAATAATTAATAGTTTAGTTTTATGTTTTAAACGATGCATATGTTACGTTATTGACTGTTTTATTCTATCCCCCAGTTTAAACGCATTTGTCGATTTTTGAACTTTTTTTTAGTCTTGCTACACTTAACAGAAGTTCACCAAGTTCAATACCTATAGCTTTTTCTAAGTTGTTTTTTTCTAACACCATAGTTGTCTTTTTTTATGTTATTATTGTGGTTATATTTTCCAGAGATTAGTCTCAATAATAAAAAGCTTGCCGATGTCGAAATTATTGTTTAATTTATTTATATATAGTGAAACATATAATGCTACTAGCTTTTACTCGCAACTTCGTTTGCATGGACTGTTGTCATGTGATAAATTGATAATAGATTGGGCTTTTCAATGTCATCTTATTCTTGTAGAGTTAACACGATTTCTATAGCGTGTATGTTTCCTACGTATAAAAGGAATAATTGTGCAAAATATTATCGATATTGCTTAATGGATTCGCCGTGAAAGAGTAACGAACATACATCCATACTCACAAACTTTGCATTGATAATATTAGTAGGATTTGAGTATATAAATATTGTTATTAACAATAATAAAGTAAATAAAATAATCAACATTATCCATAGTAAAGCAAAAGATAATTCCATTGTTTATACAAATAGACATAGTTCATAGACATATATTATTCCTTTTATCATAATATCCTTGTGCGAAGTGGTGATAAGCGGTGATAAGCGAGATATAGCTCTAAAAGTTAGACATTCAGGTTCAAAGGAGAAAAGACAAAGCCGCTCTGGAAGAACGCAGTGATAATAGACACTATGTGGTGTCACGACCTTAACCTTGTGGACATCTCTTAAAGAAACTTTTTTTTTAGCAGTAGACTTCCGGCATGATGATATTTTGATATAATCTTAGTTTTATTCAGAAACATTTATTTTACAAAATTGAATCCAATATATTCAAATATTCATACGTTGACTTTGTAATGTGAGGATTAACTAATAAAACATGATACCTACACACACCCTGTGATGAGAATGTAAAATAGAAATAAGGCTTATTTCCAATGACCTGCTATAAGATATCTGATTTATAGCTTAAGTGGAAAGCCAGTATTCACATGATGGTGTTAATTCGAATTTGTTATACTGTAATATCAATGCATATCGTGACAAAACTTATCTGAAATAAAAAGTTATTAAGTTTTTATTTAAGTCAAGTTTTGCCACGTTTAACAGGAAATTATTGTTGATTATAGGCGTTATGTATTACATTATGATTTTTTACTACTTCATTGCTTTTTTCGATATAATAGAATTATTTTTATACAATCCAAGTAGAGTAAATAATTTTGTCCTTACTTTTGTAATATGGAATTTCAAAAAAGTTACGTCTGCTATTATAAAATATAAAATGTCTACTAAAAGAATACATTTTTATATTGATATTTTTGAAAATTCTGTTTTTTTATATGATGTTACACTGTGCAATATGTATAAGAGTTCTTTTCACTTTAACGAAACAAACAACCTGCTCACTCGCTTCGCGCAGCTGAACCTAATGCGGAAAAAAGTCGGTTCTTTTACTTTTATATACTTTCATTTTAGTCAAATCAGCTAAGTTTAGCTACCACTCGAGTGAAAACAACTACAGTTTTCAACATAAATCTTAAATACCAACGCAAATATTAAACACTTACATATGTTTCCTTTAAAATAAAAGTAATCGCTTAGCTTTGTGTATGGAGGGTAAACTTACTGTTGGCAAAAATCCAGATTAAGTGTAAGTTTTGACTTTCAATTTTTGAGATTGCTTTTTGATATTCAAAATTAACTTCAATAACCAACTGAGCATAAAGTTGATTATTGCGTGTTAGATTGAATTTCATTTATGAATACCCTGTCCCTTTTGGATGACAAAGTTATGATTAATGAGGACAGAGTTCGTTGCACTCGACTGAGCTGAAGGATTCAGAGTATTCATAGTATTCCGATTGTAATTTTTTAGGGCTCTCCCTTTTTTATTTGAAATATGAGGAAGTAGATTTCCTTTGATGTTTTTTTATAATATTGTGATATGTTTTTATATTTGACTGTAGTGTTTTAATCTGTTATAAAGTTGGTAAATATTTTTACTTTTGTACACAACAGTGTTAAAATAGATTTTAAAAATAATATCATTAACGTAATGGTAAGGATAATAATTTAGTAAGTGTAGGTATCCTCATAAAGGTATTTGACATGTTCTGATTTTCAAAGTACAACAAAAATGCCGTGTGGTATACGGCTTAGTAGAATAGCCCACCCTCATTTCTTACTGAGGTGTCGTAAAGGCGACTAAGGTTAGTCGACCCTCCGTGTGGTATCCGGCTGAGTAGAATAGACCATCTTCATTTCTTAACAAGATGTCGTAAAAGGCGACTAAAGTAAGTTGACGTCAGACAGGCGGCGGTCATAAAATACGTAGCCAAATCATGTGACAACATGTTTATAACATGTTGTGCCGACCCCAGTTAGAGTGGGATACGAGGATGATGCTTCGAAGTACAACAAAAATAGAGTTTGTAGATATCTTCCATCCATCCATCCATCAGCCTATCGTAGTCCACTGCTGAACATAGGCCTTCCCATGTCTGCGCCAGACATCCCGGTTCTCCGCAATGCGCATCCACCTGGCCCCGATAACCTTCCTGATGTCGTCGTTCCAGCGAGACGGTGGACGCCCTACGCTGCGTTTGCCAAGACGCGGTCTCCACTCCAGGACTCTTTTGCTCCAACGGCCATCAGTCCTGCGACAGACGTGACCGGCCCACTGCCACTTCAGCTTACTTATTCAGCTAGCTACGTCGGTTACTCTGGTTCTCTCGCGGATAATCTCATTTCTGATTTTATCTTTGAGAGATACCTTACCATATCATATCTTATCGCATTTTTGGAATTAGAAATATAGATTTAGGCTTTCATTAAATTATATGATTCATAGTGCCTATATCTGCATCGGCCGAGTGTCACAGTTGTCGTTTTCTTTTTTTACCCTCATTTGATTTATGCAGACAATAACAATATGCCCAAGACGCCGTGTGTATCCGGCTGAATAGAATAGTACTATCCTCATTTCTTACCGAGGTGTCGTAAAAGGCGACTAAGGTAAGTCGTCCCGCCGAGTAGTATCCGGCTGAGTTGAATAGACAAACCTCATTTCTTACCAGTGTCGTAAAAGGCGACTAAGCCAAGTTGACCTACCGTGTGGTATCCGATTTAGTAGAATAGGCCACCCTCTTTCTTACCGAAGTATCGTAAAATACAACAGAGGTAAGTTGACGACAGGCAGGCGGCTGGTCATAAAAACGCAGCCAAATCATATGACAGCATGTTTATAACATGTTGTACCGACCCCACTTAGAGTGGGATAAGGGCAGGAAGATGATGAATAACAGCATGCGCAAGAGCCATTCCGTGAATGAATAGTAGTTATATCCTTGTAAAGAGTTGCACTTATAAAAATACTATGCAGATGAAACAAAAAAAAAACATTTTGTTCTAACGCCCTAATGACGTCATATTAATTTATTAATTCGATAGGGTGGCAAGCTCATAATTCACGTTAACAAATGGTTGTATTCTTTGATCTTTCTGAGTTAAAAAGGGTTCATTTAAAAAAAGATAACTAACCAGTTAATAGTGAATATATGTTAGGGGAACAAATATTTTGTACCATTATATTTTTATATGGCCGTCGCGACTTATGCCTCATTTTGTTTTTCAAAATTGAGATATGTATATATTGGCTTAATTTAAGATTAGGATATGGAAGCTATTTGTTTGGATTTTACTAGAATTTGTCTTATATATAGCTTTCACTTATTTGCAGTGAAACTGAAATTATAGATTTCAGCTAGTTAGCCGTATAAAAAAAACAATTTCAAAGTCTTTTACTTTAGCTTACACTAGTTGAACTGTAGTAATCCCCACGTAAAATGCTTTATACTTAATACCAAAGTGATGATTGAATGATTTTGTATAATCCACGTTGGCTACGAAAATCTATGTAATGCAAAGCGTAGGAAGCAAAAATCGTTCTCATACCTTATAGATGCAGGATTAGTAACCTCACTTAGCACACCACCACCAATAGCACAATGCACAAGCAGTACACGCTTTCACTAAGACAATCTCAACGATAACCGACGCATCATCAGGAGATAAGGTCCACGACAAAATCGCAATGCTTCCTTAAAAAGCGTAGTATGATCCTGACATAACTAAACTATACAATCTAAATTTTCTACATTAGTTGAAAGTAACTCCTTTCGTAATAAGTTAAATATGAATTTAATAAATAAAAGCTTTTAACAAAATTTTAACTCCTCTCCTCCTACAAAAGTAATAATAAAATTATTTTGCTATAATCCGCGAAGAAGTAAAATAGAAAATATATATAATGCTAAATGTAAGTGGGCAATCGGTTATCATACCTGATACATGCAGGATTCGTAAAAACACATGCACAAACCTCCACCACCGCCACCACAATACACAAGCACTATATACGTTCACTATCACAAACTCAACAATCGTTTCGCCCCGCAACCGAAGCATCGTCAGGAGATAGACTCCACGACCAAAATCGCAAAGCCTTTGCGATTTTGGTCGTGGAGTCTATCTCCTTTTCTTATCCGATTGTTGAGTTTGTGATAGTGAACGTATATAGTGCTTGTGTATTGTGGTGGCGGTGGTGGAGGTTTGTGCATGTGTTTTTACGAATCCTGCATGTATCAGGTATGATTACCGATTGTCCACTTACATTTAGCATTATATATATTTTCTATTTTACTTCTTCGCGGATTATAGCAAAATAATTTTATTATTACTTTTGTATTATGGATCTCCGCAAAGTAACGCCTAATTCTATAAATTATCCTCTCCTCCTATTAACCGATGAGGAGTTCGCTCGTGAGCCAATCCTGGGAGCAGAATCAGGTCTTGCTTATCATAAACATGCATTGTCATCTTGGACTAGTACGCATCAGCTCCTTCATACATACACGGCGTTATAAAAAAGCTTTTAAAAATGATGCATTTGATATTTTTCTTTTATTCAACAAATTTTCTCTCACTAGGTTACCACAATACCCTCTTTTGTTCAAAATTAATCTTTGTTCAGGTATTGATCTAGGTTTTATTTTATACTGAATAATTAAAATCGACTAGGCCTGTATAAATATGTGAGGGGTGCGCGTTAAATTCTGTTAGCTTAGGGCGGAGGCTGATTGCGATTATGTATAATAAAGCCGTAGAGTTTTATGTCGCCTTGGTACTTACTAAATTTTTGCTGTATGGTATCCGGCTGAGTAGAATAGATCGCCCTCATTTCTGACCGAGGCGACTAAAGTAAGTGCCCTGTTGTATTCAGTTAAGTTGACTAGACCACCCTCATTGGCGACTAAAGTAAGTGCCCTGTTGTACTCGGTTAAACTGACTAGACCACCCTCATTTCTTACCGAGTTGTCGTAAAAGGCGACTGAGGTTAGTTGACCCGCCGTGTGGTATCTAGTTGAGTCGAAAATACCACCCTCATTTCTTATCGAGGTGTCATAAAAGGCGGCTAATTTAAGTGCCGTATGGTGCTCGGGTCAGTAGAATAGACCACCCTCATTTATTACCGAGGTATCGTAAAAGGCGACTAAGATAAGCTCCGTGTGGTATCCAGCTGAATAGAAAAGAATACCCTCTTTCTTACCGAGGGGACTAAGGTAAGTTGACGTCAGGCGGGCGGCCGGTCGAGAAATACCCAGCCAAAGCACATCAAAACTTAATTAAAACATGCTGTTCGGCACAACATGATTTGGCTACGTATTTTAGGACCAACCGCTTGCTTGACGTCAACATACTTTAGTCGCATTTTACGACACATCGGTAAGAAAGAGTCAACCTGCTTTAGTCGCGTTTTACAACACATCGGCAAGAAATGATGGTGGTCAATTCTACTCAGTCGGATACCACTCGGATTTACTAATATGTACTAACTATATATTTAAAAATATATACTATTTAATTGAATTTTTAGTAGCAGTTTATTAGAATTCTATTTCTAAGACTATTTAAATAATGAAATAATATCACATGAGCCTCACAAGGAGATGAACTGTTATTTTTATGATCCATTTAAATTTTTATTGCATGTTATCGGTAACATGTCATAAAATTTCGAACAAAGTAAACTTTGTCAATATTAATTTATAGAATTAGGCGTTACTTTGCGGAGATCCATAATACAAAAGTAATAATAAAATTATTTTGCTATAATCCGCGATGAAGTAAAATAGAAAATATATATAATGCTAAATGTAGAGTGGACAATCGGTTATCATACCTGATACATGCAGGATTCGTAAAAAAAACACATGCACAAACCTCCACCACCGCCACCATGATACACAAGCACTATATACGTTCACTATCACAAACTCAACAATCGTTTCGCCCCGCAACCGAAGCATCGTCAGGAGATAGACTCCACGACCAAAATCGCAAACCCTTTGCGATTTTGGTTGGATATATATATTTTCTATTTTACTTCATCGCGGATTATAGCAAAATAATTTTATTATTATTTTTGTTTGTCAAAATTGATTATGGGTGATCAACCGATTGTAATAAAATGTGAATATATCAACAATTTTTATTACCTACCTATATTAAGGGTTCTTTTTATAGATTATTGTCCTTAAAGCTAATCTAATCAAAGCTATATCTTAGAATTATCTTATCTATATATCACAAGAATATTGGCTTTTTATTTCGGGTAAATTTGTTGAAGACACCAGTTGTTCTCAGAAATATGTTTTTTAAATTCTTTATTGGTACGTAATATTTTTAAGAAACAAATATATTTCTTTTTTTTTAATTTAAAAGCTATCGTGAGTAGTATTCATAGTTAATGTATAGAACCGGCTATACTCACGTCTTATTCTATCGGGTTAGCCCGACTAGTTTACATTAAATATTTACATTAAAGTTACATTTACAGTTACAGTAAATATATTTCTCGTCATATACTTATAATACAAGTCATAACGTAAGTAAAAGCAAGAACAAAAACAATATAGGTATGACCAAAAGTAATAATAACATTATTATGCTATAATCCGCGATAAAGTAAATAGAAAATATATATAATAATGCTACATGTAGAGTGGACTATTCGTTTTCATACCCGATACATCCAGGATTTGTACAAACACATGCACAAACCTTTACCAACGCCACCACAATAAACAAGCACTACATACATACATTTGACTGGCCCGTTGGAGCGGTGGGTAGTGACCCTGCCTTCGGCTTCGAGGGTCGCGGTTTCGATTCCCGCCGAGGGCCAGCATTTTCTATAAATGAATTTGTTGGTCTTTGAGCCTGGGTGTATATTTGTATTTAAGTATATATTTAAAAATTATATAAGTATATATTTACCAGTTGTCTCTCACCCATAACACAAGTATTAAATTACTTACTTTGGGGATGGACGACCGTGTGTGTAAGTCACCCATATATTTATTTATTTATACATTCACTATAAAAACTCAACAATCGTTTCACCCCGCAAACAAAGCATCATCAGGAGATAGACTCCAAGACAAAATCGCAAGCTTTGCGATACGTTATCGCGGATCATAGCAAAATAATTTTATAACTTTTGTAGTATGGATGCACAATAACGTCTAATTCTATAAATTAATGTATGACCAATTAATTTATTGATCGATTTTAGCATTTTACTTAACTCATATGAAAATGTAATTTTTAAAGACTAAAATTCAGGTCTTTTTTCGCCTAAACAAACTTATATGGTAAATGATCTAAGGTAACAAGCAACTGGGTGTATAAATATGTATAGCGCTTAACAGTGTTTGTTTAGGTCCGGGATAATTGCGCTGACGTATAATAAAGACGTAGCGTTTTATGATGCCGCAATACTAAATCTATAATGTCACTATATACTTTCTTTCTAAAAGCTGAGGTAGCCCAGCGGTAACACAATGAAACTCTTTCGAGGTTACGGGTTCAAACCCGGGCAGACACCTATAAGTTTTTCTGTTAAAACTTATGTGTCTAATTGATAATCAATTTATCACACGCTTTTCGGTGAAGGAAAAACATCGTGAGGAAACCTGCATATCTCTAGAGAATTCCGGAGATATGTGTAACCTACCATTCCGCACTGGAGCAGCGTGGTAGGTCTTAGCTCCAAACCTTCTCTCCAAAAACGGAGAGAAGAGGCTAATTCTCAGCAGTGGGATAGTAACAGGCCGCTACTTTTATACTTTCTAGACAAAGACTCTTGATTTAAAGCCTACCTCAGAACCAAATAAAGAAACATCATCATCCTCCTGCCCCTATCCCACTCTAAGTGGGGTCGGCGGCCAAATCATGTAAAACATGCTATAAACATGTTTTGCATGGGTGTGGTATATTCTACTCAACCGGATACCACACGGTGGGTCCACTTACTTTAGTCGCCTTTTACAACACTTCGATAAGAAATGAGGGTGGTCTATTCTACTCATCCGGATACTACACGATGGGTCAACTTACCTTAGTCGCTCTTTACGAAACCTCGGTAAGAAATGTGGTTGGTCTATTCTACTCAGCCGTGTACCACATGGCGGGTCGACTTACCTTATTCGCCTTTTACGAAGAAATGAGGGTGGTACTATTCTATTCAGCCGGATACCACACGGCGTAAAAAATAAATCACCGGTTCCGTTTTATTAAATGATTTTAAAATGCGTGAAATATATAAAATTGATTTTTATATATAATGCTCACAAATGAGTTTAAAACATATTCCTTAAAATGTAAACAGAGGTAATATAAAAGGTTTTTTGTTGCATATTTTTTTAGCATACATTTGACAAAAGAATAGGTTACACAATTACTGTTAGTTCTTTTCCTTTCATTGTAAAAAAGTTTACATTCTAGTTAAATTCCAGTGTTCCAGGGAATCAGTGAAGGCAAACAAACGCAATCGATTGACAAGCAAGCACCACCATGAAATCATTAATAGAATCCGCAGCGGGCCAACCGGATGTTTATTATACACAAAGGGATTTAAACTTTATTGCCTTCAACAAAGAGTTCAATATCGTAGTATTTTCAGTAACATGCATAAATGCTCCCTGTTACACGACGACTATTTATCGTGATGTATCGCTTGAAAGATCCACGGCAATCTGTCCGTACATTCGGCCTAAGTCTGATATTATGATGTACGGATATATAGTTAATTTTGAGCTTTAATTTAAGTTGATAAGGTTCGTTTTCGTTTGTTTAATCAAGGCTATTGTAATGTATAGCATGAGGTCGACAGAAGTCGCAACAAATCGTTTTAGCGACCATTACGATAGTGGGGTTGAAATCGCTAGCCCATGTCTAAATACCGTATATGGATAGATTATATGCGTTCTGTATCTTTTTTTTTTCTTTATAAGCAATATTTCACCAAACCTAATATACTGTAATACCTAATATACTGGAGTATTAATATTGGTAGGTACATTACATGAATGAGTAATATGAATTTTATTTTGGTTCACATAAAAGTTTTTTTTTTCGAATTGACTATATTCAGTTAGCCCTAACGGCTTTTACAGCGTCACCGGGCGGGACGGACGCAAAAGCATCGTCGAGGTTGCGAAATGCGTAGAGTAGAGCGCAGAAGCTTTACTAGCGTCGGGGAAGGTCGTCCTAAGGGTGCTTTCTGTGAGGTCGGACCACGGCTTAGGACGACGTGTAGTGGAGGGCTGATGGTATGACTTTGATTAGTCAATACGACGACGGAAGGGTGGCAAGGAGCCACGACCAACCGATGTCAGAAATCTGGGACCTCGTCTTTGCCGGCGAAGACGCTGTGTGTGTGTACGTGTTTCTGTGTTTGCGATCGTTATTTGATCGTCAGGGTCATATAGGACGCTTTTTGGACGTCTATATTTTCGGTGGTCAGACCTAACTGGGATGTAGGTGGAAGCAACTGAAATGAGAAGGTTCGGGTGTACCTCGGATGTATAAAAGTTAAAAGTACCATACATCTTGTATGACGTAAAGCTCGATTCTATTTGGTATTTTAACGTTATTGTCAAACAGTATATTTTTCGTTAATATCTATATCTACAAAAATACTACAAAAAAATCCACGACAGCGTGTCTCTATCTCTTATGCTCAACTCACACTAACCACTTTTATGTTAAAAATTGCAATTTAAATATTTTTTCTACAGAATTAGACGTTATTTTGCCGAGTGCAATAATACAAAATTATTTTACAGCATTATATAAATCTATGCCTGGAGTTTGTCTAACAGCGGTTTTTAGCAACATAATATTACCATTCATTATTCTCCTGCCCTGATCCCGCTCTAAGTGGGGTCGGCACAACATGTTATAATGCCGTAAATCGTAAATATATTAAAAATTGTAAATATATAAAAAAATCACAGACTTTGTGTGTAGTATATGTTACAATCATAGTAATTTTACCAGATTATTAAAACCAGCCTTATATGTGCACTATAACAATAAAGAGAAATCAAATGATCTGTGTACGGGTGTATCTATCTGTCTTTCTTTTTCATGTGTAATTAGACAAAGATGAATTATACGAGTTTCATATTTCTCTCATTATTTATTGTGACACTTTTACTTACAGGCCTGTCTATTGCTCCCATACATTATTATTTATAAATCTATACTTTTAATACAAATCATAAGATAAATAAGAACAAAAACAATATTTGACCAAAAGTAATGCTAACATTGTATTATATAATCCGCGATAAAGTAAATAGTAAATATATACGAAGATAATGCTACATGTAGAGTGGACTATCCGTTTTCATACTCTATACATGCAGGATTCGTAATCTTTGCACAAACCTCTACCACCGCCACAACCGGATACCACACGTTGGGTCAACTTACCTAAGTCGCCTTTTATGATACATTAGTAAGCAATGAGGGTGGTCTATTCTATGCAGCCGGATACCACACGTAACATAATATTACTATTATTTTTAAAATATTTTATTATTTAAGTTAATATTAATAGTCTTTAAGAAATTACATATGAATTTTAATAACTCCAATTTAATACGCAGTTAAATCAATTGCGATATATGCAAACACAGTTGAATCGTAATCGGATTATTATTAATATTCTATTGCTGTATGCAAAGCTTTGACCCGTAGCTACTACATGATAAATCATGCTAGACTTGACACTGTACTGGGATCCTGAAGATATTACGAGTATATGTACAATATTATATTACACTTATTATTCTAAAATATATTTCTTATAATTTTGATAATGTGCTTGAAACACCACAATTTTCTAAACATTCACTTATAACAGAACAGAACTTATAACAGAAACTGTTATATATTTTAGCAGTTATTAACGATATAATAATAATTAAAGATATAAATGTTATAATAATATAACATTTATATCTTTAATCTTTCAAAAGTAATAATAAAATTATTTTGCTATAATCCGCGATGAAATTCATCGCTTTCTATGAAAGTAACTGAAATATTTAGCTGTCAAATGCAAAATATTGGTAGCGTGCAGACCAAAATAAATCGAAACCTAGGTTTGATTCCCACAACGTCAGACAGGCAGCTGGTCGTAAAATATGTAGCCAAATCATGTGACAACATGTTTATAACATCTAATGCTGACCACACTTAGAGTGGGATACGGGCAGGATGATGATGATTACAGTAATATACTTGCTATGGTTAAATGTTCTGCAAAGTATTTCATGATACTATATGGAAAGTAATAATAAAATTATTTTGTAATAATGCGCGAAGAAGTAAAATAGAAAATATATATAACGTTACATGTAATTTTGGGGTAAAATAAAATATAATAAAATAAAGGGTGGGGTTGAACCGATTCGTATATAACTAAACTTATTTGGGTATTGCTTCGCTTTGCGATTTTGGTCGTGGAGTCTATCTCCTGATGATGCTTCGGTTGCGGGGCGAAACGATTGTTGAGTTTGTGATAGTGAACTTATAAAGTGCTTGTGTATTGTGGTGGCGGTGGTGGAGGTTTGTGCATGTGTTTTTACGAATCCTGCATGTATCAGGTATGATAACCGATTGTCCACTTACATTTAACATTATATATATTTTCTATTTTACTTCTTCGCGGATTATAGCAAAATAATTTTATTATTACTTTTGTATTATGGATCTCCGCAAAGTAACGCCTAATTCTATAAGATACTATATGGTTTTAAAATGTATTGTATATATATAATAGCTAAATTGCCTTTTCAAATTTCCATTAGGAATATTAGTCTGGCATAAGTAGGAAGTAGACATGTATAATTACGTCGGTTCTTATGACATCTCTTAATGCTCTGTCATAAAAGCTTTTACTCCATACGTAAATATACTTTTAACACTCGCGCAGAAATAAAAGAATACACAAGCGGAAAACATTCCGCATTTTGAAACGCGCTACGAGCAAAGTAATGTGTCGCTCAAAAAGTGTTCAATCTTTTTGTCTTCAAACTGTTTCATATCCTCAGTAATATAAGATGAATGACAGACCGACTCGGTCGCCATTTAAACGTTTGTATTGCGAAATCACATGGACCTTGCTGCGTAGGAAATAATGATCTTATTGCAAACATCATTATAAATATTACTATTGCAGTATATTTTAGTTTGTAGCATTTTAAATAGATAAACTTAAAATACACCGCGAGTACAACAAACCAACCTAATTTCTTATTGACTTATCGTAAATGGCGACTAAGGTAAGTCGACCCGTTTAGTGATATCCAGCTTAGTAGACTAGACCACACACATTTCTTACTGAGGTCTCGTAAAAAGCGACTAAGGGAAGATGACCTACCGTATGGTATCTGGTGGAGTAGAATAGACCACCTTGAATAGACCCTTTCTTGCCGTGGTGTCGTAAAATAAGTCTAAGGTATGTTGACGTCAGGCAAACGGACAGTCGTAAAAACGTTTAAACTATCAATACGGCTAACCATTTTAAAAACGGAAAAAAATGGTAGTGCACCTTTGATTTAAGGAGTGAAATATATGATGTGATGTGATCATAAAAATTGTGTTAAAATAAATGTTATAAAATTTTTTAAATGCCTTATATATTAAGTAACTACTATTTTTGCTTGTCCTCTTTTATATATAATACATGTAACAGTATAACAAAATAATGATTTTAATGAATAAAAATTGTGAACGGAAATTGCTGTTTTTTATATACCGGTATATTCAAAATTGCTAATCAACGCGATAGCAAGCGTCAACACTGTTATTCGAGCTTTGCTCACGAACCCCGTAATTAATAGTCTTTTCATGGAAATAATATTTCAACGAAAATAAAGAGCAAGCAAATGTAAGAGTCAGTTTTTTAATCAGAAAAATCTCGATGGCATTCAAGTCTCCGAAATAAAAATGCTAAAGTGGATGTGATAACTAGCTGAGATTGGAGAAGTAACGATTGCATGGGTTCCAAGACACCATGGCCATGCAGGCAATGACATAGCTGACGTATTGGCAAAAAAATGGCGAGCCAGACATTTATGGACCCAGAACCTTTTCTCCCAATTGCAAACATGATAATATAGCGCGTTAAAGATAAAAGAATAGAAGTAGAATTGAATAAAGCTCGAAAAAAATCAAAGCTGTTTCTCAAATCTTTCGACACAAAGAAAACAAAACGACTAATGTCTCACAGCAGGAAGAATATGGCAATTATAACAGGCATTACTACTAGGTTAAGCCTGTTAAAGAGACACCTGTCAATAATGAGAATAAAAGAAGACGCAGTGTGCCCAGATTTAGAAGAAGAAGAAACTAGTCTTCACCTTATGGCTGAGTGCCCTATGTACTCGCTGGTAAGTTAGTAAATACTAGGTAAGGATGAAATTGAAGTTGAGGACTTAACAAATATCCCCTTCAGGAATATTGACAGATTTGTGAAAGCAACGGGTAGGATAGAGCAGGCGACTTTGTTGGGACAGAAGTGAAACCCTTATCCCAACATGGGGAAATGGATGGAATAGTTCAGAATTAGGACCACTCGTCCTGTACAGACAGGAGTCCCAAGATTAGATAGATAGATAGATAGAAGGTGGATGTGCGATGTAACCACCAGGCTAGATAAATTTCGCAGCGACTACCTGCGTGGAAATCCAAAGAAGATACAGGAGAGTAGACTACGATGGTATAGACACGTTAAGAGAAAGCCACTTGACTATGTTAGAAATTTATTTATTAGCAGCCTTGCATAACGGGTAAGCAGACCAGGAAATTGCAGCAAAGTTGACAAATGGTAGGAGAGAATGTAAGTAATAAACATGTGCTGACCCCACTTAAAGGATTTTATTAGGATAAGATGAATGATAATGCCTTAGCGTTGTTTAGAAATTAAATATTCTTCATCTCAATTAAGACGACAAAGTTCACCTTTTATTGACTTTAGTTCAAGGAGATAAATTCTTTGTAATTCCAATCTCTTAATTAAAACAGTTCAAGTAATCGCTGCGCAGATAGATCTCATTTAAAGCAATTTAGTTGAATCAAGTGGAATCCTTTTGTTTACCAAATCTCTAATAGATGTAGATTTGTGTTTGTCTCTCGTGTTTAATGGTATGCATGATCGGAATTACAGACGTTAGATTCAAGATAATGGTTTGCCAACTGTATCGCCTAAAGAGTATGTTGTAAAACTATAAAGTGTGGTCAATAAACGTGTTTTAAAGACTCTTATAATTTAAAAAAAAATAACACTTATATTAAAAAAAAGTACACTGAAAGTTACTTTTAATGATACATAATTAATAGAAGCAGGCGTTACTTTCCGGAATTTCATAGTACAGAAGTTATGTTAGAATTATTTTGCTGTAATCCCAGTTTGTTAAAAGAATCTATGTGATGCTAAGTGTAGGAAGCAGGCAACGTGCACATACCTTATACATACAAGATCAGTCAGGACATGTATCACAAAATGCCGCACGACACATCTCAAGCACTACACACACTACGACAATATCTACGATCGTGTCGACCCTTAACCAAAGTATGATCAGGAGGATACGCTTTAAGAGCATTACGATTGTAGATTGTAGTGTTGTAATAAAACGTGGATTATATCAAGATATTTTTATCATAATTTCTGTCTAACGATACACTTTCGGCTGGTCTTTTGCTCATCGCAAAAGAACATAAAAAGTTTGTTAAAATTTATTACCACTTTTCGGTAAAGGAAAACATCGTGAGGAAACCTGCATATCTCTAGAGAATTCTAGGGATGTATGTAACCTACCAATCCGCATTGGAGCAGCGTGGCAGTTCTTAACTCCAAACCTTCTCTCCAGAAACGGAGAGAGAAAGCCTATACAAAGCACCCATCCTTTCTCTAAGCCATGCCTCTATCTGTCTGTCAATCCGCCTATTTATCGTTCTCACTTTAACAAACACGCTTAGTCCACTAAACCAATATGAATGAAATTTGACAAATTTAAAGCTTATGTAACGGGCTATAATATAAGGGATATAATAAAAGAGCATTTATTCTTTCGGGAACAGAAAAATATCATATACTGCGTAATTATGAGAAACTTAAATCATAAGGTGACCGCCTTGTGGTATCCGGCTGAATAGAATAGTACCACTCTCATTTCTCACTGAGGTGTCGTAAAAGGCGACTAAGGCAAGTAGACCCACCGTGTGGTATCTGGTTTTGTAGAATAGACCACCCTCTTTCTTACCGAGGTGTCGTATAATACGACAGAGGTAAGTTGACCTTAGGCAGGCGGCCGGTCGTAAAAACGCAGCCAAATCATGTGACAGCATGTTTATAACATGTTGTGCCGACCCTACTTAGAGTGGAATAAGGGCAGGAAGATGATGATTAAATCATAAGGTGACATGAGAGGAGTTAAAAAAGCTTACTGTGTTTCTGCGTTGAAAAGCTAAACCAATTATTTCTAGAAACACGCGTCAGCTGTCTTGACGTCTGAAGGGGTCTTAACAATCATTTCACACATTTCCATGTCTTGACACCGTTTATTTGACATGGAACAAGATTAACGTAATTGGTTTGTGATCATGCTTATACTAATTAAAAACAATTTATATACAGGATGGTACGAGTATTTTCAAAACGACATCAAATAAATTCACAGATCACTTAAACGTATAAAATAACTTGGGCATAATTAAATTTTTTTTTTTAATATATAATATATTTTTTTAAATATATATTTTAGAAAAAAATAAATATAATTGAGAACTGGCTTCACTAGTAATGGTTGACTGACCTGACGCAGCGCGCTTATTAAAAAAGTAGGAGATAAAAATAACATTATTTTGTCCCTCCCTCCTGTAGTATTTGGTTTTTAGGTCAAGGTTGTTCTGTAACGGTCATTGATCTCTAAAAATCATGTTTCTTTTTTAAAAAACGCAAAATAATTCCTGTCGCCAAAATACGTCACTGAATTAACTAATTTCTTAGATTGGTGCTGAGGTATGTAGTTACCCAAAATTAAATAATTTATAGAATTCAATACAATTCTAAAATTTCGCTAAATATTTGTTAGAAAGCGGTCATAAAGTTCATAATGACAATTGTTTCGAAATTCTGCACATCTGTGACAGAAGTCTTCGACTTAACATTTTAGAACACCTTGAGATCATTAAACAATGGCACCCTCATTAACAATTAGATAAATTTTGCTAATTCAAGCTTGTTACACGTGTTTGGAGGAAATACACAATAAATGGTGGGGTTGAACCGATTAGTACATAACTAAGCTTGTTTGGTAATTTTATGGTGGTGTAGGTTTGTGTGTGTTTTTGCGAAACCTGCATGTATCAGATATGAAAACGGATAGACACTCTACATTTAGCATCATATATATTATTTATTTTATCGCTGATTATAGCAAATTTAATTATTAATTAAAATTAAAATTAATGTCGTTAATTCGGTGCCACCTGTATAACTGACAAGCGAAACCAGTCTGTATCAGTGATACCAACATATAATATTTAATACCAATTCTACCAATATCTGCCGTATTTCCTAAAACCCCAAATCACGATTGATATTTAATTTGCACATGTCGAGTCACGAACGACACTCAATAAATTTTATTTATTACGCGGTCTATTATTTATGGTGTTCGAATGTGATTGATGACATTTGAGATATCGATTGTGTGAATTGGGGGTTCAAATAAATTTCTATTACGGTAAAATCGAATGGCAAATTTTGATGATGAGAGAACAAAACTAAACTGAGTGAAAATGTGAAAAGGCAATAGAATTTTTCTTTTATTTATTAGGTTTACCAACAGCTATAACACTTACATCATTCAAATACGTATTCTATTATGCCATTACACTTAGTCTAAACGTAAAACTACTTAAAGGTAAACACCACATGCAAGGGTCCGTGTTTGTTAAAAAAATCTATGTAATGCTAATTGTAGAAAGTAAAACCGCTCTCATACCATGTACATTAAGGATTAGTTACCGCAACGTATTAAAAGACACCAACACCAACAGCACCCTGAATAGGCATTACACACATTCACTACGACAATATCAACGATTTCGCCCATAACGTTTGCATCAGGATATAGGCTCCACGACAAAATCGCAAAGTTTATTATAAGTATTACCTTAGATTTATCAAACGCAGATTATAGAAAAATAATTCTATCATAGCTTTTGTAATATGTAATTCCGTATCGTAAAGCCTAATCTATCAATACTTATATATAAAGCTGAAGAGTTTGTTTGTTTGATTGTTTGAACGCGCTAATCTAAGGAACTACTGGACCGATTTCAAAAATTATTTCAGTGTAAGATAGACCATTTACCAAGGAAGGCTATATAATAGGCTATATAACATCACGCTAAGATGGATAGGACAGGGGCAGCAATAAAAATAGTACGAAAGCGGCAAACTTTAAAGCTTTCCTTGCGTGCGCTAAGTAAACGATAATAGTTATTCAAAAATCATGTATTACAAAATGTTGTCCTCTAACAGTTCTAAATAAAAGTCCACGACAGCATATATGTAGCTTTTCAGGTTAGCCCACTTTAACCACTTTAACTTTATGGTTATCAAAACACTATATTACGGTTTAAATCTTTTCACGCGGGCGGAACCGCTGGCGATTGCTACTATATACAATACAGTTTATACTTTCGAGTTTCCGCATCTCGCCTGTTTATTAAGAATGGGTATCAATTTAGGAAAAAACTTTTAATTATCTTTTTCGCACAAAATACCTCAACACGCAAAACGAATTACATTTGAACGTAACACGTGTTTCGTTCAGAATGTGAGCGGAAATTATCCAAAATATTACTCGAATGTTTAGGGCGAATTTATTAGCGCAGTAAATCTACAATATACCGAATGAATTAAACATTACATATAAACTTTTGTTACGAAATCGTTACATGTACATTGTAGTATTATAAAAAGTAAACAACATCGTCTTCCTGCACTTATCCCACTCTAAGTGGGGTCGGCACAACACTTTATAGACATGTTGTCACATGATTCGGCTAGGTATTTTACGACCGGCCGAATAGAATAGTACCACCCTCATTTCTTACCGAAGTGTCATAAAAGGTGACTATCCGGCTGAGTTAAACAGGCCACCCGCTTTCTTACTGAGGTGTAGTAGTACTAGCAGGGTCTTCTCGTTTACTCCCCGGGTGGGGGTAAACGGGGTGCGGGCCTCGAGGAATTCCTCTCTACCCGGGCATCTCCTCGCGGGCACTTAAGCCCGGTATGTGTTTCGGCCGTAGGCCGAGGTCACCTAGGTGACCCAAAGGTGTCGGTATTTGGGCCGTAAGCCCAGGTCACCTAGGTGACCTAATGGATGTCTTGTTCGGTGGGGAGGTCTGGGAATGGTAGCTCCCAGACCTCGGGGTCAATTTCGGTGGTGTCTCGTCCGGTGGTGTCTTGATCGGGTAGGTGTGTCATGTCCGGTGTATTCGCCCTTTCGCCCGTCGCGTCGTCCTCTTCGTCGCCGTCGTCATCCGCATCGGGCCGCGGAGACGGTGATCGCAGGAGCTCGCGAGGCAGGGAACGTCCATCGGGTGGTCGCGCATGGAGTGGCGCGATGCCATGGAGGTGTACGTGCGCGCTATTGTCCGCACGCGCGAACATCCGGCGCGCAAGGCGACGGACATACTCCTCCACGGTCGGAGTTCTGGTATCCCGATGCACGACGTCGTTCCGCACATACCTCGGGGCTCCTACGATCAGTCGCAGGCAGCGGTTCTGCTGGACTTGAAGTCTTCGCCTCTGGTACGCCGAACATAGCGCGTACCAGGCGGGTGCCGCATACGTCAAGCGCGAGCGGACGTAGGCACCGTAGACTCGCAGTTTGGTGTTGACAGGTAAATGGGATGTGAACAGCGTGTGGAGCTGGGACCTGGCAGCAGCAGCTTGGCCCACGGCACGATTGACCATGGGGACCATGCGCAGGCTGCGGTCCAACTCACACCCCAAAAACCTCACTGTGGTCTTCCACTCTACGTCTTGGCCTCGAAGAGTCAGCTGACGTAGCGGCTTGGAGCGGCTGGTGAGCAGAGCGGCCGTCTTCCCGACGTTGACGGCCATCCTCCACTTGTCCAGCCATTCCGGCAACAAGTCCAGCATACGCTGCATGCGGTTGGTGGCGACGATCTGGTGGTAGGACGACGCGAAATACGCGCTGTCGTCAGCGAAGAGCGACAACAGCACGTCCTCCTCCCCTTCCCGCAGATGATGGCGCAGGGTGGGGATGTCATCCGTATACGCCGCGTACAAACGCGGCGATATACAACTGCCCTGGGGTACTCCGGCTTGGATGGTGCGTGGCTGGGATTCGGCACCATCCACTGCCACGTAAAAGCTACGGCCGTGTAGAAATGATGCCAGCACTCGCACATAAGCAGGCGGCATGGTGGTGTCCAAGATCTTGACCAGGAGCCCGGCGTGCCACACACGATCGAAGGCCTTCTCGATGTCGAGAAAGACCCCCACAGTGTAGCGCCCGTTGTTCCGCTCACTGGTCAGGTGGTTTATTACCCTCGCCAGCTGGAGCGTCGTCGAGTGGCCGCTGCGGAATCCAAACTGCTCCTCGCGCAGGGGCAGATGGGGCGTGACTCGACGCAGCAGCAGACGCTCGAACAGCTTGGCTATGTGCGAGAGCAGGGTGATCGGCCGGTAGCTTCCAGGCAGGCGGCGGTCCTTCCCCGGCTTGGGAAGAACGATGATCTTCCCGGCCTTCCACGCCTCTGGGAAGTGGCCGGTGCGGAGTACTCCGTTGAACAGTCTCGTGAGCGCTACGAGACCTGTTCGAGGCAGCAGCATCAACGCGGCGTTGGTGATTCCGTCAGGGCCTGGCGCTTTTCGCTTATCAAGGCGAGCAGCGACCGACCGCAGCTCTGACAGGGAGATGAAGTCCTCTCCCCGGAGCGGCGGTGTAGGGGCCGACAGGAACCTCTCCAGTTTGTCCTGGACAGCCGCGTGATGACGGATGATATGGAGGTTGGAAGTGTTGGGGGCGTTGGGCGTGAATGTCTTCTCCAGGTGGGCCGCCAGAATCTCAGCACGACCCTTGGCGGCATATGTGCGTTTACCCGCGGCATCGAACAGCGGGTAAACGGGGGTGTCATGTCCGGGGGTGTCATGAGGTGTAGTAAAATACGACTAAGTTGAAGTCAGGCAGGCGGCCGGTCATTCGGGGCGCAGAAGATTGTGGCGGTCAGGCAAGTACGGGGCTACCGGACTATCTCCGGCGAGGCGGCCTGCGCCTTGGCTGGGTCCCTTCCGTGGGATCTAGAGGCCAAGGTGCTTGCTCAGGCCTACCGCCGCAGAGTTGAAACCCGTTCATCGGGTACAAACTCTGCGGCGGTAGATGTGGATTGGCGGAGAGTAGCTCAGATAGAGCTCCTCCGCCAATGGAGGCGGCGGCTGGAATTGCCCAGTGCAGGATTCTGGACGATTTCAGCCATCCAGCCTATTCTCCAGGGCTGGGTCGCCAGGAGGCATGGGGTCCTCACCTACCGCCTGACTCAGATCCTTTCCGGACATGGCTGTTTCGGGAGGTATCTGTGGAAGGTGGCCCGGCGCGAAGCGACCGGTGAGTGCCACGAGTGCGGCGCCGAGTTTGATACGGCGTTGCACACGCTCGCAGTCTGCCCAGCTTGGGTGGTTCAGCGAGCGGAACTTGTGGCACAGGTGGGGCACGATCTCTCCCTGCCCACCGTGGTTCGTGCCATGGTGGACAGGGAGGAATCGTGGGCAGCGATGGCCTCCTTCTGCGAGGACGTTATGTCGCGGAAGGAGGCGGCGGAGCGGATCCGGGAAGTCGAGTCCTTGGATCCGATCCGTCGCAGGCGAGTGGGGCGCAGGCGACTCGCCGAAGTCCGTCGCATGCCACCCTAACGGGGACCTGCGAGCGGTCCGAACGGGGTTCATCGGACGCTCGCTTGAGTTAGTTCCCCGAGGCGGTCGATGCATCTGGTGCTTCCGATGCATCGTCTAGCGGAGTGAGGGCCTAGTTTAGAGAGGCCCCGACCCAGAGGTGGCGCACTCTGGGGTTCAGAGTTGCTGCTGGCGGGGATGGGGGTAATGTGTACAACGGTACCCTGTCCCCGCCACCAGCAGCGTGGTGGAGCACTGTCAGGTTTTTAGTCGGTGAGAGTCCGACATACCCGCTGCTCGTCCCCGTCGGGCGGTGACGACCCATAATGGGTTTTCCTGACATTAAAAAAAAAAAAAAAAGGCGGCCGGTCGTAAAATACGAAGCCAAATCACGTGACAACATGTTTGTAACATGTTGTGCCCACTTAGAGTGGGATAAGGGCAGGAAGATGATGAGATGCGTCTGGGGAAAACTGTTTTATAATATGTAATGGTATAATACACATCATTACCAATCTTTTCCTCTTATAAATAAAAAATAAAGTATGAGAGAATGATTTTGCCCAGCATTGAAATAAACTGGATAGTCTAAAATGGATTAAGAACTTTTTTTTTTAAAACATTCACAAAATCCGCCTTAATTTTCACTTCGTAATGAGAACATCGATTTCGGAATTGTACTATAGGATTTCGTGCACCCCTAAATACCCTTCATGTTCTTATATAATACGAGAAATAAACCCATTTTCTCTGAACAGAACATGTGTCACGGAATACAGCGAGTACAGATTAACTGTAACATTACTCAAATGTTAGAACAATATGTTTGAAGCGAAAACGATGGAACAAAATAATATTATTAACAGAAATGAACATATCGTGTTCCTATATTTACAATCTATATTATTCTCTTTAATATTTAAATGAGTTAATCTTGTATGAATATATGTATATATTTAAGAATCAGGAAACGGCTCGAACGATTTTCCTGAAATTCAGCATGTAGGAGGTTTTGGGTGAGAAAAATCGATCTAAATAAGTTTTATTTAAAAAATTGTCGTTTTGTCTCTTTTTTCGGGCTCTAAAATTTTGAATACAATATCAATTTTTCGCTGTCAAACGTAAAGTCATGGTAGTACTTGTGGTAACGGGCGGTCTAAAGAGGTGAAAATACCTAGGATCGAGCCCCACCTGCACTATTATTTTTTAATTTTTTCTTTTCAATTTTCTTTTTAGTTCTTTTTACGTCATTTTAAAAATACCATTCAAGGCCCGGCCCCCCAGGTTCTTTGTTTATACACGTTGTAAGTACGTATGACAATGGAAGGCTCTTGTAACCAAGAATACAAGCCACAAGCTAGGCTCAGTTTGGTTGCTGGTGGTGATATTAAGAGTGTAATCTAGATAATAATCATAAGCTTTTGTTAAATAATGTTTATCGAAACTGTGTTGAGTAAACAAAAATTATTTCTAATTTCTAAAAAAAAAACCGCAAAGCCGTTTCGTAGTCGTGTCGGTTTGGTCGTGGAGTCTATCTCCTGATGATGCTTCGGTTGCGGGGCGAAACGATTGTTGAGTTTGTGATAGTGAACGTATATAGTGCTTGTGTATTGTGGTGGCGGTGGTGGAGGTTTGTGCATGTGCTTCTACGAATCCTGCATGCATCAGGTATGGAACCGGATTGTCCACTCTACATTTAGCATTATATTTTCTATGTTACTTCATCGCGGATTATAGCAAAATAATTTTATTTTTTATTATTACTTTAGTATTATGGATCTCCGGGAATATAGCAAAATAATTTTATTTTTACTTTTGTAATATGGATCTCCGCAAAGTAGCGCTTTATTCTATAAATTATCTAAAAAAATAATTTCTAATTTCTAACTTATATAATTTTTATAAAATACAGACAAATCTATAAATAAATCATGGATAAAAATGCGCAATAATTTATCCATAATCCCCATTTCAGCCATTAAACAAACCGAGCAAGGATTTTGTCCTAAATTTCCAACAATTTGTATTTCCGCGGCCTATAAATATCAATTTGCACCTTTCCGACTCGTAACGCTTTCAGAATGATTATTTACAGCCGCATTTTAGGTTTCCGCGTGATGTTAAATTACCTGAATCTATCATTCTTTACAACTATTAATTTTATTAAAATATTTCCGCCGTGTGGTATCCGGCTGAGTAGAATAGACCAACCTCATTTCTCACCGCGGTGTTGTAAAAGGCGACTAAGGTAAGTTGACCCACCGTGTCGTATCCGGTTTAGTAGAATATGACTGAGGTAAGTTGACGTCAGGCAGGCGGCCGGTCGTAAAAACGCAGTCAAATCATGTGACAGCATGTTTATAACATGTTGTGCCGACCCCACTTGGAGTGGGATAAGGGCAGGAAGATGATAATTTTATTACAATTTTTCATAATCATTCATTATTCTCCTCCCACTCTAAGTCCTCCCACTCTAAGTCAGGTCGGCACATGTTATAAACATGTAGTTACATGATTTGGCTAGGTGTTTTACGACCGGTCGTCAAATAACCTTAGGCGCCTTTTACGACACCTCCGTAAGAAATGAGGGTGGTCTATTATACTCAGCCGGATACCACATGACGAGTCAACTTAATTTAGGCGCTTTTTACGACACCTTAGTTAGAAATGAGGGTGGTCTATTCTACTCAGCCGGATACCACACGGTGCGTCAACTTACCTTAGTCGCCTTTTGCGACACGTCGGTAAAGAATGAGGGTGGTTTATTCTACTCAGCTGGATACCACACGGCGCGTCAACTTACCTTATTTGCCTCTTACGACACCTCGGTAAGGAATGAGGGTGGTTTATTATACTCAACCGGATGCCACGCAGCGCTTCGACTTACCTTAGTCGCCTTTAAGGACACCTCGATAAGAAATGAGGGTGACCTATTCTACTCAGCCAGATACCATACGACTAACTAATATTGACATTGTATTATATAATTATCACGGTTCCCAGTAAACATTTTGACTGGCCCGTTGGCGCAGTGGTAAGTTATAGTAGTAGCCTTCAACTCCGCGGATTCGATTCCCGCCGAGGGCTAAATTTTCTATAAAATAATTCGGTGGTTCTTCGAGCCTAGGTGTTTATTTGTTTTTAAGTATGAATTTAAAAATTATATGTATGTATTCACCAGTTTTCTGTCACCCATAACACAAGTATTAAGTTATTTAATTTGGGTACAGACGACCGTGTGTGTAAGTGTCCTATATATTTATTTACACAGTGCAAACGCCAGCACTTTAATGTAAAATACTCATCGTAAAATTAGCCTCTGTCATGTACACATTTTTACGTTAATGACAGAATGGGTAAATGACAGTCTATTAACTAAGCCACAGAAGCAACCTCTTTAATTAAAGCGGTAAACTATTTTTAAAGGTAAAATTCGTCACACCGTCGTCACGGCTATGTAAATGGGATCTAAATTATAATATAATTCTTCTTCAGTTTCATATCATCAAAGCAATTTAAAAAGAAAAAAAAAACAAGCTAATGTAGTCCTCTCTGTATAAAAATATTCGGTAAATTTGCAAACAAAGGGAAGATAAGAGAAAATATTTGTCAAAGACCAAGGAAAACGCTTTCTTAGAATTCATATTTAGTTTTAGAAATAACATGTATCACAGCAGTACAATGAAGACAGAATCAATAACAGATGATCAAATATTTACGAGTAAATGAAAGATATCGGATTTCTTATAATTTTTGGTTATAAATATGAAAGTGAGGTTTCATTGACTTTGATTCTGGTAGTCAAATTCAAAATTAAAATTCAAATAATTCTTTATTCAAATTGGCTTTTACAAGCACTTTCGAATCGTCAAATTACAATGAAGCTACGACTGCTTCAGAAAGGTGCTCTTACGGAGAAGAACCAGCAAGAAACTCGGCGGTCACTCTTTTCAAAATTGAATATTACAAAAATGGCTTTATTAATTAAGAACAAATTGAAAAATTGACAATATAATCTAGTGCGTAACTGGTCGTAATTTAAAACCATTCATCCAGTAATTAATTTATTAATTTTTATATCGGTTTTAGATAAGAAAGAAATAAAAAAACAAACGTATATGTTGCATATTACCCAAATCTGTGTAAAAGGAAAAAGATTGATAGGGGCGCAATGCTTTTAATTTACGTTACGTTTTATCAACCCACTTCTAAGGAGCGTTGAGAAACTTTGTTCTAAAAAGAACATAATTATAAAACCCTTTCAAAAAAGCTACAATAAAGTTGTACAACAAAACTATTCCACAACTTTGCCTCATTATAAACACTCAAATAACTAACAACAAACAATAAAATTTGTGCTAAGTTTATATTGTATAAACTTCACAGTTGAAAAGCGTTCTTTAAAACTCAATTCCTCTGTAAAGTATTCGTTTATGAATTATGTAGGTATTTTATAGTGTCATTTCCATAAAGCCTTATAAGGAATTCAAGAATTTACTACTAAAAAGAACCTTTGAAAACTTGGCAACAGACATTGGTGTCATAAGTCATTCTATGGAAAACTGGGGCCGCTATCCTATAGTACAGATTGGTAGTCAATATATCAAGTGATGGCAGGATAAAAGGCCTAGTTAGGGTTGCTTAGGAGAACTTATTTTATAAAATATTAATAATATTGATACATATGTAGCGTCAAATATATGTGCAGCGTTTTTGTGTGTGACAAGTTTGCGGTTGGATTCATTATTCTTTTTTTTTATTTATATATGTATATTACACACCAAGGTTTTTACAGATATAGTTTTCGTTTTTGATTGAACATAAATGTTAAAAAAATTGTTACGATAAAATTCCATTTAAAGGAATTTTATCAATTTTTTTAACCTAGGAATGTATTTAACTTCAATTACATTTTGTTACATAAAAAAATTTGGTTTTGAACTACTTGATGTTAGGTGTAAAAAAATTGAAAAACCTTATAAATTTACATTGCATATTTCGTATATATTTTATAGTAATTAATCTTAATTTATATAATTATATACAACTAAACTATCTTAATCATTATTTATTAAATAAAAAATTAAAACACATGTCATACTGTATTTATTAATATTCCAATAAAAGCATCTTTCATCATCTTCCTGCCCTCGTCCCACTCTAAGTGAGGTCGGCACAACATGTCATAAACATGCTGTCACATGATTTGGCTGCGTTTTTACGACCGGCCGCCTGCCTGACGTCAACTTACCTCTGTCGTTTTTACGACACCTCGGTAAGAAAGAGGGTGGTCTATTCTACTAAACCGGATACCACACGGTGGGCCAACTTACCTTAGTCGCCTTTTACGACACCTCGGTAAGAAAGAGGGTGGTCTATTCTACTCAGGCGGATACCACACGGCGGGTCGACTCACCTTAGTCGCCTTTTACGACACCTCGGTAAGAAAAGAGGGTGGTACTATTCTATTCAGCCGGATACCACACGGCGGGTCGACTCACCTTAGTCGCCTTTTACGACACCTCGGTAAGAAAAGAGGGTGGTACTATTCTATTCAGCCGGATACCACACAATAAAAGCATCTTTATGAGTCATAATTTAAAAAAAAAAAGATTTTTTACTTATTTCACAGCCCTAAAACAACCGACATTTTAGGTTGAGGGACAAGCCTTTGTTCATTTCGTCCATTGTAACTTGTGAAATTAAGATGTCCTGAAAATAATAGAATTTCTGATTCTGCGGACCATCCATAATATTTTAGTGCTTTATCGGGAAATTTATACCGAAGAATTAAAAGATAGA
Organism: Morpho achilles; assembly: GCA_947086495.1. Classification (NCBI taxonomy): domain Eukaryota; kingdom Metazoa; phylum Arthropoda; class Insecta; order Lepidoptera; family Nymphalidae; genus Morpho; species Morpho achilles. The sequence continues at coordinate 15,611,018 of CAMTZB010000003.1, read as the reverse complement.
TAAGGACCAGTATTGTTAAGCTTTCAACAGACAGAAAATATTGGTGATATTGGCTTATGAGGTATAACTAAAGATTCACAGAGGAATTTGATATTGACAAAGTTTATTTTTAGATAAGAATAATTTAAATATGAATATTGTAGACGCAACAGCGTTTTTTTTAGATCTACATTCACATGAAGAAATGAAATGTAAATCTAACCTTTATGTATATAAATACTTAGGAACATTTTGAAAATTTTCAAGACTCACTCAGATTTTATTAAAGTTTTCATTGGGTTGGAATATTGTTCGAAAAGAGGAAAACCAGCAAGAAACTTGCGAATCAATCTTAAATTTATCAATATATGTATAAATTGATATGCCGTGTGGTATCCGGCTGAGTAAAATAAACCGCCCTCATTTATTACGAGGTGTCGTAAAAGGCGACTAAGGTAAGTTGACTCACCGTTGGTATCCGGATGAGTGGGATAGAACACCCTCTTTCTTACCAAGGTGTCGTAAAATACGACTAAGGTAAGTTAACGTCAGTAAAATATGTAGCCAAATTATGTGACAACATGTTTATAACTTGTTGTGCCAACCCATTTAGACGGATAAGGGCAGGAGGATGATGATTATCAATGTTTTTTGATATGGAGATATTAAAAGGACTGGAGACATGAACTACATTTTTATTGGCACCTAAATCCACGTAAACGAAGTCGAGGAAGAAAGCTATTTACTCATACTAAATTCGTTCAAAGCAAAATTACATTATAATTATTTCAAATGAAAAAAAATTACAGTTTAAAAGGACAAATTTAACCTGAATTCCCAGTTGTATTAGTCTCTTAAACCTTAATACCGCCATAACGTCATTTGAAGTGCGGCTGATGGTCTTAAAAGCTTACCAGTGCCAATGACAACCTGCGTCAGGGTTTCCATCAAGGATTACGAACGGACACCGTGTCGACCTCCTGTCATAATTTAAGCTTTAGGACTGTACGGATTTTATTCTGGTGTCGGAAATGTTAAGTGCCAAGTTGCAACAGAGTTGTTGTGTTTCTTTATACATACAGTTATCGATATAGACAACATAATTTGTTTGATAATGATTTGTTTAATTATTTGAACGCGCTAATCTCAGGAACTACTTGACGCCGTGTGGTATCCGGCTGAATAGAATAGTACCACCCTCTTTTCTTACCGAGGTGTAAAAGGCGATTAAGGTAAGTCGACCCGCCGTTTGGTATCCGGCTGAGTAGAACAGTACCACCTTCATTTCTTACCGAGGTGTCGTAAAAAGCGACTAAGGTTAGTTGACCCACCGTGTGGTATCCGGTTTAGTAGAATAGACCACCCTCATTCTTACCGAGGTGTCGTAAAATACGACAGAGATAAGTTGACGTCAGGCAGGCGGCCGGTCTTAAAAACGCAGCCAAATCATGTAACAGCGTGTTTATAACATGTTGTGCCGACCCCACTTAGAGTGGGATAAGGGCAGGAAGATGATGAATCTCAGGAACTACTTGACTGATTTGAAAAATTCTTTGAGTGTACTATAGTCTTTTTATTTTATCAAGGAATTCTTGAGACTATATAACATGACGCTAATATGAGGAGAGGAGCAGCTATAGAAAATATTACGAAAACGGCACAATTTAAAGCTTTCCTTGATTGCGCTAAGTAAGCGGTGTAAGTTATTAAAAAATCATGTATTACAAAATTGTTCCCCTCTAAAATAAAATAAAAGTCTTGTAAATAAAAGTCCGCGACAGCATACGTCTAGCTTTTAAGGTTAACCTATTGTAGCTATTTTTATGGTTATCAAAAGAGTATATTATGGTTCTAATCTTTCCACGCGGGCGGAGCTGTTACAGCGTCTTCGCCGGCGAAGACGAGGTCCCAGATTTGTGACATCGGTCGGTCGTGGCTTCTTGCCACCCTTCCGTCGTCGTATTGACTAATCCAAGTCATACCATCAGCCCTCCACTACACGTCGCCCTAAGCCGTGGTCCGGCCTCACAGGAGGCACCCTTAAAGACGACGTTCCCCGACGCTAGTAGAGCTTCTGCGCTCTACTCTCCGCATTTCGCAACTTTGGCGATGCTTCTGCGCTCGCCCGTCCCGCCCGGTGACGCTGTAAAAGCCGTTAGGTCAATTCGAAAAAAAAAAATGGGCGGAGCCGCTGGCGATTGCTAGTACTATTATATAAATCTGGAGAGTTTGTTTGTTTGATTATTTGAACGCGCTAATCTCAGGAACTACTGAACTAATTTGAAAAATTCTTTCCGTATAAGATAGTCCATTTATTGACGAAGGCTATATATAACATCACGCTAATATGAATAGGAGAGGAGCAGCAATATAAAATATTGCGAAAACGGCAAAATGATGCTTTCCTGATGATATCTTACCAAATATTAACCATGTTTAGTAAAATATCATAGAATGTGGATACATAAACTTTATTATAGCTTTTGTAATGTATCAATGGTCACATAATAAGAAGCTATATCCGATAAGGATAAGTAAAAAAAAATATTCTATACATCTAAAATCTGAATAATCTATCAAGAATACTACTTTCCATGTTATTATTGTTAATATATTATTTTTTTCTCTATTGGAGATCTTATTTAAAATTTTGATAGTAGAAGATGTCTACGAAATGTAATAGAAACACCTTTTATAATTATTATATTTTTAGTCTGAAATTATGGCAATGTAACCGTAATGTGGCTTTTGTAATACAAATTCAAAAAGGTGTTTTAATTAAATGATAAACCGTCAATAAATGTAATTTTAACATTGCATAATATCAGTAAAATAATTTCGTTGTCATTAAAACGGATATCACATTAATTTCGTCACTGTATTATACCGTTGTATTTAATATTAACTGTTTCCAAATAATGGAATTATGTGACCGGCGATGAATGCTGACTGAGTGATTTTTATTACACATGCATACGTATTGTCGACAGCTTTCCCGACAACCGCATAAGTAACAAAAAATATAGAGACAAATGAAAATTTCAAAAGAATAATAACGTACAACTAAAACTAAAATACAAATCCCTTTTTTTAATTTTAAACTATCGTAAGTATTATTTATGACAACGTTGTGCTAAGAGCTCATGAGAAAGTGCCCCCACCAACTAATAACTAATAATAATAAGTACCGGGTGACCGAGCCTTGCTCGGTAAATTTTTTAAAGATATGAAAAAGAAAAGAATAGAAATGAATGACCATATCTGGTATTCTTGAGACGAGTCACGGGTATTTACAAGCGTCGTTTTCAAAGATCTTTTAGGCATTATTAAGTAAACAGGTTAGTTAAAAATTCAAATATTTTATCAATAACATAAAAAACAATCAAACACTCATTGGCATATAGAGCGAGAGCCTGTGAACCCCAGACCTTCGTCATTTTATAAAAGCTGAATGTTTGTCAGTGCATGCTCCCAACACAGGTAAGAACGATGGCAGATTATGAAAATTTGGTCATTGTGGCTTTGTGAGATATATTTGAGTAGCGCGCTACTCAATGTTGCAAAATGCCGATCTAATTTCGTCAAATTATAAAGTATGATTTTTTGGTATTACCTTCAGAATAATATTAAAAATCACGTCAGTTAATGCCAGACACTTAGCATAGTGGCAACCCCCTGCCAGACACCCTTAAAGTTCATGAAGTTTGAATTCTATTTACGTCATAGTATAAAAGCTGATTTTAATATTATGTTACTTGGATACTAATAGGATGATGTTTCCTCATCAGCCAGACATCTTTAATAGTTTCAACCCCTGCCAGAAACTATTGCGGTAGCGAAACATCTACGAAACGTTTGTATACTGCAGATATTTCGCAAAGAATTTGTAATAAATGATTTATTATCACTACATAGTATAAAACAAAGTCACATTCTTTGTTCATACGCAACAGATTTTGATACGGTTTTTTTTAATAGATAGAGTGATTCAAGGGGAAGGTTTATATGTATAATAACATTCTATAGAGATTAGAGCCGCTGGATCCAAGCGGCACAAAATCGTGGATTGTGGCGATCCCTTAAGGAGACATATGTTCAGCAGTGGACGTCCACCGGTTGACAAAGAAGAAGAAGAAGAAGATAGAGATTAGAGAAAATTTGATTTGATTAGAGGAATACTGTAATTTTTGAGATTTGTAATGTGATGTCGTAAATAATTACATTTTTTTCCGCTTACATTGCAAACGTAGGCTAAACCCTACGAGATTTATCAATATAATGTCCTAAATATTTGTATACCTTGAAAATTTCTACAGAAAAGTCCGTGATGGTATCTATCTCTTATGGATAACCCACATTAGCATTTTTTGTCATTTACTTTTTACAAAAAAATAATGTCGTATGTTCAAAGCAATTTTTATACAATACAGCATTAATCGTTGTCTAATTAAGTGCCTTAAATAGATTGTTGATTTAATATAGATCAATCAATATGGCTGTTTACAGCATGTAATTTAAGTGTACATTTTCGAAGATATTACAGATTTATAATGCCGTGAGGAGGCCGCGCTTCGCCCTATAACACTTCGAATTTAGCAGCTATATGTCACTCTTTCAAGAGTTTGTTTAATGACAAGAAAGCTATGAATGTTGAATATAGAGACATTCTGTAATTAATTGTAAAAATAAAATTCATAGGGAAAAATGTAAAAATAAATAAGTAAATATGTAGTATAAGAATTTAGATATTCCAAAGAATGCAGGAAATCTTCTTGGTATAGGGGGAGGGGAATTGTTTTTCTCCAAATTTACCGCTTGCGGGCCACGGGCAGTAATGAATAAATCAAAATTACAGGATCAATTTTAACCATTTTTTTCACTGAGTGACATGGGCTATATATTTTATAGTCGTGCGAAGCAGGGGAAGGCCGCTAGTTATTATTATAAAAGAAATGTCAATGTACTTTTTTTGTCTATTGTCAACTGCTGGTGCAGACCCGGTTTTTGTATGTATTTTATTTGCTGGATATCCAATCGCGTATAATACTCTCGAATGAAAATTCATTATTTTTAGCATCCATCGGTATTTTGCAACCTTGAGTACTGCGTATCTCTCAAAGTCACTATGACCCAAATTTCATAATCTACTATCGTTCATCAGGTAAAAACCGACAAACTTTCAGTTTTTATAAAATGACGAAGGTCTGGGGTTCACGGGCTCTTAGTCAAATAGTGTTGCTTAACAACTCCATCTACTGGTACTGTCTCTTAAACAAAAATTACAGGTACATAATGAAAAATGGCCGTAAAGTAGTTCGTTGCTCCCAATAAAAATAAAAATATTATTACTCATCAACAGATGTCAGGAAGAGTCGTAGAGAGTTTGAGATATAACTTTAATTGTTACCAAAACATCATGAAAAATATAATTTAACTACTGTAATTTGTAACGTTTGCTTTTTTCAATCTGGATCTTCTTTTTACATTTATATATTTTTATATTATATATTTCGTATATAAATTATGAATTAAATACGTTGAAATAAAGGCCTTCAATAATAATTTTTAAATTAAATCAAATATTATAAAAAAATTATAATAAATAATAAAAAAATAATAAATAAAAAAAAGAATAAAAAATAAATTATAAGACACCTGGGGTTCGAAACTGTGGTATGCTAATATATCAACACTTGTTCTAAAGTTATACCGTTTAACCATCACACGATGACATTTAGTGGCGAAAATACCAGTTGCTTTCTATTCCAGTTTTTTTAAATGCTCAAAAACAGGGATAAAACGGGTTTTTTTTTACATAAAACCTAGCTAGATCGATTTTTCTCCCCCAAAACCCTCTACATGCTGAATTTCAGGAAAATCGTTGGAGCCGTTTCCGAGATTCCGAAAATATATATATATACAAGATTAACTCATTTAAATATAAAGATAGGGCTAACCCGATAGAATAAGACGTGAGTATAGCCGGTTTCTTTAAATAAACTACAACTCCCTTAGTGTAACACGATACTTATAAGAAAAATGTAAAGAGAAAGTTCGTTCCAGTATATATTTCGGTCTACAAATCTCACCCGCTCTTTTACCGATTAATAGCATAAACATTCTACGCTATCTTAAATATCACTAGCATAAGCAGTTACAAGCAGTCACGATAAAGTTTATCCCTTTTAATAAACAGTGACAGTTGGAACTACTGACCTGTAGCGAACATAGATAAAAAAGAAGTCTGACGTGAGACAGCTGACAAAATCATCTGATAATAGAATTTCAAAGTGTTTATTTAAAAATAATTTCCCATCAGGAAGAAAAAAATGAAGAGTAGATTGATTACATAAATAAAATTATAAAAAAAATACGCTATCTCTGCTTAGGTAGGCGAATCACACATTTTAAGAAAATTCTTGCCATATATGCACGTTTTTATATATACGTATATTTTGATATCTACCATACTATGAGCTTTTACCTTACATAAATCATTGCCAGACAGTCCTCAAATATTTGAAAAACTAAACTGAAGGACAAAGTTTTAAAAAATACAAAAAAAATGTCAAAATCATTTACTCAGTTATAACAGGAGGGTATATAAATTTCACAACGTAATGGGAACACCTTATTGTTTAATTGCCTGAGTGTAATAAGCGCAGCATTTTAAAACAGATGGTGTGGTGGTTGAAGGCTAATAATTCTTGATAATTGTTCATCAATGACAGAAGCGGTCATCTAGGATACGCCAATTAAAAATTTAATCATATTTATCCTTCAGCCATTCAATAACGCTATAAATTTAGATTTATTGGTAACTATATATCAGCAAAATTTTCATTTTATGCGTGTATATGTAGATTCTTTAAAGATATATGTAACATTATAATTTACGTGACATCGCTTTGACAGTATTTAAATACTTTTAATGTTTTAGACTAGTTGCTTATTTGTTACTCCTAAATCTTCTAATTTATAGAATTAGGCGAATTAATTTACTTTGCGGAGGTCCATAATACAAAACTAATGAGAATATTATTGCGAATTAATCCGCGATAAATCCGATAAATAAAAAAAAATCCGCTTTACCGCGGATAATAGCAAAATAATATTCTGATTAGTTTTCCTAAATCTTCTATATAAAATCTAGAATATCTAAATAGATATCTAACAGTCTTAAAGCGTTGGAATAACGATCCCGCACCTCAAAACGCAGTGTAATAAGATGTCCTAAGAGGTGGACAGACGACGTAAAAAACTTTTATATTTACCATGTTTCTCTGTTGGAGTCAGTTACATGTATCACAGAAAATTATTTACAACATATGTTTCTTCACTATGTTCACCTTCATCCCGTAGTTTCCTAAGTAAAGGAAAACATCGTAAAAGTGATTTTAAATTATAAAACTAACAACTTTCAAACTGCACTATAAAATTTTACAAAAAAATCCTCGTAGCAACCGACCAACTTAACATTAACAAAGAGATAATATCAACTGTTATAGCAAAAGCTTTGTCAGTTGTAAATGTTTCCGGGGCGTCATCAAGGAGCAAGAAAACTATTCCAATTTATTTTGATTATTTCCAACCACAAGCGGACTACACGGCGGATCAACTAACTTTGTTATCTACCCTGTTTACGAACGTGCGTTAGTGTGATAAGAATCTATAGCTTTTGTTTTTGTTTCGCTCGTATAAAGCTGTAAGCTCGAATGTCTATATAAAACCATTTATTAAATAAAAGCATGGAAATAGCCGTCCTCACTTCGTTTTTGAAGAGTATCCATTTTATACGATATATACAATAGACAAAGCAGGAACCGAAAAAGCTTGCGGCTCCTGCTTTGCGCCTTGCAAAGATACGTAAGACGTTTGTGGGTTTTGGTATAACATTCTATAATAAAATTCATTAATCAATTTCAGCTTTGCCATTACAGCAGTTTAAAAATACTGTTAAAAAGAGGCTGATACCTATTATACTCTTGAAGATTACTTAGAAGTTAAGAATGTGTGGATATAGCTCTCTATGAACCTGTACAAAACAGTAAGGACTGAATGTAAATAATTATATTTTAAAAGAGCAACCGCCGAGTTTCTTGCTGGCTCTTCTCGGTAGGAACAGCTTTCCGAACCAGCAGTAGAGTTGACGATTCAAAAGCACTTGTTCACAAGTTTATTTGAATAAAGAATATTTTGAATATAGATTAGTAGGATTAGACCTAAGAATTACCACTTTGCTCTAAAGTGGATACACATATCCCTAGAATTATCAAGAGATATGCAGGTTTCCTCACGATCTTTTCCTTGTCTAAAAAGCGTGTGATAAATTGCGATTGCCAATTAGACACACAAGTTTTAATAGGAAAAACTCATTGGTGCCTAACAGGAGTTTTGAACCCGTGACTACTTGAAAGAGTCGCACAGTCTCACCACTGGGCTATCACAACTTATTTTATATAATTCATTATATTAATTTAGAATGAATTAAAATTTTAAGAATAATAATTTTTTTTTAGTTTTAATTATTAAAATTTTCTTAAACGCTTTCGAAATATTTTGTCATTCGTAGGACGTTTCATTGAGGTAGTTTTTCTTCGCACTCATAACTATATCGTTCAAGAAATGACATATTAAATTTTAGTTATTCAACGATAAATAATTTTAATATGAGAGACACAATATAAGCATTTTTTATAATTTGCAATCCTGTAACATTAGTGAAACATTTCTAATGAGACTAATACAAAACATGCGGAGATCCATAACACATAAGTAATAATGATATTATTCTGCTGTTTTATATGCGGATAATATAAAAATAATTCCCTAATTACTGTTGTACAAAACATCTACGTGTTAATGTTACTGCGTATAAAGAATTTGATTAAAGTTAAAAAAAATAATAAGAAAAATTGTGTTGCTAATTTGTGTCCCTTAGTTGCTATAAAATTTTATATAATCTGTGTAGAAAATACGACCACAGCTTTATATTTGCGCGGGTATGTGTTTTCTAACAAAAGATAACAACTTAGGAAGCATGTCATGCTTGTAACATGACATGCGGTAAGTGGAACAACGATGAAAAGTTTTAAAATAAAAATGTACAAAGATTTCTTCCTATAATGAAACATTTACATATAATTCCAGAGTAGACTAGAAGAGAATGGAAGATAAAAACATAACATGTTGTACCAAACCCATTTAGACTGAGTTTAGGGCAGGAAAATGATGGTGCTTACAATTGCAAGCTTTAGTAACTACTATTTTGGCATCATCTCTATAGAAATACACACAATTATGTACTAATTTTTTTCTCACAATACAGTCATTATCATTATCCTTTTTTTTTTTTTTTTTAACAGGAAAAAACCCCTTATGGGTACCGCCGCCCGACGGGGACAGGCGACGGTTATGTCGGACTCGCACCGACTAAAATAACCTGTGTGCTCCACTACGCTGCTGGTGGCGGGGATAGGGTACCCATGAAGACATTGCCCCCCATCCCCGCCAGCAGCAACTCTGTGCCCCAGAGTGCGCCACCTCTGGGTCGGGGCCTCTCTGAAAGTGGCCCCTCCCTCCGCTGGACGATGCATCGGGAGCACCAGATGCATCGAACGCCTCGGGGACCTTATAGGGTGGGCGTCCAATTAAACCCCGTTCGGAACGCCCGGAAAGGTCCCCGTTAGGGCGGCACGCGACGGTCTTGAGCGAGTCGCCTGCGCCCGGCTCGCCTGCGGCGGATTGGATCCAAGGACTCGACTTCCCGGATCCGCCCCGCCGCCTCCTTCCGCGAGATAACGTCCTCACAGAAGGAGGCCATCGCTACTCACGATCGCTCCCTGTCCACCATGGCGCGAACCACAGTGGGCAGGGAGAGATCGTGCCCCACCTGTGCCACGAGTTCCGCCCGCTGAACCGCCCAAGCTGGACAGTCTGCGAGCGTGTGCAGCGCCGTGTCAAAGTCGGCGCCACACTCGTGGCACTCACCAGTCGCTTCGCGCTGGGCCACCCGCCACAGATACCACCCGAAACAACCATGTCCGGAAAGCACCTGTGTCAGGCGGAAGGTGAGGACCCCATGCCTCATGGCGACCCAGCCCTGGAGAATGGGCTGAATGGCCGAAATCGTCCAGGCTCCTGCACTGGGCGATTCAAGCCGCCGCCTCCATTGGCGGAGGAGCTCTTCCTGAGCTGCCCTCCGCCAATCCACCTCTACCGCCGTTGAGTCTCCCCCCGGTGAACGGGCTTCGACTCTACGGCGGTAGGCCTGAGCTTGTACCTCAGCCTCTAGGTCCCACGGAGGGGACCCGGCCAAGGCGCAGGCCGCCTCACCGGAGATGGTCCGGTAGCCCCGCACAAATCTGACCGCCATGATCCTCTGCGCCCAGCGCAGCAGGGGCAAGGATCTCGCGGTCAGCCGCCCCGCCCATATGGGAGCGCCGTACAGGGCCATCGACCGAACCACCCCGGCGTATAGGCGCCGGCAGCCTGCATTAGGCCCTCCCAAATTTGGGAGGAGCCTGCTCAGGGCTCCGGCGGTCGCCGTTAACTTAGGGGCGAGCCGCCGGAAGTGGGCCTCGAACGTCCATCGGCTGTCGAGGAGCAATCCCAGGTACTGTAATGTACCCGAGATTTCGATGGACGTCCCGCCCACCATCAACCGGGAGCCCACTGGGGGCGCCATCCGAGGCCTGTGGAAGCAAATGGCCTCGGATTTCTCCAAGGCCACCCTCAGTCCCAGCCGGCGAATCCGAGCCACAACGTGAGCCGTGGCCGCGGTCGCCAGCACTCGGGCTTCCCGGTGGGTGCTCGCCCGAGCAGTCACGAGGGTGTCGTCTGCATAGCAGAACAGTCGCACCCCCGGAAGCATTTGCCCGCGCAGCACCCAGTCGTAGCCGATGTTCCACAGGAGGGGGCCAAGAACCGACCCCTGTGGAACACCGCACGACATCCTCCGCTCCTTCCACCCACCCCCAGCCGTCGGGTACCTGACAGCGCGGTCAGACAGATAGTTACTGACCACACGCTGCAGGTACACGGGGATGCGGTGGAAGCGTAAGGCCTCCTTAATCACTCCCCAGGGCAAGGTATTGAATGCGTTAGCGATGTCCAGCGACACCGCCAACACTACCTCGCGCCGGGTCGTTGCCTCCTCCGCCAGAAGTCTCACACCCTCAATACAGTCGAGGGTGGACTTGCCCTGGCGGAATGCCTACCTCCCGGAGGTGCTGGACTATGCGGGAAGCTATTACGCGTTCAAGCAGCTTCCCCGCCTCGTCCAGCAAGACAATGGGCCGATACGCAGAGGGTGTATCGGCCGGTCTTCCCTCCTTCCTGAGCAGGACTAGTCTCCCCGTTTTCCACCTACGGGGAAAGAGGCCCTGCTCGAGGCAGGCACTGAACGTCGCCCTGAGTCCAGACTCCAACGGACCCAGAGCAAGAGACCAGGCGCACCCAGGGATACCGTCGGGGCCGGGGGCAGTGTTTTTCGCCTTCATGCGACTCACCGCCCCGGCTATCTCCCACTCCGACACTCCCGGCGCACCCGTCTCAGTGCCATCCTCCTCCTCGAGAGGCGCCATACGAGGCGGCTCCACTTCGGCTCCTTGCGGGAACAGGGCTTCCACAACGGATTCAACGAAATCCGGCCGAAGGCTCTCGGTAAGGGGGGGAGCGCGGGCACGAAGTTTCTTCCGTGCCGCTATGTACGGCCTCCCCCACGGATTCCGACTGAGCTCTTCGGCCATCTCCTTGTGGGCCCTGTCCTTGGCCTCGGCGATCGCCATCCGCAAGGAGGTGCGGACAGCCCGATAAGCCTCGTAACGGCGCCTCTCCTCCTCGACGTCACGTCGTCTACGACGCCTGTACCGAGTGTACTGGCGGCGCACGGACACGCACTGTTCGCGCAGCCGCGCCAGCTCCTCCGACCACCAGTACACTCCACGTGCTGGCCCTGTGCCACGCACCCTCGGCATGCTGGCGTCACAAACGAGCGACATTCGCCGCTGGAGGTCCTCGACCTTCGCGGTAACCTCCCCACCCGTAGGCCCAGCGGCCCACGCCTGGACGATTGCGGCCTCGACGAGGAACTCGGGATCCATTTTCCTGATTGACCACCGAGGACCATCAGCTCTTCTCAACCGAGGAGAATTGGGAGTATGGCTTGCGGACACCTCAAACCATATATATCGATGGTCCGAGAGTGACTCCACACCAACCATTACTTCCCAGTTCCTGACACATGGTGACATGGCGGCGTCGACAAAGGTAACGTCGACTTTGGAGCCGCCATTCCATCGCACGCATGTGTCAGCCGTTCCCCGGTTCTTGACGACCATCCCAGCCGAGGCCAACCAACCATCCAGGAATCTTCCCCTGACGTTCGTGACTGGCGACCCCCACGCGGCGGATTTCGCGTTGAGGTCTCCAGCCAGGATCACCTTGCCGGGGCGTAATCTATTCACCAAGTCTCCAACTTCAGCCATGAAAAGCTCGAAGTCGGAGAAGGGTCTATTAGGTGAGAAATACGCCCCGATGACGAATACATCTCCAATCTTGGCGGAGACGTACCCGCGTCCTCTCTCCACACGCTCCAGGGCTGGGGAGCCAGCTGCAGCCCTGGACGCGATGGCCACGTCCCCTATACGGTCTCCGATCCAATCCTCACCCGACGGAACGAAGAGGGGTTCGGAGACCACAGCCACGTGCACCATGCGCTCCGCCAGGGTCTGGAAAATTAGATCCTGAGCCCTGCCGGAGCGCATGATGTTCACCTGGAGGAATCTCATGGAGGCCATCAATGAGCGACTTCCATTTGATCTCCCATAACCCGGCTCGTTGTAGGCTGAGCCAGACCGGCGGCAGGTGGTGAGGGGACCCTCGGGCCATCACCCCCCCTTCTCCTCCTCTTTGGAACGGACGGTGCCTTGCACTGCCCGCTTCCCGCCCGATGGTCGGCCTTCAATCCCGCTCGTTCGCAGCTCCCACAATACGGAGCTGCCGAGCAGGATCGGGCCTTGTGGCCATTTTGACCGCAGCGATAACATTCGCCGCTGCGGTCAATATCCGACTTGCATTCGGCCCTTAGGTGCCCCTTTTCAAGGCACCTAAAACAACGTTGCGGGCGAGCCTCAAGAAGCTGGACCCGAGCCGAAACCCAACCCACAAGCACTTTTCCAGCCGTCGCTACCTTCTTCGCCGCCGCGACAGGGACCCTGAGCCAAAGAGAGCCCAGGGCATTTCCTGTCCTGCAGATCGCCCCGGTCTGTATCTCCTGTACGGTACAATCCCCGATCCGCGCAACGGCGATGGCGACATCCTCCTCTTCGGCTGAGTCGTCCAGGCCCACAACGCGAATCTCCGCGCATTTTATGGACGTAGACACTCGTATAGCCGGCTCATCTTTGAAAAAGTCTTTGAGCCGGCTTGCAAGGGCAGCCGCTTTCTCACTTTTCTCGGGCCCAGAGATTTCGAATTTTCGGGCCCCTGTTGCCGCCATCTTCAGGCGCATACCGACATCCAGCCCCAGGTCGTCAATTCTAATGCATCGACGGGCCCGGGTCAGTATGTCAGTATATGTTAGCCCTTTCTTTGTAGCCTCTTCGCACAGAGTCACGACGACAGCAGCCGAGCTTGGGGTCTTTAGATTTTTAGCACCTTGTTTTGGCTGCTTCTGTGCTTTGGTGGTTGTGGACTTGTCAAACTCCACCTTCCCCGACTTTGCTTTTGCGCCCCTACGAGCTACCACGTTCCATCCTTCGCTCATAGAGACGGGGGCTGGTGGCAGAGGTCTGGGCTCAGGACGCTGCTGTGTCTCCGTCTCAGGCTTCTTAGTTTTTGCGCCCTTCTTTTTCTTTTTCGTCTTTTTGGAGCCTGCTGGTGCCGGGTCAACGACCACTATCTCCGGCTTCCATTGTTTCGGCGGCTGGCTAGTAGTGGCCTTCGGAGTCTTCCGGGCCACTGATACTTTCTCCTTATTATTATTATCATTATCCTGCCCTTATCCGACTCTAAGTTGGGTTGTTACGTGATTTGGCTAGTTTTTACGATCGGCCGCCTGCCTTTTTTATCAACTTACCTTACTCACCTTTACCTCAGTAAGAAATGAGGGGGTCTATTTCAGGGGGTCAACAAATTGGTTTATTTTATTGTTTGAATGCCCTAATCTCAGGAACTACTGGACCGATTTGAAAAATTATTTCACTATAAGTCGGTCAGTTCAGTAAATTGTCGTCCATTTATTGAGGGAGGCTATAGTTAAATAACATCACGCTAAGATGTATAGCAGAGGAGCAGCTTTAAAAAAATAGAACGAAAACGGCAAAATTTTAAGCTTTCCTTGGGTGCGCTGAGAAAACGGTAATAGTTATTAAAAAATTGTGTATTACAAAATTGTTCCCCTCTAAAAGTTCTATAAAAAAGTCCGCGATAGCATGTCTACCTTTTAAGGTTGACCCACTTTAACCATTTTTGTGATTGTCACAAGACTATATAACGGTTTTAATCTTTCCACGCGGGCGGAGCCGCTGGCGATTGCTAGTTATCGATAAATTATTTCTTATAGCTTATCGGACGTAATTTAACCTAGACAATTTACAAAATGTCCCGGAGCCGAATGAATAGAACTTACCGCAGCTTTACAAAACTAAATTGGTTTTCTTAATTGAAAGAAATACAAAGGAAATATATTTAATGACACTCCATTAAATGACATTACTTGAAAGTTTGAAGATTCAAATATTTTTAATTTTTCACCCCCAAACTTAATTTCCATTTTACTTAGAATTGAAGTTATTGAATTAAAAAAAAGAATCTAGACAAAATTACTATTAAGAATTCAAAGTTTTGCTTATGTGTATACATAATGTAGGAAAATGTATAGTAGAAATCTGTACATTTGACCTAAACCAATGTGCTATAATATCATATCTTTAATATTTAAATGAGTAAATCTTGTATGTATATATAAATATATTTTCTGAATCTCGGGAACGGCTCCAACTATTTTCCTGAAATTCAGCATGTAGTGTTTTTGGGGGAGAAAAATCGATCGTAGATTTTATTTAAAAAAATCGTTTTAGGGCAATAAAAACCCCTGTTTCAGGGCACATAAAAACTATGAAAATAGGAATGGATAGCAACTCATAATTAGAGCTATCAAATGTAAAGCTGTGATAGTTTATTGGTAGCGCGCGAACCAAAATATTACTATACCTGGCATCAATCCCCACATGTCATCCGGCGCTTTTTTCTTTTTTGCATTCTTTTATATCTTAAAAAAAATTACCGAGCAAGGCTCGGTCATCCAGGTACTATTTAATTTAAATAAAGCGAACATCTTCATCCTCCTGCCCCTATCACACTATAAGTGGGGTCGGCACAATATGTTATAAACATGCTGTCACATGATTTGGCTGCGTTTTTACCACCGGCCGCCTGCCTGACGTCAACTTACCATAGTCGGATTTTACGACACCTCGGTAAAAAAGAGGGTGGTCTATTTTACTAAATCGGATACCACACGGTGAGTCAACTCACCTTAGTCGCCTTTCACGACACCTCAGTAAGAAACGAGGGTGGTACTATTCTATTCAGCCTTATATAGCCTTATATAGCTATTATATAGCCTTTATACCACACGGCGTCCATGATATAGGAGGATGTATAGTAGAAATCTATAAATTTCACCTAAACTATTGAGCTATAGCACTTTATATATCTAATTTAAATAAAGCGAACATTTACTTACATATTAATAGACTGTTACTTCCCTACATGAATTATGGAATTACTTAACATAAAACAAACATTAGTTTAGCCTTAAAAGTTACAAATTTTAATTTCTCATGTTTTGAGCCTTTTCTTTTTATTAGTCGTCCCCTAACTATATAAAATCACTCAATTAAGTTCCTCGTACAATTATTCAAGGAACTTCTTGCGCTGTTCGTTAAATTGCCCTCTTAATGAAATTTACGCCTGACTGGCTTAAAGAAATAATTTATTTATCAGAAATAAAGGTATTTGGTTATTAACTAATAATGTCTTACTATATTTTCGGTATCATTATCTGCTATTACTCGCGCCGTGTGGTATCCGGCTGAATAGTATAGTACCACCCTCATTTCTTACCGAGGTGTCGTAAAAGGCGACTAAGGTAAGTTGATCCGCCGTGTGGTAGCCGTCCGTATAGAATACACCACCCTCTTTCTTACTGAGGTGTCGTAAATGGCGACTAAGGTAAGTTAACCTCCCGTGTGGTATCGGGCTAAGTAGAATAGACCACTCTCTTTCTTACTGAGGTATCGTAAAAGGCGACAAAGGTAAGTTGATCTCCCGTGTGGTATCAGGCTGAGTAGAATGGACCACCCTCTTTCTTACTGAGGTGTTAAAAAAGACTACGGTAAGTTGACGTCAGGCAGGCGGCAGGTCGTAAATACCTAGCCAAATCACATCAAAACATGTATAAAACATTTAATGCTGACCCCACTTAGAGTGGTATAAGGGCAGTGTATGTTGATGTGGAAAATACTTAATAATATTGACATTTTGTACAATATAGTACTAAACATAGCGCTTTGATAGGGGTTACGCCTTAATGAGACCCTTAAGACGTCGCGCCATTAATTGTCGAGCCATAGAACCCATTACTTTGTAAGCTTCTATGCTTGGCTCTCAGTAATGCTGTCAAAACCAGTACATAGAGTTATTATACTATAATTATAGTAGTCAAAGGCACGTCTGTAAGTGTGAGTGTCGCAGTCATAAGAAATTATAAGAAAATATTGTATATTTAAATTTATATAAATAATTAATATAAATTATAATTAGGCGTTACTTTGCGCAGATCCATAATACAAAAGTAATAATAAAATTATTTTGAAATAAGCCGCGATGAAGTAAAATAGAAAATATATATAATGCTAAATGTAGAGTGGACAATTCGTTTGATACGTGCAGGATTCGTGTAACATGCGAACACGTGTAACAAGCTTGCTACACGTATTCGCAGGCAAAATAAAATAAATGGTGGGATTGAACCGAGTAGTATATAAGCTAAGCTTATTTGGGTATTGCTTCGCTTTCCGATTTTGTCGTGGAGTCTATCTCCTGATGATGCTTCGGTTGCGAGGCGAAACTATTGTTGAGTTTGTGATAGTGAACGTATGTAGTGCTTGTGTATTGTGGTGGCGGTAGTTAAGTTTGTGAATGTGTTTTTTACGAATCCTGTATGTCTTCATACCTGATTATGAAAACGGATTGTCCACTCTACATTTAGCATTATATATATATATATATATATATATATATATATATATATATATATATATATATATATATATATTTCTATTTTACTTCATCGCGGATTATAGCAAAATAATTTTATTATTACTTTTGTATAAGAAAGGAAACATGAAGCTCACATATCCGTACCTATCTTTTTATGTAATCAAGGTTAAAAAAGATAAATAATATGTAAGTTTTTTGCTAGCTCTTCTCGGTAGGAAAAGCTTTCCAAACCAGCAGTAGAGTTTACGATCCAAAAGTACTTGTTACAAGGTTACTTGAATAAAGGATAATTTGAATTTGAATAACTATGAATCAGAAGCGCTGATAGCATTCGTAATATTATTCGAACGAGGCACTTATTTCTTGTTGGGCGAGAATAGGAACTGCAAACGTTAATAAAATTTTGATAGACCGCTACTAAAATATTATCTCAAATTCACCATTAAAAATTTATATTATTAAACATAAAATTCGTAAAAATATATTTGTCACATTTAACGATTGCTAAAAATACGAATAAATAACGAAGTAAGCCAATTTTACGATGTCTTTTGCGGTCAAGAGAAAAATAGGTAACGCTTCAAATGAGCCTCTTATTTTTAAACGATAAAGCTAGTTACAAACGCAGCGTTTAATTAATATTACTAGCTTAGCCAGCGGCTTGGACGCGTGGGATTCAGTGTCGTAAAGTTTTTCCTATTTCAATTCAAAAAAACCGCAATTGAAATACACTATTAACGTACCTTCCTCAAGAATTGCATTATAGTTTAATAAAATCCAAATAAAAATCCTTTTACTAGATTTTTAGAAAATCTATCTCATACAGATAGACAGTTTGGGGAACTTTGTATTATAATATGTATAGCTTTTTGTTATAGTTTGTACCAAAATTAATAACCAGCTACTGCAATAAGACGTGCAATGATCTACCGCCCCATTTGAGCTTTTCTTCATTGCTTGCTTAAAAGCTGTGTCTAGACGCAATGAGGATCTCATACTTATACTAACGTTAACAACAATTATGATAAAATTATTATCCTATAGCGCAATAGCAAAATAATCTTAAGTTTTGTACTATGGAATAACACAAAGTAACGCCTACTTTGCATATAGAAGCACCTTTTGCAAGATTCGATTTTAAGTTTCTGTTAATCGTTTTTATCTGTAGATCCGATATTGTAATAAAAATATTGTCAGTTCATATGGGTGATGTTACCAGTTTCGAGCCTCGAGTTTTAATAATAACACATTAATTTCAATAATTAGGCACACAATACAAAAGAAACGTCTTCCCGCCTCGAGTGTCAGATTCGGACTGACTTGATGACGCCATTGTTGACTTGTGCACAACATTTATTAATACATCACAATATGTAAATGTATAAATGCGACAATTAAATTACGTTACAAATAAAAGTCCATGTGTGGACAACCTAAAAAAAATCAAAAACAATGTCACCCTCTTAGTCATAAATAACGTGTAATCTTCGCCCAAATATCGCTGGAGGGAACAGTATCGGATAAAACATAAAGATAGGGGATTAGATGAACGGTAAGCATAGGGAATGTTTAATCTCTGTTTCTTAGGGATAGAAATCTGTTTGGTTGGTGGATTTTTTCTTGTACAAGTCGGTTTGAGCCGTTTTACGAGAAAGATATACGGAATTAACTTTCATGCGTATTTAGTTAAAATATACACTGAGGGTAGTATTTGCCTCTACGGCCTGTGCCAAATAATGTGGGATATAAGGAATCTCTGCCTTTTATTTTCCCGGGAAACATTTTACCGATTTAAACTTATGTGTCTAATTGATAATTGCAATTTATCACACGCCTTACGGTAAAGGAAAACATCGTGGGGAAATCTGCATATATCTAGAGAGCTTTACGGATATATGTAAACTAATCCGCATTGGAGCAGCGTGGTAGGTCTTAGCTCCGATATTTCTCCCCATCGGAGAGAGGAGGCCTATTGTAATAAAAGCTGACGCTCTAACAGCGATGTCTACGCCGTGTGGTATCCGCCTGAATAGAATAGTACCACCATCTTTTCTTACCGAGGTGTCGTAAAAGGCGACTAAGGTAAGTCGACCCGCTGTGTGGTATCCGGCTGAGTAGAATAGACCAACCTCATTCCTTACCGAGGTGTCGTACAAGGCGACTAAGGTAAGTTGACCCACCGTGTGGTATCCGGTTTAGTAGAATAGACCACCCTCTTTCTTACCGAGGTGTCGTAAAATACGACTATGGTAAGTTGACGTCAGGCAGGCGGCCGGTCGTAAAAACGCAGCCAAATCATGTGACAGCATGTTTATGACATGTTGTGCCGACCCCACTTAGTGTGGGATAAGGGCAGGAGGATGATGCTCTGACAGCGATGTCTGTTGATTTGATAATTGACATCAACTTATTTGGTAAATCAATACCACTATATCTTTAACTCTATAGATTGAAATTACAACGGTATTAATTAATTTACGAAAAATAAAATATAAAAAGATGTTTAAGCGAGATAATACGTGATAATACTGTTTAAGCAATTAAAACTTAATCCAGAAATGTATGTATAATATAATCCAGAACGGTCTCAAATACTGCATGGTCACCTTTTATGAGCTACAAACATTTCACAGGCAGATTTGCGTATAAATTATAAATTCATCCTTTAATTGGACGACCTCAAGATTACTAGTTAGAGCTTATAAAGAAGTTTGACTGTATCCCACTTCTGAGCACAATTTTCCACTCTGTGCTTCTTTGAGATAAAGATAAACAATTTCGATAAAATTTGCCACAATTAAATTTTCATATCATATAAATATACCCGCAATCCTTTGAAAACAAGATAAAAGCGCATATGAAATTCAAGGTATTTTAAAATTTAAATCGACGCAAAAAAAGTAGCGGCTACAGCTTGTATTCTTTAAAGCCTGTAAATAGTAAAGATCTGGGAACTAAAAAGCCGTGTTGTTACTCTCAGCTTAAGTGAAATGGACTTTTAAAATTGAAGAACGCTATTTATATTGCATCCGAATCCTCACTTCTCTAGAACAAATCCGTCTCTACGGACAGCGGTTCTGCAACAGATATATCTTAATAGCTCGCTTATCCCTTGGGCTATGTCGGTAAGTTGCCCTTATACATTATACACTTATATATTGCACTTATTATGTACTTTTATATTCGAGGTGTCGTAAAAGGCGACTAAGGTAAGTTGACCCACTGTGTGGTATCCGGTTTAGTAGAATAGACCACCGTCTACCGAGGTTCTTACCGAGGTGTCGTAAAATATGACTGAGGTAAGTTGACGTCAGGCAGGCGGCCGGTCGTAAAAACACAGCCAAATCATGTGACAACATGTTTAAAACATGTTGTGCTGACCCCACTTAGAGTCGGATAAGGGCAGAAGGATGTAAAGAGGTTGCATAGTTATAAAAAAGGAGTTTTATTAGCGTACGATGCGTAAAAAGTAGCGATATACTAAAGTAATGTACTAGAGAATTGTAGATCTACAAAATAACTACAAATAAGTCCGCAACAGCATGTCTCTATCTCTTATGGTTAACTTACCATAACTTTTATGTTCAAAATTTTAATTAAATACACCGGTTTCCACGCGGGTGAAGCCCCAAGCAAATTATACTTATACATATTTGTTAAAACCTAAAGCTGTGACTATTTACTAATTAGTAAATAGTCACAGCTTTAATAGTCACACCGAAATTAATAATTAGTAAATTTACTAATTATTAATTTCGGTATATTCCTATAATACTATACTTGACAATGCACTTTACAGTGGAAAAAAACCTCGTCGGGAAATATATATTTCCTTCATAAGCAGAAATATGATTTAATACAATTCACAAATACAAATATATCTAATGAAAATTAAAGAATATTTTACTACAGATTTCTAAATGATAGTTTTGCTTATCTATAGACTCTTAAAAGGGATTGACGAGGGAAACATTGTAAGGAAATCGCCATTTCTCGAAATAAATAATGTAAATGTATATTTTCTACTCTCAGAAAGGTTTTTCCATATTAAAATGTATGTCTAACTTAAAACATAATATCGGGCTATCGTTTTCCAGTATGTATTATTAATTTAATTTCTATTCAATGTTAAAGTAATAATCTCTCACCACAAAGTGACACCTAATTCTATAAATTATTGTATGTTACTTTTAACGACATCAAAACTACTTTAATTTGGTTTTTAATTTTGCAATTACTTTCCTACTAAGTTGTATGTATGTAGTCCTAAATATTATTTACTGATTCAATTTCTTCAATTAATGGATAATATCTGGGTGACCGGTAATTTTTTACAAAAAACTTATAAAAAAAACAATTATTTAGTTGGGGATCGATCCTTGGCATTCACATTTCTCGAGTCTGCCTGTTACCAGAATAAGCTACGTCGACTTGACAGTTAATGGCGAAAATTCAATTCAATATAAATGTTAGTGTTTTTTAATGCCCAAAAACAGGGATAAAACGAATTTTTTTTACATAAAATCTAGCTAGATCAATTTTTCTCCCCCAAAACCTCCTACACGTTGAATTTCAGGAAAATCGTTGGAGCCGTTTCCGGGATTCGGAAAATATATATATATATACAAGATTGACTCATTTAAATATAAAGATTCACATATAAACATGATATGTCTCCCTCGTTTCTTACCGAGGTGTCGTAAAAGGCGACTAAGGTAAGTCGGCCCGCCGCGTGGTATCCGACTGAGTAGAATAGACCAAGCTCATTTCTGGCCGAGGTGTCGTAAAAGGTGACTAAGGTAAGTTGACCTACTGTGTGGTATCCGGTTTAGTAGAATTGACCACCCTCTTTCTTACCGAGGTGCCGTAAAATACGACTGAGGTAAGTTGACATCAGGCAGGCGGCCGGTCGTAAAAACGCAGTCAAATCATGTGATAGCATGTTTATAACATGTTGTGCCGACCCCACTTGAGTGGGAAAGGGTAGGAAGACGATGATGTCTCATCGAGAGATCTACGAGGTGTGTTCAAAAAGTATCGCGAATTTTGTGTATTTTCAAAAATTATTTATTTATTCGTAAATATCTATTTTGTCCCCTTCAAAGTAATCCCTCTGGGATATTATACACTTGTGCCATCCAACTTTTTTAAAAATCTTCGGAGCACTTCAAAAAATCATTTTTTTGTATCTTGTTCAGCTCCTCCTTCGATGCCGTCTTTATCTCGTCAATCGTGGCGTAGTGTCGTCCTTTCATGGGCCTCTTCAGTTTCAGGAACAAGAAAAAGTCACAGGGGGCCAGATCTGGGGAATACGGTGGCTGCGGTATCATTGGTCTGTTGTTTTTGGCCAAGAAGTCGCGTACAAGCAGCGATGTGTGAACAGGAGCGTTATCGAGGTGCAAAAGCCAATTTTTGTTTTTCCACAAATTATCGATTAAAATCGAATGGCACGAGCCAATCAATATGCCTAGGTCCTCGGCAATTTCTCTATCGATGATTCACAGATTGGTCAATACCATTTTCTTCAATTCATCAATTTTTTCGTCTGTTGTTGAAGTGCTCGGGCGTCCGGCACGCTCTTCGTCATTCACATCTTCTCGGCCTTTTAAAAACATTTTGTACCACCGATAAACGTTGCTTTTGTCCAAAGTAGCTTCTCCATATGCCACAGTCCACACTCGGAATGCATCCGCACTTAATTTCGTTTTTCACACAAAAATCGATCCTTGTTCCATTTTTTGAATAGGTAAAAATCGAAGACGAACCAAAACACGTGCAAGCAAAGCAGCTGTCAACAATTAACCGAACATTCAAAATGACCCAACTTGTCAGCATAAGTGAGAGACATATGTACCAACATAACGCCACAAAAAAATCGAAATTGGAATATATGTAACTCGCAAAAATTCAAAATTCGCGATACTTTTTGAACACACCTCGTACACGACATACGATCTCATCCCGCTGTTAACAGCGACCCAGTCTTCTAAGATTTTATTTATCTCTTAAAATCATGCGTTCATCTACTTAAGGTCAATAATACAACCTACTAACGCATTTTTCAGTTCGTGGTGTTCACTACAACACCTTAAGACCTAAACATTTGTCGGTCCTTCAATTGTGTCTGGTTATCTTCACTTTAGTATTACGACTTGTTAAGCTACATCAATGACTATAGATGATATCTATTCTTTATTCAAATAAACTTGTAAACAAGTGCTTTTGAATCGTCAACTCTACTGTTAGTTCGGAAAGCTGTTCCTACCGAGAAGAGCCAGCAAGAAACTCGAAGGTTGCTCTATTAAATATATAATTCTAAATACTAGTAACAATTAGTCTTATCATCTAAATAATCCTCTACACTAGACTTTTTGTAGCAGCCTCTTTTTAACAGTGTTTTCAAACTGCTGTAATGGCAAAGCTAAAATTGATTGTGGAATGTTATTATAGAATCTTATACCCAAACCCACAAACGACTTACGTACTTTTGCAAGGCGCAATGCAGGAGCCGCAAGCTTATGTCGGTTCCTACTTCGTCTATTATATACATCGCCTATAGTTTTATGATTCTTTATACTTATATGTACATAAATTGAAATTCCAGTATTCGAACTCTTAAATGCAAGCGTAGTCTAATAATTTTTCCAAGTACCAAACTCGCTGACATCTGTTTGTCTCATAAATAATTTATCTGATATCTGATCTATTTTATTGATCTCCTGATTCCTAATTTACTTTTATACTACACCAAACATAGCTTGCTCTATCCAAGCCTTTCACGAATAAGTTTGAGTTTGTACATTATTTCCTTAACAACAGTGAATTTGGCAAAGTCTAGAGAAATAACTCTGTATAAATTTCAACCTAAACGCGGTTCCATATAATACTTAGTAAGCAGAAAGTAAGACAAACGCAAAGAGGACATTTAACTAGCTTACACAAGATTTTACTGAATTCACGTGAAAGGGTACTTGACGTTGACATGGGTTGCCCTATCGTGTTCCTTTTCCTTAAACTTCTGGAACTATATTTTTGGGCAAATACCTTAAAATACTACATAATACATATATTTAAAACTCATTGTCTGTAAATAATAGTTTTTTTTCATTCATCTTCTAACAATAGTGCCGGCTGAATCCAATAATCGGGCTAAGTAGAATAGGCCACCCTCATTTCTGACCGAGGCGTCGTAAAAGGTGGATAAGATGAGTTGGCGCCAGGCAGGCGGCTGATCGTAAAATACCTAACCAAATCACAGTACTGTTAACACATGTTGTGCCTACCTGATGCAGCGTGGCATAAGGGCAGGAGAATTAATGAATGAATTGCTTCTAACAATAATTTACTTTTACCTTCATTTGTATGTTGTATCACTTCTTTTTTTATAATAAATTAGCCCTCCATCTATATTAAACTAATGGCTTTCACTCTTTAACTTAAAAGGCTTCCACATAAAATGCTCAGATATATCTTGCTGCATGGCTGCGTGCCATTTTAAAATTAGGAATCCCTCCAACATTTGGTCTTCCGTTAAAGCGTCAACCTAAATTGGACTTATCTAACATCAATTGTTTTGTCAATCTAAGACTAACGCTATGGTAACTTTACAGTCCATTGTCCCTCAAGTTTGCAACTCTTGACAGCCAAAGTCGGTTCGTTAGCGAGATACTGACTTTGGCTATCATCGATTAACCAGACAATCGACAAAATCGGAACTCAATTTGATAATCAAGTAAACAGAATGAGAATAATTTTCACATAATACTATTACACTTTGACGAAGCTTTTGAATAGCCAAGCGGCGAGACCGTGCGCCTTTTCGAAGGGGTCACGGGTTCAAATCCCGGGCAGGTACCAATTAGTCTTCTATTAAAACTTATGTGTAAATTGATAACTGCAATTTATCACATGGGTTTCGATGAAGGAAAACATCGTAAGGATATATGTGTGTATGTATATACTTACCAACCCGCATTGAAGCAGCGTGGTAGGTCTTAGTTCCAATTCTTCTCTCAGAAAACCAAGAGAGGAGGCCTATGCCCAGTAGTGGGATAGTAACAGGCCGTTACTTAACTATTACTCTTAATTTATATTTACTTTATAGATATACATTTGACATACCTTATTTATTAGATTCTACCGATAATTTACTCAAGTTGTTTATCAGTTAATCAATTATGGTAATACGAAGATGAAACCTGTATTAATTTGGTGTAGATTGTTTCCTAATATGACGCAACGATTTTCGCTAAACATAATTAATCAATGTCTTGATAGGCAAATATTATCATGGTACAATTTGCATATGCGTGGTTGAGCGTAGGTACTTTAAGTACGAATACATATATTAAATAACAATCCTTACTAATATTATAAATGGGAAAGTCTGTCTGTCTGTCTGTCGGTTCCGTTTTCACGGCCAATCCGCTGAACCAATATAGACGAAATTTGGCAAAAATATTCCTTATATACCGGGGTAACATAAAGGCTATATAAATCCTGTTAATTCAACAGGAATTAAATTCAGGAGGAATTAAATACGATGAAATTCAAAACGCCATCTATAATAAACCTATAGAACTAATTTTTATTGACGATGTGTCAAAATCAAGTCAAATCTGTATTTACGAAGTATTTAGATTCCAAGTTTTTCGGCTTACGTCAAAAGAGTTATCTTTAAAGAGTATTTATATTTTATTTTATTTTATTCGTTTACTGGACAAATTTAACTGAGAAAATTTAACATTGTAATAACAATGGATTATTAATATAAGTAATACGGGTTATTTAGTAGAATAAATAAACTAATAATATTATAAATGCGAAAGTCTGTTTGTAACGTTTTCATGGTCAATTCGCTGAACCAATATAGATGAAATTTGGCAAAATTAATGTTTATATACCGGGGTAACGTATAAAAATCTTAAAAAAAGTTATTACTATTTTTTTTAATATTTCGGTTTTTGTTTATTTCATAAACTGGAGAAAAATATTTAATTAAAAAGAGACCGCCAGAATGATGTATGTAACATCTTTTGGCCCAGACCAGAGTAATAATTTCAGTGTTGTTAAATAGAAAAATATTTGCTTTCTTAGTATCAATTATTATTTTATCTAATATTTATTTATTATAGTTTGAGGTTATGTACATGTACAATTACTAGCTAAATACCATAATAACACATTAAAAAGATAGGATTTGTGGTGAAAATATAACAATAAGCTATAATCATTTAAGTTCAAGCAATATTTAATGAATATAAATTTTTTTTTTTTACTTTAATATTTAATCACATATAATTTTTGTTGTCAAAAAAACAGACGTTTCAAGAAAACGCATTCTTAAACGGTCTTTAGTTAGTAGTCTATGGCAACAAGTAAATGAATATTATTAATCCCATAGAAATTAAGCCATACTGCTAATGAAAAATATTTTATTTCTAAACAGCATTTTTAATATTTGAAAAGTCATTTTAGTTAATAAAGTCAAGTTTAATATATTTTCCGATACCTATTTTAAAATATTATGTTAACAAAAACATAATTTAAATTTAATTTTTCGTATTTATACTAAAAACGTTGGAATCCAGCGCCGTACGTATAGGTAATTAAAAAAAAACAATTTGACAGTTGATTCGTTACGTATAAATGTGTTTATTAAATAAGTTTTCTAACACGTTTCCAAAGCTTATAATATTTGTAGAGATATTTCATTCCAGAAAACATTATGAATTTTTCATGTAGATATATTAAGTTTTTTGTACTCCTTTTACTGCGCTATTTTAATATATAGGTGTTTCATGTAAGTACGGGTTATTTACTAAAATTATCATATTAAGCTCTTGATCAAACGATAAATCCCTCTGATTCATCCCGGATCGATCTGATTTTTGTGATGGAGATACTTGGATGGATCTTCAAATAAGGTCTGGATGGTGACAGAAGCCACTCCTAATTTCAAGACTACAGTCCACGCGAACGAAGTTGCGCGGGTAAAAGCTAGTGTTCTATATAGCATAAGTAGGATAGGCAAACAACCGGCAATTTCTCCACCCCGAATAATCAAGGAGTACTGACCTTTAACTTGGAGGCTTCGTAGGTTATGGCGTCCACGCCGTTCCGGCCGGAGTATAACTAAATAACTTAATCCACTTATATTCGTTTAATCACAAATTTGATTGTTCTTTAATATTGTTCATATACACAACCACCGAATTATCTTTTATATTTTGTATATATTTATACAAACAGCCACCAAACACCAATATTTATTGTAATTCACTCAGAGTCCCGTGCACCGTCTTGCGCGGCCGGCCGATTTTCTTTGTGTGACATTAATTAGTCACCTACCCACACTGCCTCAAGTGCAGTAATCTCCGACTACCATCGGTGGAAAAAATTACCCGATCATTCTCCTTCACATAATTTACAGAATAAGGCGTTACTTTGCGGATATCCATAATACAAAAGTAATAATAAAATTATTTTGCTGTAATCCGCGGTGAAGAAAAATAGAAGGTACATATAATGCTAAATGTAGAGTGGAAAATCTGTTTTCATACCTGATACATGAAGGTTTCGTAAAAACACATGCACAAACCTCCACCACCGCCATCATAATACACAAGCACTACACACGTTCACTATCACAAACTCAACAATCGTTTCGCCCCGCAACCGAAGCATCATCAGGAGATGGCCTGAACGACTTTACAGCAAAATAATTTTATTATTACCTTTGTATTCTCCTTCACTCTCACTATTAATTGTAATTATCAATAATACGCCTTAGTTTATAGAAAATATAGCTATCCATCTGAGCTTTGACTTGACGAATTTAGACGCATTAGAGTCAGATGTTGAATACATTAAACTCATTCTCCTGTCCTTATTCCACTCTAAGTGGTGTCTGCACAACATGTAATAAACATGTTGCCATATGATTTGGTAATTAAATGAATTGGCTAATAAAATATACCACTATCATTTCTTACCGAGGCGTTGTAATAGGTGGTTAAGGTAAGGTGACATCAGGCAGGTGGCCGGTTTTTAAGACCATGTCACCTTGACGATGGGTGGTCTAACATTATATATTGCATGCTATATATTGATAAAACAAGGTAGGTAAGCTTACCTTAGTCTCCTTTTACGACACCTCGGTAAGCAATGAGGGTGGCCTATTCTACTCAGCCGAATACCACACGGCGGGTCAACTTACATTAATCTCCTTTTATCACACGTCGGTAAAATTCGGGTGCTCTATTCTACTCAGGCGGATACCACACGCATAATCTTATCCACGCATTCTGAATTATATAATCTTCGATATGATAATAACCGAAATTTATCGAGCTTTCTAGAAACGAACTTTGTCTGGCCGGTTTCACCTTCACACACGCTATCTGAGTTAGAGTTTTCAAAGACCGATTATGCAGATACCCGGTTTATAATAGGCAGTCAACAACGTTAACCTAGCAATCGGGAACCTTAACTTGTTTCAATTATTTGCGCACTTGGGCAAACTTTAAGTGGCAATTATTGACTTCCTGAAAGCAATTTTGCACGCCTTGGAGATTTCGCATGTTATTTATAAGTGAGTACATTAACTATAGTGTAGTGAGTTAATTTAAGTGATATCAATTTGAATATAACTTAAACCTCATGCAATGCAGAAAATATTATAATTTGCACTTTATAATTCTGACGTTTCATTTTCATTGAATCAACTACATATATTTCTAGTGAAATATATTTACGGTATTTATTAAATTCGATTAGTTTATAGCTAGTCGTAATTCATAATAATATTACAAAGAAATTAACAACCGCCGTGTAGTTTCCGTCTGAATAGACCACCCTCATTTCTTACCGAGTTGTCGTAAAAGGCGACTAAGGTAGGCCTGCCGTACGTTGTCAGTGTTTTTTTTACATTTAAATTATTTTATTGTGTTTATTTTTATGTTTCAAATTGTTATTAATTGTCATGACTTATAATTGTAACATTGTAAATAAAAAATGATGTGATCTCCTATATTTATTCTTTTTTAATAACTTGTCAACTCGGCGAACAAATGACGACTACGTCAAATGGAGCTACCACTATCCTCTCCGCACCTCTCCTCACAGCAACGCTCCTCTCCACACCTCGTCAAAGCTTATTTCACGATTTTTATATGAAACTAATTAGTTTCATATAAAAACTTCAAACGAACTTCCCGAAGTTCAAACCGGCAAAAATTGTATAGCAAATTTACTCTATCAAATAGAGATGCAACGATCTAGCTTTGTACACGTAACAATTTGCACTGAAAATAATCTCGGAACCACAAAGCGACAAGCTGTCGTGGCAAATTCTAAAGCGGCTCCACTATCAAATTGATTGAATTGTTCAGCGCTTCACACAAGGATAGGTAAAAATTTAATATCTGCATTGTTTATGTCGCTACATACGCTTGTAGGTCTACTTTGGAAAAAAAAGGATTATTTCAAACTAGCGTTTCCCGCAACTTCGTTTGCGTATATGATACTCCGGTATATAAGGAATAATTATGCCAAATTTCGTCAATATTGGTTCATCAGATTTGCCTTGAAAGAGTAACATACAATATATATCCTCCTGCCCTTATCCCACTCTAAGTGGGGTCGGCACAACATGTTATAAACATGCTGTAACATGATTTGGCTGCGTTTTTACGACCGGCCGCCTGCCTGACGTCAACTCACCTCAGTCGTATTTTACGACACCTCGGTAAGAAGGAGGGTGGTCTATTCTACTAAACCGGATACCACACGGTGGGTCAACTTACCATAGTCGCCTTTTACGACACCTCGGTAAGAAATGAGGGTGGTACTATTCTACTCAGCCGGATACCACACGGCGGGTCGACTTACCTTAGTCGCCTTTTACGACACCTCGGTAAGAAATGAGGGCGGTACTATTCTATTTAGCCGGATACCATACGGCATGAAAGAGTAACATACAATCTTCAACCAATATAAAAATACACACAGTTAAAGATATTTATGAAGACTAAGCAGCTCAAGTCTAGTCAATTCTTTTTACAGTCGTTAAAAAAGTCGATGTAGAAAAATCTATACATTGTTCCCATACGGTTCGCAACTGGGCCACTCACGTCGCGCCTACTTCCCTGGTATATTTACGCTTATAAAAGTTTATCATGTATAAAATGCTTTTATCTTAGAACCACAGTGCAACGAACCGTTATAGTGGATTCTGGAACGGTCCAACTGTGAAATCGATTGCGTTGTGCAGCGGCTGACGCAAAGATGGATAGAAATGTGCTGTCTATTCCATTATTTTCGCTCGCTTGGTTATGTGCGATTGATGTTATAGTTATACATATGGACTGTTTATAAGGAAATGACAAACAAGAAAATATAGATAACATTATATCGCGGCTTCGTCACGTGAATTTCAGTACACAAAAGTTAGTTCAGAAAAATATTCTCCAAAACTTATTATGAATCACATCGATCTGTCTCCAAATATGTTTCCAAAAATGTTTCCAAAACTTATTATCACATCGATCTGTTGGTCAATACGCCATGTGGTATCCGGCTAAATAAAATAGTTACCACCCTCATTTCTTACCGAGGTGTAGTGAAAGACTATTAAGGTAAGTCAACACGCTGTGTGGAATCCGACTGGGTAGAATAGATCACCGTCATTTCTTATCAAGGTGTCGTGAAAGGCGACTAAGTTAAGTCGACCCGCCGTGTGATATCCGGCTTAGAATAAACCACCCTCTTTATTACCGGGGTATTGTAATATACGACTAAGGTAAGTTGATTTAAGGCAGGCGGCCGGTCGTAAAATACGTAGCCAAATTATGTGACAGCATGTTAGTAACATGTCGTGGCGACCCAACTTAGACTGGGATAAGGGCAGGAGGATATAATACATTCCACATGCCATCTAATACATATCGAAGTTCGGAGTAACAATTTTTCACGTGTTAGCTAGTTAAGAATTTGTTCTAAGATATATTATCTTCTTCTTCTTCTTCTTTCTCAACCGATGGACGTCCACTGCTGAACATAGGTCTCCTTAAGGGATCGCCACAATCCACGATTTTGTGCCGCTTGGATCCAGCGGCTCCCCGCGACCTTTTTGAGGTCGTCAGTCCACCTCGTTGGGGGCCTTCCAACGCTGCGCTTTCCAGTGCGAGGTCGCCATTCCAGCACCTTAGGACCCCAACGCCCATCGGTTCTACGTACTACGTGCCCCGCCCATTGCCACTTCAGATTCGCGATACGATGAGCTATGTCGGTGACTCTGGTTCGTCTACGGATCTCCTCATTTCTGATTTGATCACGTAGAGATACTCCGAGCATAGCCCGTTCCATCGCCCGCTGAGTGACTCTGAGCTTTCTTATGAGGCCCATAGTCAGCGACCACGTTTCCGATCCGTAAGTCATCACTGGCAACACGCACTGTTCGAAGACTTTGGTCTTCAAGCACTGAGGTATTTTGGACGAAAAGATCTCGCGTAGCTTCCCAGCTTTGGGAGATATATTATATACCCGGTAAAATATACCCAATATCCGTGTGTTGCGAATCAGAACAGTGGGAAATTCGATTATTCTGACAAACTGATGTGAAACAGAAATTTATTCCCTGTTTCTTATATTACTTGTTTTGTTCATTCCGGTAACAGATGAACTGTTGTTTGATAACAAAAATGTGAAACCTCTTGCAAATTACATCTATTAAATGATTAAAATAAATGTCAATTTTATTATACCTAATAGAAAATAAATAATTTATAGAATTAGGCGTTACTTTGCGGAGATCCATAATACAAAAGTAATAATAAAATTATTATTATAATAACTGTGGTAATAGAAAATAGTTGTAAAAGAACAGGAGCTTTTTATCCCATCTATACATATTATAAATCAAAGTCCCCATAAGCTGTGTCTATAAGCTTGATCTTCAAGATTGATTTTCTCTAAATTTACGGATCTTAATAAAAGATAGTGTAATACTTATGCAAGGTTTAGGATAATAGTACATATTAAATCAGTTCCTTTTGTTTTTCCGGGCTAATCTCCGGAGCTGCTTAACTGATTTTGATGAGGCTTTCACTGGAAGATAGAGTAGGTGGTGAAGCAATATATAGGCTTTTATCCTAGACTTCCCGCAGGGTCGGGATTGACACTGTACAAACATTGTGGCATAAAACAAAAGTAATAATAAAATTATTTTGCTATAATCCGCGATGAAAATAATTTTATTAATAATAATTTCAATTTTTTTTTTAATTTTTAATATATTAAATATTAAAATTTTAAATATATATAAAATATAATATTAAAATTTTTAATAATTTTATAGCAAAATAATTTTATTATTACTTTTGTATTATGGATCTCCGCAAAGTAACGCCTAATTCTATAAATTATTGTGGCATAGATTTCCACGCGGATAAATCCTCATAAATTCAATAAGCTTCGTAAGCAAATAACATATGGAATTGATTTTTTAACTCAAATTCAAATATTTGTCTATTAGAAACTTTTTCGAATCGTCAAATTTTAATGTAGCTAGCACTGTGTAGGAAAAGTGTTTTTACTGTAAAGAATCATGGAGGTCATTCTTTTTAAATAAATACAAATAATATAGAACAATATTTTTTTAATTTCTTTTTTAACTTAATATGCATTTTATAAATTATCATTCAAACTCTAAATAGTGGTGTATTAATATATACGGATTTACAAGCACTTTTAAGGTGTTAATATTGAATTACAAAAGTTCATCATCTTCCTGCCCTTATCCCATTCTAAGTGGGGTCGGCACAACATGTTACAAACTTGTTGTAACATGATTTGGCTACGTATTTTACGACCGGCCGCCTGCCTGACGTCAACTTACCTCAGTCGTATTTTACGACTCCTCTGTAAGAAAGACGGTGGTCTATTTCACTCAACCAGATACCACACGGCGGGTCGACTTACCTTAATCGCCTCTTATGACACCTCGGTAAGAGATGAGGGTGGTACTATTCTATTCAGCCGGATACCACACGGCGTATTGACTTACAAAAGTTATTTATCAAATAAGTTTATGAAGAAAATTCAGAAACATTGCAATGTCAAAGTCGTTATGGCAAAACGTAAAGGCTGATTTACTTATACTAGGATATTGTGAGATTGCTAAATAACAATCATATATGATAAATATAAATTATATATAATAAATATAAATTATATATTAATAAAATATAAAGTTGCTAACGTGTGTTTACTTATTTACCAAGCTCCGATAAACAGCCGAGTGTCCGCAAATAAAGTTCCTACGACTTTATCGACGGAAGCATACGCCATAGCTTCCGTATCACTTGGCCACTTTATAAGCTATATAGATCTCACCCTCGCGATGAAAGTATCGCTTTCTCTGTCGCACACGCTCGAGAGCACCCCGACTAGTGCGTTTTGAACCCTTGTATGCTCTGGACGTGTCGACCCTCGCGAAAATTGAAGCGAAATATTACGATGAATATTGTTCTTTGATTTTTTCGTTAGTGTATAAATTGTGTTAGTGTGTGCGGTTACTTTAAAAGTTATTTTTGTGATTGTGTGTGTTCTGAACATGTGAAATTTAACGTCGAGTATAAAAGGTATTTTTTACGTTATATCCTTATATTATATGAGTTGTGAAAGATAAAAAATAATAATACTTTTTGCTAAAAAAATTTATGTATTGTTTTGATATGTTAAAAAAAGATATTTATATATTAAAAAATAGTAGTATTACGAAAAAAAATTCAATAGTTTTAAGTCTTGAAAGGTAGTAAATCTGTGGTACGGAACGCACTAATTAATAAAATTAGGTAATTTATAATAAAATAAAATATTAATTTTCTCTCTCGTGCCTTCTACCATTAATGGTTATTTTACTATATTTTTTATATTATTATAGTTATTCTGATTTGCAAAAAGCAAAAATACAGAGGAAATTTTAATACGACTGTTTAATATTATTTACAGGTTTAAATATGATATGCAATAAACATAGTGTTTGTTTGAAACGGTTTATATATTGCTATTGGAGGAAATAAAAAAACATTATAAAATTAATAGACTTATGATATATATTATTAATTAGGAGCTAAAACTGTTGAAAGGTTCTTTTTAGTAAAGATTTTTGTTAGTAAAGAAAGTAACAAATTGATTGCATTACGTAATCCGGTATAAAATCGGAATCTTATTATTACATACTAGTTATACGTAATATACTTAAGTACTAGTTTGAGCTATTTAATTGGTAACTTCATAATTCGATTACTGTTCTGAATATGAAATTATTAAAACGTTTTTTAGCAATTTGGCTAAAGTATCAAAAAGTAATTAAATTTCTGGAATATATTTACGGATTGCTTGGTAAATATAAATAGAATTAAGAGTTATTCAAATACTAATATTTTAAATCTACTACTATAAAAGGAAAAGTTGGTTAGTTAACAAGAGAACATACTATTAAACAATACGCTAACTTATCTAAAATTATATTAAGGAGATCTTAATAATTAGTTGTATCACAAAATAAATGAGATAAGCCGTAATAATTACTAATTAAAATAAATTGAAACAATTTTTTGGCGTGTCGTATCCGGCTGAGGAGAATATACCACCCTCATTTCTTACCAAGGTGTCGTAAAAGGCGACTAAGGTAATTCAACCCGGCGTGTGGTATCTGGCCGAGTAGAATAGACCAACCTCATTTCCTACCGTGATGTCCTAAAAAGGCGTCTAAGGTAAGTTGACCCACTGTGTGGTATCTGGTTGAGTAGAATA
The DNA here is from genome assembly GCA_947086495.1 of Morpho achilles. Classification (NCBI taxonomy): domain Eukaryota; kingdom Metazoa; phylum Arthropoda; class Insecta; order Lepidoptera; family Nymphalidae; genus Morpho; species Morpho achilles. Next base: position 15,575,930 of record CAMTZB010000003.1, on the reverse strand, counting down.
GACCAACCCACCTTCTTACCGAGGTCTCGTAAAATACGACTAAGGTAAGTTGATGTCAGGCAGGCGACCGGTCGTAAAATACGTAGCTAAATCATGTGACAACATGTGTATAGAATGTTGTGCCGACCCCACATAAAATAAATTTAAAACAGATTTTTTTACAAATATGTAGGCAGAGTACAAGTACATTTACTTAAATCCCATTTTAATTTCAATTACTCAGCCTTTTGTAGTTTCTCTCTTTAGTTTTTTTGAATGATAAAATAATGTAAGTTCTATTTTATTTATAGTATCGGCCTGTTACTACCCACTGCTGGGCATAGGCCTCTTCTCTCCCTTTTTGGAGAGAAGAATTGGAGCTAAGACCTACCACGCTGCTCCAATGCGGATTGGTAGGTTACACATATCCCCAGAATTCTCTAGAGATATTGCAGGTTTCCTCACGATGTTTTCCTTCATCGAAAAGCGTGTGATAAATTGCAATTATCAATTAGACACATAAGTTTTTACTAGAAAACTCATTGGTGCCTGCCCTGGGTTTGAACCCTAGACCTCCTCGTAAAGAGGCGAACGGTGTTACCGCTGGACTACCACAGCTTCCTATTTTATTTAGAAAACGTTAATTCCAACGGCTCCCAGTGCGATCGTTTCGCACAAATTGCTCATATTAACAATATTTCTCACAAGGGTATGTTTTAAATAAACATGCAATACACATCTACGTATTAAGCTCACGAGATCCTAAAACCTATCAAGTATTATTTTCATTTCATATTATAATTTCGTAATAAAAAATTAGACAATTGATGATGTTGATTGATGAGTTGATGTTATTTAGTATACATCATCCTCCTACCCTTATCCCACTATAAGTGGGGTCCGCACGACATTTTCTAAACATGCTGTCACATGATTTGGCTGCGTTTTTACGACCGGCCGCTTGTCTGACGTCAACTTACGTTAGTCGTATTTTACGACACCTCAGTAAGAAAGAGGGTGGTCTATTCTACTAAACCAGATACTACACGGCGGGTCAACTTACCTTAGTCGCCGTTTACGACACCTCGGTAAGAAATGAGGTTAGTCTATTCTACTCAGCCGGATACCACACGGCGGATCGGCTTACCTTAGTCGCCTTTTACGACACCTCGGTAAGCAATGAGGGTGGTACTATTCTATTCAGCCGGATACCGGCTGGGTATGCTAGTTAATAATAAAATAAAATATAAAACTAAAAACCAAAAAGCATTCAGTCATTCTTTAATTTTCTAAAATATCTAAACAACGCCAGTATTTGTAATTAAAATCATATTCTACATTTGAATTTTTAATACATTATGATTTAGTAACAAAGTAACAATCGATTCATATTTAATAGCTCTAAGCTAATAAATATTCTATGAGCTAGACTAAAAATGATTTGTGACCGCTCTTTGAATTTTGAGGTTGAGCGTAAATCTCACTAATGTAGCTGACAAGTTTAGAACTTATTTATTAACGAAAGAAAATGAATAATTTATTATAGTACAAACCATTTATTAATAATATTTTGATAGACGTGATACTAACGAGATATAATAGGGAACCTCGTTTTTAATTATTAATAGGTTTTGATTGTTTTTCACAATTATAATTTTCGAGTGTTTGGTGATTTAGTGTTCAATATATTATTTGCTGTGGTAGCTCAGCGGTAAAACAGTGCGACTCTTTCGAGGAGGTCCCGGGTTCAAACCCAGGCAGACACCAATGAGTTTTTCTGTTAAAACTTATGTATCTAATTGATAATTGCAATTTATCACACACTTTTCGGTGAAGGAAAACATCGTGAGGAAACTTGCATATCTCTAAGAGAATTCTTGAGATATGTGTAACCTACCAATCCGCACTGGAGCAGCGTGGTAGGTCTAAGCTCCAATCCTGCTCTCCAAACACGGAGAGTAGAGGCCTATTCTTAGAAGTGGGATAGTAACCGGCCGCTACTTTAAGTAAGTAGCGGCCGGTTTATATTATATGCCATGCTAACAGCTTTTACAATCTTAGATGGGGGGATGTCGAAGCATTTACAAATTATCTTTTTAGTTATCTCAATTTTATTTAGGGTGATGGGTAAAATTAGTGGTAAAGTCTAGTTGGCGCAGTTGGCCTTCAGCTCTGCAGGTGCGGGTTCGTTTCCCGCCGAGGTCCAACATTTTCTATAAATAAATTGTTGATCCTTTGAGCCTGGGTGTATATTTGTATTTAAGTATGTATTAAAAACTATATTTGGATATATTTAGTGGACTGTCATAACACAAGTATTAAGTACTAACTTTGGGGGACGGACAACCGTGTATTTAAGTATCCCATATGTTTATTTATTTAAGGTCGATGATCGGCGTCGCAGCAACTGATGTTAAGAAACTCGGACCTAAATCGTGAAAGTCTGATTGCGTGTTTGTTATTGCAATGCCGATTCAATCTGCAGAGTCGTATTGAAGCTTTTTTGGGCGCTTATACTTTCGTTAGGTATAATAATCGGTATAGGAGTTTAACAGTAATCTATCGTAGTTTCTTGACGGGTTCTGTACTGTCTTCACTTTAAAGTGCTATATATATTTGAATTGAATTATAATACCGTTTTTTTAAATGTCACAAAAACTTATAGAATTAGGCGTTACTTTGCGGAGATCAATAGTACAAAAGTAATAATAACATTATTTTGCTAATTGCTTTTGAAGATACTTCTTCGCGGATTATAGCCAATTAATTTTATTATTTCTTTTGGATGTCACAATATTTCTCGTTTTTTATCCAGACATTCTGAGTTGCCTAGTCAACGAATTAAGCATCCATTATTACTGCATTTTTCAATGCGAAATCGCTTATCCAATAATTTTACAATTAGGTAACAATTTTCCAATCGGTTCTTTATACTTTATATTGCCAACGTGAGACGATAAAGTTAACTAACTTTGCATATTTTACGGATCTTTTTTTGAAGAGAGAATCATTTTGTTCCGACCCCGCCCAGATTGGGATAATGACAAGAGAATGATGAGTTTGATTTGACCTTATAAATATTATGCTCATCTACCGGCTTTGAGACGCACTATTAATTTAAATTCAAATTTTATTTATTCAAGTTAACTTGTTAACAAGTGCTTTTGAATCGTCAACTCTACTGCTGGAAAGATATACAGTGACTATCACCATCACTTTATATGTACGTGATCATGTTCAATGCTCAATTGGGAATGTACAATTCTCTATGGGTTAAGTTCAGCATGATCCTCAGTTAACTGACATAGTCCAATTGAATCGCCTTTGATCTTAAACAATCTTACGCTCACATAGTGCATTAGTATCCACATTACTATTAAGTAAGTCAAATCAAGCAAAATGTATTAGCTTAGTAACGTGGAACCTAACTTATCTAGATAACTGTAAGCTTTACCGAGGATGCGACATCGCTTCTATTTTATTTGAACCCTCTGGGAAATTTGATAAAGTCGATATATTGGTATTGCACAGTTATTCCCTTTGCTGACTTACGTATTCTTATAGAGTGTACCAAAAGGGATAAGCTGTTGGATAACAGATTGACGCTTGTGCTATATATGGGAGTTGAGGAAAACTGTGTTGCGATCCCACTTTTGGGCAGGTCTCTTTCCTTGCTAAGAAACATTGGAAAGATTGACAGGTTGTATTGCCCGAGAAATTCAAAGGTACATGCAGGTTTTTGCTCTTTTCTTCTCAATGTATGTAGGTCCAATGTTGGACATACGATTAGGATCGCATAGGATTCATCAAGGAATATCCATGCCACACTGTCTTCTGCCCCTTTATTCCAGCGTCGTCTTATTGGAGCTTAAAATCTAAGTTACCTTTGTATAAGGTTCGACGATTCGACAGAATTGCATCCAGCGCCGCGGCGCTCCAGTCATTTCGTGACCACGGTGGAAGCAAGTAGTGAGTGCTTAATGAATACAAAGGTAACTCGATTTTATCGCAATGTGACCCGTATGTTTATATTTTATAAAAATCAGTATGAATTGTAAATGTTTAAAATATACTGATGTAACTCTTTTTAAATCTAACTTCCTCCCTTTAGAACCTCAACGCCCATGAGCTTTCTGTACTATGTTCCCGGCCAATGGCACTTCAGCTTAGCAAAAAGCTGAGCTTTTTCTTCTTTTATGGCTTCTTGTTATCTCACAAGCAAGTGTAGCTTGTTCTGTCATCTTCTCTGTGAGTCCTTGTTTCTAATGCGGCCCATAAGCAGAGAATGTGATTTGGACATCTTCATATGTCATCACTGTGGGATATGATGCATTTGTTATTTCACGAGTAAATTTCTGATATGTATCACTGTTCGTTTTTCTTAAGAATTTTAATTTAAATCTTATTAATCTGTTCACAATGGTAAAGTTATTCAAAAGCAGAATATGTGCCATGTTTTAGGTTGAACATTTTTGGAAAAACTATTTTAGTAATTTGGTTCAGTAAAAGCGGCGTGACTGTGTACATTCAGCAAATTATACTGTCCTTTAGCATTCGCATTTCAAAGAGACACCCATATGGAATCTTATTAGCATACAAAATGACGACACTATGTAAATATAAAGTATTTTTAAGGGTAGTTGACACTTACGAGTTAAATTATAAAATAAGAGAATTTAATCTTACTTTTTCCAGCATGGAGTTTGAGCTGTGGGGTTTTCTAGCTATGAAAACTGTTTTTGCAGATTTTATTTTAAGTAATCAGAATTTTACAAAGTTACCGAAGAGAGTAAGTAAGTAAGTAACGGCCTGTTACTATCCCACTGCTGGGCATAGGCCTCCTCTCTCCATTTTTGGAGAGAAGGGTTGGAGCTAAGACCTACCACGCTGCTCCAATGCGGATTGGTAGGTTACACATATCCCTAGAATTCTCTAGAGATATGCAGGTTTCCTCACGATGTTTTCCTTCACCGAAAAGCGTGTGATAAATTGCAATTATCAATTGGACACATAAGTTTTAATAGAAAAACTCATTGGTGTCTGCCCGGGTTTGAACCCATGATCGTCTCTAGAGATTCACACGGTCGCACCGCTAGGCCATCACAGCTTTAAAATAACAATTATCATGTCATGATATTAAAATGAAGCCGTGGTAGAAAAACTTGACAGTATGTTCCAAAACAGGGGATAGCAGATTCGAACCCGGACTCTTTGAGTCATCATGTGCTTTTTCGTTACGGAAATCTGATCCCGATACTTGACGTGTTCTTTGAATTCTTTCAACCCTTATAAATTTAATATATTGAATTTATTTCATTTTATTTATGTTTTATATTAAAAAAGGAAGCTTTTGTCATATTATTATTAGTTTTTAGGTTATATTGTTGGTATTAATAACGTAACGGTCTTATACTATAAGGTATATGATTTTAATATTACTTGATTTCTAAAACATAAATTACAAAGACATAAAAGCGGCTATAAATTGTAACACTTAACAGATTTTCATTAACGTAATGTCTCTTCCATCATCTCGAAAAATTTCATCCCATGGAGTTATTAATCATTCTTCATATATTTTTTTAAAGTCTACCTTAATCACTTAGGGATTTTCTATGTAATGGCTATTTAATTGATTGATCTTTCTTGATTTTTTTTAATCAAAATGATTATTATAACTTTTAAGTGTAGTAGAATAGACCACCCTCCTTCTTACCGAGGTGTCGTAAAATACGACTGAGGTGAGTTGACGTCAGGCAGGCGGCCGGTCGTAAAAACGCAGCCAAATCATGTTACAGCATGTTTATAACATGTTGTGCCGACCCCACTTAGAGTGGGATAAGGGCAGGAGGATATATATATTATTATAACTTTTAAGATTGATAATATTTTTTGAATGTTTAGTTAACAACGCCGTGTGGTATCCGGCTGAATAGAATAGTACCACCCTCATTTCTTACCGAGGTGTCGAAAAAGGCGACTAAGGTAAGACGACCCGCCGTGTGGTATCCGGCTGAGTAGAATAGACCAACCTCATTTCTTACCGAGGTGTCGTAAAAGGCGACTAAGGTAGGTTGACCCACCGTGTGGAATCCGGTTTAGTAGAATAGACCACCCTCTTTCTTACAGAGGTGTCGTAAAATACGACGAAGGTAAGTTGACGTCAGGCAGGCCGCCGGTCGTAAAAACGCAGCCAAATCATGAAACAACATGTTAATACCATGTTGTGCCGACCCCACTTAGAGTGGGATAAGAGCAGGAGGATGATGAATGTTTAGTTAACAAACTCTTTAAGACTTTTTAGGAAATTGTCTACATACAAGCCTTGCTCTCGTATCAAAGGATTTTAATACGGTTTTTACTAAAAAAAAAATTTAAGGACAGTCTAAGTTAGCAATACATTTTTCGGAACGGCTACAACGATTTTAATAGGACTTTCACTGGAACATAGAGGAGGTTTTGGAATAACTTATTTACGCGGGAAAAAACTTTCCACGTGGGTGAAACCACGGACTCAACAATTATAAAATAAAATCAAAATCTCGCTTACTAGTTTCATTAAGTATCGCGTCTGTTTTAGTTTAAATTGTTATTTTTAATACACTTTAGTTAAATTAAATTTCCATTCATTATATTTAAAGTTATGAGCTGTGATAGCCCAGCGGTAACACTGTGTGACTCTTTCGAGGAGGTCACGGGTTCGAACTCGGGCAGACACCAATGAGATTTTCTGCTAAAACTTATATCTAAATAATAATTGCAATTTACCACACGCTTTTCGGTGAAGGAAAACATTGTGAGGAAACCTGCATGTCTCTAGAGAAAGCTGGGGATATGTGTAACCTACCAATCCGCATTGGAGCAGCGTGGTAGGTTTTAGCTCCAACCCTTCTCTCCAGAAACGAAGAGAGAAGGCCTATTCCCAGCAGTGCGAGAATAATAGGCCGATACTTTTATATAAATAGTAAATAGCTACAGCAATAACAAAAAAACAAAAGGAATGCTTTATAGAATTAGGCGTTACTTTGCGGAGATCCATAATACAAAAGTAATAATAAAATTATAATCCTCGATGAATTGATGATTTTACTTCAAGCAAATAAATGTTTCTAGTTCAAGCTTGTTACACTTGTTTGCAGGCAAAATAAAATAAAGGGTGGGGTTGAACCGATTAGTATATAGCTAAACTTATTTGGGTATTGCTTCGCTTTGCGATTTTGGTCGTGGAGTCTATCTCCTGACGATGCTTCGGTTGCGGGGCGAAACGATTGTTGAATTTGTGATAGTGAACGTATATAGTGCTTGTGTATCATGGTGGCGGTGGTGGAGGTTTGTGCATGTGTTTTTTACGACTCCTGCATGTATCAGGTATGATAACCGATTGTCCACTCTACATTTAGCATTATATATATTTTCTATCTTACTTCATCGCGGATAATAGCAAAATAATTTTATTATTACTTTTGTAAAAGAAATGCTATTACACTATATTGGACTTTTTTTGCATCTAATACTACTGATGCCTAATAATAATGTGGTATTCAACTCAATAATGACATAAATTGTTAATAGATTTTAATAGCCTCGACACACATACAAAAATATTTTATATTTTATTGAGGGAAAGAATGAGACAAACTTCCAAACTATTGATTCATTTTTAATGGAATGTTTCATAATATCTACGTACAGTTTGATCTTCCATTATTGCCTCGTTTTATTATAAGTTTCTATCAAACTGCGAGTTCAGCATTTTTCCATTCAGTTCACAAGCAATTGTAAAGTTGGATATGAAATACTTTGATATAAAAGACTCACGTCAACAGCAGTGATAGCCCAGCGGTGCGACTCTGCAACTTTCTCGAGAGGGTCACGAGTTCAAACCCCGAGCAGGCACCAAAGAATTTTTCTGTTAAAAAATTATGTCTAATTAAAATTTCAAATTATCACACGCTTTTTGGTGAAGGAAAACATCGTTAGGAAACCTGCATATGTTGAAGTTGTTTGACATAAACATAGGTGGCGCTAGTAGTTCATTAAAGCGCGCTAAAGATGTTCTTTTACTGAAATATATAGTGTAAGCAAAAAAATACTAGAGACCAAGTTTGGGTTTAAACTTAAAAGTGTAGTAGGTACAATTCTGTGACAATAGTTCTATAGGTTGATCACGGAGTCATTTACGTTATATATTGTTTAAAAGATCTAATGAGATAATTTAATAAATTTTTAATATCGTGAAATATTGTGCATCAATACTAATATTAGTATTGATGCACAATATGATATATAATGATGCTAAAATGATAATATAATGATGCTTTATATATATAAAGCTGAAGAGTTTGTATGTTTGTTTTAACGCGCTACTCTCAGGACTACTGCACCGATTTGAAAAGTTATTTTAGTGTAAGATAGTCTATTTATCGATGAAGGCTATAGGCTATATAACATCACGCTAAGATGAATAGGAGAGAAGCAGCAATCAAAAATAGTACGAAAATAGCAAAATTTAAATATTTTCTTGCGTGCGCTAAGTAAACAGTTATCCAAAAATCATGTATTACAAAATCGTTCCCCTCTTAGAGTTCAAAATAAAATTCCGCAACAGCATATGTCTAGCTATTATGGTTAACACACTTTACCCATTTTTTATGGTTGTCAAAATACTATATTACGATTTTAATCATACCACGAGGCCGGAGCCGCTGGCGATTTCTAGTTTTTTATAATAAAAAAAAAATGAGAATGGCTTGTGTAGTGTATTTAGTGTAGTGTAATTGCTATTGGTTAATACGTTAAATCATTATTTATTAAGGTTACCAGATTATATTATGCTATCGAACAGCATATCTCTAGAATATTTTAATGATATGCGCAACCTACCAATCCGCATTGTAGGAGCGTGCCAGGTCTCCAACCCTTCTCTCTAACAATAGAGAGAGGAGGTTTATGCCCAGCAGTGGGATAGTAAGAGGCCGTTACCTTTTTTTTATGAATAATAGTTGTTCTTTCAAAAAACTGATTTTAGAATTATAAACAAAATTTCGGTACATTTAGATGGATGGATCGGACATGTTTACTTTTATTTGGCTTCATTTTCTTTCTACGTTAAGTTCATCTGTCGTTTAATCTGGATGGTAAAATTTAATATTAAAAAGACAATTTTTTTAATATGAAAAAAATTATATAAGACGGTGGATGCAACTATGCCGAAACGTCGAACCTTATACAAAGATAACTTGATTTTATCGCGATTTGACCTATATCTTTATATAATAATTAGTATGAATCGCGAAAGTTAAAAATCTACCATGAAAAAAATTGTTACAAAATATTTTAACATACCCTTATACCCTACATAATATTTCAGTAAAAACTGCCAGTAATTCTAGAAAAAAAAGTCATAAAAATTGCGCACAATTCACGTCTCTGCCATTTTAAACCAAAGCACGCGCGTTCAAATCAAACAGGGTCAAAACGCGAATAATTGGTAAAAAAAATCGGCGTCGTTGAAACTATTTCTTTTTTCTGTTTTTTACAACAATTTTTTACGTGTCAATTTTGAATGTTGTATTTTAACTGCTACAATCTCAATGAATTTGTAAGGGTTTTTAAGCTATGCGGTGTTTGATGCAGATCAACAACTTTTTTACTAGAGTCAGGTTAGTTAGTATGGATAATTTCAGATTATATACCTGATATTATATTGAGATGTGTGGTATCCGGCTGAGTAGAATAGACCACCCTTATTTCTTACCCAGGTGTCGTAAAAGGCGACTTAGGTAAGTTGACCCCCCGTGTGGTATCCGGCTGAGTGGAATAGACCACCCTCATTTCTTACCAAGGTGTCGTAAAAGGCGACTAAGGTAAGTTGATGTTGGCAGGCGGCCGGTCGTAAAAACGTAGCTAAATCATGTGACAGCATGCTTATAACATGTTTTGCCGACCCCACTTAGAGTGGGATAAGGGCAGGAAAATGATGAGGTTTGTTAGTGTAGTGTATGCGGGTTGAGATGTGTAACTTACCTTATATATTTATATACAAGACACATTATATATAATACACGAACATACACTAACTCACACTAATACTGATGTACAAAGAAACATACACGGTCTCATGATGCATCACGTTAGTAACACGAGAGCCCTTCATGAGAGTGGACGTGAAGTGGCATGTGGTTACTTGTCAGTGCGTCTTTGTGCCTGTGCTATATTTATACAACATTAGTTTATAGGTATACACTACAGTTAGTATATATAATTGCGTATATACCACCTTTTACATTGAGCCGTGTGGTATATAGAATAGACCACCCTCATTTCTTATCCAAGTGTCGTAATAGACGACTAAGGTAAGTTGATGTCAGGCAGGCGGCCAGACGTAAAATAGCCAAAACATACACCAATACTCACAAACTTTCATATTTATAATATTAATAGGATAGCAGGATATTTACAAGAAAGTCGATTTCAAGTTGACTTTTCTAACTTGAATCAAACTTATAAAACCGGCTGGAATTTGTATTTAACATTTGTTGAAACAAAATTCGACTTACCTGATTTTATTCTTTATTTTATCAAAATTCATGCCTAAATTGCACATAAAATCTTTATAGGGCGACAAATGTAGAGGTCAGATGGCAATCTCGCAAAGGTCAGATGTTATTTGCGCTAGAAACTTCAAATGTAGGTTAGAATACAAAGTAACTTGTTAGTTTGCTTAAAGCTGAAAAAAACTTGCTATTTTAACAAATAGAACAAAATGTTTTCTTGAAAATAGTTTCCCGGATCGCTTTGATTTTCTGGTCAAGGAAGCAATTAATTTATTCTTGTTCTAATTAGTTCAACAAATTGTTTAATCCTAAGAATTAATTAGAGAAATAATTTAAATTGTTGTGATGCTTTTCTGCTTTCGATTTTTTATCCTTGACCAATAAATTCGTTTAAATTGAATATCGTAGATGGCGCTGACACTGTAAACAAGTGCTCCTAATTTCAATTTGTTCATTCATCCTTTTTTGCTATATTTTTTCATAAAAGTAGTTTTGAATTAAAATTAAGACTAAGAAAAACGATTGTGAGTGTTATCTTTATAAACTGACGTTAAATAATAATAATATGTATAGAACTGTGTTTCGAGAGTGACGAAGAATGAAATGACAAAAAAACTAAATTGTGAACAGTGACGATGAACTAAAGTGGCCAGTGATTAAAGAAAAACATTAAAAATCAATAGACATTACTAAACTCACAACAATTGTAGAAAAATATATATAAATAAAAGTTTCTTTTTAAATTTTACCGTTAAAAAAAAAAAAAAAAAACTTCAAATTTTAGTTGGATTTTTATATCACATGCAACGAACATATAATGTAATTTAGTGTGTTATTATATTCAGAGTGAACACATTATGTACAGTGCATAATCAAGACTTTTTAAAGGATATTTAAAGCAGGGGGGTCTTCTCGCATACCCTTGAGGGGTAGGCGGGGTACGGGCCTCGAGGCGAACCTCTTTGCCCGGGCTGGTCCTCGCAGGCTTTGTGGCCTGGACTGTGTTTGGGCCGTAGGCCCAGGTCACCTAGGTGACCTACGGGATTTGGTGTTCGGTAGGGAGGTCTGGGAATGGTAGTTCCCAGACCTCGGAGTCAGTTTCGGTGGTGTCTCGTCCGGTGGTGTCTTGATCGGGTGGGTGTGTCATGTCCGGTGGTATCGCCCTCTCGCCCGTCGCGTCGTCCTCTTCGTCGCCGTCGTCGTCCGCGTCGGGCCGCGGTGACGGTGATCGCAGGAGCTCGCGAGGCAGGGAACGTCCCTCGGGTGGTCGTGCGTGGAGTGGCGCGATGCCGTGCAGGTGAACGTGCGCGCTGTTGTCCGCTCGCGCGAACAGTCGGCGCGCAAGGCGACGAACGAACTCCTCCACGGTCGGCATCTTGGTATCTCTGTGCACGACGTCGTTCCGCACATACCTCGGGGCTCCTACGATCAGTCGCAGGCAGCGGTTCTGCTGGACTTGAAGCCTTCGCCTCTGGTACGCCGAACATAGCGCGTACCAGGCGGGTGCCGCGTACGTCAAGCGCGAGCGGACGTAGGCACCGTAGACTCGCAGTTTGGTGTTGATAGGTAAATGGGATGTGAACAGCGTGTGGAGCTGGGACCTGGCAGCAGCAGCTTGGCCCACGGCACGATTGACCATGGGAACCATGCGCAGGCTGCGGTCCAACTCACACCCCAAAAACCTTACTGTGGTCTTCCACTCTACGTCCTGGCCTCGCAGAGTGAGTTGGCGTAGCGGCCTGGAGCGGCTGGTGAGCAGAGCGGCCGTCTTCCCGACATTGACGGCCATCCTCCACTTGTCCAGCCATTCCGGCAACAAGTCCAGCAGACGCTGCATGCGGTTTGTGGCGACGATCTGGTGGTAGGACGACGCGAAATACGCGCTGTCGTCAGCGAATAGCGACAACAGCACGTCCTCCTCCCCTTCCCGCAGATGGTGGCGCAGGGTGGGGATGTCATCCGTATACGCCGCGTATAAGCGCGGCGATATACAGCTGCCCTGGGGTACTCCGGCTTGGATAGTGCGTGGTTGGGATTCGGCACCATCCACTGCCACGTAAAAGCTACGGCCGCTGAGGAATGACGCCAGCACTCGCACATAAGCAGGCGGCATGGTGGTATCCAGGATCTTGGCCAGGAGCCCGGCGTGCCACACACGATCGAAGGCCTTCTCGATATCGAGGAAGACCCCGACGGTGTAACACCCGTTGTTCAGCTCACTGGTCAGCTGGTTAATGACCCTCGCCAGCTGGAGCGTCGTAGAGTGGCCGCTGCGGAATCCATACTGCTCCTCGCGCAGGGGCAGATGGGGCGTGACTCGACGCAGCAGCAGACGCTCGAACAGCTTGGCTATATGCGAGAGCAGGGTGATCGGCCGGTAGCTTCCAGGCAGGCGGCGGTCCTTCCCCGGCTTGGGAAGAACGATGATCTTCCCGGTCTTCCACGCCTCTGGGAAGTGACCGGTGCGGAGTACTCCGTTGAACAGGCTCGTGAGCGCTACGAGACCCGTTCGGGGCAGCAGCATCAGCGCGGCGTTGGTGATTCCGTCGGGTCCTGGCGCTTTTCGCTTATCAAGGCGAGCAGCGACCGACCGCAGCTCTGACAGGGAGATGAAGTCCTCTCCCCGGAGCGGCGGTGTAGGGGCCGACAGGAACCTCTCCAGTTTGTCCTGGACCGCCGCGTGATGACGGATGACGTGGAGGTTGGAGGTGTTGGGGGCGTTGGGCGTGAAGGTCTTCTCCAGGTGAGCCGCCAGGATCTCAGCACGATCTTTGGCGGCATAGGTTCGTTTACCCAATGCATTGAGCAAGGGGTAAACGGGGGTGTCACGTCCGGTAAGTTGCTTGCAGAGAGAGTACAGCGCTGTGTCATGTTCCGTCGCTCGATCGACGGTATACTCCCACCGTGCCTCGTCGAGAGCGACTATGGCACGCGCGATCTTCTCTGCAAGCCGGTTCAGGTCGGCTTTCACCCTGGGGCAACGAGTGCGAGCCCATAGGCGGCGCAGGGTGCGCTTCCGTCTGAGCATGCAGCGGAGCGAGCTCGGCAGGTCCTTCCTTCGGTTAGTGTCCGATGGAGTCGACGTTGTGGTGGTGGCTGCTGCTTTGGCGGCAATGATCGCCTCCGTGACGAGCGCAGCAGCATCGTCGACTTCCGAAGGGGTGGTAATCGGGCCTGCTAGCTCAAGCCCGGCAAGCTCTGCGGTGAAGCGCTCCCAGTTCGTCCGCGTCCGCGGCGGGCGGGGCACTAGGAAGCCTCCCTGGGTGGCAAGGGTGACCAGAACCGGTAGGTGTTGAGTGTCGAGATCGTAGAGGACCTCAACATCAAATGGGTGGTCGAGTCCGTGGTGCAACACTATGTCTAGGACGTCCGGCTGGGCGCGGGGGTCAGTGGGTATGTGGGTCGGCGCTCCTGGACCCACCACACCGTACCCGCTCCTCACGCTATCTTCGTGCAGGTGCCTCCCGACCGCAGTGATGATTCGCGATCCCCACGCGTGATGTTTCGCGTTGAGATCGCCCACGATCACTGCGGGTCCCTGCTGTGCGAAGATGGTCCCGACATCAGTGTTGCAAAAGGTCAGTCCGGGTGGTTTGTAGGCGGCATAAATGCGGAGCTCTTCATTCCCCACGCTGACTCGCACTCCCTGTGTGCGAGTGCTGGTGAATGGGGTGTGCTCCAACTCCTCGTGTATGATGTCCCTCCGCACCAGAGCGGCCGTACCTCTGTACGGGTGGCCCCGGGGAGAGACTTCGTCGCGGCGATACACGAAGTAGTTGGGCACGCGGAGCTCGACGCTGTCCGTAAGTTTGGTTTCCCCCAGGAGGATAACGTGGACGTCCTGCGACTGGGCGAGTAGACTTAGCTCACGGACATGACCTCTTATGCCGCCCGGATTCCAGTATAAAATTCGGAGGGTCATTGATAAGACCGTCCGAATTGGGTGATAGCCGCCGTGATAGCGCCGACGACGTCCCTGGTGGCCAGATAGGTCGTAAGCGCCGCCATAATCGCCTCAATCAGGACCCGGACAATGTTGTTTATGCCCGAGTCCTGTGTGGGGGGTGGCGGGGGGTACGATGGGTATTGCGGCGCTTGTGGCTCCGCTTCTCGAATAGCTACTTGGTGGCCGCGGCTTCTCGGCGCCTCGGCAATTGGTGGTTGAGGCGCCATTGCTATTTCTGATGGCGGCCGGGGATGCGGTGTGGACGCGGCGGTGGGCTCGACATTAGCGGGCCTCGGCTGCCTGCGCCTACGTCGGTTTCTCTTCTTGCTTTTCCCGGCCAGCGGTTCCCCCCTGGCTGTCGGGACGTTCGCCTGCGGCTGTAATGTCGTTGGCGGCGCACCCGTCCCGGCCGTAAGAACGACGGTCGTTGGATGGGCGGTACGGGGTGCGGTGGGGGCTGAGGGGGCACGTACAGTGATTGCGGGACGTGCGGCGGGTACGGCGGTTGATTTGACGGCGGCGACGGTTGTCGGGACGGCGGGTGTAGCGGTCGGGGGGGGACCTTGCCCTCTCCCCCCTGCCCTCTTCTTCACCGGCTCGTTCGGACGCGGCGGCGCGATGTCAATGCCGCGTTTTCGCGCCTCTCTCCGAAAGACAGGGCACTTTCGGTCTCGCGCCACGTGCGCCCTCCCACAGTTGGCGCACTTGGGGGCCTCTTCGGGGGCCCTGTCGCAATCCTGGCTGATGTGCCCGCCTGCGCAGCGGACACATTTTGGAGGCCGGTGGCAGTTGGCGGATGCGTGGCCGAACTGCTGGCAGCGGTGACACTGTGGTGGCCCACGCCCCCCCTTCCAGGCTTCAATGATGAGGCCGGGCATCGAGAGCAACTCGGTCTCGCGGTATAGGTGACCGAGTTCTTCGTGTGTCAGGTGCTCTAACTCCACGAAGAACGTGCAGCCGTGCCGTCCTCTGACCGCCGGGATGGCTCTCGCTCGGTTCGCCGGGTACCCGAGGGTGCGCAGCGCCGCGACGACTTCTTCCGGCGGGGTATCTTGTGGCAGCCCCCTGATGGCTACCTTGGTCGGCAGGGTGGACGCCGGGCTGTAGCAGAACCACTCTATGGTGGGGTCCTGCTCGGCGGCGTCTATCAGGTAGCGTTGGAGGGTTCTAAACTCCTCCGCCGACTTCGGGAGGAAGCGCACCCCCTTACCCATCGGTCGAGCGTTGGGCGCGTGGCCGAGCTTCCCCCTAATGACACTGAAGTGCCTCGTCCAGTTGGGGAAGCACTCCACGGTTATCGGCGGGTATTCAGTCCTCGCCGTCTTCGGTCCTGTTCTTGGAGCTTGACGCTGCTGTTCTGCCTGACGCTGTTCGAGCGCTCGAGGCGACGGCGGAGCGGCAGCAGCTGCGGCATAGCCGGACGGGCCGGCCTGGGGTGAGGGGGGGCGGCAGGTATCCATTGGCGACAGCGAGGCCAGACCAGCGTAGCTCGTGGAATCACGAGGCCAGCTGTCGGACTCCCGCGTCGCACTAGCAGCGTCTGACTGCTGTCCCGCGACTTCTTCTGGCGGAGGTAGCAATGATTTTGGTTGGCGGGTGTAGGTTTTCAAACCCGCAAGTACCACAGATGGTGGTGGTGGTGGTGGTGAGGGCGTCGGTGATGCGTCCGTCTTTGGACGTTTGTCTTCACCCTCCTTCGACTCTGGTGATGAGTCGTTGGCGCGCGGTCGCTTCGAGGCATCAACGCTCGGTGTCTCGTGCGTACGCGCGCAGTGAACGGACGCGTATTGTTTATGTGAACGTTATCGCTGCGCGTATCGTGTGAGACGCAAAGTTCGCCAGTTTCGGTTAACGCCCCTGCACCCCTGCCCCCGGCGACAGTTGTACTCGCCGCGACCCGTGTCGCGGCTTGAGGAAGCGGTCGGCAGCGCATCGCGTGCACCTGCTTCGCCGAAGCTGTCCGGACACAGCGATCTACACCGCCTTTCATTGGATATTTAAATGATATAATCAATAACGTTTTGCATAACACTCACAAGGTGGCACCACTAATAAATAAAGATAACATAATCTTCTACTAGGCGATAGAGGGCACTGATATAATCAAATTGAATTTTACATACTGACCACTAGGTGGCAATAGCTGTAATTTCTCAGCATAAAATTAAAATACTCTAATACTACTAAACGAGTGAATTCAATAAAACAATTATGTCGTTCATAAATACACGTAGAAGAAGAGCGAATTCGCTTGTAGATATTTCCACCTCATCACAAATGAATTCCACTATGAATAGTTTACCAAATATATCAATAGAAGATCCTGATTTAATAAGAGATTTACGTATCCAAATAGAAAATCTGAACATGGAGCTAATGTCTGCCCACGAAGAAATAGAAAACCTGAATTTTGAGAACAAGAAACTAAAAAATCTATTAGAGCAACATGGAAAGACAATAAGATTGTTAAAATCTGTTAATTATAGTCCACATGGAACCCCTTTGACATCTAAAAAAAATAGAAAATCTTTGGAAATGAATATCACAGAAACAAACATGAAATTAAAAGACAAAAGTGGAATTTTAGAAAAGAATATTAATTTAAGCTCAGAAAATAAAATAAAATCGGGGGGTACAGAAAAATCCACATGTAGGAAAAAACTAACTTTAGAAAGAGATACACCAGATTTGAATATAAAAAAGTCCAAACCTTCTAAAATCACAAAAGAAAACTTTGATAGCATCTTAACTACTAAAAGTATTGAAAGGAAAAAAAATCGAATTTTCGGAGATCAACAGGCTTCTGGTCTTTCAATAGAACTATGGAATTCGAGGAAAGGAAAATGGAATAATACCTACGACATCACAGGCTTTATAAAACCTAACGCACAGTCATTTGATATACTTAAAACGATTCAATCACGTAGCCAGCCTCTTAACAATAATGACAGAGTTATCCTATCGCTCGGCACAAATGACAGAAACCCCATTTTACTATTAAAAAATTTGACAACGACATTGAATATCTTAAAACAAACAAATGTATATATATTACAAGTCCTTTATAATCCACATCTCAATACTTCTTTATTAAATTATAACATTAAAACACTTCTACTAAATTACCCTAACTGTAAATTTATTTACTACAATAATAACAATGGAATAACGGATAACACCATAAAAAATTTTGCAAAATCTCTAAATTATGAGATTGATGTTAATGATTATTATAGTACATTTCTAAATTTTTCTAAACAGCGCTATTTACCTAATAAAAAATCTGACTCTAAAGAAGTTTATGACAAAGGCAGTATACTGTACTATTTCCCTAAAATTGACCAAAAAAACGTTATTCCTGAAAAAGAAACGGAAAATAAAATTTTTAAAAAGGGCACTATTCCTTATTACTTTAAAAAAATAACTGACAGTCTGAATTCACCTAAGAACGGTAACTCATTTTTTCGTAAAGAATAATAAGTGTGTAATAACTATACTACACCAAAATATTGCGGGGGTACTAAATAAAAAAGATCTATTAGAATCAGCTATTCTCGAATTACAATCAAGTCTAGGATCAATAGATATAGTATGCCTTAGTGAGACATTCATTAGAAGCGATTCAATCTTAAACCTTTATTTGACTAATTACAATGTATCGGCAGCTTATTGCCGCCAAGATAAAAAAAGGGGAGGTACTTGTATTCTTACGAAAAACAATATAAAAAATGTTCCTATGAATCTTATCGATATACAAAAAAAATATGAATTTTAATGCTGTGGTATTTTTATTCCTATGTATAATTTAAATGTAATATGCGTGTATAGGACGCCCTCGTCAGATATAAATAGTTTTTTTTACAGACTAAACATATTACTAAAAAAAGTCACTAAACAAAATTATAAAATGACAATTATATGTGGAGACATAAATATCAATGTTCTAAAACAAAATAAATATACTTCGGAATTGATTTCAATACTTTCAAACTACAATTTTAGTAATCACATAAATAAACCAACAAGACTGAACACATGCATAGACCTTATTATGAGTAATATAGCGACTAGCATAGTTTCTCCCGATGTACACCAAATGGCATTGTCCGATCATAACACTTGTCAAAGTGTTCGCTGCGAACTTGTTTTAAGAAAAGTATTTAAACCGAATCAATTTTGGTACGAACAAAGAAGAGACTACAGTCATGAAAACTTAGAAAATTTTTGTAAATATATATCGTCTCTTTCTTTTAA
Source organism: Morpho achilles (assembly GCA_947086495.1). NCBI lineage: Eukaryota > Metazoa > Arthropoda > Insecta > Lepidoptera > Nymphalidae > Morpho > Morpho achilles. The sequence goes on along the minus strand of CAMTZB010000003.1, from coordinate 15,557,195 downwards.
TGAAGTATACGAAGAGAAAGAAACAAATGCAGCTTTTAATAAGTTCTATGAGTTGTTTACCCTTTTTTACGATTTGTGTTTCCCAAATATTTTAATTAAAAATGTAAAAAAATGTATTAAAACAAGCTGGCTTACAAAGGGCATTAAAAGATGCTGCGTTAATAAAAGACGTTTATACATTAATTATATTCATTCAAAAACTGAAAAGAAAAATAATTATAAAAAATATAATTTATATACAAAAACCTTAAAACACTGTATATTCACATCACAAAAACTAAGAAGTTTAAATTATATAAAACAGTCAAAAAATACATGTAAAGCATCATGGACGTTAATTAAAAATAGTTTTAATGATAATCAGAAATTGAATGACATACACGAAATTAAAATAGACTCCATCACATATAATAATCCTAATACTATAGTAAAAAAATTTAATGACTACTTTATTAACATTACTAAAACTAAAACAAACAATACTAAAACAATTAATTCATTAAAAAATATTCCACAAAATGAAAACTCTATTTTCTTGACTCCCATAAATGAAAGTGACATATATAAAATAATTATGAATCTTAAAAATACTAACTCTACTGGTTATGACAGTGTCATAACTAAAGTTGTAAAAAAATGTGCAGCCGCTCTGAGCCAGCCACTATCTTATGTAATAAATCTTTCTTTTCAAGATGGTACATTTCCCGATAAGTTAAAGTACTCTATCGTTAAACCCTTGCACAAAAAGGATGCTCTCAACGACATTACAAATTATAGACCAATCACTCTCACGCCAATTATTTCTAAAATCTTTGAAAAAACTATGTTCCAAAAAGTTAATGACTACATAGTTAAACATGACATTTTAAAAAAGAACCAATTTGGATTTCAAAAAAACTGTTCAACTACGTTAGCGTGTTTTAATTTAATTTGGAAAGTAACTGAAGCTTTAAACAATAAATATTCAGTCGTTGCCATTTTTCTAGATATGTCTAAAGCCTTTGACTGTGTCAATCATGGCATTCTTTTAGATAAATTATATAAATATGGTATACGAGGACCAGGGTATGACTGGTTTAAAAGCTATCTGCATAATCGAAAACAATGCGTAGAAATAACTTCATTACACAATAAACGTAGAGTAATATATAGATCAGCATATAAACCTACTACAGTTGGTGTGCCACAGGGTAGTATATTAGGTCCGTTATTGTTTCTACTTTATATAAACGACCTATCCAAGGTCACAAAACATGAAACAATATTATTTGCTGATGACACTACACTTATTGTCAAAGGCAATAATAATTTATTTGAACAGGAAATAAACGATGACTTAAAACAAATTATAAATTGGCTTGATGAAAATAATCTTTCTATAAACTTAAATAAAACAAAACTAATAGAATTTCAAACCCACAAAAGCAAACCCAGAAATATCCATATCCATACAGTACAATAATGAAAGAATACAGGAAATACCTACAGCTAAATTTTTAGGAATCATTGTAGACAAACATTGTAACTGGAAGGAACATATCACGGTAATTTGTAGTAAAAATAGGTTTGTCTATGTACTGTATCGACTCCGTAATACAATATCGGAGGAAGTTGCTACAAGTGCATATCACGGATATGTGGCCTCCATACTTAGATATGGACTTATTCTATGGGGTAACTCTGTTGACATGGATTAAGCCTTTAAAGTACAAAAAAAATGTATTAGATCGCTGTGTGGTAGTGGCGTAATTGATCCTTGCCGGCCTTTGTTTAAAAAAAAAAAGATATTACCTTTACCAAGCTTATATATCTTGGAAATTTGTATTTTTGCAAAAAGAAATATTAATTTATTTAAGCAGAAAACTCGCCGAAATAAAGTAATACTTGTGTTACCCCCGCAAAGACTAACATTGTTCCAAAAAAATGTTTACTGCATGACAATAACATTATATAATAAGCTCTCTGACGATTTAAAGAAACTGCCTTTTACCCAATTTAAAATTAAATTGTTTAATTACCTTTTGGAACTATGTTGTTACGATATCAATGAATTTTTAGTTAATTGTAGTATATAATGATTTTCTTTTTGACATTTTTATTTGAATTTACATAATTTTATAATTTAATATTTGGACTGAACTATTTATATTTTATTATATTTTGACTGATTTTGTAATTTATGCAACTTATAAATTTATATTTTTGACATTTGCACGCCACCTATGGCAGTTTATGGCTGTATTTAATTAATTTTAAGACCTTTATATGACCCATAATCTGCAAATAAAGAAGATTTGATTTGATTTGATTTAAAGTATTTCAAATTCAAAATATTCTTTATTCAAATAAACTTGTAAACAAGTGCTTTTGTATTGTCGACGCTACTGGTGGTTCGGAAAGCTGTTCCTACCGAGGCTTTCTGTAGCAGCCTCTTTTTAACAGTGTTTTTAAGCGCAAAGCAGGAGCCGCAAGCTTATGTCGGTTCCTACTTTGTCTATTATACACATCACCTATCGTTTTATAATTCTTTATGTACATAAATTAAATTAAATATACTGTGAAGCAAATGTAAGAATTATGTACAATAATTATATCATAATTAATGTATAGAAACCGGCTATACTCACGTGTTATTTTATTGGATAAGCCCGACTAGTTTCAAGCCCATCCGGGGCTCTTATTCATGAGCTCTTTACGCGGCGTTATCGCGGCGGGAACTGATCCGATCCGTCCGATAAAATAACATGTGAGTAAAGCCGGTTTCTATACATTAATTATGAATAGCACTCACGATAGTTTAAATTCAAAAATGATTATATCCTTAAACTTCTCTCAATGAATGAACAATTACGAAATTTTTGATGCTTCGTCATAAAAAAAGCTTTCAATTACAAAAGTAATAATAAATTGTTTTTGTATTATGGATCTCCGCAAAGTAACGCCTAATTCTATTAAGCTTTCAATTAAGTATGCATCTAGCTGTAATCCACAATATAATTTTAACTCGTATATTATATCTATGAAAGTTTGACCATCTGATTTGACCTATAGATTTAAAAAAAACTATAGGCAAGAGTATTCTTTAATTACACCTTCAACTATATACATACATACACATATCATACATACTTGTCTCTATACTATTTTATACTCATTATCTTCATGCACTTATCCCTCATCTAAGTGGTGTCGGCACTACATGTTATAAACATGGCGTCACATGATTTGGCTACGTATTATACGAACGGCCGCCTGCCTGACATCAATTTACCTTAATCGTATTTTTCGACACCTCGGTAAGAAAGAGGGTGGTCTATTTTACTCAGCCGGATACCACACGGCGTGTCAGCTTACCTTAGTCGCCTTTTACGACACCTCAGTAAGAAATGAGGGTTGTACTATTCTATTCACCCGGATAATACAGGCGTCCTATACTATTTTATACTATTCTTAATATTTAAATGAGTTAATCTTGTATATATATATATTTTCCGAATCTCGAAAACGGCTCCAACGATTTTCCTGAAATTCAGCATGTAGGAGGTTTTGGGGGAGAAAAATTGATCTAGCTAGGTTTTATGTAAAAAAAATATTGTTTTATCCCTATTTTTGGGCATTTAAAAACACTAACATTTATATTGAATTGAATTTTCGCCATTAACTGTCAAGTCGACGTAGCTTATTCGGTTAGCGGCCAGCCTCGAGAAATGTGAGTGCCAAGGATCGATCCCAACTAAATAATTGTTTTTTTTTCTTTTTTTAAAGTTTTTTTTGTAAAAAATTACCGAGCGAAGCTCGGTCACCCAGATATTGATATATAATATACTATTTTTGAGAATCAATTACTAGTTTTTTAATTCATATTGCGATGTAATGGTTAGTGAACGAGTGACTTTAAACTTGTCAGTCCCTAAAGCTGTTAATTGCTGCTGTGAGCTGTGATAGCCCAGCGGTGAGATCATGCGACTCTTTCGAGTCAAATTTCGGCCAGGCACCAATGAGTTTATCTGTAAAAACTTATATGTTTAATTGATAAATGCAATCTTTTACTCGCTTTTCAGTGAAGGAAAACATGGTGAAGAACTCTGCATATCTCTAAAGAATTCTAGTGATATGTGTAACCTACCAAACACCATTGAAACAGCGTGGTAGGTCTTAGCTCGGATTCTTTGCTCCAAATATGGAGAGAGGAGGTCTATGACCAGCTGTGGGATAGTAACAGGCCTTTACTTTTTACAACCGCGTATGTATGTTGGAGCATCTCTTCTTACGTTATTATTGATAAAATTTACAATTTCACTACGTATCTACACTAATATATAAAGCTGAAGAGTTTGTTTGTTTGAACGCGCTTATCTCAGGAAATATTGGACCCATTTGAAAAATTCTTTCAGTGTAAGATAGTCCATTTACCGAGGAAGGCTATATTCAACATACGCTAAGCTGAATGGGACAGGAGCGTCAATAAAATATAGTACGAAAACGGCATAATTTAAAGCTTTCCTTGCGTACACTGAATAAACGATGACAGTTATTAAAAAAATCATGTATTACAAAATCGTTCCCTTCTAAAGGTTCTAAATAAAAGTCCGGGACAGCATATGTCTAGCTTTTAAGGTTAACCCACTTTAACCATTTTTATGGTAATCAAAATACTATATTACGGTTTTAGTCTTTCCACGCGGGCGGAGCCGCTGTCGATTTCTAGATTAAATAACATGAAATACCTTGAAACGAGAAGATTCTTGAAACCATGCCACCTTAAAATATTTTATATATAATATAAAATATTTTCAGCCCAAGTAAATGTGAAGTGGAGCTTATTTCCGACAGGCCAATAAATGTCGAGTGTTTTATACTTACATCTGTTTGACAGTTTTATGTTTGCCAAAATTTTGGAATAACGCCAGTGGTCGATTTCAATTAGTTATTATATCGCGATCAAGTATGAAAGTACTTTCGTATTATTATTTGCATTGTTTGTATTTTTCTAGTTATTCTAAGTCAAGTATTAATTGACATTTTATATAACGGAAACTTGAAAGACGTATGTTTAACGTGTAATGTATTTTAAACATAGAGTTATTATACTAGAGTAGGGGAGCCATAAGCAGGGCTGTAACCGTAATCTTATCTTTGTATAATCATAGCACATAAAAAAGATAGATACTCATTTGTTTGACGCCGTGTGTTATCCGGCTGAATAGAATAGTACCACCCCCACTTCTTATCGAGGTGTCGTAAAAGGCGACTAAGATAAGCCGATCCGCTGTGTGGTATCCGGCTAAGTAGAATAGACCACCCTTATTTCTCGCTAAGAGGTCTTAAAAGGTGTGGGCTATGGTACTTCGACTTAACTTGACGTCAGGCAACGGTTGTTAAATAACAAGCCAAAACATATGATACATGTTTATAACATGTTGTGCCGACACCACTAAGAGGGGGATAAACGCACGGGGATGATGATGATAGGATATTTGATAGATTTTTTAATATGTAATGCTGTGGATCCGAATATATAAATAATAAAAATATCCGCTATAAATTTTATCCTTACACACTTTAATAAAAATTATTTTGAAAGCAAATTACAGTGTCGACACACAAAATCATACATGGCATGGCAATTAATATTAATTCCCACGATTTTAATTAGCATGAATGGGTATAAAATTTCATTTTGAAGCACCAAAATATAAACGGGATACAAAATGGCGTCAGTAAATCAATTATACAACTCATTACGGTGCGAATTAAAAGGATTTCTAAGTGGCTTACGGTCGTGATACGATCACGTGCCTGTGGGAATTAACATATTTAAATGCTTTTGTACGAATTGGTATTTGAAACAATCATCAATAAATTGTTTTGTTTGAACAAACAAGTTTGTATGATTTATAACGTCTTTACAACACACGATTTTATGTCGCTTGTATCCAGAGGCTCCCTGCGATCTCTTTGAGGTATTCAGTACATGGGGTGTAAAGAGGAGGCTCTTCCCAATCAGTCTCTTCAATCGTCAACCTCACCTGCTCGTGGTGCATCCTGCAAATTACTAACGAGGCTCTGGCGGCTGACTAATGGCGGTATAACCATTCTATAACAGACCTAAATACTACACTGTCGGTGTGACATGGTCAGTCTAACGATCACCAACCCGCATGCCTAGCATGGTGATTATTGGCAAAACCTTCATGGTCATACACAGTAAATAACTAGTTACGCTTAGTCATTACTATCTTGTACAGAGTTAAACAGTAGCTATACAATATCAACGCATTTTTATGATCTAAGTAATCCTCAACAGTACAGCAGGTCAATGCTCAACAGTTTTTAAACTGATGTAAATGTCAAATTCTCTTTTACATCTTCTTCTCTTTTACAAATTCTCTCCTCCTTGTCTGGAGTCAGTCCGATCTGGAGACTACTTCTACTCTATTTGAAATCTCATACTCTTACTCCACTTTTTCATTCTCCGTCTAGTCATATATTCATATTCATTTATATTTAAAACTCCTTCTGTCACTTATTTTTGACCTTTCCTCATTACATGTTGCATATCTCGTATTTCTCCTCTGTATTAATATTTTGTGTATAATAAGGTATTTCCTTCCTAATTTCTCATCCTCACGACTATCTTACCCAAATAATATTACATTCATGTCAGATTATTATCCTAAATATAATTCGACACGTACATGTTTCATAATAATTAATTCTCCGCGTTATTTAGACGGTAATGGATATCTTTTAAATATATCACTTCCTCCTCCTTGTTCCAGTTTATATTAAACAGAGTGTTATTTGCTTATTTATATAAATTTAATCTCTTGCCCGTAGCGGTTTGCAATAGAAGATTTTAAACTTTCGGGATTCATACTAATTAAAATATAAACAAACGGATCACATCGCGATAATCACGTTACCTTTGTATAAGGTTCGACGTTTCGGCAGAGTTGCATCCACCGTGGTCACGACCAGTCAGTCAGTCAGTTGTTTATATTTTAATTTAATCTCTGTTTTATATTGTAATTAGCTGTACTCTTGACTTCTTGCGCGGAAAAACCTTAGCAAGGATTTAAAACTTTATAACTTAATAGTATTACAAACTAAAAAGTAGTTAGTAGTAAGTCCAGTATATAAGCTGCAATTGAACCAAATTTCATCAATATTGCTGTAGCAGAATAGTCCTAAAATCATACCAGATACACAAATAGACGCATAATCCGTTCCCATAAAATATATCAGTACCTGGTTGACCGAGCGTTGTCACATGATTCAGTAACGTATTTTACGACAGCCCGCTTGCCTGACGTCAACTTACCATAGTCGTAGACTTACCATACGCCTTTAACAACACCTTACCACATGATTTGCCACGCGTTACTGTGGCACAGCCTGGTTTCAAATTCCTCTCGAAACAGTACTCCGCAGTTAAAAACAATACTGTATGCTACTGAATCATCTCTTGGGTCATTCTAAAGTTTATCTGAAAATTTCATTAAAATCGGTCTAGCCATTTCAAGGTCTATAAAAGACATGCAGACAAACATTAGTTTTTATATTAGACATCCTTGCTCATTTCGGATAAAGCGAAGGGCAGACAGATTTGATCTTATTGTAAAATATATCAAACGCAAATAAGTTTTATTCAATCATTTCACTTTGATCTATGAAAAGTGATATTTTATTTCTAACTTAACCTTTTCAGATCCCAACTACTTTCCCCTTTTAGATCGTCTATCATTTGATCTTTTATCATTACATTATCAGGAACATCAGTAAGTACTATACTCCATTCACACATAAATAAACGAAAATCTACCTTATCTTTACGTAATAAAGTAGGATTTCGCATACTTGCCTTCCTTAAAACCCACTCACATGCCACATATTGATGCCTCGTCTTTGATTAAGCTCTGAGATCTCTCATGTTCCCACTAGTATATTATCTTTATTCAATCAATACTAATATTGGTTCTGTCCACCGAAATAGCGCTTTATTTACTTTATATTTTATCAAAACTTTCCAATGAATACAAAATTCGCGATTCAAATGCTAGACAGTATGAATCTTAAATATATAAAAGAAAGTTGGTCTTAGTTACACTATTTATAACTCAAGAACGGATGAACCAATTCGGCTGAAAATTGGTGTAGAGGTTGCTTAGAACCAGGAAACGGAGATAGAATACTTTTTATCCCGTTTGACTGCATTTATTTTATCCCGTCAAGTCACTATAAAACGTGGTATAGCAAAAAAGACTATGACATTGAATAACAAAGCGCATATGTCAGTGGAATACAAAACATAGATGATAACTTAACGTAATTTTGTCTTTGGTGAAGTATGGTTTTGGTGAAGTATAGAAAATTAAAAATTATCAAAATAATAGCTAAACGTCACTACACATAGTATAAAACAAAGTCGCTTTCTTTGTATGTATAATTCTATTCCCTATATTCCTTTGTATGCTTAAATTTTTAAAACTACGCAACAGATGTTGATGCGGTTTTTTAATAGATAGATTGGTTGGAGAGAAAGGTTTATATGTATAATCTAACATATTATAAACGTTTATTATAAACATTCAATATGGAGTAAAGAAATACTGTAATTTTTGAGGTGTCCAATGTGATGTCGTAAATAATTTCAGTTTTTCCGCTTATATTGCAAACGCAGGCTGAACCCTACAATATTTATAAAAATAATGTACTACCTAACTATTTGTACATCTTGAAAAGGTCTACAGAAAACTCCGCGATGGTATACAAAGTCTATCTCTTAGGGATAACCCACAATAAATTTTTTTTGACATTTTTTTCTTCATTTGTAATTTAAATGAAAATTTTCGAAGATATTACAGATTTAAATTGCAGGGCATAGTGATTGCGCGCTTTGCCCTATAGCACTTCGAATTTAGCTGCGCTTGGGCGGCTTTCTTTTTCACATGGCAAAATGGTTGTACAATACAAACATTTTTCTTAAGAGTAAAGACAAGAAAACTGTGAATGTTGTATATAAAGGCATTATGTAATAAATTGTTAAAATAAAATACATTGGGAAAATCTAAAAATAAATAAGTGAAATTGTAGTACATGAATTTAAATATTCCTAAGATAGCAGGGAATCTTCATGGTATAGGGAAAGGGGAATTGTTTTATTCCAAATTTAACGCATGTGGGTCACGGGCATTAATGAATAAAACAAAACTACTGGATAGATTTTAATCATTTTTTTCACTGATTGACATAGACTATATTTTATACCCGTGCGAAGCCGGAGCGGGCCACTTGTTATCTATAAAAGTTAGTTTTTGGTTGACTGAGCCTTGCTCGGTAATTTTTTAATTTAATTTTTAAAAAAGAAAAAAAATAAAAGGGTGGTTGGGGCTAGATCATACGTATTTTTATTTCTCGCGACCACCCGGTCCGCGAATAACTGACTTGACAGTTTATGGCAAAAATTAAATTCAATATAAATTTTAGTATTTTTTAATGCCCAAAAACAAGGGTAAAACGAATTTCTTTTTAAATAAAAACTAGCCAGATCGATTTTTTTCCCCCAAAACCTCCTGCATGCTGAATTTCAGGAAAATCGTTGGAGCCGTTTCTGGAGACACGGCGGGTTGACTTAACTTAATAGCCTTTTACGACACCTTTGAGGGTCGTCTATTCTACTCAGTCGGAGACCACACGGCCGTCTCTATCTATTATACTATAATCACTTCATGCAAACATCTCAGTAACTATTAAATAAATGACATTTCACGGCAATAATTTATTGCGTCATTTTTGTATGCATTTAAACAAATTTCATCAGATTTCAATTATAATGTTTATAATTGGCGTAATCCGTAATAAATCATGACGTGCTGCGTCACAGACAATATTTTACGTACAAAAGTGATAATAAAATTATTTTGCTATAATCCGCGATGAAGTAAAATAGAAAATATATATAATGCTAAATTTAGAGTGGACAATCGGTTATCATACCTGATACATGCAGGAGTCGTAAAAACACATGCACAAACCTCCACCACCGCCACCATGATACACAAGCACTATATACGTTCACTATCACAAACTCAACAATCGTTTCGCCCCGCAACCGAAGCATCGTCAGGAGATAGACTCCACGACCAAAATTGCAAAGCGAAGCAATACCCAAATAAGTTTAGTTATATACTAATCGGTTCAACCCCACCCTTTATTTTATTTTGCCTGCAAACAAGTGTAACAAGCTTGAACTAGAAACATTTATTTGCTCGTTAATGAGGGTGCCATTGTTATGTTTAATAATCTCAAGGTTTTCCAATAGGCTCAGCTTAAGTCCTTTATTAGAACACGTGTGCAATACTTGTTTGGAGGTTTGTGCATGTGTTTTTTACGAGTCTTGCATGTATCAGGTATGATAACCGATTGTCCACTCTACATTTAGCATTATATATATTTTCTATTTTACTTCATCGCGGATTATAGCAAAATAATTTTATTATTACTTTTGTATTATGGATCTCCGCAAAGTAACGCCTAATTCTATAAATATTTTACGTAATTAAAGTCAGGGAATGACAATAAATATTTATTATAATTTTAAATGCTACAAAGTGGCGTCAATAAATCAATAATAGATTGAGCAAATTATGCTGCGATTTAATGCGAAATTCTAGTGTGTAGCGCGTAACTCGATTAGAATACCTTTGGGATTTACCGTATTTATGTACGCGTGAAATGCGGTCTGATCCTCTTACAATTTATTATGAAACTGTTCAGACTAAAACTAAACTTTATGTGCGAGTATTTAGTTTTCAGCTCACTAATTAGTATTTTCTCAACTTATTTAGTTTTTTCTCATCTCTTTTATCCCACTCTAAGTGGGGTCGGTACAACATGTTATAAAGATGTTGTAAAATGATTTGGCTAAGTATTTTATGACTGGCCTCCCTGACGTCAACCTTAGGTAGTCGTATTATATACTCTGTAAAAAACAGGGTTATCTATTCTACTCAACCGGATACCATACGGTGGGTCAACACTCACATTTTACGGCACCTCGGTAAGAAACTAAGGTGGAATTTTAGCCGGATGCCTCTCAGCTTGTATTTTCTCATCCAAAAAATCACATTAAATTTTCTATTTTTTATACGAAAAGAAATGTTTATTTTAATAGTTAGTTTCAAATGAAATATTTATGTGAATAAACTAATATTGGATTCACTAGGGTAATTTTTTTTTCGGTTTAAGTAAATATAAATTACGCCTTATGGTTAATTGATTGCCATATACTATCGTATATTCTTTTCGTCTTTTTAGGAACAAAACTAATTTGTTATAAACGCGATCTGTGTCTCATTAAAAAGCGTATTTTTTGCAAAAAAAAAACAATTTATCTTTTAGAAAGTTGGTCTGTTGATGAAGCTTCAACTGGTTCGAATGTTGCTTGAGCCAAAAAATCAACAACAAACTCTGCGCTATTCTTTACAAAAAAAAAATTTAATTTAAGACGTAAGCATGAAACTGAAACATTAATATTGACAATGTTAATTTGGTTTATTTTAATAAGGAAAAAATTAAAATAAATAAAAGAAGTTTCAAAATCCCGCGTTTTCGCAGGATATCTTGGTGGTCAATTTAAAAATTTAAAGAAGAATACTTAACACGCCCTGTGGTATCCGGCTGAATAGAATAGTACCACCCTCTTTTCTTACCGAGGTGTCGTAAAAGGCGACTAAGTTTAGTCGACCAGCCGTGTGGTATCCGGCTGAGTAGAATAGACCACCCTCATGTCTTACCGACGTGTCGTAAAAGGCGACTAAGGTAAGTTGACTCACCGCGTGGTATCCGGTTTAGTAGATTAGACCACCCTCTTTCTTATCGAGGTGTCGTTAAATACGACTAAGATAAGCTGATGTCAGGCAGGCGGCCGGTCGTAAAATATGTAGCCAAATCATGTGACAACATGTTTATAACATGTTGCGCCGACCCCAATTAGAGTGGGATAAGGGCAAGAAGATGATGACTTAACACAAAGCTAGTTTCATTTGGGGGTTAACAATTTGACGTTTAAAAGTCAGTTCCTAAACGGACCATTTTAGTCTTGTCCGATTTAAGCTAGTTTTAAAACTATCACCATACAAAGAACCCCTTTAAATTATCATTTCAAAGGAAACTTTACTTTATTACCGCTGTATAAAGCTTAATATTGCTGTGTGTTGTGAACTCCAATTTTCCTTATTGTCGTTTCAAGCTCCAAATACAGTCGCCTTGTCTTTGATTAAGCTACGAAATGTGTTCGTTTTCGACCGTTACGCTTTCAATTTTGTCCGTTCGACACTGTTATATCCTGTATATAATCAATTTACGACCTGTAAATGTCAATCTATACAAATATACACAGAGTTTGTTTGTTTGACTGGTCTATTCTACTCAGCCGGATACCACACAGTGAGTCAACTTACTTGAACAAATGTGTTGAACTATTTATTATTCACGAATAAGTCTGTTTGTATATTGCGAAATCTATACTAATATATAAAGCTGAAGAGTTTGTTTGTTTGCTTGTTTGTTTGTTTGTTTGTTTGTTTGTTTGTTTGTTTGTTTGTTTGTTTGTTTGTTTGTTTGTATGTTTGTTTGTTTGTTTGTTTGTTTGTTTGTTTTTTTGTTTGTTTGTTTTTTTGTTTGTTTGTTTGTTTGTTTGTTTATTGTTTGTTTGTTTGTTTGTTTGTTTGTTTGTTTATCTGTTTGTTTAATTGACTGATTGTTTGAAAGCGCTAATCTCAGTAACTACTGGACCGATTTAAAAAGTTCTTTGAGTGTAAAATAGTCCATTTATCGAGGAAGGCTAACTTACCTTATTCCCCTTTTACGACACCTCGGAAATAAATGGGGGTGGTCTGTTCTAGCCGGATACCACACGGTGTCAACTTACTTGAACAAATGTGTTGAACTATTTGTTATTTACGAATAAGTGTGTTTGAATATTGCGAAATCTATACTAATATATAAAGCTGAAGAGTTTGTTTGTTTGTTTGTTTGTTTGTTTGTTTGTTTGTTTGTTTGTTTGTTTGTTTGTTTGTTTGTTTGTTTATCTGTTTGTTTAATTGACTGATTGTTTGAAAGCGCTAATCTCAGGAACTACTGGACCGATTTGAAAAATTATTTGAGTGTAAGATAATCCATTTATCGAGGAAGGCTATAGCTGTAACATATATATAACATCACGCTAAGTTGAATAGCAGAGAAGCAGCAATAAAAAATAGTAGCAAACCTGCATAAAGCTTTCATTACGTGCATTGAGTAAACGGTAATAGTTATTCAAAAATCATGTATTACAAAATTGTTCCCCTCAAAAAGTTCTAAATAAAAACCAGCGACAGCATATGTCTAACTTTTAAGGATAAACTACTGTAGCCATTTTTTCGTTATCCTATATTACGGTTTTAATCTTTCCACGCGGTTGGAGCCGCTGGCGATTGCTAGTATGTAATATGGATGATTCTTAATATGACAAGGATAATGATGAATCGAGGTTACGAGATACATAGATATAGTTAAGACTGCTGACAAAAGGAATGAGACTTTAGTAGAAAATCTCGTTCCAATTCAATTTACGTATTCATCGATGCAAAAAATTCTTTCATCGTTTCGTTTCATCAAATTATGGGTTGTATTTTAGACGACCTCATCCAATTTCAACCGCTTGGAAATAATGGGGATGTTTTTCTTTATCTTCCGCTGTAACCTGGTCATTTGAATGAGATTCCTTGATAAATATTCTTTAAGATTTATCCAAGACTAGCTGTGCCAGCGGTTTCGTTCGAACGAACTTTTATTTAGAGCATTTAGAGGGGAATAATTTTGTAATAAACAATTTTTGAACAACTTTCACCGTTTACTTAGCGCACGTAAGGAAAGCTTTTAATTTTGCTGTTTTTGTAATATGTTTTATTGCTGCTCCTCTCCTATTCATCTCAGCTTGATATTATATATATATGCTATAGCTTTCCTCGATAAATGGACTATTTTACACTCAATCCATTTTTCAAATCGGTCCAATAGTTCCTTAGATTAGCGCGTTCAATACAATCAAAGAACAAACAAACTTTTCATCTTATTAACTTATAAATCTTAACCATGTGAATTAATACTTGCATGTTGTGTTCATTTCCAGTAGTTTATAATCTTCTGTATTTGTTATTACTTTTGCTTTTATACATCTAAATTAATTATATCCACCGTCTTTAAATAATTTATAGAATTAGGCGTTACTTTGCGGAGATCCATAATACAAAACTAATAATAATTTTTTTTTAATAATTTCAATTTGCTATATTTTCCTTTTTATCTTCGCGGATTATAGCAAAATAATTTTATTATTACTTATGATTATATCCAGTTTAATGAACCAAATTAAATTAAAAAAAAATCTTTTTGTATTAGTATACATTGCTATTATATACTCTTATAACCTAAATTGAGTCTTTGCTTTTTTTATATTGCAAAAAGGTTTAAATTAGTTATTTCATGTTGAACTTAAACAAAATTGCACTATACGTTAAGTTATATTCAAGTCGTGAGTAATTACGTACATGGTACATGACAAAAGGTAACTGCATAATAAAGGGAATCCTTAGCTATGTACGTACAACTAGGAATATTCTCCTATGAACACTTTCAAACTTTCTTGGCCTTTGAGTCGGGTATATCACAGTCTACACAAGGCTTCGGGCTAAATTCTCTACGACGTGAGCTTTAAGGTACTGTTATATAATTAATGCGTCCAGCTACAATGTAGTTTTCAGTTTGCTTCTCCTTTTTATTTATAATAATTGAACAGGAAAATATTGTTTAAAATTAAAGTATCTCTATCTCTATCTAAATCTATATTACACGTCATAAGCAAGGATTGAATAACGAATAGTAAAAATATTCAGTGTAATAAGTATGGAATCAAATAAAATACGACTATTTTATTATCCAATGCTAAGTTAGCTGTGATAGCGTAGCAATGTGACCCTGCGCCTCATTCTAGGAGTTATGGGTTCAAACCCCGGACACTTTCTTTTAAAACTTTTGTATCGTATTGATAAATATAATTTATCACACGCTTTTCTGTGAAGGATACCTGCATATTTATGAGGAATTCTGTGAATATTTGTTACGTACAAAGCCTATGCTATGCAGTGGAATAACAGCCCGTTTCTTACTATAGACTAAATACAGAAAATTTAGTAATACGACATGTATTCTAAAAATTATACAAGATATTAATTATACATGATATATACCGATAGATACAAAACGTATTGCTAAGTCTCTTAAATTAATAGCTTTCGATGTATATCTATAGCCAGAATTTATAAGACTAAGCACTGGCGAAATATATGTGTAAAAAAATTCCTATCACTTAACTGAGAAGGTAAATGTCAGGCTTCAGAAATTGTAGCTCGACTTATCAGTACTTTTTTATTTACAGCTTCCTTTTTTATTATTTACAGCTTCCTTTTATACTGTTATACAAAATGAGAAGCTACTTTGAATTAGAACTTAAGAAATTTGCCAAAAAATAAACGGTTTTATACAGGCCAGAACTGTTTCAACCGTTTTATTACTGTAAAACAGGCAGGTGGAATTCTATAAAAGCTCGGAAAAGAAAGGCAATGAAATACAAAACATTGGTTGTTCCGTTTGAGAAAAGCGCACGTGAGGAAGAAAACCCGTTTAATTACCCGTAAAAAGCTTTTGGATCCAAATAAAGGAAGGACAATCTTAGTTTTAGATTCAGGTTCACGAAAACATCACACAAGGTATTGTCCCAAGCAGAGGCATGTTTTATTCATAATATACTGTAGGGCTGTCGGATATGAAGATAAAAATACATCTAAAATATGAGGTGAAAGTGATCAATGTAAGAAACATATGCAAAACATTTCACATGCTGGTTCAAATATCAGTAACCAATAAAAATCAGCATATGTACGTGTATGTTGAAATCGGATCGATTTTAAGTTGTAAATCATTTACCACATATTTTGGAATGTAACGATAAAAGTACTCGAACACCGTGTGGTATACGGTTGAATAGAATAGACCAACCCTCATTTCTTACCAAAATGTCATAATAGGCGACTAAGGTAAGTCGACCCGCCGTGTAGTATCCGGCTGAGTAGAATAGACCACCCTCATTTCTTACCGAGGTGTATTAAAAAGCGACTAAGGTAAGTTGACCCACCGTGTGATACCCGGTTAAGCTAAGTAAGGAATGTTGATGTCATGCACGCGGCCGGTCGCAAAATACGTAGCCAAATTATGTGACATCATGTTTATAACATGTGGTGCTGACCCCACTTAGAGTGGGATTAGAGCAGGAAGACTATAAAAGTACTTAAAAAACGAAGTATTGACGGCGGCATGTCTCACTATTAGAGTGGGCTGTGAAAATTATCCTTTGGAAATTAACTCTTGTAGCACATTTAAAATTACAATAACTAACATTAAAAATATAATTATGCTCCCTTATTTTACTTTTTTATCTGCATTATTCCTTTTTACTGTACATGCTTCTTATTTGGTTTAACCAGGCTGTCATTATATTTTGCAACCATGAAAATTTTTCGCAAAAGCAAATAATTCTTTTATTTATTTCTTTTATTTATTGAACAACATCTATTACCTTAACGTGATATATTACTTGTAAACTATTTTAAAAGGTGCAGTCAATCGATTTTTTTGTAGGTTAGTATGTTATTATTACACAGTAAAAAAAACATAAATAATAATAATAAATAGCATACTACTATGCAAAATTAATAATAAATTTATTTTGCTATAATCACTTTTGTATTATGGATCTCCGCAAAGTAACGCCTAATTCTATAAATTATTTTAAGATACTATGAATAGGATATATTGTATAGTAAAATTCTGATAACAAAATCAACCTCAACTTATTCTGGCAACCCTAAATATATTCAAGAAATACGGGTAAAATGTTTTTACGTGTGCGTATTTCTGCCTTTTTTTCTGCGTATTTTGGATATTTCTGTATATTGCGCTGTCTAAAATATCAAGCAAACATGTCAAGAAATTAAAATTATATTGACAACAATATATGTTTGTAGCTTTCTTTTTATTTCTTGTTTGCATTTGTCCTATTCGAGGACGTTGTTTTCACCTAAAATACTCCATTCGAAATTTTTTACCACAAATCGTAATAACCATTGCATTATGATTTTGACCTGGTGCCTAGATCCCAATGATGTTTCAGTTATGGGGCGAAATGATCGTAGGGATTGTCAAAGCGAATGTGTGAAGTGCTTATGTGGTGTGTTGCCGGTGGTGACGTTTTTTGATACGTGTGGTAACTAATCCTGCATGTATAAGGTATGTGAACGTTTTTTGCTTCCTACACTTAGCATCACACATATTTTCTTAACAAATGCGGATCATAGCAGAATAATTATATAACAACTACTTTACTATGGCATTTCGCAAAGTAACACCTATTATTGACATATCGCGCTATCCGAAGAATAAAGTCACATTTCCTATGCTTACACATAAGATATTTAACTTTATTCTGCGGATATTTAAAATAGAATAGAATAGAATACTCTTTATTGTACACCACAGAATTTACACTAGTACTAAAAAACAAAAATCCCAATATAAACTGCGTGATACAGTGAGGCGCTCTTATCGCTAACAAGCGATCTCTTCCAGGCAAGCTTTGGGCTAGATAACTTCCCAACTCAAGGAAAGAAGGTAGAGTGGTGCAAGACATATACCTACAAAATTACATATTTAAAATAAATATACACAAATATAAAAATATATATATATTCATATATAAAGCATTAAACACATACCGTAATATATAAAAATATATATCAGATACATATAAATATAAATACATATATGCATCAGGATTAAGCAAGGTCGTCCTAAGCAGATAGTGAGAAATAGTAGTTTATAAGCATTCTTTTAAAACTGCATATAGATTTCGCTTCCCTTACAGCTAGTGGTAAATTGGACACAGTTGGACCGCTAGGTAATGTCAACCTATGACATATTTACCTATAACATAGATTCTGTATAAGCCAAGAAATGGTAAAATTTTAGTTCTTACCCTTGTGATACGTCTGGCTTTAGACAGTGATATATTAATCAACCCTAACAAGTAGGTTAACCGAAACTAGTTCACTGGTTTACCTATTGCGTCTCATTTTGAGCATGTGGTGGTGTCACATCGTTTGATTAATCGTTAGAGATGTAACATTTAAAAAGGTGGTTTATTATTTACTACCAATACACTAGCATTTATAATAATAAAGTACCAGGTTGACTGATTTTTTTTTTAATAAAAAAAGAAACCTAAACAAAAGAAAAACATAATAGTATAATAGGTGGGGCTCGATCATTGTTATTTTCATTTTTCGCGGAAAAAATAGTGTTTTATATATTAAATTATAGAACGAGATTTTTATACTAGAGACGAGATTCAATATGGCAATTTCGACTCGATTTCGATTTCGATTTCGGCAATCGCCCCGCCGTGTGGTATCCGGCTGAATAGAATAGTACCACCCTCAATTCTTACTGAAGTGTCGTAAAAGGCGACTAAGCTAAGTCGACCCGCCGTGTGGTATCCGGCTGAGTAGAATTGACCAACCTCATTTCTTACCGAGGTGTCGTAAAAGGTGACTAAGGTAAGTTGACCCACCGTGTGGTATCCGGTTTAGTAAAATAGACCACCCTCTTTCTTACCGAGGTGTCGTAAAATACGACTAAGGTAAGTTGACGTCAGGCAGGCGGCCGGTCGTAAAAACACAGCCAAATCATGTGACAGCATGTTTATGGCATGTCGTGCCGACCCCACTTAGAGTGGGATAAGGGCAGGACGATGATTCAATATGGCAATTTCGACTATTTATAATATCTTAACGTGTTCAATTTAGCTATTCTATTGACAATTTAAGAAATCAGAAATGACAATTAACTTTTTTAGATCTGGATTTATGTAGCAATTAAAATACCCAATGTATATTTTTAAAAAATCGAAAAATACACTCATGTTACAAATCGACAAACATCGATGGTTTTATTCCGTTTGCTATTGCCAATAACAACAAAAAATCTATAGAACATGTTCAGCAAAGGTTTCCATCAGTTGAAACAACAACGCAAGCAATTTCTTCAATGTACACACTGGTAACCTTTCCCCAAAATAATAAAAAAAATCTTTATGAATTGCAGCTTGTGAATAAAAAAGTCCTTATTGTGTATTACCTACGTCACCAAATATCATCATCGTGCTCTTATCGTATTCTAAGTGGGGTCGGCACATGTATAATCCTTTATAATCCATCCATGTATAAAAAAATTAAAATGTTTAAATGATTGACTGCCGAGTTTCTTGCTGGTTCTTCTCGGTAAGAGCAACATTCTGAACCATTGATTGATTCCAAACGAATGATCATATACAAAGGTGAGCTACACTGATAATGTTTCCGGCATCTTATATTATTTATCTGATCTGATAAGGGAAAGTATACCTGAAAAACTTCACGTCAGAAATTTCTTCTATATTATTTTTAGTATTTAATATATGAATAGTATTCTTATTCAACGGCAGAATATGGTTTTGCCTTTGATGTATTATATACAAATACGTTCAGCGAACAGTTAGTGTAACAGGAATATCTGAATACACAGAACTCCTGGTTGTTCCTTTGTATTGAGATACTCTTGTGCTAGATATTTCATAATGATCTATTATTTATCTAACGCTTTACTGGGATACAGTATAAACCCTATTTCATAGATCTTCTTTTTCATTGTCAACCGATGGATGGACATAGGTCCCTTCATGGGATCTACATACCATATGATCTTCAGCCACTTATAGTCAGCACTGCGATCACTGGCATGCCAAGCGTAGTGATTACTGGCAAATCCTTTGGCCAGATACAATTTCATAGAGCCTCTGTGGCTTATCTTGACCCAACATATTATCTCTTTTACGGTTTGATTTTTACTCTAAATGATAAAGAATTTACGTCAATAAAATCTTCACTCGTTCAGAAATAACCACAACACTACTTGAGCGTCAAAAATATTTTACTCTATGACTTTTACGAGAATCACATTTGCAAATGTTGCAATAATATTTATTTATGCAAAAGCAACCCTGTTAACAAAGCAAAGTATTTTCAAGCAAATACTTATATTTCTAAATTTTTTCCTTTGTTGTCTCACCATTAAAACCTGCCTTTAAAATATAAATATTTGATGTATAACGTTGTAAACAAGATTAAATATTTTCGATTAAAAACAACAATCTATTCGTATTTACCAATTTTTGGTTTGGATCATTTTTGAACTTCGCAAGGATAATGCTATTTGTTGGCTCCCCGAGTAGCTCAAACATAACTATAACCATATCAACACCTAATTGACATTAATGACTACTATTGATTAGTGTAGTATTGTAGATATAATCAGCTTAATGTCTTCCTATAATTATAAACATCAATTTTAATATAGATTTCTTGATCTAATATAATAGTCATGCCGTGTGGTATCCGGCTGAATAGAATAGTACCACCCTCTTTTCTTACCGAGGTGTCGTAAAAGGCGACTAAGGTAAGTCGACCCGCCGTGTGGTATCCGGCTGAGTAGAATAGACCAACCTCATTTCTAACCGAGGTGTCGTAAAAGGCGACTAAGGTAAGTTGACCCACCGTGTGGTATCCGGTTCAGTAAAATAGACCACCCTCTTTCTTACCGAGTCGTAAAATGCGACTGGGGTAGGTTGACGTCAGGCAGGCGGCCGGTCGTAAAATACATGGCCGAATCATGTGACAACATGTTTGTAACATGTTGTCCCGACCCTGCTCATAGTGGGATGAGGGCAGGAAGATGATGATGATCTAATATAATAGTCATCATCTTTCTGCCCTTACCCCACTCTAAGTGGGGTCGGCACAACTTGTTATAAACATGCTGTCATATGATTTGGCTGCGTTTTTACGACCGGCTGTCTGCCTGACGACAATTTACTTCAGTCGTATTTTACAACACCTTGGTAAGAAAGAGGGTGGTCTATTCTACTAAACCGGATACCACACGGTGGGTCAACTTATCTTAATCGCCTTTTACGACACCTCGGTAAGAAATGAGGGTGAACCTATTTTATTCGGTCGGATACCATACGGCGTTGATATAATAGTGTAAGTAATATTTTGCCCCCTTAAGATTATGTACCACACCGTACATTATTGAATTTATTTCCCTTTGATTTTATCTATCTCTTTATATCTCCTCTTTATTTAGAATGTGTCCGGACTACATAGATGCTGCTCCCGATCTCCATTCTTTTCCCTAAAATGTAATTCCTTTACTTTTCCCGAATTCCAATCAATCTTTTTCTCGATAACGTCCCTTATTTTTTTGTCTTAATCTCACTATTTTTTTAAACCCATGCTAATGACTTGCATATTAATTTTTTTTGTACATATAAAATCTTACAATAATTTCCATCCATATTTATTATTTAGATCGGCGCTCATCACACCTCTACTGCTGTTTCCTATATGAAAATAGGTCCTATTGAGAAAAGAGCTACTCAGAAAATTGGTGGTCGTTTTCTTCAAAATATAATTTTTATAACTAGTTATATTTTGTCATTACTATCTTGTACAAGGTCAAAAAGTAGCTATATCCACAGATTCTTATCATTTATGCAATCCTCAATAGTATAGAATATCTCGAGGTAGACTTAAACTATCTTATTCAGCCTCTTGTAAAGCAATAGGTAAAATATAATATGACACCAAATAAACAATCAATATATAGCACTAGCAGTAAATGCATAAGTAGTGATGACGGGATAAATTTTAAAAGAAATACAGGTACTTAAACGATGAGATTGTTATAAGGCCTATAAATTTTGAACTGTAATTGAGAGTAATTAATTCAATTGCAAAACAAAATGAATGAACATAAATATTAACTTCGTACCTTAAAACATGTAAATGTATGATATGTAGGGAGAAATCAAAAATCCTTTTATATTTAAATCATAATAACAAATGATGCCAATAACCGCTGTAAAAATGAAAAGTCATGAAAAGCCCTTCAAATCAAACGGTTCATTACCTTCAATGAATTTTAATGCGTCTATAACGCAGAGAACTTAATATTGCTTTTACCTTTGAGTCTTATTTCAATGACCTAATTTTACTAAGGTTGAAAATCTGAAGTGCTTTTATTATAAACTTTTATTATTTTATTAGGTACGCTTTTATTCCTTGGTAAATAATATAACTTTTCGTTCGTATTTATTTGTCCATATATATAGGTAGCTCTATAGCTTTGTCTGTGTGATTAGCTTCGCAATCTTGCATTTAGGCTTGCATTTGTTTATGTATCAAATCATAACTATTGATACAGCAGTTCAGCCGTGAAAACACA
The DNA here is from genome assembly GCA_947086495.1 of Morpho achilles. NCBI lineage: Eukaryota > Metazoa > Arthropoda > Insecta > Lepidoptera > Nymphalidae > Morpho > Morpho achilles. The sequence continues at coordinate 15,534,716 of CAMTZB010000003.1, read as the reverse complement.
AAAAACCTACACACAGAATTTCGCAATAATAATATCTGTATGGATGTATTTCCGTCTTAAATAATTGATTATAATCTATTACTACGCTGTGATGGCCCAGCGGTGCGACCGTGTGAATCTCTAGAGACGATCACGGGTTCGAACCCGGGTAGACACCAATGAGTTTTTCAATTAAAACTTATGTGTCTAATTGATAATTGCAATTTCTCACACGCTTTTCGGTGAGGGAAAACATCGTGAGGAAACCTGCATATCTCTAGAGAATTCTGGAGGTATGTGTAACCTACCAATCCGCATTGGAGCAGCGTGGTAGGTCTTAGCTCCAATCCTTCTCTCCCAAAAACGGAGACAAGAGGCCTATTCTCAGCAGTGGGATAGTAACAGGCCGTTACTTACTTACTTTATTACTACGCTATTTTTTTTAAAAGTAATAATGAAATTATTTTGCACGATAAAATAAATAGATAATATATATACAAAGCTAGATGTAGAGTGGACTATCCGTTGTCATACCTGATATATAAAGGTTTGCTAAAAACCACATGCAATTATGTCTGAGATTTTGTCGTGGAGTCTATCTCCAGATGATGCTTTGGTAGCGGGGCCAAACGATTGTTGAGTTTGTGATAGTGAAGGTGTATTCAAATTCAAAATATTCTTTATTCAAATAAATTTATAAACAAGTGCTTTTGAATCGTCAACTCTACTGCTGGTTCGGAAAGCTGTTCCTACCGAGGAGAGCCAGCAAGAAACTCGGCGGTAGCTCTTTTAATATAATTCATATTACTATTGTAGTGGTGGTAGTGAAGGTTTGTTGTGCATGTATTTTTTGCATGTATCAGGTATTAAAAAGTCCACTCTACATATAGCATATAATATTTGTTTTTTGGATTTTCGCAAAGTAACGCGTAATCCTAAAAATTACCTGGTTTTTATGCAAAAAAAATTCAGCATGGCATACACGGCCATTTGTAAGTTAAAGTAGTAAATTGAAGTTTATATATTTTTAAATTTTTTTGGTATATTATTGCGTATTTATTACTAGTTATGGGCATTCAAATGTTCACCAACGGATGTGGTCGTTTATAACGCAAAATATTCGATGCAATAGTACTTAAAATCGTACGTAAAACTGGCCTGGATAAATCTAACCTCGTTAACCAAAGTATTGATTAAACGTAAATAGGCATACTGTAGAATGACTATCACTGAGGGCATTCAATCGTCTGTTTTAACAACAATTGAGTCACTTGTATATATAAAATGTTTTTATTAACAAAAACTTTAAAAATTTGTCTTGAATTTATCGAGTTTACATGTACCATATAATTAATTATTTTCACTTTACCCTATGTTTATTTGCATTTTTGGGTAATCTTGTTTTTCATTATCTTCCTGCTCTTATCTCACTCTAAGTGGAGTCCGCAAAACATGTTGTCACGTGGTTTACGACCGGCTGCCTGCCTGACATCAACTTACCTCAGTCGTATTTTACGACACCTCGGTAAAAAGTGAGGTTGGTCTGTTCTACTCAGCCGGATACCACACGGCGGGTCGACTTACCTTCGACCCCTTCGACGACTTCTACAATCAATTTTATATTGGGCATTAGAGTTGACAATTCAAAAGCACTCGTTTGCAAGTTTATTTGAATAAAGAACATTTTCAATTTAAATACAAGCATCTGTAAAAAATCTTGTGCGCACGTTGGGTGAAATTTTGGTGAACAGACTGGTTTGATTTGTTTTTAAAATGATTTTGTTAGAGAACTCAACGGCGTTATCATGAACTCATTCGTACAGTTTCAGTGATCATTATTTGATCGAAGATTTTATTTATTAAAAAAAATATTATTTCAATGCCAAAGAGTTGTAGTTGCAAGGATTTTTAAATATTTACATTACAATAAATATTAATAAGAGTCTTAGTGTAACTTTTAAGTGTTCTGAAAAAAAAGTATAATTTGAGTTTCTTTTGTTCCAGAATGAAACAGAACAGGACTTTCTTACATCTCCGAGGAAGCTAGCAAATTGGAGTCAATAATGACCATAAATTTAAGTGTGACGATACATAACATAGTTTCCCAAATGTGACGTTCACTAAATTCAGTGCCAAAACAATGTTTTGCTGTAAAGAACTGAAATTACTCTATGCCACTGTCGTTCTGTTGCTTGAAGCTGAATTGTTAGTGAACACAGGTGCTATGGAGTCAAAGAGGTCTTCCATTATGGTCACGCAAAACGCCGATGACCTTAAGTCCTTGGAATTGTGTACGACAAAAAATCAACAAAGATTGGGCAGCGTTTTTGGGAATTTTACTCGGCATCATAAAAAAGGTGAGAAAATTGACGGAATTTTTGTACATTGTAAATTACTCATAGCCAAAGTTTCTAAAATATTGAATTTAAGCAATTTTGGAATATTTCAAAGCATTCCGGAAGGTCACAATTTTAAGATATCCAAGACACTTTATTCTAAAAACTATTATAACAAAGTAATATTGTTACTTCATTTTAAAGTTATGGTTGTATATGTATTTGGTGATTCCCGTTTTTAATAATGTTCTAATATGTTAATTACTCATAAAATCCTAGGATTTATCTTTATCTAGTAAGTAATATATTTCTAGAAATATATTACTTACTACTTACTATTAACATATTTCTAGAAATATATTACTTACTAGATTTGCCAGAGTAGTTTAAAACTTAAAAGTAGTAATTTTGAGTTAACCATAAGAGATAGAGACATGCTATCGCGGACTTTTTTGTTGTATTTTAGAAGATCTACTATTCTCTAGTACATAACTTTAGTGTATCTCGGTTGGTTTACGCGGTGCACGTGACTAAAGCTCCCAGCAAGCGAGTTCATTACAACGCACGACCACTTCAACACAATTTACATAAAATCGCAATGTACTATTAACTTAAACCTTTCGGAGAAATTGTACTAAATTTGAGTAAAAACCGTAAAAAAATCCGTTCAGTAGATTTAGAGAAAATCGATCAAATACAGACTTTTGGGGACTTTGTTTTATAATAAGTATAGATTTAATATAAACAACATGTAGATATGTTATGTACGCTAAATATTACTATACGAAAGATATTTAGTTTTCTTTTAGCGCATAGTAAATAATTTGTTTTATAGGTCACAGAAGAAGAACCACAACCACCACATCATCAACACAAACAACTGTTATATATACAACAATTGAAAATAAAGAAGATTCTACAGAATCTTATACGACGAGTGCCTCAAATGCTAGCACAACCTCATACCCTAAATTACCCAAACCACTTCGTCTGTCATCCTCTATACTAGATAATGATTTTAATGATAATGTATATAATATTAAAAGTGTAATTGAAGCAACTAGAGAAGTAAGTCATGAAAGACATCACAATAAACATCATGATCGATTACAAGATAAAGAGATTAATACAGAATTAGATGAAGTATCATTATCTAAGTCTTTAATTAAAGTTAAGAAAATGTACAGAGATTCTACTGCATCAGCGGTTAATAAATTAAGTGGAAAAATTAAAAATGGTATATTTTTGACTGAAAATTGTACTACTGTAATAGCTCAAATAGGAACAACTGCAGTATTGCACTGCGAAGTTAGTGATATAACAGAAAATACGGTAAGCTATATGTTTTTAACTATTATTTTATATCTTGCGTATAATTTTGCGCTTAAATTTTAAATAATAATTTAAACGTTATTCTTATCTTATGTAATTTTTTAAAATTTGTTAACATAATCATTTTAATTTTCATATTTTTTGCATTTGTATTTGTCCATAATGCTTCATGATAACAAATTCCGCCGTGTTGTATCCGGCTGCGTAGAATAGACAACCCTCACTTCTTACCGAGGTGTCGTAAAAGGCGACTAAGATAAAATGACCTGCCATATGGTATCCGGCTGAGTAGAATAGACCATCCTCATTTCTTACCGAGGAGTCGCAAAAGACAACTAAGATAAATTGACGCCAGGCAGGCGGCCGGCTTTAAAATACCCAAAACAGAAAACCATGTTTAAAACTTATTGTGCCAATCCCACTTAAAGTGGAATAGGGCAGAAGAATGAGCTTTATAAACACATTATAATAAATTCTGTTGATTTCTTTAGTATTTAAATAAACCTATATTAAATATAATGTGTTACTAAAAGGGTTTTATACTGTTCCTAAAATTTTGTGATTTGAATCTTCACTAACTTTGTTATTATCAAATTTCATCACAAACTTTTCGTACGTGTCTTAACTTGTTTAACAAGTTTGAGTTATATTATTACAAGATAAAATACATTAAAATCAAGAAGAAATTCTAAACCCTTAATGACTTTATTTTTAGAACTTTCCTTCGCGCCTAGTTAAATTTAGTCACGAGGTAATGAAAATTTTATAAGTTTTCTGATGGTTTTTCATATTCAGTCGTCATTCTCCTCCTCTTATGCCACTCTAAGTGCGGCCAGCACAACATGTTGTTACATGTTTTGGCTAGTTATTTTACGATCGGCCGTCTGCTTGACATCAACTTACCTTAGTCGCCCTTTACGACACTTTTGTAAGAAATGAGGGTGGTCTGTTCTACTCAGCCGAATACCACACGGCGGTTTTTTATATTCAGATAATAAATTATTTTTTTTTTAATTAAAAGATAATGGATTTTATACACTGGTATTATTATTCAAAAATTTTTTTCTTCTTTTTTACCGATTGACATTCACGTCTGGATATGGGTCCTTTTCCTGTGTTACGACACCTCCGTCAGAGGGTGGGCTATTCTATTCAGACGGATACCACACGGCAGCTATTGAAGCTTAGTTAACAAATCCAAAAAAATATAGTAAAAGCAATTTGTTAAACTAACAGTGAACACAAATAACAAATCGTAATTTAAGGGTAACAATTTGCAAAACTAAATGAAGTAATTATTTTTTAGGTGACGTGGATCCGAAGGAAAGATTACTCGCTGTTATCAGTTGGCCTTGTCACTTATAGTGCCGACAGCAGATTTTTTTCGGCGCACGGAAGACATGTCAAGGTGAGGTAGTTTATTATAAAATAATACGTTTCCCTTTTTATTTTCTCTGTCTTATAATCAATTTTCTTATTTGTATCGTCATTTTAGTAGCTTTCATCAAATATTTCATCATTCTCCTACCCTTATCCCAATTTAAGTGGGGTCAGCAAAACATGTTGTCACATGATTTGGCTTCGTATTGTACGACCGGCCGCCTGCCTGACATCAACTTACCTTAGTCGTATTTTACGACACCTCGGTAAGTAACAGGGTGGTCTATTTTACGCAACCGGATACCACGAGGTGGGTCAACTTACTTACCTTAGTCGCCTTTTACGACACCTTGGTAAGAAATGAGGGTGATCTATTCTACTCTGCCGGATACCATACGGCAGGTCGACTTACCTAAGTCGCCTTTACGACACCTCGGTAAGAAATGAGGGAGGTACTATTTTATTCAGCCGGATACCACACGGCGGGTTCACGACTGGATATACGTCTCTTTATTTCTATGTTAACAAGAGATAGTATGAATTATTTCTTCATATCTCGTGTCGCTTAATTCCAGAGCCTTCTGTGACAATTTATAGGTAATCTGCACATCTACTAGAGTCTCTCACAACGCTACTTCTTGTGGTTCATCTCTATAAATCATTTATGTATATTATTTAATTAATGACATAATAGTTTCCAAATAAAACGGCTGTGATGTACCGAGGAACTTTATATGGATTTCGGTTTTGCCATTTAACAACAAAACCCTAAACTTATGTATATTCGTATAATAAGCAATATTACTGAAACGATCGCGTGTTGGTTTGTAATTCCACGCTCTAATTCGACGCTAAGTATACTATGTCAGTGTTAATAAATCATTATGTCAATCAAAGCTAAATTTACAGTGCTTTAGTCCTATTACCATATATTATACTTATATAACATCAAATATATACATAACATGTTTTAGTTACCTATAATATATACTTTAATATCTTCCCTAACTTATTGCTGTGTGGTATCCGGCTAAGTAGAATAGACCACCCTCATTTCTTGTCGAGGTATCGTAAAAGACAACTGAGGTAAGTTGATGTCAAACAGGCAGCCGGTCGTAAAATGTCTATCCAAAACATGTAACAACATATTTAAAACATGTTGTGCCGACCTCATTTAGTATGGTATAAGGGCAGGAAAATTATGAAGAACAATATAGAAGTTAGGATCACTTACTCTACCCCGCCGTGTGGTATCCGGCTGAATAGAATAGTACCACCCTCGTTTCTTACCGAGGTGTCGTAAAAGGCGACTAAGGTAAGTCGACCCGCCGTGTGGTATCCGGCTGAGTAGAATAGACCAATCTCATTTCTTACCGAGGTGTCGTAAAAGGCGACTAAGGTAAGTTGACCCACCGTGTGGTATCCGGTTTAGTAAAATAGACCACCCTCTTTCTTACCAAGGTGTCGTAAAATACGACTGAGGTAATATATTTTGTTTTAAGGACTGGGCGTTACATATACGATTCGCTACGTCAGCTGACGCCGGCTACTATGAGTGTCAAGTTCCCACCCATCCACCTACAAGCATATTTTTTAAACTCGTTCTTGTGGGTGAGTATTTAATTTAAAACTGCACGTTTCTTTACAACCATTTAAAAGTATGTGACACTTTTTAGTCGCACTCAAAATGATACATACTTAAAAGAAGAACCCAAAGCATTTCACTGATTTCTTAATGATTTTACTCAGTTTATTACTTGCAAGTGATGCTATGCTGATGGTTTATAGTATGCAGGTATCTAGATATACAAATCTATAAGTATTATAAAACAAAGTCCTCAAAAGACCTCTGTCCTGTCCTATCTGTATGTGATCGATTTTCACAAAATCTACTGAACGGATTTTTGTACGGTTTGTACTAAAAGATAGTGCATTGCAGAGTAAGGTTTGCGTTCGGCTTTACAGATTTTGATAGGACTTGAATGGAAGCCTAAATCACCACTAACAGGAGATCGAAATTTTAAAGATCGAGGCTACATTTTATCATAGAAATCCTACGGGGTCGGGATTTAAGAGGGAAAACTTTGCGACACATTTTATCCACGCAAGCAAAGCGGCAGGCACAGATAGTTAATTATATTCTAACTGCTTTCGTTGGAAATTCGATTCATGATTTAAATCCCTAATAGCTCGAGTCCGTAGCAATTATTCCCTTGTGCAGAATAATTTATATTCACATATAGTTTAAGATAAGGTACCACAACGTTAGAGTTATTTAGTGTTTTTTAATATGGTTCAAATGATACCTTTTACGGAACAATTTATCTATTACTAGCTTTTATCCGCAACTTTGTACGCGTAGACAGATTTGACTTTGACATATTGTGAATAAAAAACTTTGATAGGTTGATAATAAATGGCGCTTTTTAATGTCATCCTATTTCTGTAGAGTTAACAGGATTTCTATAGCCTATATGTTATTCCGGTGTATAAGGAATAATTGTGTCAAATTTCATCGATATTTGTTCGGTGGATTCGCCGTGAAAGAGTAATAAATATACATCCATACTCACAAACTTTCGCATTTATAATATTAATAGGATTGTCACCTCTAATTTAAGATAGGGCTACAGCCTTAAAGCTTACGGTTTGATTTATTTGTTTTTGAATAGCGGCATACGCGGAGATAATGGGAGAATCAGAGAAGATCATACATGAAGGCTCGATGTTGAAACTGGTGTGTATGGTCAAGAGGTCCACAGAGCCGCCGTCATACGTTTTCTGGTACTTTGAAAACCGAATGATCAACTACGATTTGAGTAAGTATCTACTGTTATTATCATCCTCCTGCCCTTATCCCACTCTAAGTAGAGTCACATGATTTGGCTACGTATTTTACGAGCGTCCGCCTGCCCGACGTCAACTTACCTTAGTCGTATTTTAAGACACCTCAATAAGAAAGAAAAATCTATTTTACTCAACCGGATACCACACGGTGATTCAACTTATCTTAGTCGCCTTTTGCGACACCTTGGTGAGAAATGAGCTCGATCTATTCAACTCAGCTGGATACCACACGGCGGGAAGTATCTTCTGTTATTATGTTCTATAAAAGTAACAGCCTGTTACTATCCCACTGCTGGCCATAGGTCTCCTCTCTCTTTTTAGAGAGAAGAGTTTGAGCTTAGACTCATCACGCTGCTAGAATGTGGATTGTGGGTTACACACATCTTAAGATTTTTTCTATAAATATGCAGCTACAAATATTATGCACGTAAGCTGGTATTAAAAACTCATAGGTGTCTGGTCGCAGTTCGAACCTGAGACTTTGGAGTTAGCGTTAGTTAGGATTACCCGATAAAGATCACTATACCTAGACCATCTCATTTTTTATTTGTATTTGTATAATTTAATAATCTTTGATTTATAAAATGTATTGGTAATATTGAATATTTAAATATTTATAATATCATTTAAACTTTGCTTTTTTCATTTAAAATATAATGTAAACATCGATAATCTTGTTCTTGATTACAAAAAAACGCATTGGAAATTTCCGATAAAAAGCTGCATCCAATACACTTGTTAATGCAATTTGTATGATGATGTATGCACCATGAATAAATCATGGCCTCGCCTCATAAAACATCCATATTTGAGGAAAATAATAAAAGTGTGTTCTTTAACGAAGATGTGGTGACCTGATTGCAATGGCGAATCTCTAATGCGCAGCTTTTTTATATACATACACACCCAAACACACACTCACACACACACACGCACACACCCACACGCACACGCACACACACACACACACACTCATCACATACTCATCACATACCCACTAATAAATAAGTTAAATTGTTAAATAAATACTGTATAGACAATATGATGGAAGAGCGGAGTCTTTTGGCAAAAGGATATTTATGCTTAAAAGCTTACTTCAACAATAATTGTAACTCTGTTGATGGAGTATTTTTTTCTACATTTTATTATTAATTTACATTATACAAAAATTTATCAAAATAGAAGTAAGTACATAGAGGCCGGCGTGTGGTAACCACCCTCATTTCTTACCGAGGTATCGTAATAGGCAACTAAAGTGAATTGACCCGTTGTGTGGATTCGTCTGAGTAGAATAGACCACCCTCATTTCTAACCTAGGTGTCGCAAAATGCGACTAAGCTACATTGACAGGCAGGCGGCCGGTCGTAAAATAACTAGCCAAACATGTTGTGCCGACTCCACTTAGAGTAGGATAAGGGCACGAGAATGATGTGAAGTAAGTAGTCAGAATGAGATTTTTTGAAATCATAACCTTGCTTCAATCTCTTTTGAAAGACAGACAACTTATAACCTATAATATGTAGAAGAATCTTAAGTTATTTAGGAATAAATAAAAAAATATTATAATATTAATCTTGTATCTTGGTATAACATATCTAACAATCACTGGTAAACCTTAATAAATAATAAATAAATAAATAAATAATAATCGAAGAAAATCTAAAGATTGGGCACAAAGTTCTGATATCGTAATGAAATCTAATAATAAAGAACGTCTGAGTGGTTTTGAAGATACCCAATATCTTGAGTTGTATTGATGACTTTATCGCACCGGTGTACTAACAAATATCATTTCACAGTGAAAATAATGTAATCCGTTGAAGTAGAAAATATAATAAAATTAATTAATGGATTTTTTATGGTTTACTGAGTCTTAATTATACGGATTAATACTTCTACTACTACTATACTACTGCTGCAAATTATGTGTAAAAGGATCATAGTTCGAGGTCAAGTAATAACTAGACAAATCATCAACGAGATTTTCATTAATTAGATCTGGAACATAAGAATACTTTATAAATATATGATAATGATTAACAATAGTCCAATTATACATAATATCTGGGTGACCGATCCTTGCTCGGTAATTTTTTTCAAAAAAAAAATTTTAAAAAAAGAAAAAATAATTATTTAGTTGGGGATCGATCCTATTCCCCGAATAAGCTACGCTAACTTGACAGTTAATCGCGAAAATTCAATTCAATATAAATGTTGGTGTTTTTAATGCCCAAAAACAGGGATCGTTGTAGCCGTTGCCGAAATTGCAATCGTTAGCGGCTCCGGCGTGGAAAGATTAAAACCTTAATATAGTATTTTGAAAACCATAAAAATGAATAAAGTGGTATAACCTTAAAAGCTAAGGCATATGCGGTCGCGGACTTTTATTTTGAACTTTAAGAGGGATTTTTTTTGTAATACATGACTTTTGAATAACTTTCACCGGTTATTTAACACACGCAAGGAAAGCTTTCAATTTTGATATATTTTTAAATATTAAAGATTGATATTCTATTGATAATTTCATTATGAATATTATCTTTATAATAAATTGTAAATTAATTTTCAAATCATTTGCGGTGATCACAACATGTGAGAACAAAATACAATATTTAAAGCTTCAACGTATAGTATGTCCAATTAAAAGCCGCAAAACGTGATTTAAATTAATCAACTGTAATTTTCGTTAAAACAGATACGTACAAAATGAAACCAGCGGTAAGCATGTCAAAATCAGTTTTTAATTCTTTATGAACTTAATAACGTAAAACCGGTCAAATCGCAATATAGAAATAATTATACCGTAAATTCTACTATACTCAAGTACTAAATATGTATACCTAATTTAAATGAGTTAATTTTGTATATATATATATATATATATATATATATATATATATATATATATATATATATATATATATATATATATATATATTCAGAATCTCGGAAACGGCTCCAACGATTATCCTGAATTTTAACAAAAAAAATGTCGTTTTATCCCTGTTTTCAGACTCTAATTTTTTTTGAAATTTACGTTGAATACAATCACAATTTTCGCTGTCAAACGTAAAGTTGTTTTTTATTTAAACGTAAAGTTATTTAGTTCATTTGGGGAACGGGTGGTCTAGAGAGGTGTAAAATACTAGGATCGAGCCCCACCTGCCTGCATTTTTGAATTTTTCTTTTGAATTTTTTTTTTCTTTTTAAATCATTTTAAAAATTACCGAGCAAGTCTCGGTCACTCAGGTTCTATTGTAATAAAAATAACTAACTTAAATAATTATTTTTGAACTGAATATGTTCCCATATTTATGTAACATAATATCGTGCGGCCGATCCCTTAAAAAAAGCTATGTTCATTATCGTAAAGAATCTTGAGAGAATTAATATACCTATGTGTAATCAATCAACCACTTCAAGCGAACAGCGTTTATGGCTCAAAGCTGTCTTGTCTCAAAAAAAAAGACAGGAGACCTTTTCCCAGCAGTGGGATAGTAACAGGTCTATAAAAACGGGTTATAACTTACTGGTAGTGACACTGAATCCCGTGTGCATTAAACCAATTGCACAGATGTTGTGGGAAAATGAACACGTTACAATTAGAATATGTGATTGTTAACAATGTTATAATTTATCATTAAGTGTATAAGACGCTCTAGGAATCGAACCTGTTATGAATATGAAACTCACACCGTACACTTTTATATGTATTTTACATTGTTTTTAATAATCTCTTTTTCTCTCTCTATTTAGAATCTAGCCATGCTGCTATAACTTTATTCACCCACCCAACTATTTTTCACCAAAATTGACATTTTCTTATTCGTCTAAATTCTAATTACCTCCCGTTTTTGCGATATCGTTCCTTATATTTTTTTCTTACTATATTTGAAACCTAAGTTTAAAAAAAAATCAAAATTCCAATAAAAAATTAAAATATATAACATTTGACTTATAATTTGTTAAATCAAACATTACAAGTGGTTTTTTTCTTCTAAGTACATTTTTTATGAATATGCCAATTTCTTGTTCTATTTTTGAAACATGTTTATTCTCTTCTGTACTTAATGTAATTTAATTGATAATTTGTAAAAATAGAGATATATGAGATCATTGTAAAATTCATTAGAAATAAGCTGTACAGAGTTAATTAATCACATACTGGCGGAGGTATTACATAGTGGAAGCCACCAACCAGCCTGTTATGAGTTTACCGCTGAGGTCTAATTTTAATTAATACATTTCAACAACAGCGATTCGCCTACGAATAAAACCTTATTTCTTTAAATAGATGGAGTAAGTGTCCACAATGGTCGACAAACTAGTGAGCTTATCATTGGAAAAGCCGAGCCTCGACATGCTGGTAACTATACCTGTGTGCCAGCCAATGCCAAAGCAACCTCTGTCACCGTTCACGTGGTGCAAAGTAAGTATTTTTATAACATTTTATGGACGCAACTGTGTTTGCACGGCAATCAGTGTGTCACACAGTTTTTCTTCTCTAAATCTCAATCGCGCGGGAATTCTAGAACAAACAGTAGCCTTTATGTTGCTCAACAACCTTCTCTTCTTTTCAATGAAAGTCCTATAATCAAAGAATGTACTATTAACCCAAACCTTCCGGAAGAAATGCACTATCTTTTAGTAAAAATCGTATAAAAATCGTTTAGGAAATTTTGAGAGAATCGCATTTTGGGCATTTTGATTGTTGAATATATTATTACTGTAGGTAATAAGTCATCATTCATTAATAAAACAAAAAGAACTCCATCACACAAAGTAACTGAGGATTCCAAAAATAATTTAAAAAATTTGAGACACGATACATATGATGTAGATGAAAATTTTTATAAAGAACATCTAAACATTTTTCTTGATTTTCTTTTTTTTATTTAAAAAAAAATTCATCTATTTTCTCAAAATCTACTTAACGGATTTTTGTTTGACGATCAGCCGCTGTATGATATAAAAGTAATAAAAAAATAATAAAGTAATTTTTTATGGATCGTGTTTAAGTCCAATTAATAATCCTCCGGTTAATACTTTTATTAGGACTATTAAATAAAAAAAATTAACATTAACACCAGCCCAGTACTAAAATCGACATTTTCATAGATAATATATGAAATAGTTATAGCTATCTTATCGCCATACATTATTCATGGCTAGCAGTTTGCCCGCTTCACTGGACGTTATACGGGTTTTTATAGCTTTATAAAAGGTGGCTTATGGTATGGTCCATGATATGATGTTCTATTAAATTGCACTTAGATCTATTCAAATGAGTTTTCACGTTATATCAATGTTAAAACCTTCGCCGTGTGGTATCCGGCAAAATAGAACGGTTTAAATTAAGTGTAAGAGATATGCTTATACGTAAAGCATATTCAAAATTGAAGATTAATTGGACGATAAATTTGCCTGGATTTGAAAAACCTTTCATTATTTACCAGCTTCATACGAGAAATGAAGCGATTAAGTCAAATCCTTTTAACGTTTTACTGAAATCATTTGATCAAAAACACACAAAAAAATTATTTGAACTTTTAATGTTTTATCTATTCATAAGCATGAAGCTTTAACCAGCGACATTTTTTCTCATTATTTTTAATTAAGGGGTCTTTTCTTTGTTCAAAATATTGTTACTCTGTTTTCTCCAGTACTTGTTCTAATCAAACTTTTTTAATATGAACCGAGAATCTTCTATGTGTTTAAATTTAAGTTTAGTGATATAATATTTTTCAATTCTGTAGCTCCCAAGAAACAAAGTAATCTTTAAACATCTATACTCTTTTAGGCTATCATTCATTTATTTTAAAACTCTAAAATCAGAGGTAAGTTATACTTAGGTTGCAATTAAAATCGATAAAAAAGGCATACACCCTGATATATAATTTATGATGGCCAAATGGTTAAACCGTGACCTTACCAAAGGTTTGCTTATTCAAACCTTGACCCTCGCAGTAGGTCTAAACTTCAGAGAGAAATGGCCTATACAGGGTGCATTTGGAAATTAAGAGACCGCTACATTCTTTTATATCGTGTCCGCAATTTATACTTCAATATGTGGCTCAACATCATGAGCTCCGAAATCAGAGCCATGCTTAAAACTGGAAAAACTACATGGGAAGTTGACTGATAATTCGGAGTAGCGTGGACGAGATGAAGAGGTATCCAATAAATGCTCTCTCTCTCTGTCTCTGACTGTATTTTAACCAATTGACATATATCTCTTCAAGAGATACGACTTTCTGCTTGGATACAACGGCTGCTTGGTTTTGTGACGTCACCCGCCAACTTATTAGAGAAGAACCAAAAATACGTTTGGTTGCGTATTTACTACTCCAACAGCTTTATCGGTCGATCGATTCTTTTGCAACTACCTCACTGACTATCCAACGATAATCCTATGATTATTTCACTTGGAATCTTCTTTAGATTTCTTTCACTTGTAATTTGTTTACACCTAAATGATTTGCTTTCTAACCATTTGAGAGACTTTGAGTTTTATGATTCGAAATCCATAGGTTATCACTTGCAAAAAGCACAGTGCGAGAATTTAGTTTCTCATTCACTCAAGAATTTAAAAATATCATCACTATTAAATTCAAATTCAAAATAATTCTTTACTCAATGAAACTATAAACAAGTACTTTAAAATCGTCAACTGTACTGCTGGTTCGGAAAATTTATACTACTGATGCAAATATTAGTCGTAATTAGATTTAAATCGAATTAATAAAGTGGGTTTCGTTAATCAGTGTGTTAATTTATAGATGAATTATTATACAATTATACGATCGATTGATTAGATATTATACAATTTGTAATATAGTTTTCATGATAATCTGACCTAATTCAGTTAGCATGTCCACTTTAAATGTATAATACATGTATTTAATTCCAGGTGAAACGCCAGCCGCAATGCAGCACGGGAATAATTCGTCAGCGAGAACACAAGTACACATAGAGCTGTTCTTGATACTAATATCTTTGTTTAGTTTATTCAAACTTTATGTACGCCAGTTTGGATAGCGATATCTTGTAAAATAATTGACACCGTACTTATTCAAATGTATATTTGAATGTTTTCCAGATGAAAATGTTTTGTTTTGTTTTGATAATCAGTATTCTTTGCTAAATACTAAATGTAGAGTGGACAATTAACAAAACAACAAAATCGCAAATCGCTTTGCGATTGTGGTGGAGGTTTGTGCATGTGTTTTTGCGAATCCTGCATGCATCAGATATGAAAACTTGTCCACTCTATATTTAGCATTATATATATTTTCTATTTTACTTAATCGCGGATTAATGCTTTGTAATAACCCCATTTTAGAATTTTGAATTTCTAATTTGATTTCTTCAAGTCTCTATCCTATGCATCCCCTTTCAAAGAAATATATGCTAAAGTGCTGTTCAATTTTTGTTTTAACACACACAAAATGTATATTTTATTTATTTATTTGCTAGGATTAATTGATATAATATTTTTTAATCTGGAAAACATCATAATAATCAGTATATTGCAGTTGAATATAAAAAAGTATACCAATTGAGTACAATAATATTTAATGTAAATAATTGTGAAATATATTCATGTAAGTGATATAAGATATAATATTTTAAAATTATCTGTAACGGTTATAAGAATAAAGAAGATTTTGAATTTAACGTGCCAAGTCTAGTTGCGTTTTATTTTTATCATTCATCAGTCTCCTACCTTTATTCCACTTTAAGAGCCGTCGGCACATTGTTTTTATGCGTCCATTTTTTCCTATCATTTATCAAATATACCGCTGCTCCTTTTATATGCATATCATACTTTACGCAATGCATCCATATCTTTTTCAAACTCCCTCTCATCACATATCTTTGAATATCTTTAATATTTAAATGAGTTATTCTTGTATATAAATAAATATATTTTCTGAATCAATCCATAATATGTCAATCTTTATTTTATTTGATTCTTATATAGTTATATCTTTAATATGTAAATGAGTTAATCTTGTATGTAAGTAGCGGCCTGTTACTATCCCACTGCTGGGCATAGGCCTCTTCTCTCCGTTATTGGAGAGAAGGATTGGAGCTAAGACCTACCACGCAGCTCCAATGCGGATTGGTAGGTTACACATATCTCCAGAAATCTCTGGAGAAATGCAGGTTTCCTCACGATGTTTTCCTTCACCGAAAAGCGTGTAATAAATTGCAATTATCAATTAGACACATAAGTTTTAATAGAAAAACTCATTGGTGTCTGCCCGGGTTTGAACCCATGATCGTCTCTAGAGATTCACACGGTCGCACCGCTAGGCCATCACAGCACAGCATCTTGTATGTATATTTATATAATCATCTGCCTGCCCTTATCCCACTCTAAGTGGAGTCGGCACAACATATTATAAACATGCTGTCACATGATTTGGCTGCGTTTTTACGACCGGCCGCCTGCCTGACGCCAACTTACCTCTGTCATATTTTACGACACCTCGGTAAGAAAGAGGGTGGTCTATTCTACTTAACCGGATACCACACGGTGAGTCAACTTACCTTAGTCGCCTTTTACGACATCTCGGTAAGAAATGAGGGTGGTCTATTCTACTCAGCCGGATACCACACGGCGGCTTGTATGTATATTTATATATTTTTCTGAATTTCGGAAACGGCTCCAATGATTTCCTGAAATTCAGCATGTAGGGGGGGGGGGGGGGTTTGGGGGAGAAACATCGACCTAGCTAGGTTTTATTAAAAAAAAAGTTTTTTCCCTGTTTGGACATTAAAAATTTGGTATAATGTAGAAACATTGTACCATATTTTTAAAGTAAAGGGTTTTTTTAGCTGTCAAACGTAATGTTGCGATAGATGATGGGCGGACTGAAAATGATCGAAATCCGGGTGCTACATGTCATCGGCGTTTTCTTTCTTTTTTTTTAATTTTTTATAAAAAAAATTTTTTACATCTTTTAAAAAATTACCGTACAAGGCTCGGTCACCCAGGTAATTTACAATTAACACTCGTTTTGTTATATGTTTTTCATACCTCCTCATATCATCATACCGTTTTAATCTTGCACTTCTTATCTCTTCTATAATGAGCCCAACTTTTAAAGTTTACCCGTATGTACTCAATTCTTTTTTATCTTGTTTTCTCACATCACACGCCTTAATATTCTCACCGAACCGTGCGCCTGACGGCAACTTAACTTAGTCGCCTTTCACGACACCCCGGTAAGAAATAAGAATTTTCTATTCGGCCGGATAACACACACTAGGTCAATTCACCTTAGTCAATATATAATCAGGTATATAATCTGTAATTATACATACTAACTAAACAAGTCTATTGAAAAAAGGTGTAAGCAGAACAGAGATCTGCAGAAAACACTGCATAACTTAAAAACCCTTACGAATTCATTGAGTTTGTAACAGTTAAAATAAAACATTCAAAATTGACGCGTAAAATCGTTGTAACAAATAGAAAAAAGAAATAGTTTTTCATGACGCCGATTTTTTTTAACCAATTATTCGCGTTTTGACCCTGTTTGATTTGAACGCGCGTGCTTTGGTTTAAAATGGCAGAGACGTGAATTGTGTGCAACTTTTATGATTTTTTTCTAGAATTACTAGCAGTTTTTACGGAAATATCAAGGGTATGTTAAATATTTTGTAACAATTTTTTTAATGTTAAAAAATTTGCCACTCAATTTAAAATTTTACCATCCGGATCAAACGATAGATGAATTAACCGTAGAAAGATGTTGCCAAATAAAACGTGTGCGAACAACATCTAACATACACCTGTGACGGTCTCTACCGGCACCACACCACACGGCAGATCAACTTACCTTAATCACCTGTTACGACAGATCGGTAAGACATGAGGGTTTTTTTCTAACAGAAAAAAACCCTCATGTCTTACCGAGGTACTTCATGGGTACCGCCGTCCGACGGGGGCAGACGACGGTTATGTCAGACTCGCACCGACTAAAACGACCTGTGTGCTCCACGCTGCTGGTGGCGGCGATAGGGTACCTATGAAGACATTAACCCATCAAGACATGAGGGTGGGACTATTCTACTCAGCCGGATACCAATTAGTGAAGGTAAGATATTTCTAATTCTATACTTCTGAATTCCGGAACTTTGGGTTGATTAGACGTAATTTATACTTTCAATTTGCTAATGCATGCTGATGCGCGTTTCTTATAAGCACGCATATTTTATTAGCTAGACAGGCATTTAGTTCAAACGTTTCTTAGTATAATTCAATTGATTAGTGTTCTACGATTATTTCAACTGTTTCTACGTAGAAGGCCATAAATTAATTAGGATCTTTAGCAGTAAAGATCGATAGCTTCGCAACAGGATTACTCATACCTTTGTAACTAACTTAATATAAATTAGTAAAGAGATTTTAGCTTGGTTAACTGGGAAGGTTTTAATGACAGAATGGTGGTTATGCATGATTCTTACATATAGTTCGCAGATTCAAAACGCGGTCGAGCATATATTTGTTTTCCATTAATAGTCATAACTTTAATTGAATATAATGGGCTTTACAGTGAACGAAAACATTGTGGAAATCAGCGTAGCACTGGATAATCCCCACGTCCAATCCAATAATCTTTTGCCCTTATCCTACTCTAAGTGGGGTCGGCACAACATGTTATAAACATGTCACATGATTTGGCTAGGTAGGTATTTTACGACCGGCCCCATGCCTGACGTCAGTTTACCTTAATCGTATGTTACGGCACCTCGGTAAGAAAGAGCGTAGTCTATTCTACTCAACTAGATATCACAAGGCGGGTCAACTTACCTTAATCGCCTTTTATGACTAATCGGTAAAAAATGAGGGTCGCCTATTCTACTCAACCGGATACCACAGAGCGTGTCAACTTACCCTAATTGCCTTTTAGGACACCTCGGTAAGACTTGAGGGAGGTCTATTCTATTCAGCCGGATAGCCGGACCACAAGCCATTAGTTATATTAGTTTTTTCCTCTCTTAGCAGAAAGGAGACCTATACAACATATGAAAATAAAAATAAATAAATTCGTTACAAACGAAGCAATATCAACAGTCCTTTCTAGAAACATCTGAAACAATAATTTTCTTTGTAAACCTTAGAAAACTCTTTTAGAGTTTTGTTTGACTTATTACGTATACTAATAATATTGGTTATTCCTTTGAATTATTGAAATAACAATAAACTTTGTTGAGTTTACTAAACATTTACAAAATGCTTAGTAATATAAATCATCTAAAGAACCGAAACCCTTTCTAAAAGGGCTGATCAAAAAAATATTTGAAATATAAAATTCATCACATAAAAAAGACACCATAAATATGCTGAAATTAAATTTGATTTTAGAAATACGGATTTTTTGCACGTATTGTGATAAAACACAAAAGTGAAAAGTTCATTAACAAATCTAGTATTAAACAAAATAAATAAAATAAATATATGGGACACTTACACGGTCGTCCGTCCCCAAAGAAGTAAATTAATACCTGTGTTATTATAGACATACAACTGGTGAATTTATACTTATATAATTTTTAAATACATACTTAAATTCAAATACACACCCAGGCTCAAAGACCAACAAATTCATTTATAGAATATGTTGGCCCTCGGTGGGAATCAAACCCGCGACCCGCGGAGCTGAAGGCAGGTTCACTACTAATTGCGCCAAAGGGGAAGTCAATTTTTTTTTAAAGGAATTTATTATCATATTTCCGCCGTATTCATCTTTATCACTCAGTCGCCGTCTATCTCTCTGTGTTCTTGATATGAATCGTAATTCTATATAGAATAACAATCGGCTATACCCAAATCGTGTTATTGCAGTTCCCGCCGCGTAAAGAGCTCATGAATAAGAGCCCCGTATGGGCTTGTAACTAGTCGGGCTCATCCGATAAAATAAAACGTGAGTGTAGCCGTTTTCTATACATTATTTATGAATACTATTTATTGTGAGTGGTAAATTCTTAGTGTTTAAATTCTAAAATTACATCAGTCTTTTCCAAAAATATCGTTGAATTAAAATACAATCAAAAGTATTGTTTTAACTTATTTATTCATCTAAGAAAGATTTTTTGTAACAAATTACAAGAAAGTCGGAGCGTAAACGGTAAGTCAATATAAGTTCACATCACTTTATGTAATCAAAGGAAAGAAAATTGTGAGTTTTGATTTCATTTTGTATATGTGGATATAAATTAAATGTAGATATCATAATATCTGTGAAACTGTATGGGTAAATGAAAAGATAAATCAGTAAGCATTATATCAAGCACCTTCCTTTATACCTATGAAATAAATGTGAATATTTCGGCGGCACTGTGCCTCAAACATTTTACTAATTGTTAACGTTTTTGTAAGAATGGCTTTCATCACCGGGCAGGATTGTCGAATGCAGAAGCATCGTTGAGGGTAAAATGCAATTAGAGCGCGGAAATTCTTTCCCGAAAAATGAAGACGGATGGCGGTATATGGAGATGTGTAGTTGAGAGTCGTTGGCATCTTTTAATCTCGCCATCAAGAGTGTAGTAATAAGCCGACCAATCAAGATCCGAAAAATGGGATCTGCGCTGGCGAAGATGTTGTGTGAAGGAGCATTTACTACCTTTTAACTAATTCACTAAGTGTCTACATTAAGGAGTACTAATTGCTTGGCTCACCTCAGGGAAGTTAAGTGTCAGACAATGGAAGTTAAAGCATCAACACAGCTTTCAAAGTGTATTTGATTGAATTAATCGATCTAAAATAGTACAAAATAGAACCAATGTTGGACGTCTATCAAGCATAATCGCAATGTTGAAAATTTTTTCATAGTTTCATTGGATTTTTTTATTCTTGTTCTACATTAAACCATCGAGCTCAAACCACCGATTTCGGACGTTTTGCATATTTAACGTATCTCTCAACCAATTTAGGTTGTGTGAATATGAAAAACATATTGGCCTTGTTTTATTATTAACATATTGAGTAACCAAAATAGTACTTCGTGAATGGTTTGAATATTGTTCGGAACAGTTTTTATATCAAATTTTAATTTGCTAATATTTTCACTTTGGTGCGTTGGTTTATCTAGTCTATCTTAATTTTGATTTTATTCATGATAAGTTCGTTTAGTTTCGTTATTAGTATCGTTATCATTATTAATATTTGCCTTCAGCTCCGCGGGTCGCGGGTTTGATTCCCGCTTTATAATTACACAATTTATGCCTAATGTTAGCTTTCTTAAGGGCTTCTTCAAGGAAGTCTATTTGTACACTATTTATAATTTTTTTCTCGTCTAGATCTTAATTTCTAGTCACACATTTAACTTTTCTACAAATTTTTAAAATTTTATTTCACTTGTTTAAGATAAATCCATCTTTGTTTTGAATTTGGTACAAATCAATGATTAAACGTATAAAACTAAATACAAAGCTATATTTGAAAAACGTAATACACAATAAATCTCGGATATAATAGTAATTTATATTACTTGTATCATTGTCCAAGTTTTCAAAATAATGATCATTTAAATTAATAATAATGTATATTTCATAATAATGTAATGTAATAATGGTAATTTGAAACAGTGAACACACCCACACTGAGCCGATAGGAGAAATTAAACTACAATCGCAAGAATACAAATCTCAACTTTATTTACGCCTCACGGCCCTACCTATATCTGAGACAAAGAATCTCCTTAGCGAGATGTCAATTTAATTTAACTGTGTACAGCGCCATCTATTGTTCAGTAGTATAGTGAACGAGATAATTAAACTGTACTGTCTATATAGCGTTTAACAAACAGTTATATAACCTATCCAGCGGCCTCCGCCCGCATGTTAATATTAAAACCGCAATATAGTATTTTGATAAAAATGGTTAAAGTGGGTTAACCTTAAAAGCTCGACATATGCTGTCGCAGACTTTTATTTAGAAGTTTTAGAGGGGAACAATCTTGTAATACATGATTCTTGAATATCTTTCACCGTTTACTTAATGCACGCAAGGAAAGCTTCAAATTATACCGTTTTCGTACTATTTTTTATTGCTGTTCTCCTATTCATCTTAGCGTGATGTTATATAGCCTAAGTCTTCCTCGATAAATGGACTATCTTACACTATAAATTTTTCAAATCGGTTTTGTAGTTCCTGAAGCACGTTCAAACAAACAAACTCTTCAGCTTTTTATCTCAGTATAGATTATTATAAAATAAATTATATTATTCCATAAATATTAATTTCATAGGGGCTGCCTTGCAGCAAACTTCCAACTAACGACCTTAATTTTAGAGGACACTTTAATCTATTTTAAAATTACTTACTTTTAAAATACGTTATAATTAAGATTATTTTTTTAATTAAGATTAGTGTGACATGGCGTCTTAGAAATAACACTAGTTTTATTTTGCTAAGTATTATGTACATGCTGTTGGCTTTACCTTAGAAAAGAAATAAACAAATAAATTACATACCTAATTTATATTTTTCTGCATTGTTTGTACGAACTTTATTTATGCCAAGTCTCATACTCAACAATGCGCGCAATGTTTTAAAAGGGGTCACAAAGTTTCAGCTTTACAAGTTAATATATATAAACGGCTAAGTTGAACCATCACGACCGCAAATCACCTTACTATATAGAATGGGTTTTCCCCGGCTTAGCACCTGTCATACCCTTATTCAGGTTAGCATGTTATAAAAGCGTATCATCACGTATTATTAACTGATCTTACTGACAGGTTAGGCTTTGAAAAAGCTTCGAAATATCCCATTGCGATTTTTTTATGTAATTGGAGAATAGAATAGTGTATGCTGTGTGGTATTCTGGCTGAATAGTATAGGCCACCCTAATTGCTTACCGAGATGACGTAAAAGGCGACTAAGGTAAGTCAACCCGCCGTCTGGTATCCGATTGAAAAGAATAGACCACCCTATTTCTTACCGAGGTGTCGCTAAAAACCGACTAAAGTAAGTTGATGTCATGCAAGCAGCCGGTCGTAAAATACGTATCCAACTCAAGTGACAGCATGTTTATAACATGTTGTGCCAACCGCACTTAGAGTGGGACCTTAGACCGCCTGCCTGACGACAACTCACTGTAGTCGCCTTTTACGACACCTAAGTAAGAAATGAGGGTGGTCTATTCTACTCAGCCGAATACCCCACGGCGGGTCAACTTACCTTATACGCCTTTTACGATGCGTCGGTAAGAAAGAGGATAGTCTATTCTATTCAGCCGGATACCACAAGGTGTTAAGCCAATTTGCAATCAATAAAAAAACGAATTCAGTGTCAATACAGATTTAAAATCTAACGTATGTGATGTGACAAGACTGTATAAAATACAAAATAACTATATATGTTAGGAGAGAAGAACATGCTGTACCGACCCCATAGAGTGGGATAAAGGCTCTCCATAGAGTGGGATAAAGGATAAAGAACTCAATTCTCGAACCCTTGTCTCGAGCTAGCTTTTCAGTGTGTGACAGCCCTAAAAATTAATTCGTCAAATATGAATTTAATTGAGTATTACTACCAAAATAATAATATTCACACAATATTAATAATGATTGATGGTTGCGATATGCAACATAAATGAACAGGGTTACGCCACGGTTGCTAATGAATTTTAATCACTTTTGGAGCCAGTTTGTTCGTACGGTTGTATTAAAAAAAATATTATTTCATCTATTATTTAATATCTGTCATCATCTTCACGCCCTTATCCCACTCTAAGTGGGGTCGGCACAACATGTTATAAACATATTGTCACATGATTTGGCTACGTATTTTGCGACCGGCCTCCTACCTGGCGTTAACTTCCCTTAATCATATTTTACGACAACTCGGTAAGAAAGAGGGTTGTCTATTCTCCCAAACCGGATAATACACGGTGGGTCAACTTCCCTTAGTCGTCTTTTACGACACCTCGGTAAGAAATAAGGGTGGACAGTTCTACTCAACACAGCAAATTTATCGGTACCAGTGTCCCATAAAATAAAGATATTTCTGAACCTTAAGGACCTTCCTTTTCTTTAACCTTGTAAAATCTGTGTTCTGCATAATCTTTAAAATATCAAACTAGAAATAAGAGGAAGGAACAATACTATAACTAGTTATAATCTTTTAAAATAAAATAGCAAAAAGTTCATTTAATTTGTTCAGTAGTTCTAATTTAAACACAGTTGAAATCATTAAAATAAAATGCACATTATTATTAGCTCAGAGACGACTGAACGTTTCACTGGAGTTTAAAACCACAGTTTAAATACCTCATTATAACGAGGTGCGAGGCAAAGGTGTAAATAATCCTTAAAACACGGTAAAATTTAAGTAAAATTAAATGAAATTTATTTATTTTACGGACTTCACCATTTGCAATTTTAATAGCGACGATGACATTATAAAGGGATACCCGAGTAGTAGATAATTGAACAGCTTATTATAAACCTATTTATAAAAGTAATTACGAAATTATTTTTCTATAATCCACGATTGGGTTAAATAGAAAATATATATATAGCCCAATGTAGAGTGCACTATCTGTTTTCATACCCAATAATTGCAGGATTTGTAAAAAAAACATGCACAAACCTGCACCATCGCCACCAAAATACACAAACACTACATACGTTTACTATGACAAACTCAACAACCAAAGCATCATTAGGAAATAGACTCCACGAAGAATACCGCAATGCTTTGTATCTATTGTGGTGGCGCTGGTAGAGGTTTGTGTTTTTATCAATTCTGCGTGTATCGGATATCATCATCCTCCTGCCCTTACCCCACTCTAAGTGGGGTCGGCACAACATGTTGCAAACATGTTGTCATATGATTTGGCTACGTATTTTACGACCGGCCGCCTGCCTGACGTCAACTTACCTTAGTCGTATTTTACGACTCTTCAGTTAGAAAGAGGGTGGTCTATTTTACTCAACCGGATGCCACACGGTGGGTCAACTTACCTTAGTCGCCTGTTACGACACCTCAGTAAGAAATGAGGGTGGTTCTATTCTATTCCGCCGGATACCTAACAGCGTTCTGCGTGTATCGGATATGAAAACGGATAATCCGTGCTACATTTAGCATAATATACCTTAGTCGCTTTTTACGAAACCTCGGTAAGAAATGTAGGTGCTCTTTTCTACTCAGCCGGATACCACACGGCGGGTCGACTTACCTTAGTTGCCTTTTAAGGCACCTTGGTAAGTAATGAGAGTTGTCTATTCTACTCAGCCGGATACCACAAATTTATTTATTCAAGACAGGTCTGTTTTTGATAAGACAATAACATACTTGTTTGTTTTGTTATGAAATATATTTGCAAATGTAGGATTTAGGACTTCTGAATTAAAATGATTTAATACAGTACCCTGATATAATATCCCAAATAGAGCCAACATCAGAAACTACTTCTTAAGTAGAATAATTTACCATACATTGACAACGATATCATATCAAACAGGGAATATTTCGGGCTTGCGATATTAGGTTGGATTAATGCCAAATTCTAGGATAACATATATTCAAATAGCTTGAATCTGTTATAAAATTAGGAATTCTAATGAGTGCTGTAATACAACGTACTAGGAACACGTGATTCCGCACTCAAAACTAGATGGCGTCACTCGTCGTTTGCTCCGCGCTATCGAAGTGCTTTCGTAACAATATAAGAAGTCCCCATACAAAACGTTAATAGATCGTCATCGCTATCAGATCCTAAGGCTCAACAGTGCATCCTACTGGAACACTACGCCTTATCGCAACTGTGAATGGTCAACGGTGCATCTTCTGGTACTTCCAATTTAGGAATGCTGTGAAGGAACCGTCCGCGATACTCTATGCATAAATGATGATAAAGCTCTTATACCTGTCACCTGTACGTATTCTTTCCCCCATCCGTCGGATCATCTTATTATAGTGCTAAAATAAAACAAAATCAGAATCTAGATTTGTACGTAATATTTGATTTATTTCAGCATTCAGCTGTCGCAAATCTAGTAGACATAATACAATATGGTGACATATTTAATACAGATGGAATACAATATGAATGGTTTATCTTAAATTTTCAATATGTTGTTCACATGGCAATTACAGATTTGTTTACTTCTATTGATGGATCTGTTTCGGATATATCTGATATGTTTGTCTTTTATAGACTCCGATACGGCTGAATTGATTTTAATGAAATATTCATAAAATCTTTAGCTTTAATAAATGACTCAGTAAAGTATGGTTGCGATCGGAGATTTTCGGATTGAGTTCTGTTTCGAGTTTTAAAACTAGAATGACCTAAAGCAACACGTCGCTTGACAGTTAGTTTATAATAAATTTGTCATTGTATTCAATTTACAAATTGTATCACATTTTTTACTGGTAGATGTTTACTACTGGACACAGGTCTCTGTAAAGGTTTTTCCACCACGATATTTACTTTGATTCGATAGAGTTCTTCAATGTCGTCTGTTTCCGTAAAAGGTCAACTAAAGCTACTTTATGAAGCTTTTGTATGATCACGTCGGGGTCACCAGTGTGCTGGGGTTGTTTTGCTTGTTTGTGGACTTCTTTATTGTGGAGCGAAATCAAACTAATGCAGGTGGAGATATATTTATTATGAAACGTGTCACACGTTTGCGTATTTATTAGCGACTGAATATTGTCTAACAAGTTGCTTCTGATGCTGACATTCGAGATACGCTGACGTCATGGTACAGCTTTAAGGTACGGTTTTAGGTCTGTTCTTATAGGTCACAGTAAAACACTTAAAACAGTTATGCCCCTCAGTTCTTCTTATGTGCCGCGCTCATTGCGTCTAAAGACCTGATACCTTCAGCTTTAATGCATCTCATTTGAACACGTGATTCCAAGTATGTTTTGCACCACTCGAGTCGACTACCTATGAACTAACTTTTGATCATCAGCAAGCAAGTATTGTTAAATTAGGAAATTATTAGTAAGGTAATTCTAATTCATAATGTTTGATATTTGCGTACCAACTTTTTCTTAACTATAAATTGTCTTACTTCGTAGGTTAGCTGGCAGAGATCTCTGTCATAGGGATTAGTTGACCTTTGTTTCCTTTTTTTACTAGTAATTTTTTTTCCAACATTTTTTATGGTACATAAATAAATAAATAAGCAACATGTATTGTCCCAAAAATGTTATATTCAGGTTCTAACAGATTTTCGAAGAAAATAATTCCTATAACTTTCCAAACACTGCCAATAAAATGACACTCAACAATCCCTTTCTTAAAAGTCTCTTGGTCCAGGAGACGCAAAATTAATCCGCTTTTGCAATATTGAACGCCGATACATTTCCGAGTAACTATAACAGACACTCTATTGGATAGCTGAATTAATCTGAACTGGGATAAGTAATGAAAAGGTCGGGAGGACTCGAAGCGGGAAATGTATTGAGAAACATTTAACCGAAGGGCGGTAGAACGGCGTTTTCTTATTAAGCTAAAAGCCGCTTAATAGTGACAAACTCAGAAATATAACGCGTCTGTAAATAAAATTAAATCTTATTTGAGAATTAATTTGTAGAAACAAGTAACAAGATGTTTACTATATACCGCTAAGCAAAAGCTTCAAAAAGGGAGAACAGGTTGGGAAACTGCACCCAAAATATTAATATTCCAATTAATATAACAAGGACAATTAAACGGAATTATAATGGCCAAAATTCGGAAGAATGAAGATCTCCGGGCCAGAAGACATCCGGTGAAATCCACTTTAAGTTCTGTCATACAATAAAAACGTCAAAAGCAGAGTTAGAATAAAAAGTATAGTAACGGCCCGTTCCTATTCCACTTCTGGGCACAGACTTCCCCTCTCCTGATTTGGAAAGAAGGGTTAACCTTAGATTTACTACGCTGCACCAATCCGGATTCTTTGGTCACACATATCCCAGGAAACTTCCAGAGATATTCTGGTTTCCTTACGATTTCTGCCATCGCCGAACAGCTAACAATAAATTGCAAATATCAATTAGACAAGTTTAAATATAAGGACTCCTTGGTGCCTGCCTGCCTTTGAACTACACTGAAACACTATTTCACCGTTCGGCTACCACTGCTTATTAGAGTCAAAATATTAAGTAGGGAATATTCAATGGAGACTGTCTTAACTTCTTTGCATAAGTCAGTCAAGTTGCGTGCAATGGAAAATATCATTCCCTTATCTAGCTTTAAATGCTGTCTTGTATATCGTGTACATACTGAAAGCTGAATTGTCGAAGAAATATATATCTGCAGTATTGTGATATATCCTAAAGTCTATATACTAATTCTATACTTATGCCACTTAAAACCATAGAGGTTTAAAAATATCTTGTATCCAACAAGGGTAGAAACAGAAATTAAAATATACATAAGCAGCATGATGTTCGTGAGTTAGTGAATAGAACTTTTGCAAGTTTTTTGAAATTTCAAATTAACTTTTTATTGCATTTTATTGCACATATTTGATGGGGTGAGAGAATTTTTGGGTACTCAGTGTTTTTACAGTGTATAGAAGAGCTTTATTAGTTTAATAGTTTATTAAGCTATTCTAATGTTAAAGCTTTTATATTTTTTAAATAGGATAGCTTGAGTGTTTTATAAATAATTTAAAGAAGCAGGCGTTACTTTGCGGAATTTCAGAGTACTTGTGATAAGTGTGGTGACTGGTCCTGCATGTATAAGGTATGTGAACGTTGTCTCAACAAACGCGGATTACAGCAAAATAAATGATTGATCGTAATTTCATTACGATTATGTCGTGGAGCCTCCTGATTATGTTTCGGTTTCAGGGCGAAACGATCATAGAATTAGTGGCAGTGAGTGTGTGTATTGCTTGTATGCACTTAGCATTGCGTATATTCTCTTCACAAACGTTAAAATTTACTGTAAAATAATTATATTTTGACTTCTGGACTATGGAATCTCGCAATATGATTCCCGCTCCTATAAATCTTTAAAAAAAGAATCATATTTTTGGCAATCCTGTGTATTTATTTGCAGTATAAAGGCAATGCTCTCATTTATGCTTTATGGTGAAACAAAATGTTTACAAGCAGTGAGTTATGGCTGGCATTCACGTTAGTTTTGATTTTAATTTGCCAGCATGCATTATTACATTATTTGACAGTAAGTACTGTGTAAATATATAACGTTACTGTAATATATTTTATTCAATTGCAATATCTAGTGACTTTTCAGTGTAGTGGTTATTTCAGTTAGACATAATTTGTACGTTTTTGTTGTTAATAATGTCATAAATATAATAGTGTCGCTTAATATAGTCATCATCCTCCTGCCCTTATCCCGCTCTAAGTAGGGTCGGCACAACATGTTATAAACATGTCTCAGGCGGCCGGTCATAAAATACGTAGCCAAATCATATGACGACATGTTTGTAACATGTTGTGCCGAACCCACTTAGATCGGGATAAGAGCAGGAGTATGTAAATAAATATGATATAAATAATATAGTTTGTGTACGAATAAACTAAATAATATATCAATACTGGTAAACTGAAATACGCTTTTACGTGTCAATAAAAGCGACCGTCGTCATTTCAATGTGACACGTAATTAACGTCACTGAAACTAATTAGTACATCATCGGGTTTTGATGCTTCGTGGATAAAAATATCCTTATATTTCTGATATCAGCAATATAGTGGCTATGAAATCGTTAGGTAACGTACATTATATTTTCTAAAATATTTTGTTTTATTTATATATCTTTATCAGTAAAAGTACATACTATTATGCATGCAGTTCCCGCCGCGATAACATCGTGTAAAGAGCTCATGAATAAGAGCCCCGGTTGGGTTCGAAACTAGTCGGGCTAACCCGATAGAATAAGACGTGAGTATAGCCGGTTCTATACATTAACTACATACTATTAACACTCTTCTAAGTAATCCTCCTGCCCTTATCCCACCCTAAGTGGGATCTGCACGAAATGTTATAAAGATGTTGTCACATGATTAAGCTACGTATTTTACGACCGGCTGCCTGCCTGAAATCAACTTACCTGAGTCGTATTTTACGACACCTCGCTAAGAAATAAGGATAGTCTATTCTACTCAACCGGATACCACACGACTGATCGACTTACCTTAGTCACTTTTTACGACACCTCGGTGAGAAATGAAGGTGGTCTATTCTACTCAGCCGGATACGACACGGCGGATCGTTTTAAATAAATATTCCAAGACTTAACATAACATAAAAAAACAAACTTCAAAAAGAAAGAAAAAATAATAGGGTAGGTGGGACTCGATCTTTGGTATTCACATTTCTCTAAACCACCCGTTCTCCGAATAAGCTACGCAGACTTGACAATTTACGGCAAAAATAGTGTTTTATATTCAATATAAACTTCATTTTTTAACTTGTATTTTTTTATGCACAAAAACAGGGCTTTAACGATTTTTTTAAATAAAACCTACCTAGATCCATTTTTCTCCCCCAAAACTCGCAACATGTTGAATTTCAGGAAAATCGTTGGAGCGGTTTCCGAGATTCCGAAAAAATATATGTATATATATATACATACAAGATTAACTCATTTAAAATATCTGGGTGACCGAGCTTCGCTCGGTAATTTGTTGATTTTTTACAAAAAAAATTCGGTAATTCGGTATTTTTTTACAAAAAAAAAACTTAAAAAAAAGAAAAAACAATTATTTAGTTGGGATCGATCCTTGGAATGCCAAGGATCGATCCAAACGACTCAAGTCGACGTAGCTTATTCGGGTAATGACCCGAATAAGCTACGTCAACTTGACAGTTAATGGCGAAAATTCAATTCAATATAAATGTTAATGTTTTTTAATTCCCAAAAATAGGGATAAAACAATATTTTTTTTACATAAAACCTACCTAGATAAATTTTTCTCCCCCAAAATTTTTTTCCTGAAATTCAGCATGTAGGAGGCTACATGCTGAATTTCAGAAAAATCGTTGGAGCCGTTTCCGAGATTCGGAATATATATATATGTATATACAAGATTAACTCATTTAAATATTAAAGATATTAAAGATAAAGGCGAGACATATTTTAAATTTATGGATGCCATGATATCTTAAGTATTATGAGTTAGTAATTTATAAATTACCAAACACCGAAAGCTCTGCCAAGTATATTAAGTTATTAAACTTTAACATCGCAAGCTTTGTCGAACTCCCAGGCGATTATAAGTGTTTCATACGGTTAAAAAGTTATTTCATATATGTTTGTTTCGTTCAACTTAATTAACGTTATACGGGCCGCCGTGATTTAAGCTTGGTTATTAGGTTTTTGAAGTATTAAATATTTTTCTCTTTACATCCCAATATAGTGTTATGAAGAGGGATGAAAATCATGTAGCATTCAAATCAAATGAAATCTAAATAACCTTTATTCAAATAAGCTCTTACAAGCACTTTTGAATCGTCAGGGGTCAATATGATAATAAAGCTGAACTGGTTCGGAATGTTGCTATTACCGAGAAGAACCAGAAAGAAACTCGGCTCTCAATCTTTTAAACATTTTCAATTTTACATTATTAAACCGCCTTGTATGAAGCTGAAAGGATTTTCAAATCCAGGCTTTTTTATCATCCAAATAATGTTCATTTTTGTAATATGCTTTACATACATCTCTTATACTTAATTTAAACCTTTCTGTAAACTGGTCTAGTATGGAAAGCGGAATTTTATTGCAGCGAATACCAAGATCATCGAATAAGTTAACATGCAGGTATGCAAGAGTTGTAATAGAAACAGCTGTTTCTATTTAAAATCTTGTAAACTTGCATGTTAACTTAATAACTTTCAATAGGCATTGAAAAGAGAACATATTATTAGAAAGATTTAGAGAAATAATACGAATTCCACACTTTCATATAAAACCTGCGTGGTTTTCGAAAGGTGTGTTTATATATATTTATTTTATGTCTCATTGTATTGGATAATAAAATTTAAAAAAAACTAAGTTGATTAGTCGCGACACAGGTATCACAAGCTTTTTGTGACCTCATATGACTATGTGATCGAAAGAGATTTGTAAGGGTTGACCCTTTACAAATATCTTCTCTCCTCGAACTGGGAACTCTACTCTCAATAATAGAGTTCCGTTTACAAGAAATGAACGTTCGGGTCTGTGTTCAAAACTAATTTAATCACAATGTAAGTTAGTTACAACAGTTATTGGAGCGGAGAGTAGATACCGTGGACCTTGTACTATGGCGGTTCACAGCTCACTCTGAGTGTCGAGTAATGCGTCGGTGGTCTATCTTAATACTTAGGCCTCTATTAAAGGTCTAGGCATATAAAGGTAAAGATAGAGATTCACCGAAAGCGGTGATAAGGATTCGCGGAAGGGTCGATTCCTTGGCACTCGACGGTTCGATTCCTTACTCATAGAAGTAAAACAGTAAAATAATTATTTTGTTATAATCTAGATATTAGCTATTGTCCATTAAATGAATAAGGTCTCAAATCTATAACCATCGTTCATATTAAGTTAAGTAATTTAATTCTTGGTTTTACAATGCTTAATTTTGACTTAAGTCAATTTTGTTAATTTTTAGACATCTTATTTATATATCCTATACTATTTCCTACTAATATTATAAATGCGAAAGTTTGTGATTATGGCTGTATGTTTGTTACTCTTTCACTGCGAATCCGCATAACCAATATCAATTAAATTTGAGACAATTATTCCTTATAAACTGGGGTAAAATATAAGTTAGTTGGAGTAACATTTAAGTTACAAAAGCTACGGTTTATTCCAAGATTACAGTCCACGCAAACGAGGTTGCGGGTAAGAGCTAGTAGAATATATTTAAAATTTACAATATATATTTATAACTAAGTTTGACTTCGTTATACATTTAAACAGAATACAAATAAAATATGTGAATGATAAACGCTTTCGACGTTAGCATTGTTTCTCTCTGATAATATATCACCCATTCTCTCGTAAAGATATACGAGTATATTATGTATATTAGAAAATCTCAAAGATGGATAGAAAATCTAAGGGAACGCTAACTCACATTTTCTTCTCCACAATTTCTTACGACCATTTGTTTCCGCCAAAATCCCAGTGATAAATGTGACTGCCAGTTTCCGAAACGCGGAAGACAGGGTACAATAGAATTCAAGTTAACGGTTCGGTTTCTTACAGCTAATCGATGTTTTTGTTCTCATTTTGTCGATGGGGGGTTGATATTGACCATTGTGTCTATGAATTTTTATACATAAATCATAACGTACTTGATTTTGTGACTGAACTAGCCTGCTAAGGAAATAATCATCATCCTCCTGACCTTATCCCACTCTAAGTGTGGTCGGCACAACACGTTACAGACATGTTGTCATATGATTTGGCTACGTATTTTAAGACCGGCCGCCTGCCTGACGTTAACTTACCTTAGTCGTATTTTACGACTCCTCGGTAGGAAAGAGGGTGGTCTAAAATGATTTTTTTTTATAAAACCTAGCTAGACTAAGGTAAGTTGACCCACTGTGTGGTATCCGGTTAAGCAGAATAGACCACCCTCTTTCTTACCAAGGTGTCGTAAAATACAACTATGGTAAGTTGATGTCAGGCAGGCGGCGGGTCTTAAAATGCGTATCCAAATCATGTGACAACATGTTTATAACATGTTGTGCCGACCCCACTTATAGTGGGATACGGGCAGGAAGATGATGAAAACGTAGCTAGATCGATTTTTCTCCCCCAAAACCCCCTACATGCTGAATTTCAGGAAAATCGTTGGAGCCCTTTCCGAGATATATATAAATAAATATAAATATATATGGGACACTTAAGATTCCGAAAATATGTATATATACATACAAAATTAACTCATTTAAATATTAAAGTTTTCTTTTCTAAATTTTACACTCTATATTGCTTAACGTGATGAACATTGACACACTATATACTTCAGTTTATTATTTTACAACGCATTCTATCATGCTTGTTAAAGTGGGCTTAGAAAACTGAAGTAGGTCCCAACTTTGTTATGACGAAACTTTGATCATGTATAACTTGTACTTATAATTTAACAAATATTTGTATCATCATTTTCCTGCCCTTATCCCACTCTAAGTGGGGTCGGCACAACATGTTAAAAACATGCTGTCATATGATTTGGCTGTGTTTTTACGACCGGCCGCCTGCCTGACGTCAACTTACCTCTGTCGTACTTTACGACACCTCGGTAAGAAAAAGGGTGGTCTATTCTACTAAACCGGATACCACACGGTGGGTCAACTTACCTTAGTCGCCTTTTACGACACCTCGGTAAGAAATGAGGGTGGTACTATTCTATTCAGCCGGATACCACACGGCGATTAACAAATATTTGTATGTAAAATATAATTCTGTTTATGGCTTAAATGGTTTGAATATGGGGAGTAAGGGGAGAACGGTAATAACATCTTATCCGACCCAAATGTCAACCTCACCTGCTCACGCTAGTGGTTCTTTTCGGAATAGCTAGCGGCGGCGGCCCAAAAGTCGCCGCGGTGCTCCCTGCTAGACAACTGACGAGGCAATGACGACCGAGCATAGGCGGAATAACCTTACACCCAGTTGGGCAACCATCTGGAAGAGGCTGCAGCGGCCTGGGGAGCCAAATACTCTCCTAAAGGACTGGTGCAGAAGGCAACGGGAAACCACTGCACTATTTTCCCAAGAAATCTAGATGAAATGAGCACACGTAGAAATATTATGGCATGCAATCCGGCCATCCCCCGGCGCCACGATGAGTCCAGGTCTCGTGGTGTGAAGTATGCTACTGGCCACGCTGGGATGGCGCACCAGGCTCAGAGTGGACAAAATGCTACTGGTGACAGCATAAAGCCATCAACGAACCACCGATCACTTAGGAAGATAATTGCACTTGGAACATGGAATGTCCGTGGCATGATCCAACTCGTGAAAAAAGAAACTATCGATAAAGAACAACTGGCCTATAAGCTAGATATTCTAGGTCTTAGTGAAACGCACATGAGTGGTTCAGGTTTTTATAAAACGAGCAGAGGACACACGATTTACTTTTCTGGTCCTGATAATGACAGTAGCAAAGGAGTTGCAATATCTGTTACACCCGAGATCGAAAAATGTGTTCTGGGTTACAATCCTGTTAGCGACCGTATAATTACGCTGAAACTCAACATCAAGCCATGTCGTATGAACATCATACAGGTCTATGCGCCCACAAGTGGTTCAAACGAAGCTGACATCGAGGCATTCTATAATCAATTAGATGACACTTATAACTCACTACCTAAGAGAGAAGTGAATATCCTGATAGGAGATCTGAATGCTAAAGTTGGATCTACAGAACACGATAATCACCTGAGAGAAATTGTTGGACGCTTTGGACTAGGCGTACGGAATGATAGAGGAGACCGGTGGCTACAGTTCTGTGCGGCGAACTCACTGTCCATAATGAACACATGGTTTCAACATCATCCTCGCCGACTTTATACATGGACATCGCCAGGAGGCAGGTATAGAAACCAAATTGACTACATTGCAGTGCCGAAAAGGTGGAAGTCGTGTGTAATGAACACCAAGACATACCCAGGTGCTGACTGCGACAGTGACCATTCCCTGCTGGTCGCATTAATGGTCATTAAACTGAAAAAGTGTTCTCAATTTGTTGACAATCAGAAACGTAGACTTACACCTGGAGAACAAACAAAATTTAAGATACGGCTCCAACAAAAACTGGCAATGGAAGGACTGATACATGATAACTCAAATGTTGATGAGAATTGGAGGAAGTTCAAAGAACTGTTGCTTGCGACTCACAAAGAGTGCCTAGTTAAAATGCCAGACTCACCCCGAAGTTCATGGTTGTCGGATGAGACATGGGACATTATAAAGAAAAAGAAAGAGCTACTGAAGAACCTCTCTCATGATGGCAATCGTGAGCAATATAAAGCTCTCGCAAAAGAAGTACAGCGTAAATCCAGAAAAGATAAAAACCAGTACCTCAATAACATTTGTACTGAAATCGAGTATCATGCCCAAAAGATGCATACGCGAGATCTTTTTATGAAAATAAAATCTATAACGCGGGATTTCAAAGCAAAAACCTGGGCTCTTGAAAACGCAGATGGATGTTTGCTTACAGAGGTTGATAAAGTGGTAGATAGATGGAAAGATTATTGCGAACAGTTGTACGCTAATGCTAGAGAAACACCAACAAACCTTCCATACAGCATAACCGATATTCCCCAAGAACCTAACATCTTGAAGTCTGAGATAGAATCTCCTTTAAAAAAGCTAAAACGCAATAAATCGGCCGGAAGTGACGGTATTTATGCCGATAATTTGAAGCTTATAGGGAATGACGGGATATGCACCCTACAAAATTTATGCAATCAGATATGGAAAAATGGGGAATGGATTAGTGACTGGCAGGAATCTATTTTGGTACCACTACATAAGAAAGGGTCAACCAAGTCCTGTGGCAACTATAGAACTGTATCGCTGATATCCCATGCAAGCAAAATTCTACTTTACATAATTAATGAGCGCCTTAAAGCTTTATTGCAGTGGCAGATTCCAGTAGAGCAAGCAGGGTTTGTTAAGGGGCGAGGTACAAGGGAACAGATTGTGAATGTCAGGCTTATTATAGAGAAGTGCCGCGAATTCAACATTCCAATGCTGATGTGCTTCGTCGACTACTCTAAAGCGTTTGATTGTGTTAGGTGGGAATATCTATGGAACATTCTTAGAGAAATGGGAGTACCCGAACACCTCATTATTCTCATTGCAAACCTGTACCAGGATGGAAGCACGGTTGTTAAGGTGAATAACATTCTGTCAAGACCCTTCAAGCCGCAAAAAGGGGTAAGACAGGGATGTATCTTGTCTCCAATACTCTTCAACATTTATGGGGAATATATAATGAGACGAGCCTTGGACGGTTGGGAAGGTGGAATATCCATAGGCGGCAGAAAAATCAGCAACCTAAGATACGCAGATGATACCACATTGTTTGCATCGTCGGAGCAAGAACTGGCCCAACTCCTTTCTAGAGTAGAGAAAGAAAGTGAATTAGCTGGCCTTACCATAAACAAAGCAAAGACCAAGGTGATGGTTGTAGACAGATTTAGCATGCTAATTCGCTCCAATGAACTCAGAGACCTGGAATTTGTTGATCAGTTTGTATACCTTGGCTCTCTTATTACCAACGAAGGTGGCAGTCATAAGGAAATCTGTAGACGAATTCAAATGTCCAAAGCAGCGATGACTAAACTCACTAGGATATGGAAAAACCGTAATATCTCTCGCAGAACCAAAGTGAGACTGGTGCGTACATTGGTTTTCTCGATCTTCACTTATGGAGCCGAATCCTGGACAATAAGAAAGTCAGAAAGGACAAAAATAGATGCGTTTGAAATGTGGTGTTGGAGGAGGATGCTTAGGATTCCATGGACTGCACACCGAACCAATGTGTCTATCCTTAAGGAGCTGGGCATAAATATTAGACTGTCCGCTGTTTGCTTCCAGCGTATTCTTAAATATTTCGGACACGTTGCTCGTAAAAACCCTGAAAACCTGGAGAAGCTGACGGTGGTTGGTCAGGTCGACGGGAAAAGACCACGCGGTCGCTCCCCTACCCGTTGGTCCGATCAAGTTAAGACGATGACAGGCCTTCCAATCACCAAAGCTTTAAAGACCGCCGAGGACAGAACAATGTGGAAAAGAATAGTGCAGGAAGTGAGCAGCAATAATACTTTCATCTAGACACGACCTTCAGTAATGAAGAGATCGACTAAGAAGAAGAAGAGGTTTGAATATACTTTAAAGTAATTTGTGGTGATTGTTCATCTATGTATATACTGTTTTTTAGATATCACTTCGTTATTTTTTATTTCCAAAGTATTAATACTTTAGATATGTTTTTGCTTACTCTTTATTTCTCTTTACTATCATATGGAACATTTAAGGCTTCAATACTCTAATATAATCACTTTATTTATTTCTTTCATTCTTTTTATACGTATAGTTAGAAAAGAGAAAGTAAAAAAGCACATGCATAAAGGCGGACTTAACCCTTAAATGGATCTCTTCCAGTCAACAGGAGGAAAAGGACCTTACCTTGTTTCCAATATTAAAGTAATGAAACTTTCGATGGTATATTACTAAGCTAAGATGGTCTATACGTGAGCCGGCAAGTATCTTTCTGAAGGGATAGCAGGATCAAACTCCGCTCAGGCAATCTCTAACTTTACATGTGATTCATGTAAAAGTAAATTATATAACAAATTATCTTTTGAATATGTTATGGCAAAATTAATAAACGAAATAAGAAATCATTTTAATTTATATAAATCCATCGAAAATTAAATTTTCTACATAATTGTATTGAACACAATTATGAAATAAATTGTTCGTAAAATGTCAAAATGTTATGTATAATAAATATTTCTTAAGTTTAATTTAGTCGACCTCATAAAACTTTCTAACAAGATAGATTAATCTTAGACGAGTTGGCGTTACGATTTTATTTACGACGTAATTAAAGTGTATGAATAAGACCTTATTTTGCTGCAAACCTAAGTCCTCCCAATAAAAAGTTACATAAGTAATCCTACATCAAAACTTTTGAAATCCCACTTTGAATTCAATCACTCATGCCAAAGGTGAAGGTGAAGGTGTCAAAGATGAAGGAATCGTTACATCATGGTTGAACTCACGAGTTTGTAGGAGTCAACTTCAGTGTAAAAATCCTTAATAAAATTATAAAAGCGAAAGTGTGTCCGTTATGTTTTCACGGCCAATCCGCTGCCCAATATCGATTAAATTTGGCACAATTATTCTTTATATATGCCATAGAAATCCTGTTATTTCAAATAAAGGATGCCATTGAGAAAAGTCACCGCTTATCAACCTATAAAAATTTATTTATTCACGATGTGAAAGTAAAGTCAAATCTATAATTTAAAGAAGATTCTATATCACGTTGTCTGGCTTACGTCGAAAGAGTTATTTTTTATATATTTAGGTTTCTGATTACTGAATAAATTGAAAAAAAACTGAGCTATTACAATGTATAATTCA
The DNA here is from genome assembly GCA_947086495.1 of Morpho achilles. NCBI lineage: Eukaryota > Metazoa > Arthropoda > Insecta > Lepidoptera > Nymphalidae > Morpho > Morpho achilles. Next base: position 15,495,741 of record CAMTZB010000003.1, on the reverse strand, counting down.
CATAACTAATTAAAATTAAAATTAAAATTAAAATCAAAATCAAAATCAGAATCAGAATCAGAATCAGAATCAGAATCAGGATCAGGATCAGGATCAGGATCAGGATCAGGATCAGGATCAGGATCAGGATCAGGATCAGGATCAGGATCAGGATCAGGATCAGGATCAGGATCAGGATCAGGATCAGGATCAGGATCAGGATCAGGATCAGGATCAGGATCAGGATCAGGATCAGGATCAGGATCAGGATCAGGATCAGGATCAGGATCAGGATCAGGATCAGGATCAGGATCAGGATCAGGATCAGGATCAGGATCAGGATCAGGATCAGGATCAGGATCAGGATCAGGATCAGGATCAGGATCAGGATCAGGATCAGGATCAGGATCAGGATCAGGATCAGGATCAGGATCAGGATCAGGATCAGGATCAGGATCAGGATCAGGATCAGGATCAGGATCAGGATCAGGATCAGGATCAGGATCAGGATCAGGATCAGGATCAGGATCAGGATCAGGATCAGGATCAGGATCAGGATCAGGATCAGGATCAGGATCAGGATCAGGATCAGGATCAGGATCAGGATCAGGATCAGGATCAGGATCAGGATCAGGATCAGGATCAGGATCAGGATCAGGATCAGGATCAGGATCAGGATCAGGATCAGGATCAGGATCAGGATCAGGATCAGGATCAGGATCAGGATCAGGATCAGGATCAGGATCAGGATCAGGATCAGGATCAGGATCAGGATCAGGATCAGGATCAGGATCAGGATCAGGATCAGGATCAGGATCAGGATCAGGATCAGGATCAGGATCAGGATCAGGATCAGGATCAGGATCAGGATCAGGATCAGGATCAGGATCAGGATCAGGATCAGGATCAGGATCAGGATCAGGATCAGGATCAGGATCAGGATCAGGATCAGGATCAGGATCAGGATCAGGATCAGGATCAGGATCAGGATCAGGATCAGGATCAGGATCAGGATCAGGATCAGGATCAGGATCAGGATCAGGATCAGGATCAGGATCAGGATCAGGATCAGGATCAGGATCAGGATCAGGATCAGGATCAGGATCAGGATCAGGATCAGGATCAGGATCAGGATCAGGATCAGGATCAGGATCAGGATCAGGATCAGGATCAGGATCAGGATCAGGATCAGGATCAGGATCAGGATCAGGATCAGGATCAGGATCAGGATCAGGATCAGGATCAGGATCAGGATCAGGATCAGGATCAGGATCAGGATCAGGATCAGGATCAGGATCAGGATCAGGATCAGGATCAGGATCAGGATCAGGATCAGGATCAGGATCAGGATCAGGATCAGGATCAGGATCAGGATCAGGATCAGGATCAGGATCAGGATCAGGATCAGGATCAGGATCAGGATCAGGATCAGGATCAGGATCAGGATCAGGATCAGGATCAGGATCAGGATCAGGATCAGGATCAGGATCAGGATCAGGATCAGGATCAGGATCAGGATCAGGATCAGGATCAGGATCAGGATCAGGATCAGGATCAGGATCAGGATCAGGATCAGGATCAGGATCAGGATCAGGATCAGGATCAGGATCAGGATCAGGATCAGGATCAGGATCAGGATCAGGATCAGGATCAGGATCAGGATCAGGATCAGGATCAGGATCAGGATCAGGATCAGGATCAGGATCAGGATCAGGATCAGGATCAGGATCAGGATCAGGATCAGGATCAGGATCAGGATCAGGATCAGGATCAGGATCAGGATCAGGATCAGGATCAGGATCAGGATCAGGATCAGGATCAGGATCAGGATCAGGATCAGGATCAGGATCAGGATCAGGATCAGGATCAGGATCAGGATCAGGATCAGGATCAGGATCAGGATCAGGATCAGGATCAGGATCAGGATCAGGATCAGGATCAGGATCAGGATCAGGATCAGGATCAGGATCAGGATCAGGATCAGGATCAGGATCAGGATCAGGATCAGGATCAGGATCAGGATCAGGATCAGGATCAGGATCAGGATCAGGATCAGGATCAGGATCAGGATCAGGATCAGGATCAGGATCAGGATCAGGATCAGGATCAGGATCAGGATCAGGATCAGGATCAGGATCAGGATCAGGATCAGGATCAGGATCAGGATCAGGATCAGGATCAGGATCAGGATCAGGATCAGGATCAGGATCAGGATCAGGATCAGGATCAGGATCAGGATCAGGATCAGGATCAGGATCAGGATCAGGATCAGGATCAGGATCAGGATCAGGATCAGGATCAGGATCAGGATCAGGATCAGGATCAGGATCAGGATCAGGATCAGGATCAGGATCAGGATCAGGATCAGGATCAGGATCAGGATCAGGATCAGGATCAGGATCAGGATCAGGATCAGGATCAGGATCAGGATCAGGATCAGGATCAGGATCAGGATCAGGATCAGGATCAGGATCAGGATCAGGATCAGGATCAGGATCAGGATCAGGATCAGGATCAGGATCAGGATCAGGATCAGGATCAGGATCAGGATCAGGATCAGGATCAGGATCAGGATCAGGATCAGGATCAGGATCAGGATCAGGATCAGGATCAGGATCAGGATCAGGATCAGGATCAGGATCAGGATCAGGATCAGGATCAGGATCAGGATCAGGATCAGGATCAGGATCAGGATCAGGATCAGGATCAGGATCAGGATCAGGATCAGGATCAGGATCAGGATCAGGATCAGGATCAGGATCAGGATCAGGATCAGGATCAGGATCAGGATCAGGATCAGGATCAGGATCAGGATCAGGATCAGGATCAGGATCAGGATCAGGATCAGGATCAGGATCAGGATCAGGATCAGGATCAGGATCAGGATCAGGATCAGGATCAGGATCAGGATCAGGATCAGGATCAGGATCAGGATCAGGATCAGGATCAGGATCAGGATCAGGATCAGGATCAGGATCAGGATCAGGATCAGGATCAGGATCAGAATCAGAATCAGAATCAGAATCAGAATCAGAATCAGAATCAGAATCAGAATCAGAATCAAAATCAAAATGAAAATGAAAATGAAAATGAAAATGAAAATGAAAATTCAAATTCAAATTCAAAATGAAAATGAAAATGAAAATCAAAATCAAAATCAAAATCAAAATCAAAATCAAAATTCAAATTCAAATTCAAATTCAAATTCAAATTCAAAATCAAATGAAAATTCAAAATCAAAATCAAATTCAAATTCAAATTCAAATTCAAATTCAAATTCAAATTCAAATTCAAATTCAAATTCAAATTCAAATTCAAATTCAAATTCAAATTCAAATTCAAATTCAAATTCAAATTCAAATTCAAAATTCAAAATTCAAAATTCAAAATTCAAAATTCAAAATTCAAATTCAAATTCAATTTCAAATTCAAATTCAAATTCAAATTCAAATTCAAATTCAAATTCAAATTTAAACGTGTTTGGAAGTATGAACAGTAATGTTTCCCAATCTGATTACCTTGAGTGTCCTCAGTGCAATGGGGCAAGGCTTTTTAAGGGACGTAGGGGTCTAAACATTCACATTGCACGATGTCATAGCCTTTCCTTAACGCGACCTATTACTGGTACTAATGTAAGTGATGTTGAAACACACTTACTAGACAATACCCAGGTTCCATTTGAAAATTTGCTGTCTAGATATAGCCAAAACGTTCCAATTATTAAGCGCATTCCTAGAGGAGCAAGAATATTATTAGCGAGGTCACTATCTCACGCCATCCAAAATACTTTATCTAATTCAGTTTCATCTTGGCAAAATCTATTTTTGTTTGCTTATAAGCATTTTCATGTCGATAAATCTAAAACCGGATCATTAAGTACCAAATTAAAACAGAATTGTTTAGACCAATCCGATTTTCACTCTTTAAATTCAAATTTTCGGGCTCAAAGTTTATATTTTAAAAAAATTGTCGAGAATAAAGTAATGGATGGGGACCTTAAAAATGCAACCCGCATTTTATTCTCTAACGATACTCTTGCTCCATTTAATGATATAACGCTAGAAGCCTTACGTGAGAAGCATCCTTTACCAATTTCAGATTCATCATTTCCAAATCCAGCAGTCAATATTACAGATATTTTGCAAGTAAAGGATGAGGATACTTATGCAGCTATAATGTCATTCACTAGTGGATCTGCTGGCGGCATGGACGGGATAACGCCACAACATCTCAAAGATCTTGTGAGCGTTTCAGCTGGAGACGCCGGCAGATCTCTTTTGAGTGACATTACTAGACTTTGTAACTTAATGTTATCTGGCAAAGTAAATTCATCCTTTCTACCTTTCCTTTACGGAGCAAGACTATGCGCATTTAATAAAAAAGATGGTGGCATACGCCCGATCGCTGTTGGTTGTACTTTTCGCCGTTTGGCATCTAAATTAGCATGTAAGCACATAGTTGCTACCCTAAAGGAAAAGTTTCAACCTATTCAAGTTGGCTTTGGAAGTAAGGGAGGCTGTGAGGCAGCAGTACATTCTGCCCGAACTTTCTTAACATCCGGCGAGGCAGAAGTACTGCTGAAAGTCGATGTAAAGAATGCTTTTAATTCATTGGATAGGGCAACTCTGCTTAACGAAGTATCAACACAATTACCCGAAATTTATCCATATGTTTGGCAATGCTATAATTTTCCTTCTAAATTATTCTTTGGTGAGAATACTTTTAAGTCTAATGTAGGCGTTCAGCAGGGGGATCCTTTAGGTCCAGCCCTGTTCAGGCTAGGGATTCACAAACATATTTTAAATTTAAAATCTAAATTTAAGATATGGTATTTAGATGATGGAACCTTTGGAGGTAACGTGGACGATGTTTCTAAAGATCTTAAGCATGTTAAGCAAGAATTTGGAAAAATTGGTTTGGAACTAAATTTTTCGAAATGTGAAGTTTTTTTTACTGATAAGCTGACACCGGAAAGTGTTTTAGCGGCCACAAAATTATTTAACGAAATTGCCCCTAACATTAACATAGTGCATAAAAGTACACTTTGGCTCCTAGGTGCTCCTCTTTTAGATGAAGCCATACAACCTTTCCTAAAGAGTAAAGTTAAAATGTTTTCGGACAATACAGACAAATTGGGCATACTAAATTCCCACATTGCATTTACGATTTTAAAATTTTGCCTTTTTGTACCTAAATTTACCTATATACTTCGTGCAAGCCCAATTTGGAAATATCCTGGTTTACTCGATAATATAGATGCCACCTTAAAAAATGCATTAGAAAACATTTTGAATTTGTCTTTTGACAATAACTCTTGGAATCAGGCTACTTTTCCGGTGAAATATGGTGGCATCGGCGTGAGAAAAATTTCAAGTGTTGCTCTTCCGGCATTTCTGGCCTCTGTGCATAGTGTTAAAAAACTTAGTTCTGAAATTTTACAACCAAATTTATTTTCGTTGTCCTATGCTACAGAGGCTTTAGATAGTTGGAAAATCAGCTGCCCCAATGATAACATCCCGAAGGAATGTACCGCACAAAAACTTTGGGATGTGCCATTGGTTCAGCTTACACATAAAAATTTGGTTCAAAATCTTTCGAGTGACCGAGATCGAGCTAGGCTTCTAGCTTTATCGGAAAAAGAATCTGGTTATTGGCTACATGCTCTCCCTTCTAAAAATCTTGGTACACTATTAGATAACGAAAGTTTCAGAGTAGCTTTAGGTCTCCGATTGGGAACCACATTGTGCCTTAAGCACCGATGTCCATGTGGAAAAGAGGTAGACACTTTTGGCATACACGGGCTTTCATGCCATAGGAGCTCTGGTAGGCTTTTCCGTCATGGTTCTCTTAATGATACCATCAAAAGAGCTCTTGCCACCATCGACATTCCTGCTCTTCTCGAGCCTTCTGGGATATGTCGGGATGATGGCAAGAGACCAGACGGCTTGACGATGGTTCCTTGGGAACGGGGACGGGCCCTAATGTGGGACGCAACATGCGTTGATACGTTAGCCTCGTCCCATATCAGGGAAACAGCGTCAAGACCTGGAGCTGCGGCGGAAATGGCCGAAACCGGCAAACGGCGGAAGTATGCATCTCTCATCGAGAGTTATATATTTGTGCCGTTTGCAGTCGAGACCCTAGGGCCATGGAGTCAAAGTGCAAAAAAATTTTTATCCGTTTTAACACCTCGGTTGATTGCCTCTTCAGGTGACAAGAGGGCTGGCTCCTTTTTCGCACAAAGAATCAGCTTAGCGATTCAGCGCGGAAACGCTGCCAGCATTCTTGGGACCATTCCACGTGGGCATGATCTGTATAGTCCTAGCGTGTAAGTAATTTAAGATAGATATAACTTGTACATTTTAAGAAAAAAAAAAAAAAAAAAATTCAAATTCAAATTCAAATTCAAATTCAAATTCAAATTCAAATTCAAATTCAAATTCAAATTCAAATTCAAATTCAAATTCAAATTCAAATTCAAATTCAAATTCAAATTCAAATTCAAATTCAAATTCAAATTCAAATTCAAATTCAAATTCAAATTCAAATTCAAATTCAAATTCAAATTCAAATTCAAATTCAAATTCAAATTCAAATTCAAATTCAAATTCAAATTCAAATTCAAATTTAAATTCAAATTCAAAATTCAAATTCAAATTCAAAATTTTCTTTATTCAAGTGGACTGTTTACAGTACTTTTGAATCGTCAAATGTTTTAAAGAAGCTACCACTGATTCGGAAGTTTGCTCCTACCGAGAAGAATCAGCAAGAAACTCGGCGGCTAATCTTTTAAAAAATTATTACAATTTGATGGTTACAAGATAATCGTTGCAGCTGGATGCGTAGCTGACTGCAGTTAAGATATGCTATCACTCAAATTATCCTCAATAGTATAGTAACCTTTATGTAGCAACATCGTTTTGAGATAATTTCGAAACTTGTGTAAAGGCAAGTCTAGATAATGTTGAGGAAATTTGTTATAAAAACGTGTACCGAGACCGACAAACGATTTTCGGACCTTTTGGAGGCGTAATATGGATTATATACTAGATTAATAAATAAATAAATTATATTATAAATGCTAGTCTGTCTGTTATGTTTTTATGACCAATCCGCTGGACTGGACTATAAAAATACTGTTTTCTACGGGAAAAGCCGAAAATTGAGAAACGCTGTCTATTCAAATGTCAAAGCTTTAGGAACATTAAAAATGAGGTATTTATATTTCAATCGCGACACTTCAATGTGACTGCAATATGTTATCCCAAGTTTTATCATTACAAAGTTGGAAACTACTTAAAAGCTGTGAGTATCCAGTTTAATGGTAACAACTATTCCACTTGGGAAGCCTCTAAAGCAACGTGACAACTTTATAAAAGGTTTTTGGTCCTACATTACAGTTAATATATCTTTGACAAAGTTCAGCTTCACACCATCATCATTATTGTCTACACATTATCCTGATATACGTTCTAGCTTTACCAATTTCTACATTAAGAGTCTTCTTTGTTAAGTCTTAAATGCCCCAAGTCCCATTAGTCAGTCGTCAACCAAATGGTCAGAGGCCTGCCTTTTATGCCTAGTTATAGAAAAAATGTAATTTAAAAAAAAGATTCGAACATTACACATGTACGTAAATAATATGTCAATCTTTATTTCTTTTAATTCTTATATAGTTATAACTTTAATATTTAAATGAGTTAAACTTGTATGTATATATATATATTTTTCGGAATCTCCGAAACGGCTCCAACATTTTCCTCAAATTCAGCATGTAGAGGGTTTTGGGGTAGAAAAATCGATCAAGATAAGTTTTTTTTTTAAATGTCGTTCTATCTCTGTTTTCGGGCTCTTAAATTTTTTGAAATTTACGTTGAATACAATCATTTTTTTTTCGCTCTCAAACGTAAAGTCATGGTGGTTCATTTGTGGAACGGGCGGTCTAGAGAGGTGAAAATACCTAGGATCGGGCCCCACCTGCCCTATTTTTTAAATTATAAATAATAAGCGTTTTTCTTGTTGTAGCTAATTACAAATATTAATTAATAATATTTAATTTGAAATATTAAACAATGGGCTACACAACTGAGCTCTTGGGCAGTTGTTAATAATAATAAATATAATAATATAATAATAATAATGTTTATTTCTGTTCATGCTTAAAATTAATAACAGGGTATTGAGACCTTCTAGTAAGCATGACAATGCCTGTATCAGAAGAATCTCGCTCTTCAATAACAATAGTAATAAGCTTACATGGTTTTTTTACTATTCATATAACATTTATTTATCTATAACATTTATATTTATATATCTATCTATAATTATTGTTGTATTTAGTTGGATGTTGTTAGTAGTTGTTAATAGATGGCAATAAGTAATTACAAATTTATTTTTTATTAGCTACAACAAATAAAACGCTTATTATTTAAAGTTGCATACAAAACGGTCAACTTCTAGTACATGGTCAATTACTACTGCCCTTAACTTAAATTAAGGAACTTATAAAACAATCGTTGTTAAAAATCTTGTGTTTTTACATAATATGTATGACTATGCTTAATAAGGAATGTTGGAAAATCTCAACTTCTTCAGCTGAAGATTTTTATACAGGAAATCGTACGTATTTATCCACGCTGTTTCGCTAAAGTGATTGTATCAAGATTTATGCTCAAGCTTAAATTGAAAAGGGACAACGCGATGCCAAACCCTCATTTATAACTGAAACCCTTTAAGCATTTGTTACTCAGCTTTACAGTATTGGAACAGTTGTCACCGTTACTGTATAATAAGTTAAATATGTTACAACTGTAAATAATACTAATATACTACTCACGTAAATAAACTTGGTCCCTAATTAGAGAAATAGGGAGTCTGTTATTTAGACTTAGCAGAGACACGATCTTTTGGCCGAATACGTTCCGCGTTGTAAATTTATATAACCTAGCTATATTTTTGTCTCGCTTTTAAACTGAACCGAAATGATAAGTTACATTAATTATATTATAATCTGATAACTTACACTACAAATAGATTTGTCAGAGATTGAAAATCCGCAATATTTTCGATTCAAGTTGTTAAGGACCACGTTAAAAATATATACTGTATTCAATTTCTCGTCTAAGCCGTGCGGTATACGGTTGAGTAGAATAAACCACCCTCATTTTTTACAGATGCGTCGTAAAGGGCTACTAAGGTAAGTCGACTAACTGTGTGGTATCCGGTTGAGTTGAGATGAATAGATCATCCTCCTTCCTACCGAGGTGTCGCAAAACACGAGTATGGTAAGTTGACGTGAAGCACGCGGCACGTCGTAAAATACGTAGCCAAATCATGTGACGACATGTTTATAACATGTTGTCACATGATCATCAGTAATCATCGGTAATCACGGAAACTTGCTACGATTTAAGTTTATATAGCAGTGTAAAATTCTGAATTATTAAATTGCGATGTTATTGTATATCCATACGCCGTGTGGTATCCGGCTGAATAGAATAGTACCACCCTCATTTCATACCGAGGTGCCGTAAAAGGCGACTAAGGTAAATCGACCCGCCTTGTGGTATGCGGCTGAGTAGAATAGACCAACCTCAATTCTTACCGAGGTGTCGTAAAAGGCGACTAAGGTAAGTTGACCCACCGTGTGGTATGCGGTTTAGTAGAATAGACCACCCTCTTTCTTTCTTATCGAGGATTCGTAAAATACCACTGAGGTAAAAACGCAGCCAAATCATGTGACTGCATGTTTATGGCATGTTGTGCCGACCCTTCTTAGAGTGGGATAAGGGCAGGAAGATGTATGTTATTCTATATCCATTTCAATATGCGGGTAGAAATTATAATGCTCGCCGATCGGTTCGTTTTGTCTCCGCGAGAATGACGTGAGGCAGTAGAGAAGTTCGTAAATCACCTCTATCGACACGACACTATCTACTTATGAATTCAGTTCAAATCTTTAAAACATCGTGTCCATCTATCATGCTGTTCGGTTCTGATTCATGAGCTATTTTAACGCAAAAAAATCATCCTAACACGAAACTAAGCGGCTGTAGCGGAATGGTTAGGGTAACCGACTTGCGACCGAGAGTTTGTGGGTTCTAATACGACCATTATACTACTGACGTGCTGACTTAGCTGGAAGGGTTAATAAATTTACTAGTAAGTTGTAACCCGATTGATAGTAAACTAACTAAACTAAACTAACTAAAAAATAAAGAAAAAAAATTACAACAATTACACTAAAATTAATTCACATCGTTTTGTTTGTATTCGTATCTCAATTATTTTACAAATAAATTATTTGTACTTTGATATTATTTTTAAAATCTCTCATTATTTACTTTCTTTATATTTCGACAAAACAACCAATCCTGTATATAAGGAGAGGTGGTTTTAGCTCAGCAGTACTTAACTATTATCCGGTACTTTTATGTATATCTCATGAATAACTAGAGTTCAGCTACATATATATTATCAGTGAATTTTAGTACAGAAATTTTACAATACAAACATGATCTATGTTATTTTTATAATTCCTATCATAATTTTCCCAAGCTCGCATGTTATGCTTACATTTCCAACCACGTTCTAAGATAACAAGGTACGTTATTTATGTAAAGACACGGGCATTTTTCTTAAACTGGGCCTTCGTAGCAACAATTTTCTTCTTCGACCCACATCTCTTGGTAAATTACCGAGGACTTATTATACTAATCTTATTTATAGGGTACATCAAAAAAATATAGGACCGAATGTAGGAGACATTTAGTTGTGTCTCTAGAAAGCGGAATCGAGTTTAATAGCACAAGTTAGTTTAGACATTAGAGGCCATCATTTCCGCCATCCAGTCCATTCTCCAGGGCTGGGTTACCAGAAGGGGTCCTCACCTTCCACAGGCACCTTGACACAGGTACTTTCCGGTATGGTCGTTTCAGTAGGTACCTGTGGAAGGTGACCTGGCGCGAAGAGTCCACGAGTAAGTGCCACGAGTGCGGCAAACACTCTCGCACGCTCGCTGACTGTCTCGCTTGGGTGATTCAGCAGACGGAGGTAGTGGAACAGGTGGGGTACGATCTTTCCTTGCCCGCCGTGGTTCATTTCATGGGGTAGAGATCGTGGGCAGTTATGGCCTCCTTCTATGGGGACGTAATCTTGCGGAAGAAGTCGATGTGACAGATTCGGGAAGTCGAGTTTTTGGATCTGATCCGCTGAAGATGACTCGCTGAAGTCCGTGGTATGCTGCCCTAATGGGGACATTTGGGCGTTCCGACAAAAATATACAATATATATATTACATTATACAAAAATATACTCGTATTATTAGATCGATTCTTCTACAAAAAAATTTTTTACTGCTATAATAACAGTGAAAACATCATTACCGTGCAATTATAAAATAAATTAATTGTACTAACCCGTCGTTGAGACAGTGACGAGATAAGTTAAGATAAACCTACTAATTACATATCAGTAATGTGCAATTTATTGACTCTTAATAAATGAAATCATAAATGAGTTCATATTTATTCCTGACGCGGCACTCTCAAGTCAACAAGAAAACTAAATGAAAATGGCACTTATCAAATGAAAATCAACATTAAGTTGAAATTTATGTTATAGGCAATAAAGCCTTCCAGATATAGCCATAAAAATGTTGAGGCGTTTAGCGATAAATTAGTTTTGGAACTAATAAAGTAAATGATTCCAATTTATTTCGTTGTGTTTTAGATCGGCAGTAATATTGATATAGTAAAACTTCTGTAATATTTTATTATTTACTTATTTCACGCATTATAGACTGGCCCGTTGGCGTAGTAGGTAATGATCCTGCCTTTGGCAACGCGGGTCGCGGGTTTCTTCCCGCCGAGGGCTAACATTTTCATCATCATACGCATATCATATCGCAACTTGTTTTAATAAAAGTTTAATATTAGCAGTTTTTCACTATCTCATTGCTTAAAACAACTCGTTATCTCAAGTTACGTCGTTTTAAAGTTACAAACTAGTTAAGTACCCCAAGTATACAGTTTAACGGTAACTACTGTTCCGCTTGGAGGCTGTAAAATAACGAAACAGCCCTGTCAAGGGTTTCGGTCCCAATTTGGGTAACTATTCTATCACTTTGTCCCGTTTGAATTTGCATTTTATCGCAAATCTCGGCACTATTACCTTTGTTTTGTTTGAGACTAAACTGCTTTATTTGAATTATAGTCAACAATTTATTAAAATATTTATTGTTACGGGGCCCAATTTCTCAACTTTGGAGGAAAAGATTATATTATTTTGCTCTAATCAGCAAACTAATATAATCCTGGTAATCTGTATTTATGCCTTGTCCATAAAATCAGCAGATTTTTACATATAATCATCAGATCGCCGTTACTTTTCTATTATGGAACTCCGAATAGTAAAGCCTTAATTTATAAATTACTAGCTTTGCCTGCAGCTTCGACCTCGTGGAAATCAGTGTATTTATCAAAAAAAGTAGTTATTGTGAGTTAACCATAAGAGATAGACATATGATGCTGTGAACGTTTTTGTAGTATTTTTGGAGACCTACAATTCTCTAGTACATTACCCTAGCGTAGCTCTGTTGACTTACGCGGTGCATGCGACCTTTTTTCCCAGTAGGCGAATTTTTCACAACTGCTCGACCAAACCTCTTGCATGCTGAATTTCAGGAAAATTTCTGCAGCCATTTTCGAGTTTCGAGGAATATATATATATATATATATATATATATATATATATATATATATATATATATATATATATATATATACATCTTGCACATCATGTTGCGTCCTACATGGCACTTTTTACCGATCTTGTTGCGTCCAACCGACTTGTTGCATCCAGTATACGGACGCAGGATAAACCAACCCTAAAAATTTGTCAGGAGCCGTGTTTTTATATGTATAATGCGTGGGCAAAAAATTGGATGGGACGTTATTTTATCGCGGGAATGAATTCCGATGTATTTATTAGTTCAGCGAGTTACCGCGCACAATTTGGAGGTCGCTACGTGCTCGCGTATATTTGGGCACGTATATTATATTTCTGATGTTAGCATTCTATTGCCTCCGACGTATATTTTAAAAAGTTTTTTTCAATTTTTATTTAGCATTATCTTGCGTCCAAATTTCTTCCCAATTTAATCGATTTTATAAGTGATGCGGGGGCCCAAAGGGTGCGCGCGCGAGTCCTACGTTTTGTTAATAAACAAACATTGAGCCGTTAGGACGCGTTTTAATTTGCAAAGTGATTGTACTCATAATTGCGTATATTATTATTATTGTAAAACTGTAAATATGAAGAGAGCGGATAAGACATCGCTAGTTGCTAAATCAGATCTTCTTATTTGTGCTTAAGGATCCCAATATTAAAAAAGTCATTCAGAAAAACATTTTATTAATGTGGTTTCAAGAAAAGTAAGAGAGTTAGCAAAATTATTAATCGAAATTTAAAAAATTAACAACTCTATAATAAATTTATTGAGTGCCTTAAAACCATTCAGTTAAGATCTTATGGCGGAGGCAACTAAAGTTGTAGATAACTGTGATGCCAAAAAGGATAGATTCGAAACCTTCTTTTGCTATGAATGTTTCAACTACTTTTAAACAATGCTACAATATAGCCATTATGTTTGCATTGAAAAAACAAGGTCCTTACAATGAAATCAATACCGCAGAAACAGAAGCAGATCTTAAGACATTATTGCATCTTATAGATGCAATTTTGCGACATGTCATCTCCAGTCAAGCTGCAACAGATTTAAACAAAAAGAAGTGGAATAAAGTCACTATAGTCCCGTTAGCCAATGAAGCTGCAGCCAAAATCAAATCACGGTACTACTGTTGCAACGTATATTCAGTTATTAGATAACATTTATTGCAAAGTTTTATTATTATTACAAAATTCTCGAGGGATACCCAAGATTATCTGGACCCAAAAACCCAAAATCAATTTCGTCTACGCGACTCAGAAAACATTTAGCAACCTTTTTACAAATATTTAGCATAACTGAGAATGATATGAAACATTTAACTACGTTTATGGGCCATACCGGTGACGTGCATAAAAAGGCATATAGATTGCCGGATTACGTGGCATCATCACTATCAGCCCATTTTCGTCAATTGCTGGACATAGGCCTCTCCAATTATTCGCCACTTAGTCTGATCCTTGGCTTTCTGCTTCCATCCACTGCCCGCTGTCCTACGTATATCGTCACTCTATCGAGTCTCAGGGTGTCCTACACTACGTTTCCCGATTCGTCGTCTCCACTCCAGAACACGTCTACCCCAACAGTCATCCCCCAACTGTATCCTTCTCATAATCTCACACTCGAAATTGTTGTTTTCTAGTTCGTGCGTCTGTCCTAGGTAAATGTACTTATCAACAATTTCGAGAGTGACCCCATCTAAGGAAATCGGTCCCGGAGCAACGTGCTCGTTGCACATGATTTTGGTTTTACTCAAGTTCATCCGGAGAGCGATCCTATGAGAAGAAACAGCCGGTCCATGCAACATCCATTGCAAATCCTCTATGGATTCAGTCGTTAAAACCATATCATCTTACGCGAAACTGAGATGAGCGCCATTGATGTTTATGCCATAACCAGTCCAATTCAGCGTCTTAAACATATCCTCTAGTGCGTTTGAAAACAATTTCGAGGAAATGACGTCCCCTTGTCTTACGCCTCGCTGAAGATGGCTATGCCTTATCTGCTGGTTTTGGACTCGGACTGCCTTTCTTGCGTTTTCATACAGACATCTCAGCATCTCAATATATCACTAAACGACTTGGCATCTCTGTAAAGACTCCAGAACAGCCCAGGTTTCGACCGAGTGAAAAGCTTTTTCATAATCCACAAAAGCTAGGCATAGTGGTTGATTGTACTCTTTAGTTTTTTGTACAATTTGCCGCACGGTGTGGATATGATCTATCGTGCTGTACCCGCATAGAAACCCGGCTTGTTCGGGGGATGGAACTCGTCGAATCATCATGCGAGGCGGTTTGTGATAACCCTTGAAAACAGCTCATAGACATGGCTCAGAAGAGATATTGGCCTATAGTTATTTAAGAGTGTTATATCTCCTTTTTTTGTATAACACTATACTTCTGTGCCATGCCTTTGGAGTTCTCCCGGCAAAGAGAAGGGTATTAAACAGCTCTTGAAGCTCTGTTACCAATAGGATTCCACCAGCTTTTAACAGCCCTGTTGTAATACCATCCTCACCCGTGACTTTTCTATTTTTAAGCTGTCCAAGGGCTAAAACAATTTCATTTAGATGGATATCAGGCAGTTTTTCCGTATAGTGGCGGCTTAATTTGTCCTCTGTGTGCAGTGGTAGCATGCGATGCGTAAAATTCGGCGTAGTGGCTTTCCACTTCCGAGAGGATTTCCGGTTTGGACGAGTAACGACTTTCCCTTTAATGTGGTTAACTTCGTCAGGTGACTTTTTCCAAGAGGCTTAATAAACACTTTTGGACCCCGATTCTGCTCAATTGATTTTTGAGCGTATTAGCTAATCGGAGGTCGCGTCGTTAACCATCTTGGTAATTACTTTGTTTAAAGCCTCTACTTCTCACGAAGTTAGCATAGGGTTCATCGCTCTGCCATTAATAGGAGAGTATCTCCCGAAAGCTTTGACTTCATGCCCTTACGTTGGCTTTCGCAAATTTTTGTGCCCTCATTTCGAAGGACTTCTGCTACTCGGTCGAGTTTTTGCCCTACGTTATCCGTGGTTTCCAGAGTAGTGAATTGGTTTTAAGTAGTTTCTAGAATGTTACAGATCCAATTACGGTTTGGAAAACATTCAGACGGACTGTTGATTTCATCAAACGGACCCGTTCCAGCTTTAGATAAATATTCAGAGTGCCTCGTACCAACCTATGGTTGTTAATAGTCGGTGGTAAGCACCGAGACATCCCTAAATATATGCTTCTTGTCCGTAATAATAAAATCAATCTCATTTTTCGTCCGCCCACCGAGACTTCTACAAGTCCACCTACTTTGGGGCTGTTTCTTGAAAAAAGAATTCATCAAAAACAACTCCTGCTTCTCGAGAATGTCGACAAGCATTTTTCCGCACTTGTTTTTTCGACCCAAACCAAAAGGTCCTACAACTAATTCAACACACAACACAATTTTACTCCCACTTTAGACTTAAAGTACCCCATAACAACGTTGAAGTGGGCTCTAGAGGTATGGCGTAAGGCTTAAGTTATATCCTCATATAGAGTTTCCACTTCCGAATCCGATTATGACTCCGTGAGCGCGTACGCTAATACCACCTTAAGGGTATACCATGCAGATATTTTCAGCACGAGATACGCAACCCACGGAGACACACTGGTAGTTTCTAAAACGTTGTTACAAAGGCAGGGTATTTATAGCTGAAACACATACACGCGCACACACGCAGCAAGCAAATCAACAAAAATGCACACACGCACGCACGCACGCACGCACGCACGCACGCACGCACGCACGCACACACACACACACACACACACACACACACACACACACACATTAATAATATGACTCACGTGCCATATTTAAGTATTAGAAATCTGATGAAGTCAATGGAAGCCGTTAAGTCAATGTTACGCATAGGTTCATACAGCAGCAATATTCGGAAGCATTTTAGTTGAAACAAAGAATGGATGTAATAATGTCAATGTAATATCAATAACATATATTGAATAATATACAGAATCAAGTTAGATATAAATTAATTAGGAAGCGTGAAAGCCTAAACAGTGTACGAAGTATATACAAAAATATACAATGTGCCACATTATTTGGACGATGAACGGAACCGCTAAGTGATTGAGAAATTTTTAAAATTGAATATCGGTATAAAACTTATTAATGGAATTTAAAGTTTTATAATGAAATAATACAGATTTAAAGGTATAGTATACGCTTTAATTTAGTTAAAAATCCCTTCAGAAATGGTAGACGCAACAGGGTTCGAGTTTAAAATGACGCAAGAAGACTTCTGCGATTTAAATATATATATATATATATATATATATATACATACACGATTAAGTCATTTAAATATTAAAGATATGTAAAAATATAATTTAGATTAAGACAGTAATATAATTATGAAAAGATGGGATAACACATGAGGTACTGTGTTTTTTGTTGTAACAGATTAAGACAGTAAAAAAATACGTGGATTAATTTGTGGGTAACTGTACATTACAGCATGTTGTCATTTCATCGCACGCAATATCTACATTACCTATGAAACAACCTAACTGTATTAGAATACATTTTATTCAATAACAGACTTTATTCCGTTTTGTTAAGATTAAAAAATTCTAATTCTAAGTATTTAGAGACGAAACTGAATGGTACGATAAAAAGATCACCGTTTGAACGGCAAATAATTTTTATCCCATAGTTAAATTATGTATAACTTCATAGTCTTTCACACTTCTGTAACTGTCTGTCACTGTCGCTTTTAGTGTCGTTAGATTAAGTTTTAGATTTAAGTAAAAATGGTCGCCATTGAAAACCAGCGTTGGGGTACTCCTCAACTTAAGCTGAATGGTGGTCCAATTCGTAACGTCACATTTTTGTTTATTTGTCTTAAGATTACTTCTTCTTTTTATTAATTTACTCTTTACTATTTGTTAATTTACTGTGTTATTTATCAATAAAACGTTTTTGATTTGATTTGATTTGAAATCTTTAATGTTTTCTGTTTCTTTTTCAAACAATAATCTTCCACTTTTAGTCTCTTCAATCAAGCTCTGAGATCCAGATCAAGAAATTTTAAAGTATCCAATCTGTCAGACTGTCTGTCATATGAGATTTTTTTTGTTGTTATTTATTTATTTCTTTCTTTTTATACATATATTTAGAAAAGAGAAAGAAAAATTAAAAAAGCACATGTATAAAGGTGACTTTACGCCGTGTGGTATCCGGCTGAATAGAATAGTACCACCCTCATTTCTTACCGAGGTGTCGTAAAAGGCGACTAAGGTAAGTTGACCCACCGTGTGGTATCCGGGTGAGTAGAATAGACCAACCTCATTTCTTACCGAGGTGTCGTATAAGGCGACTAAGGTAAGTTGACCCACCGTGTGGTATCCGGTTTAGTAGAATAGACCACCCTCTTTCTTACCGAGGCGTCGTAAAATACGACTGAGGTAAGTTGACGTCAGGCAGGCGGCCGGTCGTAAAAACGCAGCCAAATCATGTGACAGCATGTTTATAACATGCTGTACCGACCCTACTTAGAGTGGGATAAGGGCAGGAGGATGATGATGTATAAAGGTGACTTATCCCTAAAAGAGATCTATTCCAGTCAACCTTTGAGTAATAGAAGAAAAAGGATAGGAATTGAAGAGGAAAGAGACTACGGTTAACATAGAGAAAAAGAAAAAGTTTATATAAATTTAACTATTTATTCTATTCAATAATCTGGTCAAATAAATATATGAAAAGATGTTACTAATACAAGTAAACTTAATTTGAATCTGCTCTTAATTGCTGCGCTATCGTTTTTAACGACTCAACAAGCGTTTAAAGATAATTTTCTGTAGACTTATAGAAAATGTCGAAAATTAGTTCTTATATTTATTTAAATATCAACAAATAATGGGTAATTGGTTGTTGAAAATACGTCTTGAAGTTACAACATATTGTGTAAAGTAAATACACATTTATATTCATTGTCTACTACTAATTTACTACTCGTGACAAATAATTAATGTTAAACAACTCTGTATTTAAATAGAAAACGCACTTGGAATTGTAAAGCCTAATTACAGCTTTGTATACAAGTTAACTCATTCTAAATCTCAAAATGGGAATTTAGGTATTAGTTTGCTTTTACGTATTAAGTTTGTACTCAACGTTGTTTTATATACAAACTAGCTATAAGCGCAACTTAGTTCGCGCAATTTTAATATTAAAATACCCTCAATTATATTTGTTTTTTATTCCCATAGGAAAAACGTAATTTTTTATGTGTTATATTTTTCTGTTATATGGCACAACATTTTATAAACATGTTTTCATATGATTTGGCTAGGTATTTTACGACCGGCTGGCGGCCTGCCTGATGTCAACTTAACTTAATCAAATTTTACGATATCTCAGTAAAGAATGAGGGTGATCTATTCCACTGAGCCGCATATCACATGGCGGGTCAACTTACTTTAGTCGCCTTCAATGACACCTCGGTAGGAAATGAGGGTAGTCTATTCTACTAAGTGTGTCGACTTACCTTAGTCGCCTTTTACGACACCTCGGTAAAAAATAAGGGTGGTTTATTCTCTCAGCCGGATACCACGCGGGAGTCGACTTACCTTAGTCGAATTTTACGATTCTTCAGTAAGGAATGATGGTGATTTATTCTACTAATTGGGATACCACATCGCGGATCAACTTACTTTAGTCTCCTTTTACGATACCTCGGTAAAAAGTGATGGTGGTATATTCTACTCAGTCGGATATTTATTTACGGAAAAGTAAACCCTCAACCGAAAACAAACCCTCAACCCTTAGAGCTCACTAACATCTGCACCAGTGTGTGCTTTACCTTTTCAAAAATATAGCTTAGCTAGGTACGTTTTTCCGGACACCACATGGCAGATTAATTTAGTCGCCTTTTACGATACCTCGGTAGTAAATGAGCATGGTATATTCGACTATATTTGATTATGGAAAATAAATCCTCAACCAGAATCAAACCCTACACCCTTAGAGCTAAAAGCTCACTGCCATCTGCATCAGTGGGCCCTTAACCCTTTCAAATTCAAATGCAAAATTTTCTTTATTCAAATAAACTTGTAAACAAGTACTTTTGAATCGTCAACTCTACTGCTGGTTCGGAAAGCTGTTCCTACCGAGAAGAGCCAGCAAGAAACTCGGCGCTTGCTCTTTTCAACATAATACTTATACTAGTTACATTAAGTCATTACTACCTTGTAAAGGCTCGGACAGTAGCTATATCCACGCATTCTTATCGTGCAAATAATCCTCAACAGTATAGTTTGCATTTTGTATCAGCCTCTCTATAGAAGTGTTTTTAAACTGCTATATTTCAAAAATTTTTAGCTTCTAAAAGCTTTAAAAAATAAACCTTAATAGGTACGTTTTTACGTTACGTTTACGTTCAGCTGTGGTAGCCTAGCGGTAACACCGTGTGACTCTTTCAAGGAGGTCACGGGTTCAAACCCGGGTAGACACCAATGAGTTTGTCTGTTAACTTATGTGTCTAATTGATAATTGCAATTTATCACACGCTTTTCGGTGAAGGAAAACATCGTGAGGAAACCTGCATATCTCTAGAGAATTTTGGAGATATCTGTAACCTACCAATCCGCATTGAAGCAGTGTGGTAGGTCTTAGCTCCAACACTTCTTTCCAAAAACGGTGAGATGAGGCCTATTCTCAGCAGTGGGAGAGTAACAGGGCGCTACTTACTTAGGTACGTTTTTATAGCAAGATAAAAAGGATGTTTAAGTTACATCGGTCTTTTATAGTAAACCAAACAATGTTATCAAGCTAGCTTATACTAGTTCAAAATCATTTTACATACAAAAGTATGTACAATCGCTTACAGACCCCGCTTATCTGTAACAGCTTCCCGACGTTAGGGGTCCCTGTAGCGCGAACTATGTGTACGATACTTATCGTTTGACTCCTTTTATCGTTCATAAACACAGCTTAGAGCTTAAAAGTAAAACATTGTATGTATTTTTTTTCTAAATTCGTAAGTAAACATTTTTGACGACGTTCCTCGACGCTAGTAGAGCTTCTCTCTTATCTACGCATTTTGAAAACTTGACGATGCTTCTGCGCTCAATCGCACCAATTGGTGACGCTGTAAAAGCCGTTAAAGCTACAATATATTATATAAGCAATTTGAAAAAAACAATAGAGCGTATTCCATCTACAATTATGTCCGTCTGCTGTAATCTCCAATCAAAATATGGGTACATCATCCTCCTGCCCTTATCCCACTCTAAGTGGTCGGCACAACATTATAAACATTTTGTCTCATGATTTGGCTACATATTTTACGACCAGCCTGCCTTACGTCAACTTACCTTACTCGTATTTTACTACACCTCGGTAAGAAATTAGGGTGGTTTATTCTACTCAACCGAATACCACACGATGGGTCAACTTACCTTAGTCGCCTTTTACGACACCTCAGTAAGAAACGAGGGTGGTCTATTCTACTCAGCCGGATATCACACGGCATAAAAATATGATTACTTGTATATATGTATTTTTTAAATACCATCATTAAAGTTAGTACAATTTTGTGTTTTTCATAAAAACTTTTCTCAAGAAATTTTTCTGCATATCTCAAGGCTCGACGGAATTCTATTAAAAAGTTCGTCCAAGTTGACCCCGCCTATATTGTTCCAGTCGAAAGTATTTTATAGGACGAAGTTAATTCGACCAATATGTATTCATCATCTTCCTGCCCTTATCCCACTCTAAGTGGGGTCGGCACAACATGTTATAAACATGCTGTCATATGATTTGGCTGCGTTTTTACGACTGGCCGCCTGCCTGACATCAACTTACCTCAGTCGTATTTTACGACGCCTCGGTAAGAAAGAGGGTGGTCTATTCTACTAAACCGGATACCACTCGGTGGGTCAATTTACCTTAGTCGCCTTTTACGACACCCCGGTAAGAAATGAGGTTGGTCTATTCTACTCAGCCGGATACCACACGGCGGGTCGACTTACCTTAGTCGCCTTTTACGACACCTCGGTAAGAAATGAGGGTGGTGCTATTCTATTCAGCCGGATATCACACGGCGTTCGACCAATATGTATTAAACGAATGTTATTCAATAAAAAAATGATCAAAATATTTTATAACACTGCTGAAAAAAGTTATAGCGCTTTTACAATGAATGTTATATTTCTCGGATGTTATAAAAAAACATTAATTTAAAATGCAAAATAAACGTTTAATTTTTGAAACGGTCGGTCCTTTCCTCTTCGTTAAATTTTCTGTATCGAAACCATACATTGTGTTTTTTATTTACGATTTTAGGTAAAAATATCAGCGCTCAAATTTGTTGTCGTGTAAAAATTTTCACAAATTTTCAGTTACTTTTAAATCACTGTTGGTTGAATATTCCATGGAAATAAATACAATTTTTATTTTGTGACAATATTCAACCACTTTTGCCGATTTTTGTGCTACAAGAATTAATTTACCGCACAAAGAAAAATACGAATAAGGAGATAAAGAAATTTATACTATAGGCACAGTAAAATGTTCAAAGGGTGGTCTCACGACATCTCGGTAAGAAATGAGGGTGGCTACTCATCCGGATACCACACAGCATATTTTACAATTTAAACAAACAGCTGGCAGCTACCTTGGTCAACGAATAAGTTTGGCCATACAAAAGGGTAACGCTGCCAGTATTTTAGGAACTTTACCCCATTGCAATGGACTGGGTGGTTTTGATATATATATATATATATATATATATATATATATATATATATTAATTTTTATTTTTTATTTTCCTACAGTATTTTACTATAGGGCAATTCTTCTGGAATCTTTATGGTATAAGGAAACTACAGGTCATATAAATTGTATCGAAGAGGTGGCGCGTTTGTAAGAAAACTCGCCTGCTGGGAGCTTTAGTAAGCCAACAGAGATACACTAAAGTAATATACTAGAGAATTGTAGATCTACAAAAATACTACAAAAAAGTCCGCGACATCATGCCTCTATATCTTATAGTTCAGTTTATTAAGAAAACTTTGTGACACATTGATTTCCATGCGAGCGAAATCGTAGGCACAGCTAGTAAACAATATAATAAGACATTTCAGTTCGTTAAATAGTTTCAAAGTAGCAATGAAATGAGCACAGATCTTGCTGATAAGTGTATGAAAACGCCAGGTAAACCTTTAAAACTGTCCTATTATGTATCAGTAGAAACGAATTGTCAATAAAACTTAACGATGCTCTTGGCGCGTATTTGAGGATAAAACTCACATTCTTATCACTTCTTGGTCCATATAGATTGTCTTTAGGACCTCCTTTTTATTTTATCAAACGTTTACAGATTAAAACAATGTAATACGACTACCTATTCACAAAGTAACGAGTACTCATATAAGAGTTTCATCATCTTCCTGCCCTTATCCCACTCTAAGTGGGGTCGGCACAACATGTTATAAACATGCTGTCACATGATTTGGCTGCGTTTTTACGACCGGCCGCCTGCCTGACGTCAACTTACCTCTGTCGTATTTTACGACACCTTGGTAAGAAAGAAGGTGGTTTATTCTACTAACCGGATACCACACGTTGGGTCAACTTACCTTAGTCGCCTTTTACGACACCTCGGTAAGAAATGAGGTTGGTCTATTCTACTCAGCCGGATACCACACGGCGGGTCGACTTACTTAGTCGCCTTTTACGACACCTCGGTAAGAAATGAGGGTGGTACTATTCTATTCTGCCGGATACCACACGGCGTTACTCATATAAGAGTTTAACATCATCATTCTCCTACCCTAATCCCACTCTAAGTGGGGTCGACTGACTCCGACAGACGACGGAACTCCTCAACGGCTAGCAGTAGGAACATGATATTTTAAACAGCTTTTATTTATTGAAAGCTTTTATCAAGTTTAACTTATTAAAATTTCAAGTGGCATGGTGATTCATCTGTTTTTGCAGAAAATTCGTTTATCAATTCCAACAAACCGTTTTTATCACTGGAGCTAGTCTTATCAGGGATAGATCAACTATAAAACCTTACCTGCCTCTACGGAAACTGCTTGTAGGTAGAAAGTCTAAAAAATCAGCTCCCATTCGGTATCAGTCAGTAGAAACGAATTGTCAATAAAGAGAGCTTTACGATTCCCCTGACGCCTACTTACGGATGAAAACTCGCACGCTTATCACTTCTGGGTTGATATAAATTATGTAATGCTTTAACATAATTTTGGAGAAACCTTTAAAAGGCTAATGAGATTCGTAATCGTCGGAGAAAACCTATCACTCAGAACGTTAGTAATGGTTTACACTCATTTTTCTACAGCCACGTGGGCAGAAAAGGGTCAACCACTTACCTTTACGGGGTCAGGACTCAATTCTGGATACTCTGGACACTTTATAAATATTTTTGGTCACAAATCGCAAGTTTTGGAAAATTGCTGTTTTAGCGCGTACGTTGCGTTTTGCGAGTTGTAAGCAGTGTGAAGGGGAAGGAGGGGGTAGAGGGGACAATAGCCGGAGATTGCCATTAACCAATCAAATATGGTCCTTGACACTGCGAGATCGGATATGGTTCGATATTCTCTGGTTTTTTCCGAGAAAGGATACGTATCTTATTTAAAATTCAAACAAATTTCGTTCAAGGCAAAAAGTTGAAGTAATGGCAATTTAAATTACCTTAAAAGTTTCAAATAATGTAAACATTAAAAAGAATAGCCGAGTGGTATATGGCTAAAAGGCGACTAAGGCAAGTTAACCCACAATATAGTATCCGGCTGATTAGAATCCTCCTCCTCCTTGCGTCGTTCTCCTCAGTGCTGAGGGCCGTGACCTTTTCCACGGATCACTTTCTCATGGATAATAGATCTCCAAGTCTTGCGATCTCCTGCGACTTGTAGGGCTTCGTGGACTTTTAAAGAAAGCGACTTGGTTACCTGGTCGGACCATCGCGTTAGACTGCGGCCTCTGCCTCTTTTCCCTTCCACCGAACCAGTGATCACCAACCTCTCCAGGTTGTCTCCAGTCTTCCTAGCAATATGTCCGAAGAACTCTAGGACTCTACGGAGACACGTAGTTGAGAGCCTGGTGGTCACTCCTATATCTTTGAGTATTGATACATTGGTCCGGTGCTCAGTCCAAGATACGCCCAGCATTTTACGCCAGCACCACATCTCGAAGGCGTCAATGCGTTTCCTGTCAGCAGACTTGATAGTCCATGTCTCAGAAGCATACAGAAAAATGGAGAACACGAGTGTGCGAACCAGGAGGATTTTGGTTTTTCGTGAAATGTTGCGGTCCCGCCATATTTTCTGCAGCTGAGACATTGCCGACTTTGCCATTCCAATGCGTCTTCGGATTTCTAACTCTGAGGAGCCATTGTTTGTGATGCTGGAGCCCAGGTAAATGAAATTTTCGACCTGATCGAGGTCAAGCACGCCGGTTAGATGCAATTTGTGAGCTCTGTCAACCACCATGATCTTAGTTTTTGACCTGTTCATACATAAACCCATTTCCTTGCTGATGGACTCCATCTTGTTCAATAAAGCGGACATCTCAGCTTCGCTCGTAGTAAACAGTGTGGTGTCATCCGCGTATCGTAAATTGGTGAGTTTCACCCCACCAATGTTTACGCCACCTGTCCAGTCTTCTAAGGTGCGTCGCATAATGTATTCACCATATGCATTGAACAAGATGGGAGATAGTATGCAGCCTTGACGTACTCCCTGTCTGAAGTGGAATGGTTCTGAGTTGGTGTTATCTACTCTAACTATGCCTTGGTTATTTTGGTATAGGCTTTGCATAAGGCAAACCAGGTGTTCTGGTACTCCAAGCTCCGTAAGGACTTTCCAAAGCCAGTTCCAGTTTACACAGTCGAATGCCTTAGAGTAGTCCACAAAACACATTATGACGGGTACGTTGTGTTCGTAGGCTTTCTCGGTCACTTGCCTGACGTTGAGTATTTGCTCTCGGGTTCCCCTAACCTTTACAAAACCCGCCTGCTCTTGCGGTATTTGCCAGTCCAGATAATTGCGAATGCGGTGATTTAAAATATAGAGCAGTACTTTGCTGGCATGGGATATTAAGGCAAGGGTTCTGTAGTTGTCACACCTTCTCGTTGAACCCTTTTTGTGAAGAGGGAGTATCAACGATTCAGTCCAGTCTTTGGGCCACACTCCAGTTTGCCAAATATTGTCGACAATATTGTGTAGCACATCGATGGCACGATTACCCATTGTCCTTAATATCTCCGCTGTTACTTGGTCAGGACCTGGAGCTTTCTTAGTTTTAAGGCTGTTCAGAGCTGCTTCGACTTCAGATCTTAATATAGATGGTTCGCGTTTTACGTTCTCTGGATGGATGTGGTTCCAAATGGGTTGCGATGAACTGTTCTTGTTCGCGTACAATTGTTCGCAGTATTTACGCCACCTTTCCGCGATCTCGATCAGGTCATTTAGTGCTTGTCCGTTATCATCGTCTATCACCCAGGTTTTAGGATTGAACTTTCTAGATAGTAGATGAACCTTTTTAAAAAGATCCGATGTCTGTAGCTTTAAGGCGTGCTTTTCGATGTCAGCGCATATGGATGTTATAAAACTGTTCTTGTCCTGGCGGCATTTTTTCTGAATGTCTTTACAGATGTTCGCATATGTGTCTTGTTTGCCCTGCGCTTTGACTATTTTACTGTACTCTACCAGTTTCCAGGTTTCGTCTGAGATCCACATGTTTTTCTTTCGGCTGTTTTGGCGTGACTGCTTTATAGTGTCTAAGGTCACATTTATGTTGTTCTTGAGATATTCCCACTGGGCGTTTGGGTCTGTGTTATCCGGGAGCGGTGTGGCACTCAGCTTATTCTCTAGTAGGCTCTTGAAAACCTCTCTCTCTTGGGGTTCCAAGTATCGTGGTTTTTGTAAGTTAGACTTTTTTGGCGCTTTCAGCTTGATCTTGAAGTAAGAAAGAAGGAGATTGTGGTCGGATCCGCATTCTGCACCGGGGAAGGTTTTAGTGTTCGTTACCGAAGATCGCCAGCGGGTGTCAATGATGATATAATCTATTTGGTTGCGGTGTCTATCGCCTGGCGATCTCCAAGTATAGAGCCGTCTCTGGTGATGTTGGAAGCAGGTATTCAATAAAGTCATTTTCCTACTGATTAGAATAGACACCCCTTATTTCTTACTGAAGTGTCGTAAAATACAACTAAGGTAAGTTGACATCAGGAAGGCGGCTGGTCGACAACAAGTTTATAACATGTAATGCCGACGTTACTTACAGTGGGATAGGGAGGGTGATGTTAAAAAAATTCCTAGAGGCACTTGCGACTTCGTCCTCGCCGTTTGCGATTTAAATGTTTAAGAACCTTTTTTTGTTCGAAAAAAAAAAATGGAAATTTCATACATCTTATGTTTTACCCTGATGTATAACCATTAATTGTACTTAATTATACTAACATTTTCCAATATGGATTATAACTTCTCAAGTAATTACGTATGTAGTAAATAGAGAATCTAGTTTACATCATCATCCTCCTGCCCTTATCCTACTCTAAGTGGGGTCGGCACAACATGTTATAAACATGCTGTCACATGATTTGGCTGCGTTTTAACGACCGACCGCCTGCCTGACGTCAACTTACGTAAAACGTAAAAACGTAGTAGCTATAATAAAGGCGCGTCATCTTGAACTCCAAGGCTCAGTATACACAGCGTATAATATTTATGTTTTTGTTACCAATTTGTTTATCTAGACAAATATTTTGCTGATGTAAAATGGAAGTATCTTTTGGGACAAGAACGTTATTTTTAGCATTGGCAGAGACAAACAAATGATCTTTTGTTATTAAAACGCTTCTTCTAGGCTATGCAGCCTTTGTTTGTTGCTTTTGTCAGCGACAAATAAAACTTTATAATTCGACACTATGGTCTTTGTTGTCGTACAAAATACTGTAAATTAAAAACTTTATTAACTTCAAACGAAGTCTTCTTCTGCTCTAGATATTAAATAAAAGTATTTTTATGACGTTTGTTTTAGCTATTCTAGAAAAAAAGAAGCATAAAAAATTGAAGGAAATCTATTAATGAAATCCAAATATATAACAAGTACATAACTATTTCCACTATTGCCATGTTGTATCCAGCTGTGTAAAATAGACCACCCTCATTACTTACCGAGGCGAGTAAGGTAAGTCAACCCGCCGTGTGGTATCCGGCTGAATAGAACAGGCAACACTCATTACTTACCGAGGTGTGCGTAAAAGGCGACTAAGGTAAGTTGATCCATCATGTGGTATCCGGTTGAGTAGAATAGACCACCCTCATTTCTTACCGAGGTGTCGTAAAAGGCAACTAAGGTAAACTAACCCACTGTATGGTATCCGGTTAAGTAGGAAAGACAACTCTTTTTCTTACTTAAGTGTCTTAAAATACAACTAAGGTAAGTTGACATCAGGCAGGCGGCCGGTCGTAAAAAACACAGCCAAATCATATGAAAACATGTTTATAACAAATTTTGCCGACCCCACTTAGAGTGGCATAAGGGCAGGAGGTTCATAACTGTTTTCAATAATAGAGTATATAGTAATAGATTTATGGTATTTTTATTATAGACAACATTTAAGTGTCATGTTAAGTTATCTTATCATAATGTTATAGGCCTATAGCCTTTCTCAATACATGGACTATCTAATACTAAGAATTTTTCAAATTGGTTCAATAGTTTCTGAGATTAGCGCGTTCTAACAATAAAAAAATAACCAAACTCTTCAGTTGTATATATTAGTAAAGATGTAACATTTTTTGTTACAAACTTTCCTTACATCAAACCGATAACCCTAATAAAGGATAGAGCACAAAACAAGTGTTTCGGAACAAAATATAATAATAACCTTTAAATCAATCAAACTACCTCACGCCTTTACAATATTGTTACCTTGCAAAACAGGCATTGTAACGTTAAAATTCAGCCTTCGAGCCTTCTACGCAAATAAAATGGCCGCCCCAACAACACTTATACACCAAAAATGACTTCTTTTGTCGTCTACAACAAAGCATGATTTATCATCGGACAGCGAGCCGCGACCTCAAATTCATATTAAAATAGGCCGATCCGTCAAAGAATATTTGTCAGATGCGTCAACTTTACAAACTTTATAAGGAATATAATCATTGTTTTCCATAGAGTTATTATACTATGAATAGGAAAGAAAGCCTATAAAATTTGCCATATTAGAATAAAGAGAAATAATAAGAAAGCAAATGAGATTGATCTATCTATCTCTCTTTTCTATGTGTGATTAGACAGAGATGAAGTATACTAGTTTTATCTTCGCTCTCATACTTCACATAATCACTTTCTATAGTATAATAAGTCCATGTTGTTTTTTTTTCATCTTACTTATTAAAACTTTCAAATGATTTTCCGATTTAAATCTTTCCATACATAATATGGATAATAGTTCATATAATCTTATTTAAAAAAATCACTGATTGGATGAAAGGATAAGTGAAGGAAATAAGTGTTTACTTTCATATCCATCATTTTTCTTGTGCCCATATCTCACTCTTCAGTGCGTTCAGCACAAAATATTTCAAACATGTTGAACATGTTTTGGCTAGTTATTTTACGGCTGTAAAAAATAAGTGTGCTCTATTCTACTCAGCCGGATACCACATGGCGATGGGACTTTATTTTCTTACTTTGACTTTATCTTCTTAAAAAAAATACTATTGTATTTCAAAAGGCTAAATATGCAATTTTCATATCAAAGATTTGGAAGATAATTAAAAATATAAGATTGAATTTATTAATAATATACAGAATTGAATTTATTAATAATTAATCATACACGGAAAGTTTTTAAAATACATATTAGTATGAGAAACACGTGAGAATGATGAAATGGTTTACATTAAAATTAAAATAAAAAAAAATATACTCGGTAGGTATAAAAGTAATATTTTGTATACCTACGTGTGAATACACCATCTGTATGTGGAACTTTAATCTATATTGGATATCGTACACTCACTTCACGTTAGAAGTCATGCTGTTATTGCAAGGTGTAAAATTTATGGATATTCCGACGGTATAAAAAATACACGAGGCCAATTTCAGGAACTGACACACTTTTTGCATAAAACATTATGTTCTAAATGATCTTTTGGTAATTAAAGTATAAAGAGGGTATTTCACGCAATACATTCACGATGAAATGACGCAAATAGTAATAAAACATAATTATTTCATTACGTTTGTTGTAAGTTCGTAGAAGAAGGAATTACAAATTCCACTGTCTTGTTCAATAATTGGACCAACATAAATCTACAAAATAGAAGCCGTTTCGTATCCGGCTGAGTAAAATAGACCACCCTCATTTCCTACCGAGGTGTCGTAAAATGCGATTAATGTAAGTTGATCCGCAGTGTGGTATCTGGCTGATTAGAATAGATCACCCTCTTTCTTATCAAAAAACCTAATAAGGTAAGTTAGCGTCATACGACGTTGACTGGTCGTAAAATACGTACCAAATCATGTAACATGTTTAAAACATGTTGTGCCGACCCCACTTAGTTACTGACAGAAATGATGGAAGTATTTTTTTTCCTCTATATAGCACATAATATGAAAAACTAACACGAAAAACATCTAACAGAACTGTTGAAATTTCAAAGGAACAAAAGATTTTTTCATACAAAATATTGCACTAAAATCACGAGCAATTTGCCTGTAAATTGCGCCATTCAGGTACAAAACACAAAACTCTGCACATTAATCTCCGTTCAAGTCAGATTTTGCAAAGTTACAAGCGAATTCAACGCAAAATCGGAAACAATTTGCAAATAACAACAAACCTCATAATTTTGCCCTCCACCTTCGCCTATTGTAACTCAACTCCCGGTGAATTTTGGACGCTTATAGAATTTTGTTTATGTTTCCCAGATTGACTTGTAAATTTGGTAATTTGCGATCCTTATTTGGAAAATATATTACTTAGTGCAAAAAGGTCCACACCAAAGCTGTTAGGACCAATTAATCGAGGTTATCGCTCGTTAATTTGTTTGACTTGGAAATTTTGGGGTTGTCCAATCTGATAATCCTCCTAAAACGCCTACGAATTTTGTTAATAATGATCCTATTATTAATGAAATTGAAATTGACTGACAGTTCGTTTAACTTCTAATGAAATCTTCGATAGTATTTAAAGTCTAAGATAATCGATTTAATAATATTCATTCCCAATAATTTGAGGTGCAACTTGATATGTATAATAAAAGCATATAAATTGTCTATAGTTCGATTTTCAGAATATACATCTTCATCATCATCAAGCTTTTCTTGGCGGTGAAGTATAAATTGTGCTGCCAAAATCATTTAGTTTACAGTTGCCATACAATAGAAATAAATCTGGTAGTAATAAAATAAATTATAATAACTTAATATCATAAGTTTTTCTTAAAAAGTGAACTGGTTGAATTTGAATTTCGCAAATAAACTTGACCAGACGTTGGTGCGAAATTCAAATTAAATCATAGTGTGACGATCTCGACCTTACTTGCATATATTGGAAGAGTTATGTACTGAAGTGATAGTATGTTAAGGAAGGTATATAATTAAAAATATTTGTTTGTCATTTAATGTGGTTTTTCGTAATGAGTATTTGATACTCGTTACATATATGTACATTTTTCATTAAAATATTTTTATCAAAATTTTTTAACGTTTTTTTAACCTAGTCGATCGCGTTAGCGTAACGCCAATTGTTTGGCGCCGTAACAGCAGTTCCTACGTGTCGCTCATGCAGCGTCATACAAATTGGCGCTACGCTAACGCGATCGAGTAGTTTAAAAAAAACTTGCACTAAGCCATCGTTGCCTGGATAAGTATATACTATTACATAGCACACTGCTACCCTTTCTACATTAAGGTAAAACAACAATTTGCCTTCAGTAACTTTTCAAAAAGCAACGCTTTGGGCCTGACTTATGATAGTTACAATGATGTCAATGTACTATTTACAATAACAAATTCGGGTCGCACCCTTTAATATAACAGCGATATTCACTTTAGTAAAATCTACTGTAGGAGTTTCAGAATACGACCCCCGTTTTTCCCCTTTAATATATATTGTAGGTCTTATATCCTCCACTGTGATATTTAGTGTTTCGATGTTGTGTAGCTAAGATATCTTTTCTTTAGAAGTGACTCTATGAGCACTATCTTTTGCTGAGGTATTATGGCCTACTTGCTTATACCCGCAACTTTGCTTGGACTGTTGGCGCATTATAGGTAATATATGGCGATATTATAAGGATAGATAATATTTACTTTCTTAGTTATAATATTAATTCCTAAGCTGAGTTTGGCCACAGTGTTGGCGTTTCTCTGCAGTGCTCATCCAAAATAGCCGTGAAGCACTTAAAACTGGAAAAAAAAGGTATAATATTAAGTAGGATTTTTCGCGCCTACTGCGTGCCTTCGATAATTGCAGTTGGTACAGAACAGGTAGGATAGGCAGACAACCGGCAATTTCTCCACCCCGAATAATTAAGGACACTGACCTTTAACTTGGAGACTTCTTCGTGGGTTATGGCATCCACGCCGCTCCGGCCGGAGTATAACCAATAAAAACTTAATCCACTTATACTCGTGGAACCAATTTAATTGTTCTCTAATATTGTTCGTATACACAACCACAGAATTATCCTTTATATTTCGTTTAATACGGACACCCACCGAACACCGATATTTATTGTAATTCACTCAGAGGCCCGTGCACCGTGTTGCGCGGCCGAGCGATCTTCTTGTCTGTGACAATAATTAGTCACCTACCCGCACAGCCTCAGGCGCAGCAAGCCCCGATTACCCTCAATGGAAAATATTGCCCGAACAAGGATAGGATAGAGTTGTTATACTACAAAAAGAGAGCCATAGACTGGTCTGTAGGTAAATAAGTAGTGTGAGAGTGTCACAATAAATAATGAGAGGGAAAATGAAGCTCGTACTTATCTTTGTCTAACCTACTAATATTATAAATGCGAAAGTTTTTGAGTATAGCTGTATGTTTTTCACTATATCACGGCGAATCCGCTGAACCAATAGCGATTAAATCGAGTACAATTATTACTTATACACCGGGGTAGCATATAGGCTATAGAAATCCCGTTAATTCAACAGGAATAGGATGACATTAAGGAACGTTATCTATTATCAACCTATAACGTGAAAAGTCCACGCGAACGAAGTTTCGGATAAATCTAGTCACACATAAAAATGCGAACAAAGTTGCGGGTAAAATAGAGACCGATCCAAAGAAAAAGTAAATGAGACTGCATAAGCTTTCTCTTTATTGCTTTTTATTCTAATACATATAATATTTTATATGTAATGTAACTTTAATATGTATAATAACTTTATGCTTACCATGTAGTCTAAGATGTAATTGTAACAACCTGAGAAGGATATATATAGATTTTTTCTTAATATATTCTGCACGGCTACCAAAATCCAAAATGACTTTACGATACAATAGTAAGTACTCTTCTATACACTAGTACAACTTCTATGATGCTTCTAAGCAATTCCGTTCTCCAATCAGTCTGTCTGTCTATAACTCTTTCACGGCTAATCTATTGGAATAATATTTATGAAATTTAGTACAATTATGCTTATACACTATACATAGGTATATGGTAAAAAAATCACATTTCTCTTTTAGAATTTGGAAAATAAATTATATGAATTAGAGGGTATTTAAACACTTAGTATGACCGTAATAAAGTTGTGGGTACATATAGTCTAGTATATAAATAAAATGTAATAAGTTATTGCAGCTGAAAGTACCCGGGGTATATTTTCTAACAAATACGGGTCAAACCCTCCGATAACGATGATACTTGGCCCCGTCGACATGATGAAGGACTGAAACTGTCATTTCTTCTCTCTTCGGTAAATTATTCCCGGACGTGAACTTTGAATCGAGAATGAAATATCTAAAAGATAATAAACGCCATAGATTTCTAGCGACGCATTGAAGTCTAACTATATCTTTAATATTTAAATGAGTTAATCTTGTACATAGTATATATATATATATATAGAAATTCCGCATGTAGGGGGTTTTGGGGGAGAAAAATCGATCTATATAAGTTTTTTATCCCTGTTTTCGGCCTCTAAAATTTATAGCTAACTTCATAATTAGTATATGAACAAACACATCCGCCGCATCTGTATGTTCTCTTTTAACTCAAAAGTACTAAACACATTTTCATGTGGTTTTTACTAAATGACAGATTCTTTCATCGTTTTGCTGCTCGTATCTCTCTCTCTAAGTGGGGTCACATGATTTGGCTACGTATTTTACGACCGGCTGCCTGCCCGACATACTTACCTTAGTCGTATTTAACGACACCTCGGTAAGAAAGATGGTGGTCTAGTTTACTTAACCGGATACCACACGGTAGGTCAACTTACCTTAGTCGCCTTTTACGACTCTTCGGTAAGAAATGAGGGTGGTCTTTTCTACTCTGCCGGATACCACTCTGCGGGTCGAATTTCCTTATTCCCCTTTTACGACACCTCGGTAAGAAATGAGGCTGGTACTATTCTATACAGCCGTACCACACAGCGTTAAATGACAGATTCGTTCGTATACAATAAATCATTTTACCTCAACAATTCGTCCACTAATTTCACTATATTTTTGACATACGTGGATGCTGGACTCGCCGATCATAAAATTAATGTCATCATAAATTTTCTAAATCCATTATAACTTAAAAAAAAGCACCCTTAATTACAGATGCCCTAAGTTTGACAAACTTCGTCCATTACAGGGACGCAGACCTTGTGATCGTTATTCGACGAAACCAATATAATTAGACATCTCTTACTCTCTATTGTATCAACTTTAAATGGAGCATTTAGAGATCGCACAGTTCAATTAAACTTGGTCCAATCAGAGCATTACTTTGGAATCTATTAAAGAAAAGAACATTTGCTTTGAATGACTTTCGACTTGTATTGTTTGAAAAAATATCTTAACAATAATATTTGTATTTGAGTTGTATGAGGACTTAAGTATAAGTTTTTTAAATACTTTTTTTAAGGATATTAAAACCTATATAGTATACCTATAACATTTAAATAATGTTAAAGTAAGTAACGGCCTGTTACTATCCCAATGCTGGGCATAGGCTTCCTCTCTCCGTTTTTGAAGAGAAGGATTGGGAGCTAAGACCTACCACGCTAGCCCATGCGGATCGGCAGGTTTCACATATCCGTTAATGATGTTAACCATTTTAAAAATATAATGAAACATAAGGAAGGATCTGGAGGAGTCATTCAAGTATATGAAGAAGCAGAAAGTGAAGGAAAATATCGTGAGGATACTTGCCAACTCAAGAGAATTCTGGGGATATAGTACCTATTGAAGCAGCGTGATGGGTCAAAGCTTCAACCTTTCTCTCTACAAAAAACAGTAGTCGATTTTGCTTCCACTCTCTCCTATTCAAATTAAAAATTTTCTTTATTCTTAATAATATCTTCTTATAAACTTGTAAACAATTAATTAATAATATCTTCTTATAAACTTACTTTACTCTTTCACACTTAATAATATCTTCTTATAAACTTGTAAATAATCTTCTTATAAACTTGTAAACAATCGTCAATTTTCTGCTGGTTCGAAAAGCTGTTCCTACCGAGAACAGCCAGCAAGAAACTCGGCGGTTGCTCTTTTCAGCATAATACTTATAACTAGTTACATTAAGTTATCTTGTACAGGGTCGGACAGTAGCTATATCCACGCATTCTTATCGTCCAAATAATCGTCAACAGTATAGTAGGCTTTTTGTATCAGCCTCTCTTTAATATCTATCATTCGTCAACTCTGGCGCTACTCCTTTTATATGCATGTCATACTTCACACAATCCACAATCTCTTTTTCGGCCTCCTTTGAGTCACATATCTACCCACATTCATATTATACAGAGCAGTACTGACATAAAATGTATCCACTGATCACTTAAATATATAAAATAACTTGGCATAATTTAATTTTATTAAATATTGTTTAAAAATATATTTCGAACAAAATATATATATTTTATTGATATCGGGCTAACAAGTAATGGTTGATTGACATGGCGCGTCGCGCTTGTTCAAAAAACAGGATAAAAAAATAACATTATAGTTCTGTCTCCTTCGCACTTGTATGTAGTATTTTGGTCAAAGTCAATGCATTACATACGAAATGGGTCACGGTCATTCACTATTCTATATAATATACCTTTTATTGAAAACGTTAAATAATTGCCGTGTGTGAATTACTTCACTAAATTAACTCAATTTTTTTATGTAGACTGCTAAGGTGTGTAGGTAGTTGGAATTAAAATTAATGTCGTATCATCGGTCCATCCTGTATACTATCCTATCCTACTTCCTATCCTACTAATATTGTAAATGCGAAAGCTTAAGAGAGTGATGTAGGTTTTTACTCTTTCACGGTGAATCCGCTGAACAAATATCGCTGAAATTTGGCAAAATTATTTCTTATACACCGGAATAATATATATGCTTTAGTAATCCTGTTAATTCTACAGGAATAAGATGACTTTGGAAAGCGCCATCTATTATTGACCTATCACACGAATACAGTCCACGCGAACGAAGTGGCGGGTAAAAGCTAGTATTATAAATGCGAAAGTTTGTGAGTATGGATGTATGTTTGTTACTCTTTCACGGCGAATCTGCTGAATCAATATCGATGAAATTTGGCACAATCATTCCTTATACATCGGAATAACATATAGGCTATAGTAATCCTGTTAATTATATAATAGTAAAGGATGGCACTAAAAAGCGCCATCTATTATCAACCTATAACGCCGTGTGGTATCCGGCTGAATAGAATAGTACCACTCTCATTTCGTACCGAGGTGTCGTAAAAGGCGACTAAGGTAAGTTGACTCACCGTGTGGTATCCGGTTTAGTAGAATAGACCACCCTCTTTCTTACCGAGGTTTCGTACAATACGACAGAGGTAAGTTAACGTCAGGCAGGCGGCCGGTCTTAAAAACGCAGCTAAATCATGTGACAGCATGTTTATAACATGTGCCGACCCCACTTAGAGTGGGATAAGGGCAGGAGGATGATGATATTATCAACCTATAACGGCGAAAGAAGTCGCGGGTAAAAGCTAGTAGCAGATAAAGAAAGGTCAAAGAGATGCTGAGAGCACTCATAAATCGTCGGCCAATCAAACTATAAAGCAGTTCATTATTCATTTGATTATAAGGTCTCGATTTCCACTATCGCACAATTTTTTCCTCATTTTATACATTATCGTTAGCGCTGAAACTGAAGTGCTGATTTTTATTTTATCCAGGGCAAGGTGATTAGGGCCAGCCATCTCGAGGGCATCGCACTAATGAAAGCGATTTCCGAAATAAAGACTTTGTGAATATATATTTTTTAGAAATCGGTACCGTTTTTTTTACAAATAGTAAGATAATTAACCTTTGCGAAATTAATTTTTAATGAAAATACTGATTATATAGTATTTGTTGAGCTTATTTATCTTTAGTTATCTTAATTTGTACTTTTTTCAATTATTTCAAATAATTTATAGACTTTATAGAAATTACCAATTGTGTCGTAAAATACGACTAAGGTAATTTAATGTCAGGCAGGCGGCCGGTCGTAAATATGCAGCCAAATCCGACGAAATGTTTATAACATGTTGTGCCAACCCCACTTAGAGTGAGATAAGGGCAGGAAGATGATGGAATTTATAGAATTAGGCGTTATTTTACTAAGGTCTAGAGATGTATGTGGACAATACACCCTACATTTAACATAACATATATTTTATTTTATCGCTAATTATAGATATTTTCATAACCACTGTAAGTTTGTTCATTATTACATGTTTTAAACTTATTGTTGCATGTTTTGGCTAGTTATTTTACGACCGTCGTCAACTTACCTTAGTCGCCTTTTACGACACCTCGGTAAGAAATGAGGGTGATCTATTCTACTTAACCGGATACCACACAAGTTCAACTTACCTTAGTCCTTAGTATGTGCTTTATTTTCTAAACTGTATTTTTATTTTAAATATAAGGTACATAACTAAAATACAACTATATAAAGGTATAAATAAGTACCCCATAGATTTTAATTATAATACGAATTTAAACAAAAACACGATACACAAATATCTACTAAGTATTTCAAATGTTCGAGAATTTTCTGATACTAAAATCAGCGTAAAATAACTTCTAAGTGGCAATACAAGATAAATTGATGTTCTGCCATATCCTTCTATTAGTTTTCACGAATCTATCGCAGTATGTCATAGGCGGCAGCGATAAATTCATTTTTTATAACAATTGTTGAGGTAGTGTTTGTGCGCGATGCTTGCGTATTATTGTCTTATTGGTGGAGACTTCTCGTGGAGGATGACAGCTTCCTTGAACTTTGAGATTTAATATCATGTAATAACATTAAGTAAACATAGAATTCCGAACTCACCAGTTTTTGTTTGGACTACTTTCAAACAATACGGTACTACTAACGGCTGGATTTAAATGGAGTAAAACTATGTAATATAAAAATGTCTATCAATAATGTATATCTTTCGCTTGGAATCATATGACGACATGTTTGTAACATGCTGTGCCGACCCCACTTAAAGTGGGATAAGGGCAGGAGGATGATGATTTCGCTTGGAATTATGCTTTTATTTCTTTCTTTTACCTGCAAAACCCATTGTGGGTCGTCATCACTCGATGGGAGTACGCGGAGGTTATGTCGGACTCTCACCGACTAAAAACATGACAGTGGTCCATCACGGTGCTGGTGGCGAAGACAGGGTAACAGAGAGCGCAATATCTGGTCAGGGTCTCTCTAAACAGTGGCCACTCCCTCCGCTGAGCGATGTATAAGGAGTACCAGATGCATCGACCATCTTGGAGACCTCCTGCGAGCGTCCAGTAAACAACTTTCGGAACCCTCGGAGCTTCCCGTTAGGGCGGCATGCAACGGATTTCAGCAAATCGCCTTCACCCCGTTCGCCTGCGTCGGATTGGATCCAAGGACTCGACTTCCCCAGTTCGCTCTGCCGCCTCCTTCCGCGCCGTAACGTCCTCGTAGAAGTAGGTCATCGCTGCCCACGATCCCTCTACATACCTATGGCACAAACCACGGCAAGCAACGAGACATTATGCCCCAGTTGTTTTATTTACTTACCTGTTATAGCGTTACGCTTATAAATTCGACCACAAAACTATGCTAAGACTATTCAGTAAATCCGCCATGAAATTGAATCGCAGTGCTAACTTAAAGTCCGCCGTTTGATGCACTTCGAAGGCAAATGTATACGTTTTCATTGCTTATTGCAGCAATATAATGGGGTTTGAAATTATATTTCCATTTCCCATAATGGGTTATTCAAAGTTTATTTTACTAGTCCTTAATATGTAGAATCTTACTGCTAATACTATAATAGGGAAGTTGTTATAGTGTAATGCATAAAAGATTGGCAGCTAGTCTATATACGAGTATATTATAAAAATCCCCTGTTAATATGTGAACGATTTTCTCAAAATCTATGGATGAATAAAATGAGTGGATTTTTGGATGGTTTTAAATTTAAAATTCTTGAGAGAAAGACTTAGGTAAACGAACGTCAGAAGAAGTTATCAGGAACGGGTAATAGACTTTGATGGGACTTTCGCTCGAAGATAGAGAAGCTTTTAGAGCAGCCTTAGGCTTTTTATCCTAGAATTCATGCGGAGTCGGGATTTACCCGGGAAAAACTTTGTGTCACACTTATTTCTATGCACAGCTACTTTTAGTTGAAATTGATTGTAAGCTAATAACGGTTCATAATATTTTTATTGCACTGAAAAACCTTTGTTGTATACATAATAAGTATTAAATGGCTCAAGTATTATATTTTCAAAAGTTCAGTTTTGTGTATTTTGGATGTGTTTGGCAAAATATATTATGAAAAAGACGTCACATGCACAAAGCAAGGTTTTGGGTAATTACCACTTAAAATCTATTGAAAATGTAATTCGGATATATAACAAACCGTACAGACATTATGACTAACCGATGC
The DNA here is from genome assembly GCA_947086495.1 of Morpho achilles. Classification (NCBI taxonomy): domain Eukaryota; kingdom Metazoa; phylum Arthropoda; class Insecta; order Lepidoptera; family Nymphalidae; genus Morpho; species Morpho achilles. Next base: position 15,455,889 of record CAMTZB010000003.1, on the reverse strand, counting down.
TATATTCTGTTTCAAACGTAAGAGTTATGGGAAATTGCCACGCCCATTCCAAGTAAGCGCGTTTCCACCTTAGATTATGGCCATTAGATGAAAAAGTTGGTATGATTCAATTTGTATTTGAGAGGTAAACGGGAATACTCTTTCGATTTTTGGAGAAAAGGATTGAAGCTATGACCTACCACGCCACTCCAATGCGGTTTGGTAGTTTATACATATCCCTAAAATTCTCTAGAGATATGCAGGTTTTTCACGATATTTTCCTTCACTGAAAAGCGTATGTTAAATTCCAATTATCAATGAGTAATTTTTAACAGAAAAACTCATTGCTGCTTGCCGGGGTTTAAACCTGTGACCCCTTGAAATAATCGCACGGTTTCACCGCTGGGATATCACAGCTTTGGTGTAAAACGAATAATTCTAAATCACTATATAAAAACTAATTAAACTTCAAACTGAAACTCATTAATGCTTTCATTGCAATCTGATCTTCATGTGGAAATTGTTTCGATAATGGCTTTTAAAAATATTATTTCACCAATATTACATCCAATTTGAACTCTCAGGTCTTTAATTTAAAGTAGATTATCATTCAACGGTAAAATTGCAGCTGCAATAGCAAACAAACCGATAGCCGTTTAGAAACGATCAGCGCAACACTTTGCAGTTATTCCGTTACAAATTATGTGGGAACGTTATATTGTATACCGATATAGATTATTTATCGGTTCGGTAAATGTATTATTATTAACAAACATGAACATGGTATATATAAAGAAGAGCTTTTAGCTTCTCCCTTGATGTAATTTTATTATTTGTTTCTATTGCTTTACAATATTTATTCAGTTGACTTAAGTACAGGTATAGCCTTATAGTATGGGCATAGGCAGGTAAGTATATCATTCTCCTGGCCTTAACCCAGTCTAACTGAGGTTGGCACAACATGTTTTAAACATGTTTTTGCTAGTTATTTTATGACCAGTCACCTGCATCACGTCAACTTATCTAAATCGTATTTTACAACATCTCGGTAAAAAAGAGGGTGGTTTATTCTTCTTAATTGGATACCAGACGGTGGTTCAAATTACCTTAGTCCACGGTAAGAATTGAAGGTGGTGTATTCTACTCAGCCGTGTACTACACGGCGGGTCGACTTACCTTAGTCGCCTTTTACGACACCTCGGTAAGAAAAGAGAGTTGTCTTCTCTACTCAGCCGAATAACTTACAAAACAGATACAGTTTAAAGTAATGCGTTATTTAATGAAAGGCATATTTTTGTCGACGTATACAACCCTTCTTTCAATTAGTGTTCATCAGATTTGACGTGTAATTACGATGCTCCGCCCAAAGTGTTATCCAAAACAAGTTTTCTATTTCGACCAAATCACGATGAAGTGAATGAACCTTTAAGAAGCATATTCTTATCATTTACGACAGGGGTAGTTCTGTAATAACGCCACTCTTATAATTCCTAGAAATTATCGTTTAGTTTCTAGAAATTTCTTATTGAATACCTCATCTCATACCATCAGTGTTCCTTGTTTCAATGAACAATGAATTTGTCGGAAGATGTTTAAAGCTATAAATTACGAGTAAACCTATAAAGACCTTGTTCCTCGCCGTATACAATAAAGGACCTGTTAATTAATTATAGGGGCTTTGCCTTATCTTGTCTTGACATATTGTAAAGTACTCGACGCAGATATTATTAATTTCTTAGCTATCCTACTGATATTGTAAATGCGAAAGTTTTTGAGTATGGATGTTTATTTGTTACTATGGATGTATATTTGACTGGCCCGACTTCGACTCGGGCCGCTAGTTCGATTCCCGCCGATTGCCAACATTTTCTATAAATGAATTTGTTGGTATTCGAGCCTGGGTGTATATTTGTGTTTAAGTATGTATTTAAACTTATATAAGTATATATTCACCAGTTGTCTGTCTTCCATAACACAAGTATTAAGTTACTTAATTTGGAGACTGACGTGTGTTTTAAAGAAATAAAAAAAATAAGAATAAGATATTTGTTACGCTTTCATGGCGAACCTGATTAACCAATAGCGATTAAATTTAGGCACAATTATTCCCTATACATCGTAATAAAATTTAGGCTATAGAAATCTTGTTAATTCTGCAGGAATAGGATGACATTGAAAAGCGCCATCTATTATCAACCTATCACAGGACAACAGTCCACGCGAATGAAGTCGCAGTTAAAAGCTAGTATAGAAAAAATATCCTTAAATTTTTAATCCCTACAAAATCCATAGCCTTAACTGATGTTCAGTGCAGAATATGTATGTACCTACTTATTTCTACATTCGATTTATACAGATTTTGGTATTAGGATAAGATCAATTACTCTAATTTTAGACGAAAACTAAACTTCTCCAATAAAAAGTAGTGATAACCCTTGGCGGAATAAGATGAGAAAATAAACAACTGAAGGCTTGGCGGACTAATTTCAAGCTTCTTACATTTTAAATAAATTCTGATAATTATACTAACCCGCCGTGCGGTATCCGGCTAAGTAAAATAAACCAACCTCATTTCTTACCGGGGTAAAAGGCGACTAAGATAAGTTGACGTCAGGCAGGCGGCCGGTCGTAAAATAACTAGCCAAATCATATAACAACATGTTGTGCCGACCCCACTTAGACTGGGATAAAGGCAGGAGAATGATCTAAATATCATACTAACAAGGAACTCTTTACACAATATTACGTACAAATTTGTTGAAGTGATGAAGCTTTAAAGCTGTGGCTACATTAGACAGCGACGCGCCCTGAGATTCGTGAGCGATTATGTCAGATATATTGAGAACATGCATTGTGGCTACAGTGTTATCTTAGGGCCTGTTTCATAAGTTACTGATAAAGTGTCGGATAGTTAACTAACAAATAAACTAAGTAGCAGATAAATGTCTCTAAAAAGTGATTTTCTTTTTAAATAAAGTCGCAGCCATTCTGAAATAGCATTTGAAATGGTATTTGCTATCCAGCAAATAAACGGAATAACAGCCACATGATGATGAGACATGATGATGATAACTTATTAGGGACTTTAAGTGCTTAATAAGCCTACAAGAAACCTGAGAAATGCAAAATTCCGAGATATATGTCAGATATGTTGTGAATAAGCTAACTGACAGTTTATTGGTAACTTGTGAAACAGGCCTTTAGTGTCCCTAGTCAATTTTGCTTCATTCCCTCTACTGAGTGCTTAGTGCGAGTTGTTTTTAATTCTCGATAACGTTAGCGTAACGCTAGTTTGTGTAGCGCTGAGACAGGGTAGACTAGATGTCACTGTTGCAGCGTCATCACAAATGGCGATACGCTAACGCGATCGAGTCGGTGAACCTCAAACGCCTAGAAAGCGTCAGTTTTGAATCGAAAACCAATAAATTTATTCATTTGATGATGATTCATTTCAAATGATTTATTGAATTTCAATGGGAAATTTTATAACAAAGTAAATGGTATACAAATCAAATGTATAATTATTATATATTAAACAACATGATCTAAAAATAATGTAAAAAATCGTTCACCCACCTTACCTTGAGGCTTGGTCAAAGGGTTAAAAAAGCGCTAACCACACTGGTCGCGCACAAATCGCTGTTTAATGTAGCCGCAGCCTAAACACACACGCACAGTCATAAACATATAATATACAAGGTATGAACTATGATTACTTTTATCATAACCATCTTGAATATATAGCGTTGTTCTCGAAACATCACAAATATCTGGTCGTTCGACAAAATCCGAGCAAATATTTACCGAACGACGCTCTCGTATGGGTTAATTTATCTTGCGAGGTAACTTCTCTGGCCAGATACACCTACTTTATCTAGTCGATATTTCATGCGATACGCTCAGACTAAAATGCGAAACTTATATGGCTTATATGGCTTTGAATATAATGTTTATTTTACACATTTGATTCGAAGATTGTATATATAAGTTTTAGTTTATTAAGACTAAAATTTTTATCAAATTAGGTCAATTTTCGCCATTTTGTTTCTTTAATTTTTAGTCTTTTTCACGTCACAAAGAAAAAAAAAGTCACTGGCTCACAAGATTTTAAGGTGAGCTTAAAGTTTTGTAATATATACGTACTTCATTTTACATTTATTATTAAAAAATTGCTAAAACAAATTTCATAATATCACAGCTCGCTGAGTAGAGTAGACCACCCTTATTTTTTACCGAGGTGTCAAAAAAGGCGACTATACTGCGTCCATCATATTATCAGTCTTTTGACAGCTCACGCTCATTAAGTTTTGTATTGCTTACGTACAAATATCATACAAATAATAATTGTACTTTATGGATGGGTACCGCCCACTTAGTGATGTCCACACATAATGGTTACTACGATTATGCCACAGATTAAAAATAATCGGTAGAAATCGATGTTACGAGTATTAAAAGACATTTAATAACATTATATAAAGTTTTACTTTCTTCTTAGTTAATACATGAATACAAATAAAACAATCAGGATATTTTAATTTATTTTATTAGCACGAGTCGTCGGAATGATAATCAACACTAGACTCCTCCGATGAGGAGTCTTCAGTAGCAGTTATTATTAGCTCTTGTGTAGATAATATATTATCAAACGCAATATCACGTTCCCAATCAGAGAATATTACTCTTTTAGTTCTTTCCACCACACTTGCCCAGTTCTCGGCCGTTACGTGGGTGCAAGCATTTTTTAGCAATTGCAACATTTTATTCGCTGTGAATGGGGGGCTTGTATTGCATCTCGCAGCATGCCCTTTTACTTGTGCCCATATAAGTTCTATTGCGTTGTACTGGCAGTGGTATGGAGGAATCCGAAGAACAGTATGGCCATATTCTGCTGCCATTTCATTGATTACATAGCGTTTTGCTCTCTTTTTGGTTTTTAATATTTTTATTAATTCAACTTTTAACATTGAGTCGTCCACATTTTCTCCATTGTCCCAAAGCCAATTAATTATTTCATGCTTTTTATTAGCCTGTGTTGGCATTTTGTCAATTTGACGGGAGTGGTAGGGCGCATTATCAATAAAAATTATTGATGGTTCTTCCAATGAAATGAGCATTTTTTTGAACCACTCTTCATACACATTTGCATTCATCTCTTCGTGGTAGTCATTTGATTTCTTCGATTTAAATGCCAACAGTGCGTCTTGTACAAATCCTTTTGCTGTACCTGCATGGCAAATGATTAGGCGCTCACCTTTTCCCATTGGTACTGAGGAAGTGGAATCCGCAGTATCATCAGTCCAGAAACGAGATAGTGTGTGGTTAGCGTTGAGCCATGTTTCATCCGTGAAAACAATATTTGCCCAATCTTGTATTTTCTTTGCCTCTCTTAAAAATCACAACGTGCTATAGCTATATCTGTGCGTTCCATTAATAATTTTCTTTTATTTAACTTTTTATATGAAAAGCCAATTGTGTTCAAAACTTTAACCAAAGAAGATTTTTCACCATGAAATAGACCACTTCTTTTCAAAGAAACAATAAGTTTTCTCAAAGTTGGAATTTCTTTTCTCAAGTAGTAATCATATACATGACGACGAATAGCGTCAGCGTCAAAGTCATCAACAGCTGTCACCTTATGAGCCCGGCGCTTTCTTTTTGGTGTAGATGGTTTGTTTTGCTCCAAGCCGCTCCTGCCGTAGGCATCAGTAGTGATTTTAGTCACAGTTGATAGACTGATCCCCAACGCGGCTGCAACACGGTTTCGGACTTGCGATAGGATAGACTTGGATAGGTATAAGAGGTCCGCCATTTTGATTTTCTTGCTCAAAATACTCATGAAGTTTTAACACTAACTGTCTCGATTGTGCTTTCAACACACGTCCTTTCGGCATTTTCACGATCAATTAATATAAGTTTCACAAAAGTTTTTCCGAGGAATAAAGCTACTTAACTCAAGGTGTAACAGATGCGAGAGAACACTCAGCGAACGTAAATGCGTGTGACTATCACGGGCGTTTCGTTGAGAGTGACAGATCACGTCAAAATGGCGGCCGAGCGGAAGGTCTGTTGATGTTGCCAGTTGATGTATAATATATTTTTTATGATTATAATAAATACACACGGATTAACATTTATTTTCAAAAAACTAAGGCAATATTAAATCAAAATGTTGATTTCTATATCTGTTATTAGTTTACGTAGGTTATCATTAATCGAATTACTTAGGTACGTAATTCGATTAATGATAGTAGGTACTATAATCGGAATGGTATCGCATACGAGAATCTTTAGGACATCACTAAATATGTAAATCGTCAATCTGTCAAAAGATGGTTAATATAATGGACAGTGTATAATGTAAGTTGACCCACCGAGTAGTCTCCTGTTAAGTACAATAGAGCACCCTCTTTCTTACCGAGTTGTCGTAAAATACGACTAAGGTTAGTTGTCGACAGGAAGGCACCGGATGTAAAATACGTAACCAAATCATGTGACAACATGTTTATAACATGGAGTGCCTACCCCACTTAGAGTGGGATAAGGGCAAGAGGATTTCATATCTCTTTATTCCTTCATTAACTAAAAAGTTACGTATTGTTACAATTTAGCAGACTAAAGATAGATAGACTAGATTTTTATTGGGACTGAAATACATATGTATTAAATACCTATAATATTGTCCTTTTAGATTATTTTTACTTACTTTAATATCAATTTCTACGTGAGGCTCGCAAGTGCTATTTACTGAATTCATGTATAATGTAAAAATGATTTCACAGATATACGACTTTACTAATCCAATAAGAGCACCAAACAAAATTGTATTGGAAGTCGCAGAAAAAGTAACTACAATATTTATAGCACCTTGCAAAATTTTTTATTAGCTCAGAGTATACTTGCAAGCTCGTAAATTTTATCGGGAAAACTTACTACCTTTTACAGGAGTTTACGACTTCAATCGCGTAGTCATGAGAGTAGGTAAGCGATTTTTTAGTTTTTTCTCATTGCCAGGCCTAATGCTACTAATATTATAAATGTAGAAGTTTGTGGGTATAGATTTATGTTTGTTACCCTTTCATAGCTATAATATGTAATATGCTGTACCAATTTTATGAAATTCGGAACATTTATTCCTTATACACCAGAGTAACATATAGGCTATAGAAATCCTGTTAATTTTACAGGAATAGGACGACATTAAATAGCGCCATCTATTATTAATCACGCGACAACAGTTCACGCAAACGAAGTTGCGAATAAAAGCTAGTTTTTTCTTATTTTGTGGTAGATTAGAATAAAAATAATGTTTTTTTTTATCTTTTTTTATTTTTTTTTGAGACTTTAGTATCTGCAGATACATGTCAGCCCCATCATACCCTAATTACATTTAACTTAAATTTTATATTAATACATATCCTCCTTGCGTCGATCTCCTCAATGCTGAGGGTCGTGACCCCTTACACGGATTAATTTGTCACGGACAATGTTGCGCCAACGGTTTCGGTTGCTCGCAACGTGGATGGCTTCATGCATCTGGCTGTCGAGAGTGGTGCGGCTTTGATCCGTCCAGCGCATTGGACTTCGCCCTCGTGGTCTCTTCCCCTGGACCTTGCCTGTGATGACTATCTTCTCTAGATTGTCACCGCTCTTCCGGGCAATATGACCGAAGTACTTAAGAACTCGTTGAAGGCAGATAGTCGAGAGCCTAGTTGTGATCTTGAGTTTCTTGAGTATCGATATATTAGATCTTTTTGCCGTCCAGGGGATGCGCAACATTCGCCTCCAGCACCACATTTCGAACGCGTCGATACGTTTGCGGTCATTTGCTCTGAGCGTCCATGTTTCGGCTCCGTAAAGAAATATGGAAAATACCAATGTCCTGACTAGTTTCTGTTTGGTATCTTTTCTAATGTTTCTGTCCTTCCATATTCCTTTCAGTTGGACCATGGCGTCTTTGGCCATTCCGATCCTGCGTCGGATTTCCATATCACATGAGCCGGTGTTCGATATGCTGGAGCCCAGGTATATAAATTGGTCTACTTTTTCTAGGTTAAATGATCCAGTGAGCTCCAGTTTGTTCGTACGGTCGACTATCAACAGTTTAGTCTTGTTCTTGTTGATATGTAAGCCCAAATCGCCACTTACGCGTTCCATTCGATCCAGTAAGCGTTTCATTTCGGTCTCTGAGGCGGCAAAAAGAGTAGTGTCATCCGCGTATCGCAGGTTGGTGATCTTCATTCCACCTACGCTTACTCCTCCTTCCCATCCGTCCAAAGTTTGCCGAATTATGTATTCCCCATACGCATTGAATAAAATCGGGGAAAGAATACATCCTTGCCTTACGCCTTTACCGAATTCGAAAGGTTTTGACGTTATTGTGTCGATCTTTGCAACCCCGTGACTGTTGCGGTACAAGGCTTCAAGAAGGGCAACCAGATCTAGAGGTATGCCTAGTTCCGTCAGTATGCTCCAGAGTTTTGCCCAGTTTACGCAATCGAACGCCTTGCTGTAATCGACGAAGCACATGATGAAAGGGCTGTCAATTAATACATATAATAAAATAACTAATTATTATGCTTCATTTTTGAGAGAAGCACTCATATACTTTAATGGCCGAAAAAAATAATGTTAAAATGTAATGCTGTATACTTAAGGCTTGTACTGGTGTTTCCATTGAGACAACTTCACTTATAAAATCTCAACAAACCTCAGCCCGTTATTGAAACATTATCACGACAAAATATCAGAGCATTTTTCTGAAAAATTAAATAAATAAATAATAAATAAATATAGATATAAATAAATATATAGAGAGTATCTATTTTTTATATAATCTGTACTGCTAAAATGGCACATACCTACCTACGTATTTAACTGCACATTTTGAATATTTACCAAATTTACCATAGATTTTTAACGCAATTCAACAAACTGTTATTGTCCTCTGGTTGTTTACTACTGAGACATGTTTTTTTTTCTACAGATAAAATTTAATATCATCATTGTTTACGCCACCTTGGTAAAAATGAGTGTGGTCTATTCTATTCATTCGGATACCACACGGTGGTTCAACTTACTTAGCCGCCTTTAACAACACCTTGGTAAAAAATGACGGTGGTCTATTCTATTCAGCCGGATGTCACACGGCGGATTTAATATATTTAATAATCTACATATAAAAAATAATATCCTAAATACAGTTATTTCATTCAGTCATATATATTTTTATAGCTGTATAACGATCCACGAGTATAGTATGTATAGTCCCAATTTGATATCCTGTACATACATCTGAATACAAATAAAACTACGCTTCACCAGTCACAGTTATGATGTTGAATGTCACAGTGATATATATTACGTACTAGAAATGACATCGATTTTTGCCCCCGGCGATGCTTCTGCGCTCTCCTATCCTCCCGGTGACGCTTTCAAAGCCTTAAAGCTAACAGCCTTAGTGTCCGAAAAAAAGACATCGATTTATTATAAATTTCATAAAAATATTCTGAATCTAACCTTGGATGTATTCTTTATCTTAAATCATTTAGGTTTAGGTTCGTAAAAATATAATAAATACCCCCGTACCCCCTAAGTCTAAAAAAAATATGTATTTAATATTACATATATTTAATATACATGTGACTGGCTCGTTGGAGCAGTGGGTAGTGACCCTGCCTTCGGCTCCACGGGTCGCGGGTTCGATTCCCGCCGAGGACCAACATTTTCTTTAAAATGAATTTGTCGGTCTTTGAGCCTGGGTGTATATTTGTATTTAAGTATGTATTTAAAAAATATATAAGTATATATTCACCAGTTGTCTGTCACCCATAACACAAGTATTAAGTTACTTACTTTGGGGACGGACGACCGTGTGTGTAAGTGTCCTATATATTTATTTATTTATATTTATTACAAATATCTGAAATGAATGAAATACACAAGACTTTATTAATTTATTTATTTATTCGGTTCTCCATATATATTAAATAATCTAACAAATATCCTATATAGTTTTGATTTAATTATAAGAGGTCACATCATTCATTATATTAGAAAACTATACAATATATTTTTTTTATTAACATGATGTTTAAAGAACAAAATATACACTAAACTATATTTTTAGTTTCTTACAATTATTAAGTTGCGATTATTTGTATATTTTATTTGTCACTAAAAGTTTACCATATTACGTCTTTTCTAGTAACTGTACATCCGTTTTTGGTATCAACATTTACGAAACCCTACATTCCGTGTATCACGTTTATTGCAATAGTTCACGGTAAAGTCACACTGAATGTATCAATGTACATTACAACACGTAATACACGACAGTGTCTTTATTAACGACAAGCAGAAATTTTGCAATAATTATAAACTAAAATCAGTCGTTCTGCCTCGCTATTCCGGCTAATATGAGAGATATTGATGAAATTAGGTACAATCTAAGCTTACATCATCATTCTTTCGCCCTTATCCCATTGTAAGTGGCACAACATGTTATAAACATGAGGCTAAGTACTTTACGACCCGCCGCATGCCTGACGACAATTTACCTTAGTCGTCTTTTACGACACTTTTTAATATAGAAAATACTTACCTTACCTACCTTACAGAAAATGCCATTGAAGTTTAAATTTAAATTCAATATCCTCTCAGTGAAACTAACACTTTTCAGCCAACGCTCATTCAATCTCCATTACTGCGGGAAAAACGACAGAGTGTGCCAATTGCAGTTCATACATCACATCTGCTCACACTTAATACATTTTATCGTTGAAATGGATTTGTTCATCCAAAGATTCGGACGGACGATTGGAAACAACCCGACTTAAAAACTATTCGATCCATTTCTAAATCTTTTTTAATTTTAGTCTGGTATAAATCTCAGTTCACATCATCATCGTTATTCTCCTGCCCTTATCCGACTCTGAGTGGGGTTGGCACAAAATGTTATGAACATGTTGTCACATGAATTGGCTACGTTGGCTAGTTTCTATTTTTAAAGAATCATGTATCTTTTGAACACGTATTTAATTTATATTTTGTTAATGGCCTAACAAAATAACAAAAATAAAGAAAGTTTTGATGTATATATAAATTTGTATATAAATTTGATGCCTTAGAATTGTTATAAATACGTCAGTCGATTAAACTATGATATACGACTGTTTGATATAGTAATATGCCAAATATTTTATATGATTAATTGTTCAACCATTACAGCTTTTGGTATTCCTAATGCATGCCTGTTTATACTGTATTGTATTCTTTTCCTTTGAAAATTTGTCACTCTGTATAACTTCCGTCATACCATTGTCACCGTTGTTCGCTTTTTTCCACATAGAGGTATTATACTATTACTAGCGGCCTGCCCCTGCTTCGCACAGGTATAAAATATCCCATGTCAGTCAGTGTAAAAAAAATGATTAAAATCGATCGAGTAGTTTTAATTTATTCATTACTGCCCGGGGCCCGCAAGCGTTAAATTTGGAGAAAAACAATTTCCTTTCCCTATACCAAGAAGATTTCCTGCTATCTTTGGAATATCTAAATTCATATAGTACATTTATACTTATTTACTTTTACATTTTCCCTATATATTTTATTTTTACAATTAATTACAGAATGTATTTAAACAAACTCTTGAAAGAGCGACATAGCTGCTAAAGTCGAAGTGTTATAGGGCGAAGCGCGGCGTCCTCACGGCATTCTAAATCTGTAATATCTCCAAAAATGTTCAGTTAAATTACATGCTGTAAACGGCCATATTGATCTATATTAAATCAACTATTTATTTAAGGTACTTAATTGGATAAGGATTAATGCTGTATTGTATAAAAATTGCTTCAAAAATATGGCATAATTTTTCTTAAAAAGTAACTGACAAAAAATGCTATAGTGGGTTATCCATAAAAGATAGACATATACCATCACGTACTTTTCTGTAGACCTTTTCAGGATGTACAAATACTTAGTACATTATTTTGATAAATCTCGTAGGGTTTAGCCTGCGTTTGCAATGTAAGCGGAAAAGAATGTAATTATTTACAGAAACCTCAAAAATTACAGTATTTCTCTACTCCGTATTGAATGTTATTATACGTACAAACCTTCCTCTGGAATCACTCTATTAAAAAAAACCGCATCAAAATCTTTTGCGTAGTTTTAAAGTTTTATGCGTACATAGGGATATAGGGACTTTGTTTTATAATATGTAGTGATTATATTATTATAGGTATTTTACTACTATACTCAAGCAAGCAAGTCAAGGGAAGCAAGTCATAAATATGCCCTATTACAATAAAGAAGATACAAATGGGAGTGTATCTCTCTATCACACTTTTTTATGTGTGATTAGACAAAGATAAGGATAGGAATTTCAATATTTATTGTGGTACTATCACTTACAGACCTGTCTATAGCTCCTTTACTATGGTATAATAACTCTATGCTTTTCCGCGCTTACGGTCTTAGGGTCTAGGGTCGCTGCACACGGACCATAGGCCGCAATCAAAAAACGCCGTCATTCGCATGTATCCTGTACTTTATATAAAACTAACTGTGCTAGTGGCTTTGCCCGCGTGGAAATCAGTGTGCAACAATATTTTTCCCGAATCGAAATTGTGTACATAAAAGTTGTTATTGTGCTGTTTATAATTCTATAATACATAACTTTACTGCAACTCTGTTGGTTTACGCGGCATTATAGCATTAACCTAAACCTTCCGAAAGAATTGCGCAATGTTAAGTAAAAAATGTAATAAAAAATATTTAACCAAATTTATATATTTTTTTTTGTATTTATAAATAAATAAATTAATATATGGGACACTTACACACACGGTCGTCCGCCCCCAAAGTAAGTAACTTAATACTTGTGTTATGGGTGACAGACAACTGGTGAATATATACTTATATATTTTTTAAATACATACTTAAATACAAATATACACCCAGGCTCAAAGGCCGACAAATTCATTTATAGAAAATGCGGGCCCTCGGCGAGAATCAAACCCACGACCCGCGGCACTGAAGGCAGGGTCACTACCCACTGCGCCAACGAGCCAGTCAAAATTATATATTATTATATAATTAATAGTAGACAGTGAACCGCTCAGACAATGCTGTGTACAATTGGTGCATGTATCAAATGTTTTCTTTTTTTTATGTAGCCCAATATTTAATATGTGTGCTGTAGCTGTTCCTCAATAAATAAAATAAAATCATTGCTATGAGTTGCTACGCTATTAATACAAGTTACCTTTCATCGCATTTATAATAGAAATGTATAATAGAACATACAATACAAGGCCGATGTTACGCACGATTTATCATTATCTAACATTTACACTGATATAATAATGATGCGTTACATACTATGATTAATAGCTGGTTTATAATAGCTATTGATCTAATGAATAGACCATTCAGTACGTTGATAGATCATTATCACTTATTATAACTACATTTAGTAGACGCGTAGCACTGTCTCGATTTTCTTTCTCCTTATATTTTGGAACTATTTCACCATAACTTCTAAGATGTACATACGAATTGTCATAAAAGGCGACTAAGATAAGTTGATCCGCCGTGTGATATCAGGCTGAGTAGAATAGACGGCACTCATTTCTTACCGAGGTGTCGTGAATGGCGACTAAATCAAGTTGACGTAAGCAAGGTGACCGGGCAAAAATACCTACAGAAATCATGTTACAATATGCTTAAAACAAGTTGTCCTGAACCTACTTAGAGTGTGATAAGGGCAGGAGAATGAATGACTTGTATGGATTTTTATACTCTGTATTTCTTATCAAATTATACAAATACGCCGTAATAGCCCAGCGGTAAACCCGTGCGACTCCTTTGAGGGGGTCAAAGGTTTAAATCCCAAGTTTTTTGACACAATTATTGTTTACATACCGGGTTAACATATACGCCATAGAAATCCAGTTAATTCTACAGGAATAGAATGACATTGAAAGCGCCATCTATTATCAACCTATTACGCAAGAACAATCCACACGAACAAAATTGCATGTAAAAGCTAGTAGTTACATAAATCTGGCAAACAATAAATCTGTAGTGTAAAAAATATACATTAGCGCCAAGTAACACAGAAACTACAATATTTCTAGCTCTTACAAAATTCTTATTTGCTGTAGCTGAAAATATGTGGGCACATAAATTTAGTCGAGCAGGCTCGCTACCTTTTTTTTCTAGATTTTACGACTCTTGTAGCCGAGTTTACTAAAGTAGCAGGAATAAGTTGGCTGGAATTTTTCTCTTTACCGACCTTTATTTAGGGTAGACGGCTGTAGACCTAAAATAAATAGTTTCATAATAAATCTATACTAATATATAAAGCTGAAGAGTTGGTTTGACTGATTGATTTATTTGGACGATCTCAGGAACTACTGGACCGATTAAAAAAAAAATTAAGTGTAAGATAGTCCATTTATCGAGGAAGGCTATAGGTTATATAACACCATGCTAAGATGAGGAGGAGCAGCAAAAAAAAAAAATTACGAAAACGGCAAAATTTAAAGCTTCCTTGCGTGTGCTAAGTAAACGGTGATAGTAATAAAATCATGTACTATAAAATTCCCCCCTAAAAGTTCTAAATAAAAGTCTACAGCATATGTCTAGCTTTGGCATCTGCAGCTAGTAGCCAAAGAAAAAAGGAGTCACGATCCTCAGCAGTGGTAGAACGATGGTGGGAGGTCAAAGTGGGAGAAGAATGAGAGAGAAGAGAGAGTTACTCTTAACACCATCTAATTTGATTTGCAAAAAAATAACTCTTATTAAAAACGCTCATCAGCCCTTTTATGCAGTGCATTTGAAAGTTAGGTATTCTACAGATTTTAATGCTTAACATTATGAATGGCCATGGACAGTATATATCAGAAGTTGTTAATTGGGTTGCGAACTCTCTTTTTGCCCGCCAAGTTTTAGCAAATTTAAATGCGCTCTCATTTTAGCTGGCGGACAAAGTTTTAATAGTTTGGCGTTGATCTCACATAGCTTGGTTTATACTATAATTACAGGAACAGATATTTAGTACGGAGTCACGCGTTCAAACCCCAGGCGGACACCAATGAGGTCTTTTTATTAAAACTTATGTGTCTAATTGATAATTGCAATTTATAACACGCTTTTTGGTAAAGGAAAATATCGTGAAGAGGCCTGCATATCTCTAGAGAATTCTAGGGATATGTGTAACCTACCAATCCACATTGGAGCAACGTCTTATCTTCAAAACTTCTTGCTAAAAAAGGAGACAGGAGACCTATTCCCAGCATTTGGATTAAAACAGGCCGTTACTTTACTTTTGTTAAACGCTTTTCGGTGAAGGAAAACATCGTGAGGAAACCCGTGTATCTCCAACGCATTCTGGGGTTATGTATAACTATCAATTCGCATTGGTGGAGCGTGGTAGATCTAAGCTTTGACCCTTTTCTCCAAAAACGGGAGAGGAGGTCTGTGGTCAGCTGTGGGATAATAACAGCCATTAAAATTTTAAATAGAAATATGACTTTGTTTCTTTGTACGTTATCAAACCAAATCAACCCAAGCTCTGGTAGGTTTCTTCGCGATGTTATTTTTCACCGAAAAGCGCATGGGAAATTGTAAACAAACATCGAATTGGTGGTGGCATTTAAACCCGTGACCACCCTAAGGAAGCTACTCGTAGATTGGGGATTATCCTAGATTCCAAAATGTTCCTATTTAACTTTAACTCATTATTACATAAGGTGGTTCACTATGTAAAATAACTTAGGAATTATCATTAAATGCTGCTACTTGAATAATAAACTAATAAACTTTTGAGCTCGTTGTAAGTTTGACAAGGTATGCTAATGACCGTAAATTGGATTGGCGAATCTATTAAATGGACATTTCCTACCAATATTTCGTAACCTAAATAAACTTGTCATGATTGAAATATTGGCTAATCTGACTAGTTTCGGTTTACTCTGAGGATTCTCTTATCTCAAGAATTAGCTCTTAAGCTTTCGAAACTGTTAATATTCCATTATATAGAAATGACCCATTTGAAACATGTAAAGACTTTTTCGTGAATTGTTATTTAATAAGTTTTCTCTGTCTAAATCTGTTAGTATGTCCCACAACTGGACAATGGGAAACTCCTTTTGGCGAAAAGGCTGATCCACAAGACAGCGTTAAAGGTATCCTTATACTGCCTGCAAAACCTTAGACAATGAAGAAAGAAATTGAAGGTCTTTTTCTGACGACGGCTAAGGTAAGTTAACCCGCCGTGTGGTATCTGGCTGACCACTTTCTTTCTTACTGACGTGAAAGACGTAAAATACAACAAAAGTAAGTTTATGTCAGGCATGCGGCGGTCGTAAAATACCTAGCCGAATCATGTTTATAACATGCTGTGCCGACCCCACTTAGAACGGGATAAGAGCAACAGAATAATGATGATCCAGACAGTTATTGACTGAGAGAAACAAATATAACATGATAACTTTTAAAGTATAAAATTTATGGAGGAATGGAACTTCAAGTGAGTAAGTGGAACGGAACGTAGTTGAGCGTGTGAGCGAGATAGTTTGGAAGGAGGGTCCTTTCTGCTTGCTCCCTGCAAGCAGAAAGGACCAACGTAGGACGGAGCACGGATAGGAAAAGTGTTGAGTGGCAATTGTTGTTTTACTTTGTTTGGAAGCCCGACACACAACACGCAGTAAACATTTATCCATATATAAATAAATAAGTAGATACACAATAAAATTTACGAGCGAACTGTGAGCTTTCGTGACTCAGACACATAGCTATGGTTGGCAAATTGTATCGCGTTCATATTTTTTGCTCATTTCAACAGTTACATTTGCCGTCACGAAAACAAACAAACTACTACGAATAAATGGATTCAGTTTTGATAAAGAAAACATTAATATCGCTAGGTCTCTGCAAATATTATTAATGTGCAAGTCTGTGTGTTTGTTACACTTCCACTAGTCACCTTAAGTCGTGATTCTGTCTCACAGAATTTACCGTTTTTTTAAACAGGAAAAAACCCCTTATGGGTAATAAGGGTTCCAAAAATATACTTTCAAGTTTATAAAGGTCTAACGCATTGTTAGAACTTTATTGATAATTTGTACAATTGAAACTTACATAATGAAATCCCAGTTTCATATTTTTAGTTTAAATGGATTTTTTTAAATAAGTAAATACAATAAAATCAATAAAATTATCATCATTAATTTTACTAAGTACATGAAATACATTTTTTATTATTTTTTATTATTTTCTATTTCTACGGAAAATAAGAGTAGTTGTAAAGTTATAAAAATGCCACATAGTCAGTATTTCGTTATTTTGTTCATAGCAATAGAATCGTCTTAAATTGCATCTACCCGCAGTGCAAATATAGCCTGACATGTTGCTTCAGAAAATAGAATGCATGCAAATACAACTTTAATTTACATTACATTTATAAGTTTCGGGGTATTCAGTAAAATCTCTTGATAATAACAATTTATCACACGCTTTTTGGTGAAGGAAAACACCGTGAGGAAACCTGCATATCTCTAGAGAATTCTGGAGATATGTGTACTAACCGCATTTGGAGCAGCTTGGTAGGTCATATCTCCAATTCTTCTCTCCAAAAATGGAGACGAGAGGCCTATTACCAGCAGTGGGAGTGTAACAGGCCGCTACTTACAGTAAAATCTACACATTACATAGTCTGATCATAAAATTTCTTAAAATATATAATTTCAAAAAGTTTAAGTTCAATGTCATATATACAATTTCAAAATTACAATAATTCAATGCAATTATAAAAACTTTTACGTTTTTCTCTAGTTGTTGCTCTTTATTTTTAAATTGAATGACTGGAAAAGTCAATATTAAACCTAAATTAATTAATAAAATTTATATAAACTTTTTCTTTTCCTCTATATGACCCGTAATCTCTTTCTTCTTCAATTCTTGTCCTTTTCCTTCTGTTACTCAAAGGTTGACTGGAAGAGATCCCTTTTAGGGATGTCCGCTTTTATAGATGTGCTTTATTTACTTTTTCTTTTTTTTCTTACTATATTTATTTACTTTTGGCCTACCAACTGTACCAACAAAAATTACATGTTTGTTAACCATAGGTACTTGGTCTTATTTGCTAATTACATATAATATCACTTATAGGTAGACACAGCATGCTTTTATAGACTACTACAGTAGACAGAATGTAAATATATGTATAAAAAGAAATAAATAAATATAAAATCTAACTTCTATTGATATAATATGTTGTTTTGGTTGCCTGGTTGGCAAGAAGTTATAGATGGCTTCCATCAGGTAACTGCATAACGTTTCCCCGCCGAATGAATAAAAATACTAAATATGTTATAGATATTTATTTATACAATAATAATAGTTACTACAAACCGCAATAAATTATTGGCTATTAACAAAAAAAACTGACGTCATATCGTCGTGTTAAAATACAAAACGTAATTCAATAAAACGAAATATACTTAAAAATTTTACTCTATGAGCTATCTAAACATCATTCATACATGATAGCAATTTAATAACAATTCTCACATCCCCATACTAGGGACACAAACCTAAGTGAATCGTTAATAACTACCAGGGTATCATAAGTAAGCAGCATGCGCCTAACCTGTTGCTTTGAAGGCAATTTATGTGGTTCAGTGTGTACGTGTTGAAGTATTTATTGCACCCCATTGACGCGTGAAAGGATGAAGCATTGTTTTCAGGACGTGGACAGAATTTCTATTATGCAAGGGACATTTAGAATTTTAAACGTATAAAATTTAGTAAATCGCTATAAGATTACGTGCACTTGACCTTTTATATGAAATAATGGCCCTTTATAGGATGTTTGATATCATTAAGAATGCGTGTATATGCAATTTTTAGATGTCAAAAGTTTGCTTACTAGTCACAGACATAGCACCAGCATTCTAATGAATGTTGACCTAACCTATATCAAGGGCTGGGCGTTTTAAACGATGTATTCTGATGCTGGTAGAGTAAAACTTTTAATTATTAACATTGTAATCCTCAAAGATGATTTTACCCTAACCCGTTTAATTGTATTGGCTTTTAAAAGCTAACAGTATATTATCGAAAGACATTTGAAAGCCATGTGTGTAATTCTTTAACCGTCAATACGCTAAGGTTGCAACTATGCCATATAATAATATCCGGCTCAGTAGAAATAGACCACGTTAAAGCGACTAAGGTAAGTTTACCCGCCATGTGGTGTCTGGCTAAAAAGAATAGACCAACGTCAGTTCCTAATGAGATGTCATAAAAGGCAAATGAGGTAAGTTGACATCAGGCAGGCCGGGTAAAATATATAGTCAAAACATGTAATATGTTTAAAACGTGTTATGCTGACCCCACTTAGAGTGGGATAAGAGCGGGAGGATGATGATTACGGGTGATGGATGATGAAGGATGCAAATAAAAAAATCCCCGTATGTAGTAAAAGAATACCAGGCAATCATAAATAGGTAATAGTACGCAACATTCTTCACATTGCTTACAATACGATTGCGGGCTAAATATATTTTTATTATTAGCTTTTATTCAACTTGCAATGTATATATACGAAGGTACATACTGGTCCAATAGCGATGACAATGCATGTTTATGATAAGCATAACATACTGCTGCTGCCAGGATTGGCTCCAGGCGACTCAGAACGACCAGGCGACTAGGAACTGCTTAATGGTTAACAGTAGGGGGAAAAGGTTTTTTTTACTAAAAGCTTTTAATATGTTCATAAACATATACAATCATAGTATTCTAGAAACTCTATACTAAGCATATAAAAATAATGGTTTGAATGAATTATATTTTGACATCTATTTCGTACCCCTTACGGCGGTCTGTTGAATATTTAACACCAGAGAACTTTGAAAGTACTAACACAATGTCGGCCCTGGGGATTTGAGTCTAAGATAAATTGATTCACTTTGAAAAAAAGGGTGTAATGGTGCAAAAGTAATGGCTTGGTCATCCTTGGTATAATTAGATTATTAGGACGCTTTTGCCTTTTCACATTTGTAGGTTTTATCTTCCTCAGTAAATTTTTAATTCTAAATGTATGAAAACTTTTAGCAGTAAAATAATAATCACTGTATTAAATAAGAAAATTAAAAGCGTGGAATTAACAATAACGTTAACCCTTCAAGTGCTGGAATCCGATATATTATTTTTTGTTGCACTTACGAGAAGTTTCAGAGCCGATATATCGGACTGCGTGCTGTAACACTTTACTATTCGCATTGTGGGGAACTTTATCTTAAAACTAGCAATTGTCAGCGGCTCCGCCCACGTGGAAAGATTAAAACCGTAATATAGTATTTGATAACCACAAAAATGGTTGAAGTGGTTTAACCTTAGAAGCTAGACATATATTGTCGTGGACTTTAGAACTTTAAGACGAGAACAATTTTGTAATACATGATTTTTTAATAACTTACACCACCGTTTACTTAGCTTACGCAAGGAAAGCTTTTATTATTTCCGTTTTCGTAATATTTTTTATTGCTGCTCCTCTCCTATTCATCTTAGCGTGATGTTACGAGTATATATTCAAATTTAAATTATTCTTTATTCAAATTGGATTTTACAAGGACTTTCGAATCTTCAAATTACAATGAAGCTACGACTGGTTCGGAAAGGTGCTCTTACCGAGAAGAATCAGCAAGAATCACTCTTTTCAAAATTGAGTATTACAATAATGACTTAATTGATTAAGAACAAATTAAAAAAATTACAATATAATCTAGTGCGTAGCTGGTCGCAATTTAAAACCAAGCTTTCTCATCATCAACATAGTCCTCAACAGTATAATGAGCTTTATGAATAAGTGTCTTTTTAATTGCTTTTTTGAACTTGTGTAAAGGCAAGTCCAAAATAGATTGTGGAATTTTATTATAAAAATGTATACCCTATAGTCTATATATAGCTTTTCTCGATAAATGTCTATCTTACACTCAAAGAAATTTTCAAATCGGTCCAGTAGTTCGTGAAATTAGTGCGTTCAAACAATCAAACAAACAAACTTTTCAGCTTTATATATTCGCATTGATATAGATTTGTGATATGTTATAAATGATCTAATTTTAGAAGTTATGATACAATTATTTTGCTACAATCCGACAACGTTCGTTCGTTCATTTAAGACAACGTTCACATACCATATACTTACAAGTATTTGGTTATGTAAATTAATGAAAATAATAAAATGAAAATCCACGATGTTTAAATAACTTTTAAAATACTCAATACATAATTAAACCTTGTCATATTTTATTTATACTACAGCTATTTCATCGCATATTTTTATACAATCTGTTAAAAGAACTCGGCAACTGATAAGAGTGGCGCATTCCACTATCCTACACAGCACTAGCTTTTTGCAATATGCTCATACGAAAATTAACTTTACCTCTTAGTTATATTTATATTTATTTATTTATTCAACTTTACAATAACTTTACATGCTTAAATAACTTTTTATCCCAATAATATACAACTTAAAACATATAGCGAAATCCTAGCCCCCAAACTAGGATTCCCTGTGCTATGGGAAGCCAGACTTTCGACCGAACCTAAATAAATTTAATTTCTAAGTTATTTTTTTATATAGGTGGGTAAGTAAGAAAATAACAGTTGACGACCATCGACCGTCGCTTGCGCGGATGACATAGTCAATGCGGCAGTATATGTCAAGTTTTTAGAAGCTGATAAAGTATTAAATACTTAGTTATTTTTACAATTTTTATATATGTATATGTTTTTAACTAGTTTTTAATATGTATATTATCTATATGTAAATTATATTTCGGCTTGATTTTATGTATAATAAGTACTTTATTAATTTTATGAATTCTAAAATGAATGCAGAATAAGAAAACTCACCCACCGAGATAAAACAACAAGACTGCATACAATAATAAAGAAAAACAATTACTTAAAGAGAAAAAAAAGGAAAATTTAGACTTAAACTAATATCACACGGTACATCGTAGTTTATCACTGTATTTCACAAAGAAAAAATTTAATTTCGCACTCATACTGTCACCTAATAAAATTATTTAGGATTTATACTGGTGGTTATTACTATTTTATTAGTTAGTTATTTAGAAGTAAGTTGTCAGTTTTCATCAAATTCTCGACTTGGCATTGGTTTTTGATAAGAATGGCAGCAGAATTATCTTCCTTCTTAACATATATTTTACCATAATTGGACCAACAATACTTATACCCAAAATTTTTCTTTAGTTGTCTTCCAAGATAAAATAGTTTAGTACCAGTGGGTGTAAGGTAGTGAGAAGCATAAATGGGTTGGTTTTCTCCAACGAAACCAATGCTGTTGATACTAAGTGGCTCATTTTTATTCTCTCTATTAAATTTTTTCAAGCAGAAAGTTTTTTTTATTTACAATCGAATGAAATTTAATAATTATGTGGCGTTTTGAATTTTCGTTGCAAAAAATACGATGACATTCTATTATATCCTTTTCATTGTATGGAATAGATAATTTAAGATAAATTTCTCGGACTGTTTGTAAAAGTTGTTCATCTCGTTTATAAGGTACATTCTTAATTTCCACACAGGTTTCTCTTTGCTTTCTCATCATTTCCTCTACCTTTTCTTCCATTACTGATATACGGGCATTATCTAATGTGACGTCATGCTCTTTTAGTTGCTCATTTAGTCTTTCCTCTATATTCTTAATCTTTGTATTTATGCTTGTATGTTCCTTTGCAATATCAAGGACCGCTCTTTCCAGGTCTTTGTGAGCTTTTTGATTCTTGTTCATTTCGTTTCTTATATCCGCAAGTGTCGCTACAATGTTGTCCATTCGACTTTCTTGTTGTTTTTGTTGGAGTTGCATCTCGCTTAGCATTCTCAATACAATAGTTTGAAATGTATCATTCCGTTTTCCAGACTCTTGTTGTTTGTTGCGAAAAGTAACATAATTTGTTGGAGATTCTTGTTCTTTAGTCTGTAGATGGTCTGGAGCCGAATCTAACCCCATAGAACTCTCTTCGGAAACGTGACTACTGTTAGGCATTTTATCTGATCCTTTTGACTATACTACCGGACTGCAACTGTATGCGTGAATGGTTGTCGGTGACTCACACACACGTACTGGCTTATCGCTGTTGCATTTGCTCGCCGACGACACGTCCACGCGCGATCGAGGCTCGGACGAAAGAGGAACACGGTGAGTCAACTCCGGATAAGTAGAATATACCACCCTCTTTCTTATCGAGGTGTAGTAAAATACGACTAAGATAAGTTGACGTCAGGCAGGCGGCCGGTCGTAAAATACGTAGCCAAATCATGTGACAGCATGTTTATAACATGTTGTGCCGACCCCACTTAGGAAGATGATGAAGTATTGTAGTGGTATATATACCTATAGTTTATATAATCTAGAGTAACCTTAAGCGCTCCGAGCATTTTTTAACACCATGTTTAACTCCGGAGCATTTTGATCATTGTATCTAGCTGTTCCTAAAGTATTTAAAACTGGCTTTAACTCGCAACTTCGTTTCCGAGGACTGTTGTTTCGTGATAGGTTTATAATTGATGGCGCTTTTCAATGACATCCTATTCCTGAAGAAATAACAGGATTTTTATAGCCTATATGTTACCCCGGTGTATAAGGAATATTGAAGACCGTGAAAGAGTAACAAACATACATCCATACTCACAAATTTTCGTATTTATAATATTAGTAGGATAGGATATTGGGAACTTCGGGCGATATTTACCAAGAATATTAGCTACCCGTAAGTGTTCTAAACGTTGCCACCACTGTAGATGTTGACTTGCGAAAGGTTCTGTAATAAACAGGACCGCTTAAGCCATCACTCCTTTGACACGGGACCACTTAAGCCATCAGTCTGTGACACGGTTCCATTTAAGCCATCAGCCCCGTGACGTACGTATAAACGTAATTGTTCAATATTCCTAAAACAACGATTAGCATTCATGTGCAATAATGTATTGAAAATGTATACTTCTATTAAATAAATTTATTTCTAAAAAAGGATATAGGGGTAAAAGATCGTTGTACTGTATTAATGGTCTGACCCTGAAAGTATAATAGACAAATTCAAACATTGTAAACCAAGAGCCATTTACGTGGTAAATTGCTGTTTTAGCAAATGTACCGTTAGACCGAAATAAAAGACCTTTGGGATCTTTCAGAATGGTATTACAACGATCCTATCTCTTTTGGAATACAGATGCGGTATAAAAGGATATTGCAGTTTCTGAACCGTTCTTACGAATCTAAATTGATACATGATAGGCTTGTACATTTTATTGTAACATGCTATTTACATCGTGAAAGAGCATAGGAAAAAGTTTTTTTTTACATTATATTTCAAATGTATATTTTTTTATTTATTTATTAAAAAAGGCCATCAACAATATAAACACTATACATAGCTACAAATATACAAGGATTATTAAATAAAATGCTGTATGAAAACTACTGGATTGATTGACTGGTTTTAATCATTTTTTTCACTGAGTGACAGGGGCTATATATTTTGTACCCGTGCGAAGCAGGGGCAGGCCGCTAGTTAATTATAGATGGCAACAGCATGCGCAGATTAACAACAATTATCAAACTATATTGTGACAAAATGACAATGAACTTAAACAACAAACGCAGTAAATTTGAGAAAAAATAAATAACTAAATATAAATACAATAAAGTGGCAAAACAAGAACAATAGAATAATTATAATTATAGGAGCTATGAAAAAGAAACTTAAAAAAAAGAAATATATAGTTAGGTAGTTGGAGATAGTTGGAGTATTTACATTTCTCGAGACTGCCCGTTCCCCGAATAAGCTACGCTGACTTGACAGTTTATGGCAAAAATAGTGTTTTATATTAAATATAAATTTTGGTATTTTTTAATGCCCAAAAACAGACATAAAACGGATTTTTTACATAAAATCTAACTAGATCTGGTTTTCTCCGCCAAAACTGCTGAATTTCATACATACAATATTAACTCATATAAATATTTAAGATAAAATAATAATTATAACGATAGTCCATTCTACATTAACCATTATATAATTTTTTTATTTACTTAACCACGGATTATATAAAAATGTATTTATTATAAATATTACCTTTTTACCGTGGATCTCGCAAAGTAACACCTAATACTATATATTTAAATGTATAATAACAATAGTTTAACCCACACATATTTCTAAGTCTCCAGAAAAGAAACCCAACCAAGTTGCAAGCATTATTGCAAATTATCCTAATATCTGTCCTAATTTACTCTTGATTGACACAATGTTAGCAACTCTTGCATAATCGTATACATCATCCTCCTGCCCTTATCCCACTCTAAGTGGGGTCGGCACAACATGTTATAAAGATTCTGTCACATGATTTGGCTGTGTTTTTACGATCGGTCGCCTGCCTGACGTCAACTTACCTTAGTCGTACTTTACGAAACCTTGGTAGGAAATAGGGTGGTCTATTCTACTAAACCGGATACCACACGGTGGGCCAACTTACCTTAGTCACCTTTTAGGACACCTCGGTAAGAAATGAGGGTGGTCTATTCTAATCAGCCGGATACCACACGGCGGGTTGACTTACCTTAGTCGCCTTTTACTACACCTCGGTAAGAAATGAGGGTAGTCTTATTCTATTCAGCCGGATACCAAACTATCATAATATCAATCCTAATTTACTCTTGATGTTACCTTAATTTTAGCAACTCTTACATAAGCGTCTAAAAGGGCCAAAACGTTGTTTTAAACATCCACGTCTATTCATTAGGAAGGAGTCCTTATCGGCGATGGTAATTTTCTTTATTTATTACACTAGCCTAGTCAACGATCGTATTTGATTGTGTCACTTCCATTATTTAGTGCTTTCAGTAATATTATAGTGGTTACAGTTTCATTATGGCAACCAAATTATAGTAGATCCTGATCTTTATTGCTTGGCTTATAACACTTTTATATCTTTTTACATTAGTAATAAGACTTTCTGACTTACACATGTAGTCTGACGTGAGACTGTTTGAACTTTTGGTTTTATATAATCTTCTTTAATATTTAAATGATTTATTCTTGTATGTATATCTTAATATTTAAATGAGTTAATCTTGTATATATATATATTTTCCGAATCTCGGAAACGGCTCCAACGATTTTCCTGAAATTCAGCATGTAGGAGGTTTTGGGGGAGAAAAATTTATCTAGCGAGGTTTTATGTAAAAAAAATATTGTTTTATCCTTATTTTTGGGCATTAAAAAACACTAACACTTATATTGATTTTCACCATTAACTGTCAAGTCGACGTAGCTTATTCGGTTGGCGAGAAATGTGAGAGCCAAGGATCGATCCCAACTAAAAAATTGTTTTTTTTCTTTTTTTAAAGTTTTTTTTGTAAAAAATTATAAAGCGAAGCTCGGTCACCCAGGTATTATATATATATATATATATATATATATATATATATATATATATATATATATATATATATATATATATATATATATATATATAAAATTATATATAAATATTTTTATTATAGGTTATTAGGTACCCCACGATTTTATTTTAGTTTAATCAATGCATATGTTTAAAATTTCTATACCTATTTCGAAAATGACATCTTTTGTCATACGTGTTTACATAATTATATATTGCATTTTTAGGAATTTATGTGACCATTGATATTTCCAGAAAGTGAGTAGGTTACGAGTTAGGTACTCTATCTTGAAAATATAACAATGTATACGTATTGGTACCCATGACTGTATCCATGAAATTATTTTTTAGCTTTTAGTACATTTATCTGCAATATAAAACAGTTTAACTTAAAAAAGATTTTACTTTTTTAAAATTATATGATCCAAGCGTAAATTGTTAAGCATTTATCGTAATTTTTTTATACGTATTGACAATATTATGATGAACACATTGACAATTTCGTTTCACCTATTACAGTACGTGACCAGATGCACTAAAATCTAAGCTTGATACAATTTGTCGATCAAATCTATATGTACATCGATTTTAAATCTTAACTCAATGTAATAACGATCGATACAACTGCATTAAAAACTTTGTATCGTAAAAGTTAATTGTGACAGAGGATTTTGATTTTTGTGTTGCTTATTTTAAGATTCAAAATCAGATATATTTTATGCCAGCTTTTTATGAATGTGAAGAATGAACTAGAAATTGGTTCAGTTTGTCGTTTTTTCCGCAATAATAGATATCGAATGGGTGTTGGCTGTAAAGTGCTGTGTTGATCGTTTCAACGAAATGCCAGCCCACTATCGTTCTGTTTTCAATTTAAACTCCAATGATTAATAGTAGTTAAGGTCAGAAGGTTTGTACTTTTTTATTATTTAGATATATTTGATTTTATACCCGCCGTGTGGTATCCGGCTGAACAGAATAGTACGACCTTCTTTTCTTACCGAGGTGTCGTAAAGGCGACTTAGGTAAGTCGACCCGCCGTGTGGTATCCGGCTGAGTGGAATAGCCCACCCTCATTTCTTACCGAGGTCTCGTAAAAGGCGACTAAGGTAAGTGACTTATCGTGTGGTATCCGATTAAGTAGAATAGACCACCCTCTTTCTTAACGAGATGTCGTAAAATACGGCTATGACAAGTTGACGTCAGTCGTTTATTTAATACATCGCTATATTATACTAGCGATATCCGCAAATTAGTACACGTCAACTCAAGCGTTCAAATACCTTCAATTACATATATTTTTTTGTAAATATAAAGGGGATTTCTTTTATCCTATACATTAGCTTATTATATAAGCTTCAATTGCACCAAGTTTCATCAGTATTATTTCAATGCATTTGATTCTCAGTCAAATATATATATATATATATATATATATATATATATATATATATATATATATATATATATATATATATATATATATATAGGTATTATATATATATAATACCTGGGTGACCGAGCTTCGCTCGATAATGTTTTACAAAAAAAAAAAATTAAAAAAAGAAAAAAAAAACAATTTTTTAGTTGGGATCGATCCTTGGCACTCACATTTCTCGAGGCTGCCCGCTAAGCGAATAAGCTACGTCGACTTGACATTTAATGGCGAAAATCAATATAAATGTTAGTGTTTTTTAATGCCCAAAAATAGGGATAAAACAATATTTTTTTAATAATTTATATAATTTATATTTATATAAAACAAATAAATAAAAAAATAAAAATTAAACCTCGCTAGATCAATTTTTCTCCCCCAAAACCTCCTACATGCTGAATTTCAGGAAAATCGTTGGAGCCGTTTCCGAGATTCGGAATTTATATATATATATATATATATATATA